>CM067846.1:403966867-404591867 GCA_034509565.1 Triticum monococcum | reverse complement strand
CTTGTTCACCCTCATAATCCATCTCGTCTGCATCTTGGTCAGAAGGCCCAGTTACTTCGTTGTTCGACATGTTTCCTATGATTAAGTGTCCTCATTTATTTCTAAAAGTATGAATAAGTGAGAAATGAGATAAAAAAGAAATCTATGTGCCAGCACTCGATATGCCAACTATGTAGCACAAATCATGCCTTTATTCACGGGAAATTTCGGCATGACCTTTGCTAAAAAATGGACATATCGAGCACATGAAATTCACCGGAACGGAAATGAATCAATATTCCGGCGTAACATAGGCAACTTGGATCATTTACCAAAACATGACATGTCCAAAACATGACATATCCACATATCACATGTCTAGTTCAAATTTGCATATAAATTCAGCAAATTTTGAAACCTATCTAAATTCATAACTAAATAGATAACCTAATTAACATAACTAGAACCTAAGTAAATTAACCCTAGCTAGCAGAGAGAGAGGGGGGGTGGTTTACAGAGGGTGCAGGGCAAGGAGGCAGGCCCGACGACGGCCGAGGTTGGGAGGGGAGGAAGCAGAGGAGGGAGGCGAGCGCCAGCGCCGGGGGGAGCACCGGCGCCGAGGGCGAGCGCGCCTGGGTCGGGGGCGGCGGGGTCGAGGGTGAGCGCGGCGGGGTCAGGGGCGGCGGGGTCAGGGGCGAGCGCGTCAGGGTCGGGGGCGAGCGCGCCGAGGTCGGGGGCGGGCGCGGCGGTGCGACGGGGCTGGGGAAGAGAGAGTGGGGATTTGGGGCAAAAGAGGCGGGATGAAGCAGGGAGAGGGAGAATTTTGGGTTAAGTGGACGTAGCAATAGCGCATTTACACGAAACACGCTACTACTACCTTGACTACCTGTAGCGATTTTCTGCAGAAACCGCTACTGCTACCTTGACTAGTTGTAGCTCTTTTTCACTAAAGCTCTACTACTATAACCAGTTTCCCTTTTTTCTTTTCCTCAGCATAATAGGAACATATATATTACATCATTGGACCCTTGCATAATAATGGCTAACTGTGTATACAAAATAGGAACATATATATAATACATCATTGGACCCTGCATAATAATGGCTAATTAAGTGTGTATACAAAATAGGAACATATATATATTACATCATTTGACCGATTCCTCAGCGCTGACGTTTTCATTTTTGAGTCAGCTTCTTTCCCTTCTTGTTCGTCAAAGAATAATTGAGCCCCTCATTGTGACTTTGCCTTTTCCATGGATTATGATTTTTCTTTGGTAATGTAGTATTGATTCTTCTTTTGATGTATACTTCATCATCATCGTCATCTTCCCTCATTGGGTTGCCGTACTGATCATAGTCTTCCTCGTTGGCGACTCCATCCATTCCAATGATGTTTCTTTTGCCTTTCCTCACGACAACACGACTGGGATTGCATGGGTCGGTTATGAAGAAGCATTGTGTCACGTGCTTAGCGTGTACCCATGGCTCGTTTTTTGCGATAGCGTTCACAGTAGCGCTCTTGGCATCGGGTATAGTCATGGTAGTGAAAATCCGGCTATCTCTTTCGACATTCTTAGCCCATCTGACACGGAACATCGTCATGTTGTGCAGTCCAGAGTACTCAAGCTCCCAGATCTCCTCGACCCTTCCATAAAATCGTTCAGTTGCGCCGTTGTCGCTGCCGGTCATGCATTCCATCGTCACCCCTGAGTTCTGATATTCATCACTGTCCATATCTTTGGCCTTGTGTAGAGCATGTATCCGTTGATATCATATGCCTGATAGGTTACGAGGTTGGGCGAGGGGCCGTGTGCTAAGGCGTATATGAGCAATCCGTCCTTAGAGCCCTCCTCCGGGGGATTAGCAATAATATGCTATTTGAACCAATGCAGGAAAGTGGAGTTGTGCTCTCTAGTAACTTTGGCGTCCGTCCTGCATACCCCCCGGTCACGATACTTCTTTGCGATAATTTCTTTGTGCAGTGCCACGAAAGGATCTATCTCGTCTAGGTGTTGTAGCACTACCAAGTTTGCTCTGTCAAAGTCGCTGCGTCGATCTGAGTATGCCACGTGCAATTCCCTACGACCGTTGCAGTGACCTTCTCCTTTGAGCCTCCCATCGTGCTTGTTAACGGGCAAACCAACACTAACACCAGGCGGTTGGTCCGCGCCATATAGAAAATTCTCACAGAAAGAGATGCACTCTTGTGTCAAATAGCCCTGGACGATGCTTCCATCCGGACGGGACATGTTACGAACAAATCCTTTGATGATCCCATTCATCCTCTGAAACGGCATCATGTTGTGCAGGAATGACGGCCCCAGGTCTATTATGTCATCCACAATATGGACACACAGATGCACCATCACGTCAAAGAACGCCGGCGGGAAGTACATCTCAAGCTCATTCAGTATCACAACGATCTCTTCTTGTAGCCTTCGGAGCTGCTTCACACTGATCGTCTTTCGAGAGATGACGTCGAAAAAGTTGCAAAGACCAATAAGCGTGTCACGGACGTGCTTGTCCATTATCCCTCTAAGAGCAACAGGTAATATCTGCGTCATCATCACATGACAGTCATGAGACTTCATCCCGCTAAACCTTTTCTTGTCCGTGTCTAGATATCTACTTATCTTGCCATAGTAATCGGAACTAACTTTGACTCCGGTAAGGCACTTAAAGAATTGATTGATCTCAGCCTGACTTAAGGTGAAGCAAGAAGGGGGGCAATAATCCTCATTCTTTATTTTCTTGCCCTTCTTCTCGCGTGCCTCTGTCTCCGTCTCTGTCTCGTCTGACATTTTACGTGGCGGCATGTGTAGATCTTCCCTGATTTCTAAATCTTGCAAGTCTTTTCTTGCCTTCGGCTCATCCTTGGTCTTATCCGGCATGTTCATCAGTCTTGCGAGCAAGCTCTCAAGGACATTCTTACAGATATGCATTTGATCAAGGCAATGAGGTGTATCGAGTTTGTGCCGGTACTCCAAGTCCCAAAACACAGACCTCATCTTCCATACCTTCAGCAGCGGCTCTGGCGCCTTTCTCATCGTCTTTCCGGCGCGGGGCACTCCTTCCAGTTTTTCAACAGCTCATCGATTTCGGCACCACTCCGCTTACGTGGAGGTCCTCGATGCTCAGCATGACCATTGAATAGATCTCCACGGTTTCTCCACGGGTCGTCCTGTTCGAGCCATCTTCGATACCCCATGTACACGATTTTCCCAGACCCGCCATCTTTCCTTGACGTTAGCTGCTGAGACGTTGTATCATCCATGCACCGCGTGCATCCGCAATATCCATTGCACACCTAGCCTGCCACATATCCGTAACCAAGATAGTCGTGCACTGTCATGATCAGCGCGGCTCTCATGTTGAAATACTCGCCTTTGCTGGCGTCCCATGTCTTGGCCGGTGTTTTCCATAATGTGTCTAACTCCTCCTGAAGTAGCCCCAGATACAAATTAATATTATTTCCTGGTTGTTTCGGCTCTTGAATAAGCATGCTCATGTGAATGTACTTCGATTTCATGCACAACCAGGGGGGAGGTTGTACGTCCATACAAACACGGGCCATGTGCTATGGTTGGTGCTCTGGTTGCCAAACGGATTCATGCCATCGGTACACGTGCCGAGCACGATATTCCTTGCATCACATTCAAAATACCAATTGAAGCTGTTCAACGCTCTCCACTGGCTTCCATCCTTGACATGTCTTAGCTTCGTATCATCTCCATCGTCGGGCTTCTTCCTCTCCGCATGCCAGCGCATTAGCTTTGCTTCCTTGGGATCTACAAAATACCTCTGGAGATGGGGAGTGATCGGTAAGTACCATATCACTTTCTGGGGACATTTCTTCCCGGCCTTCTTGTATCGAGAAGCATTGCACACTGGACAACTTGTTTTTTACGCGTGCTCCTTCCGATAAATTATGCAATCGTTGATGCATGCATGGTATCTAACGTGTGGCAGATCAAGAGGGAACACGATCTTCTTGGCCTCATCAACACTACTAGGACATAGATTACCCTCGGGAAGAACATCCTTTAGGTACTTGAGATGCTCATCGAGGCTAGTGTCGGTCCATTTGTTTTTAGCCTTCGTCTTCAGCACTTGGAGCGTGAAACTCAAGCGGGTCACCTCAGGATTGCAACCATCATACAATGGAGTGCTCGAGTCTACCACCAGTTGCTCCATCTTAGCCTCCTCTCTAGAAGCAGCTCTCTCAGTAATCGTCTCCTTGCGAAGCAATGCTTGAACATGAGGGTCCCGCATGATTGAACTTAGTACCGACGAACTCTGCTGCGTGGAGTCCATGTCGTTCTCTCCGCCGCCATGTCCGGCCTCTTCCCCGCCGCCATTATTGATCATCTATTCGTCTTGCCCCGTGTCATCACTGCCTGCCCCGTCGGCATCCTCAACATCGTCATCCTCATCTTCAGTTATCCACCGAGTATAGCCATCAATGAAACCAGTCATGAGTAGGTGTGCTTCGATACGACCATCGACATGGGGGTCAAGCCAAACTATTCCTTTGCATTTTCGACACGGACATAAAACCTCTGTCAGGTTATTTTCCTTCATTTCCTGCACCGCCGACCGCAACCACCTGTCCACCATCGTTCCACTAACCATCATGAACTCTACATGGTAATAATAAACAAATTGATTATAAAAATGCGTGCATTCATCAAAGTCATACAAAAATTCGGCATGACCTTCCTTAAAAGTAGGACATATATAGATCTAGAGTTTGCCCGGAATTCGCCGAAACGGAAATAAATCGACATTTTGGCAAAACATAGGCAACTCAAATGCACAATTTGGTGTCAACTCATGCCACACACACAATTTCCATAGAAATATCACACACACATGCATAAACATATTTCCATTTTGCAAAAGCATGAAATATTAATCACACCTCTATCTCGAGATCGAGCACACGGTGGAGATGATGATGTAGGGAGGTCAAAAGTGCACAAAGCTCTTCTTAACAAAGAAAGATCTAGTTAGGGGGCAAATAGGTCACTTAACTAAATGCTACATCTACCTAGGTAGCTAATTTGGGAGGAGACAACCTCAACTAGTAGAGGGGGGAGGAAAAAGAGAAAGGAGATGAATTAATGGAGGTGGTGTAGTTATAGCTAGGAGTAATGAAGAGAGAGAAAGGTAGGTGGAAGAGGGAGAGTAATGCGGGGAGAAGTATTGAGGAAGAGGAAGAGTGAGAGAGGAAGGATGCGGGAGGTAGGGGAAAGGGAGGAGATGGGGAGGGGAGGTGGAAAAGGTGGTGGGTCCTGCGTCTTAGCAGTAGCACGGGAGAGAAAGAGCGCTGCTGCTAAGAGCGTAGCAACAGCGCGCTTTCCTGTCACGCGCTACTGCTAAACGGGCCAACCCTGTGCACATTTTCAAAATTAGCAGCAGCGAGGTGACAAAAAAGCGCGCTGCTACTATGGCATTAGCAGCAGCGCACTCCCTGGCGCCGCGCTACTGGTAAACTTATGTCGTTGTGTACTGTCAGTGGATTTTTGTAGCAGCGCGGTTTAAGCGTCACGCGCTACTGCTAAGTTTGCACCAGTGGCGAGCTTTCCGTAGCCGCGCTCCTACTACTTAGCACCAGTGCCTGTTTTTATGCCGCGCTGCTGCTAAGATTCTGTGTATAAGGTTTTCCCTAGTAGTGTGTCCCTCTTTAAAGAATACTTCATCTATTTCCCTTCTTTCATTCATAAATATATCACTTTCATGGTCTAGCAAATATTGTTCCAAAGGATCACTAGGTGGCACAACAATAGAAGCAAGACCAATAATTTCATCTTTACTAGGCAATTCTTTATCATGGGGTTGTCTACGAAATTTAGCAAAATTAAACTCATGAGACATATCCCCTAAACCAACAGAAACAATCTCCTTATTGCAGTCTATCTTAGCATTAATAGTATTCAAGAAGGGTCTACCAAATATAATGGGACAAAAGTTATCTTGTGGGCAACCAAAAACAAGAAAATCAGTAGGGTATTTAACTTTCCCGCACAAGAATTCAACATCTCTAACAATCCCAACCGGTGAAATAGTGTCTCTATTGGCAAGTTTAATTGTAACATCAATTTCCTCTATCTCAGCAGGTGCAATATCATGCATAATTTCTTTATATAAGGAATGAGGTATTGCACTAGCACTAGCACCCATATCACATAAGCCATACTAGCAATGATCTCCTATTTTAACAGAAATAATAGGCATGCCTACAATAGGTCTATGTTTATTTTTAGTATCAGGTCTGGCAATTCTAGCCGATTCATCACAAAAGTAAATAACATGCCCATCAATATTATCAGCCAAGAGATCTTTAACCATAGCAACACTAGGTTCAACTTTAATTTGCTCAGAGGGATTAGGTGTTCTAGTATTACTCTTACGAACCACAGTTGAAGCTTTAGTATGATCCTTTTTTCTAACAAGGAAAGGTGGTTTCTCAATATAAGTAGTAGGAACAATAGGATCATTATAAGTAATAGTCTTTTCTTCAACTTTAATAGGTGCCACTACTTTTACTTCAATGGGAGGATTATATTTAAACCACTTCTCCTTAGGGAGATGAACATGAGTAGCAAAGGATTCATAGAAAGAAGCTACTATCTCAGAGTCAAGTCCATATTTAGTGCTAAATTCACGGAAAGCATCGGTATCAATATATTTAACACAATCAAACTTAGGTGTTATACCTGACTCCTTACCTTCGTCGAGATCCCAATCTTTAGATTTGTGTTTCATTCTTTCCAATAAATCCCATTTGAATTCAATAGTCTTCATCATAAAAGAGCCAGTACAAGAAGTATCGAGCATGGAGCGATTATCCAGAGAAAGCCGAGCATAAATTTTTTGAATAATAATTTCTCTTGAGAGCTCAATGTTGGGGCATGAATATAGCATTGACTTAAGCCTCCCCCAAGCTTGAGCGATGCTTTCTCCTTCGCGAGGGCAAACATTATATATGTAATTACGATCACAATGAACAAGATGCATAGGATAAAACTTCTGATGAAATTCCAATTTCAATCGGTGGTAGTTCCATGGTCCCATATCATCACATAGCCTATACCATGTCAATAAATTTCCCTTCAAAGATAAAGGGAAGATCTTCTTCTTGATAACATCCTCGGGCATACCTGCAAGCCTAAATAATCCACAAACTTCATTCACATAGATTAGGTGCAAATTGGGATGTAATGTTCCATCTCCTGTAAAAGGATTAGCTAGCATTCTCTCTATCATACCCAAAGGAATTTCAAAATAAAAATTTTCAATAGGTTTAGTAGGTTGGGGAGCAACTCTTTACTCTACTGGTTGGGGTGAAGATACCTCGAACAAGCCCCTCAAAGGATTATGTTCCGTAGTAACAAGTGACAGTAAATTTCAGCACACTATATAAATTTTTCCTTACCAAATTCCACCTACCAAAGGCGCTTCACTCCCCAGCAACGGCGCTAGAAAAGAGTCTTGATGACCCACAAGTGTAGGGGATCTATCATAGCCTTTTCGATAAGTAAGAGTGTCGAACCCAACGAGGAGCAGAAGGTATTCTCTGCGAGCACTGAAATTATCGGTAACAGATAGTTTTGTGATAAGGTAATTTGTAACGGGTAAAAAGTAATAAAAGTAAATAAGGTGCAGCAAGATGGCCCAATCCTTTTTGTAGATAAGAACAAGCCTGGATAAACTCTTATATAAAGGAAAGCGCTCCCGAGGACACATGGGAATTATTGTCAAGCTAGTTTTCAGCACGTTCATATGATTCGCGTTCGGTACTTTGATAATTTGATATGTGGGTGAACTGGTGCTTGGGTACTTCCCTTACTTGGACAAGCATCCCCTATTGCAAGCATCCACAACTACAATAGAAGTATTAAGGTAAACCTAACCATAAAATGAAACATATGGATCCAAATCAGCCCCTTACAAAGCAACGCATAAACTAGGGTGTAAGCTTCTATCACTCTAGCAACCCATCATCTACTTATTACTTCCCAATGCCTTCCCCTAGGCCTGAACAATGGTGAATTTTCATGTAGTTGACGTTCACATGACACCACTGGAGGAGAGACAACATACATCTCATCAAAATATCGAACGAATACCAAATTCACATGACTACTTATAGAAAGACTTCTCCCATGTCTCCAGGAACAAACATAACTACTCACAAATCATATTAATGTTCATAATCAGAGGGGTATTAATATGCATAATGGATCTGAACATATGATCTTCCACCAAATAAATCAACTAGCATCAACTACAATGAGTAATCAACACTACTAGAAACCCACAGGTACCAATCTGAGGCTTTGGAACAAAGATTGGATACAAGAGATGAACTAGGGTTTGAGATGAGATGGTGCTGGTGAAGATGTTGATGGAGATGGGGCCCCTCCCGATGAGAGGATTGTTGGTGATGACGATGGTGATGATTTCCCCCTCCTGGAGGGAAGTTTCCCCGATAGAACAGCTCTACCGGAGCCCTAGATTGGTTCCGCCAAGGTTCCGCCTCATGGCGACGGAGTTTCATCCCGTGAGCTTGCTTATGATTTTTTCCTCAACGAAAGACTCCATATAGCCAAAGATGGGCATCAGAGGGCCACCCTTTGGTACTTCTTTCACCCAATATTTTATATATATTCTGAAACGTGCTCCCATGAAGTTTCAGGACTTTTGGAGATGTGTAGAATAGGTCTCTAATATTTGCTCCTTTTCCAGCCCAGAATTCCAGCTACCGGATTCCCCCTCTTCATGTAAACCTTGTAAAATAAGAGAGAATAGGCATAAGTATTGTGACATAATGTGTAATAAAAACCCATAATGCAATAAATATCGATATAAAAGCATGATGCAAAATGGACGTATCAGGCAGGTGTGTGCGTGCGTGGCGTTGGGCCCACTCCGCGCTGCAAACACACTTCGCCACAGCCCTGTTCCCCCAGGGCCATGGCTTTTTCGATATTCATGAGACACCCTCGAACGAGCTTGTGATTTGTGCATCTTCTTAAGTCCATGCCCCCCGGGTACCGTGATGCGATGCACTAAGCCACGACTAGCCCACGCCTAAGGACTCGCGCAAGGAAGAACAGGACACCCAACAAAATTTTCTAATAATTCTGCAGCTTCACTATGTCTCCTGAGGCCAGCGACCCCTGAGTCAGCAGCAAGGGTGCCTCACGAGATGCTGGAGGGAGCGCCATCGCAAGGTGCGAGGCTACTATGAGTGTATCAAGCTAAGTTATCCTACCGCACCTACCCGGGACACGAACATCACGACATATATTAGAACAATAAGCATAGCATAGTGGCATAAGTACCATGGTTCATTACATGCCCCAGTAGGTCCCTCTAATTTTTTCAAAATGCAGGAGAAAGGAAAGGCTAAACAAAAGTGTCCCGCGCGACCACATCAGCTCCCGAGGCTGGGCTCCTGAGACCCCCCGGGCTCAGCCCGAGCCTTCCTCCCGCTTCACCAAAGCATGGCGACGAGACAATTTACCACCTTCCTCGAAGCAATCCCGACGACATGGCGACTGGACGTAGCCACCGTTGCTTGTTCTCTCGCTGGAGGAGCGGCCACCGTTGAACGAGCCAAGGGAGGGCTCACCCTCAGCGTCGTCGCGACTCTCGTCAAGGCCAAGCTCATCGTCGCCGCTGTCGTCTTCGAGGCAGCACCCTACGCGACAGTCGTGTTCCCCAAACACCCTCACGTAGAGGGTCGCGACGCCGGCGTACTGGAAGTGGAGGGTGCACCTCCCGCTCAGGCCGCGCGCGCGGGCAAACGCCTGCCACCTGCGGGCCAAGGACACGTTCCCGATGGCGGAAACTTCGACCCCGACCCACGAATCCTTGCTGCAACAGCCATCAGCCTGCATCCAGAGGCCGCCAGGCCTTGCGGCCGACAGCTCACCCACGAAGAAGGAGGGGAGCAGGAGACAGGTGCAGGCTGGCCTCACCTCACCGCATGGGCTGCCTCACCCTTGGTGGCTCCCGCCACAAGAAGAAATGCCGCCATGGCCGGCCAAGGCACGCCCGCGCCCACGAGGAGCCGCTGCAGGAGTCGCGACATGCTTGCGGGGGCGGCCTCGCCTTCTCTTGGGAGGTGGCGAGCCAGGTCCCTCCTTGGGGGCCTTACCCTTCTCGGCGATGGAGAATTTCCTCGTCAGTGCCATGAGGACTTTAGCGAGGCGGCAAGGCAGAGAGGAGGATGAAGAAGCAGGCGGTGAGAAGATGGAGATGAGCAAGGGGGCTCCGCCCCTCCCTTCATTTATAGGCAAGGGAGGCCAACCACCGGCCTCCATGATCCCTCGCAATGATGATTTTCTCTGCATGCACCACGGTCTCATGAAGTCGAATGGTTGCTGAGGAAGCATGGGGAAGTGGAGGCACCCACGTCCCATCAATATCCATGCGTCGACCAAGGCCGTAGGCGGTTAGGGCCTGTGGCGCTCCGCACTTGCCCTTTGGCTTCACCTCGAAGCCAAGTATGAGCGCGCCTTGGGCCCTGGGGCTACTATCGGCGTTCTGGGAACGGGGGTACCCAGTGTTGCCTGCCAGCTGCCCACGGCGTGGCTTTGTCAATGGCCTGGTATGGCCCGGCTTCAGCATCAACAACTCAAGACCCTCACGAGGGGCCAAGCCTCGCGAGGCAGACGACACCAAGACCTCCTTGGGGGGCGGCTTCCCCAGGCTAGATCCTGAGGAGCGGACATATCAATGCAAGGTGCACCTCGCAGGTTCATACAACGTGAGCCATGACGACCAAGGCCAGGTGGGTGCCAGCGGGCGGAGTGTACTAGTTTCGTCTTTGGTGCTAAGGAGGCAAGCGCAGGCGCGGAGTCCTGAAGGATCAGCTAAAGGTTTCTGTTCCGGTGCAACAAGACCAAGACCGACAGGACGGAAGGACGGAGGTCATCACGGAGCCCACCGTGGCGTCACAACCAGGAGCTTTTGCAGGCAAAGACTACTTTTGTAAGGATAGCATGTACTAGTTGTCTCCCTTTGAATTTGGCTGTTGTGGGATCCCTTCCCGCCTCACATTTGGGAAGAGGACCAAAGCCATTATAAATAGGACTTAGCCACCACCATAGAGGGGGGCGGATCATTCAGATAATCGTCACACCCACCAGCTCATCGAGCTCAAGAACACCTCTCCTCCGGAGGTTGTTCTCCACTTTACTAGTTCATCCTCAGCCCCTCGAGGTCAATCCACCACAAAGCAGGAGTAGGGTTTTACACCGCAAGGTGGCCCGAACCGGGGTAAATTTCTGCGTCTCTTATCCGTTGGGTTCGTCGAGCTAGGCCGTGAGATCAGCGAGCAGGCAGGTTGGGGAAGACAAGTTCTTCACACGCACCTCAGTGTTCGAACCTCTCAATGGTCTGCGGAACCGTGAATCCGACAATGTCTTGACCATATCACATTGATGTCTACTACACAACTTTATTCTTGTAGACACGAGTTGGGCCTCCAAGTGCAGAGTTTTGTAGGATAGTAGCATTTTCCCTCAAGTGGATGACCCTAGGTTTATCAATCCGTGGGAGGTGCACGATGAAGATGGTCTCTCTCAAACAACCCTGCAACCAAATACAAGAAATCTCTTTTGTCCACAACACACCCAATACAATGGAAAATTGTATAGGTGCACTAGTTTGGCGAAGAGATGGTGATGAAAGTGTAGTATTGATGGTAGAAATATATTTTTATAATCTTAATAAATAAAAGCAGGAAGGTAGCAAATAGTAAACGGGCACAAAATGGTATTGCAATGATTGAAAATGAGGCCTAGGGTCCGTATTTTGCTAGTGCAATCTCTGAACAATGGTTATATAATTGGATCATATAACCACCCCTCAAAGTGCGACGAAGAATCACTCCAAAGTTCCTATATAGCGGAGAACATACGAAGAAATCGTTTCTAGGGTACGAAACCACCTCGAAGCTATTCTTTCCGAACGATCTATCCAAGAGTTCGTACTAAAATAACACCAAATAATTTCAGATTCATAATACTCAATCCAACACAAAGAACCTCAAAGAGTGCCCCAAGATTTCTACTGGAGAAACAAAAGACGAGAATGTGCATCAACCCCTATGCATAGATTACCCCAATGTCACCGCATGAATCGACAAGTTGAATGCCAAAACGCATGTCAAGTGAATCAAAATGATACCCCATTGCAACCACGAGTATTCATATGCAAGACATATATCAAGTGCTCTCAAATCCATAAAAGTATTCATTCCGATAACAACGAAATCTAAAAGGGAAAAGCTCAATTCATCACAACCAGATAGAGAGGGGATAACACCATATGATCCGACTATATTAACAAAGCCTGCGATATATCAAGATCATGACATCTCGAGAACACGAGAGAGAAAGAGAGATTAAACACATAGCTACTATTACAAACCCTTAGTCCCGAGGGTGGGTTACTTCCTCCTCATCATGGTGGCCACCGGGATAATGAAGATGGTCACCGGAGATGATTCCCCCCTCCGACAGGGTGCCGAAACGGGGTCTAGATTGGTTTTCGGTGGCTACAGAGCCTTGCGGCGGCAGCTTCTGATCTACATTTTTCCCGAGGGTTTTTGGAATATTTAGGATTTTATAGGGCAAAGAGGGGGTGCGGGAGGCCGCCGAGGTGGGGACAACCCACCTGGCCCCCCAGGCGCGCCCTAGTGGGTTGTGCCCCCTCGGGGCACCCCCCAGGTGCTGCTTTGGCCCATCGGGAGTCTTTTGGTCCATAAAAGATCCACACAAAGTTTCATGGTGTTTGGACTCTATTTGATGGTGATTTCCTGCGATGTAAAAAACAAGCAAAAAGCAACAACTGGCATTGGGCCCTGGGTCAATAGGTTAGTCCCAAAAAATGATATAAAGTTGCTATAAAATGATTGTAAAACATCCAAGAATGATAATAAAACAACATGAATACTTCATAAATTATAGATACATTGGGGACGTATAAGCATCCCCAAGCTTAATTCCTACTCATCCTCGAGTAAGTAAATGATAAAAGAAATAATTTATGAAGTGTGAATGCTAGCAAAGTGCATAAGTTTGATCAATGATAATTTCAATCACTTTTCCTAGTGTCATGACAACAACTCTTTGTTATAAAATTTATCATGTTTAAAGTAGCAACCAATTCACATGTTATGGTTCAAACAATGAATTCTCTTGAAACTCAACAACCTATGTTCTCAGTCACCAAGCAATTACAATTCAACTTATTCAACATAGTCTAAGTAAGAGATTCACATACTCAACCATCATATAGTCTTATGATTGCTAACAATCACCACATACACATGAGCAAAACGTTTCAACCGGACACATAGAAAGATAGGGGCTTATAATTTTGCCTCCCAACATATTCACCTCAAGGGTGATGTCAACAATAATAACTCATGCTACCCATATCCAACTGGATATATGTGCCTAGATCTTTCCTCACCACATGATGCTTGCCAAAAGAGAAACATAAAAAGGAATAGAGAGAAAAACTTTGACTCTTGCATGAAAGTAAATACATAAAATTAAAAGATAGGCCCTTAGCAGAGGGAAGAAGAGGTTGCCATGTGCTTATTTGTTTGTATACTCAACCGCTTAGTGCAAAAGAACGTCATGTTATATTGCCCCTTATGATAGCAACCTTTATTATGCAGTCTGTCGCTTTTATTCTTTGCCATCATAAGTTTGTACAATGCTCAATTTTCTCTTACACTAAATGATATCACACTTTTAGAAGCAATTTTTATTGCCTTATTGCACCAATGACAACTTACTTCAAGGATCTTGCTCAAACATTAGGTGGGTATGGTGGACTCTTGAAAATAAGATTTGGGTTTAAGGGATTTTGGATGCACAAGTAGTATCTCTACTTGGTGTGGAATTTTTGGCTAGCAAAGATGGGGGGCAAGCACCACATGTTGAAGGATCTATGACAATATAACTTCTATGTGAATATGAACAAACATAAACCATATGATGTCTTCCTTGTCCAACGTCAACAATTTTGGCAAATAATATTTTGATGGGGGCTCACAATCACAAAACATTTCCAATATAGTGTATTTGCGTGTGAAAGTTCTCTTCCTTATACTAATTATTCATGAATTGCTTGTATGACCAATATTGTGACTCTCAAGCTTCAAAATATTCACTTTTCTAAACCCAATGTGAAGCTACCACTAGGCATGATATAATTTCGACGTCATGATATTGAATTCATTCAATAATTTACTCATAGGATATAAGTGAAGCAGAAGAGTAAATGACAAGCTACTCCAAAAAGATATAAGTGAAGATCAAGCGAGTAGTTATGTAAATGGGTTTCTATTTGAGGACTCTCTCTTATTTAAAAACTTTTAGATCTAAGTATTTTATTAAAATAGCAAGCAAAACAAAATTACATTCCAAGAATATCACAACTCATGTGAAGAAGCAAAAACTTAGGCTCAACCGATACTAACCGATAATTGTTGATGAAGAAAGGTGGGATGCCTACCGGGACATCCCCAAGCTTAGATACTTTAGACTTCTTGAAATATTATCTTGGGATGCCTTGGGAATCCCCAAGCTCGAGCTTTTGTGTCTCCTCGATCCCTTTTATATCACGATTTCCCTAAATCTTAAAAACTTCATCCACAGAACTCGTGAGATAAGTTAGTATAAACCAATGCAAAAACCTTATCATTCTCTACGGTAGAAAATCACTAAAACTATTATTCAAAATTGCATACTAAATGCCTCTGCATATTTAATACTACTATCCTCAAATAGAATCATTAAACAAGCAAACATATGCTAACAATGCAAACATAACAGCAATCTGCCAAAACAGTACAGTCCGTAAAGAATGCAACAATATCAATACTTATTTTACTCAAAAAATTATGAAAATTTAGCACACTATATAAAATTTATCATAGATTATTTTTCAAAAAGTTTCAACATTTTATCACAATCTTACTTTTCTAGAGAATTTTTCACCATCGATAAACTCTCTGTTTTGAAACAGCAACTCATATACTTGCAAGATAAGCATGGTAAAGGCTATCCTTGCAACTTTTATTGAAATAAAAGATGCAAAACCTTATTCTAAATAACATCAAGCAAATCCTAACAAAATAAAATGATGCTCCAAGCAAAACACATATCATATGATGAATAAAAATGTAGCTCCAAGTGAGGTTACGGATAATGTTGGAGACCAAAGAGGGGATGCCTTCCGGCGAATCCCCAAGATTAGTTGCTTGGATCCTACTTGGATATTAACTTGGGGTGACTTGGGCATCCCCAATATTAGGTTCTTGTCACTACTTATTCTCCTCAAATCGACATCTCACGCAAAAACTTGAAAACTTCAATCACACAAAACTTAACGGAACTTCGTGAGATAGGTTAGTATGATAAAGAGCAAACCATTTCACTTTGGTACTGTCAAAGAGAAGATTCATAATTTATTCCACACAGTGCCGACAGTATCATATAATTTCCACGATTTATATTGAGCAATATAAGCCATAGAAACTAGAAAACAAGCAAACTATGCATTGAAAATAGAATCTGTCAAAAATAGAACAGTCTGTAGTAATCTGTACTCCAACCATACTTATACTACTCCAAAAATTGTGAAAAATCAGGAAAACTTGAGAAATTTGTCTATTAATTTTGTGAAAAAAGAATAAGTATTTTATCACGCTTCTGTTAAAAATGAGAATTATTTTCCTGAGCGCAAAAGTTTCTGTTTTTTAGCAAGATCAAATCAACTATCACCATAGACCATCCCAAAGGTCTTACTTGGCACTTTATTCAAACGAAATCTATAAAACATATTACTACAGTAGCCTAATCATGTGAACACATAAAAACAGTAGGGGTAAATGTTGGGTTGTCTCCCAACAAGCGTTTTTCTTTTATGCCTCTTAGCTAGGCATGATGATTTCAATGATGCTCGCATAAAAGATAATAATTGAAACATAACAAGATCATAATGAATCATAAGTTCATCTCTCATAATTATTTTCAGTAGAATCATGAATAGATTCATCAATATAACCATCAAATAAAGCATTCTTTTCATGATCCAAAAACATAAAAAACTTTTTACTCTCCACATAAGCAAATTTCTTCTCATCAATGGTAGTGGGAGCAAACTCAACAAAATAACTATCATGAGAGTGAAAATTAAAATCATGATGACAAGTTTCATGGTTATCATTATTCTTCATAGCATACATGTCATCACCATAATCATCATAGATAGCAACATTGTTATCATAGTCAATTGAAGCCTCATCCAAAATGGTGGATTCATCCCTAAATAAAGTCACGACCTCTCCAAATCCACTTTCATCATTATAATCATCATAAATAGGAGGCATGCAATCATGATAACAAATTTGCACATCAAATCTTGGGGGACTGAAAATATCATCTTCATCAAACATAGCATCCCCAAGCTTATGGCTTTGCATATCATTATCATCATGGACATTTAAAGAATTCATACTAACAACATTGCAATCATGCTCATCATTTATATCAAACATTCTATTGAATTCTTCTTCTATCAATTGAGCATAATTTTCTGATCCATCCTTTTCAAGAAACAAATTATAAAGATGATCAATAATATGATGCAACTTCAATTCCATTTTTATGTAGTTTTCTTTTATAAAACAAACTAGTGATAAAACAAGAAACTAAAAGATTCGATTGCAAGATCTAAAGATATACCTTCATGCACTCATCTCCCTGGCAATGGCGCCAAAAAAGAGCTTGATGCCTACTATGCAACTTTATTTCTGTAGACATGAGTTGGGCCTCCAAGCGCAGAGTTTTGCAGGACAATAGCAATTTTCCCTCAAGTGGATGACCTAATGTTTATCAATCCGTGGGAGGTGTAGGATGAAGATGGTCTCTCTTCCTGCAACCAAATACAAGAAATATCTTGTGTCCCCAACACACCCAATACAATGGAAAATTGTATAGATGCACTACTCCGGAGAAGAGATGGTGATAATAGTGTAGTATTGATGGTAGAAATATAATTTTATAATCTGAATAAATAAAAACAGCAAGGTAGAAAATAGTAAACAGGCACAAAAACGGTATTGCAATGCTTGAAAATGATGCCTTGGGTCCGTACTTTAGCTAGTGCAATCTCTCAACAATGCTAATATAATTGGATCATATAACCACCCCTCAAAGTGCGACGAAGAATCACTCCATAGTTCCTATCTAGCAGAGAACATACGAAGAAATCGTTCGTAGGGTGCGAAACCACCTCGAAGCTATTCTTTCCGATCGAATTATTTCATATTCCTAATACTCAACCCAACACAAAGAACCTCAAAGAGTGCCCCATGATTTCTACCGGAGAAACCAAAGATGAGAACGTGAACCAACCCCTATGCATAGATAACCCCAATGTCATGGCAGGAATCCGCGAGTTGAATGCCAAAATACATATCAAGTGAATCAATATGATACCCCATTGCAACCACGAGTATTCATATGCAAGACATATATCATGTTCTCTAAAATACATAAAAGTATTCAATCCGATAACAATGAAATCTCAAAGGGAAAAACTCAATTCACCACAACAAGATAGAGAGGGGGCAACACCATATGATCCGAGTATATTAACAAAGCCCGTGATACATCAAGATCATGACATCTCAAGAACACGAGAGAGATATTAAACACTTAGCTACAAGTACAAAGCCTCAGCCCCGAGGGTGGACTAATAAGGGAGTCCTGGATTAAGGGGTCCTCGGGTGTCCGACCTGCTGGACATGGGGCGGACTGATGGGCTGTGAAGATACAAGACAGAACACTCTCTCCCAAGTCCGGATGGGACTCTACTTGGCGTGGATGGCAAGCCTGGCGTTCGGATATGAAGATTCCTTTCTCAGTAACTAACTTTGTACAACCCTTGTCCCCTCCGGTGTCTATATAAACCGGAGGGTTTAGTCTGTAGGGGCAATCCGAATCATACAGGCTAGACTTCTAGGGTTTTAGCTAATACGATCCCATGGTAGATCAACTTTTGTAATCCTTATACTCATCAATATCAATCAAGGAAGACGTAGGGTATTACCTCCATCAAGTGGGCCGGAACCTGGGTAAAACATCGTGTCCCCTGCCTCCTATTACCATCGAACTTAGACGCACAGTTCGGGACCCCCTACTCGAGATCCGCAAGTTTTGACACTAACATTGGTGCTTTCATTGAGAGTTCCTTTGTGACGTCGAAGACAAGATTGATGGTTTGCCTTGTTATCAAGGACAGTATCACCTCCGGAGGAGCCCTGGCCTTAGGCCATACCCTCTGGCTGGGCAGCTTTACCATGATCGCCCGTCCGGCCGTTAAGCTGACGATGACTTCTCAGGTCATCGAAAATCGCCTCTGTGTTGACTCTGAATAGTCCCAACGGATGGATCTGACGGAGTTGTCATATTTAAACGAACTCCTGGATCGCATCGCCGCCTTGGGAGTCTCTATAGACTACGATCGGATTGGGCTTAAACCCGATCAGAGAGAAATCAAATCGTCGCCTATCACCCATCATATAGCGGTAGTAGAGGAGCAAATCAACAACTCTTCCTCTATATTGAGGATGAACTATGTTCGGATTTGCGAGCTCGAAGAGCCAGCTACCCGTACGTGAAACAACACGTCCTACCGTCTGAACCTAGAATCGGCCAGTGGACTTGAAAATCGGTTGATATCCCAGAGCCCGAACTATTAAGCTCGAAAGTTTTTCAAACTCCGGATCCCAAATTGGGTCAGGGTTCGGATTTAAAGACACCGACCCATCCAGATATGCACGATCTCATGAACATACGACAACAGTCTCAGGAAACAGTCCATCACTTTTGGGCCAGATTCCTCCTTGTCAAAGACAAGATTAAAGATTGCCGCGACAAAGACGCAATCTCAGTATTCTGCAATAAATGCATGGACGAAGGAATCCTCAACTCCATCAACCGTCGTTGCGTATGACACTTCGCTGACTTGGCAACCATAGTACAGAAGTACTACGCAATGGAAAGCACCTGGAAAATTCAGGCAGCTCACTAGGAACCACCGGTTTCCACTCAACCCCTTGTCCGGGCAAAAAGGATGCACCCTCGCGGGGCGCCCGACCCAATAGTAAAGAAATCTAAGCCCATCACGGGGCGCGGAACCATTCTGGAGGGATGGCTCGATCGGCCATGCAAAATACACACAACACCGGATAGTATACCAACCCACAGCCTTAGAGCTTGTTGGATACTCTGGCAAGTGGCCAAGAGCGGTGAGGATATCCTCACCAAAAAACCTGAGAGAAACACCCCCCAAAGACGACGACCTCAGTGTATTGACGGTCTTCGAGATTTTTTCTTCAAACAACCGGCGCAGAAGGGCCTTCCGCGACCTCGCCGAAGTCTGCCAAGTCGCAGCAATAAACCACTGGAATGACACGGCCATAACTTTCAATGCCAGTGACGAACCAAAATTTCGGACAGTCCGGGCACCAGCCGCCTTGGTCCTCAGTCCAATTGTGGACGGTTTTCAGTTCACCAAAGTGCTCATGGACGGCGGCAGCGGACTAAACCTCATCTACGAGGACACACTCAACAAAATGAAAATAGACAGGAGCCGCATCGAGCAAAGGAGCACGACCTTCCGAGGAATCGTTCCTAGTCGGGAGGCGCAATGCGCAGGAAAAATCACGCTCGACATGGTATTCGGCACGCCGGAGAATTATCGGTCCGAAGAGATAACCTTCCATGTGGCCCCTTTCAACAGTGGATATCACACCCTATTGGGGCGAGATGCATTTACACGCTTCCAAGCTATACCTCATTACGGGTACATGAAGCTCAAGATGCCCAGGCCCAATGGTATTATCACTCTTGCCAGTGATCCGGACATAGCACTCCGCGCCGAAAACAAAACCGCATCCCTGAAGCCCTCACGGCCGAAGAGTTAACCGCGTTGCGCTCCATGGTGGATAAGGATGACGTAATCCTGGACAAGCGACCCAAATCCACCTCCTTTAAACCAGCAGACGAAATAGTCAAATTTCTAGTCCACCCGATGGACCCCAAGAAGACAGCATCCATCGAGGCACAACGGACCCAATGGTTGACGCCGCACTATGAGAGTTCCTGCGCGAGAACTATTACATATTTGCCTGACACCCTTCTGGTATGCCAGGAATCCCACGCAGGTTGGCCGAACACAGCCTCAGCATATTGAAGGGATATAAACCGGTCAAACAAACACTATGGCACTTTTCCGAACCCAAACGACAAGCTATGGGGGAGGAGTTAGCCAAGTTAATCGAGGCCGGATTCATCAGAGAAATAAAACACCCGGACTGGCTAGCAAACATGGTGATGGTGCCAAAGAAGGATAAATCCTGGCGCCTATCCATCGATTTCAAATACGTCAACAAGGCCCGCTCTAAGGATCCCTTCCCCCTCCCTGCCATAGATCAGATTATTGACGCTACTGCGGGACACGATGCACTGTGTTTCCTCGATGCATACTCTGGATACCATCAAATCAAAATGAAGGAGTCCGACCAAGCTCCAACTCCATACTTTACCCCATACGGGCCGTTCTGCTTCAACACTATGCCCTTTGGACTTAAAACCATTGGCGCCACCTACCAACGCATGATACAAACATGCCTGGAGAAACAGATCGGCAAGACAGTTGAAGCATATGTGGATGACGTCATCATCAAAACTAGGCATGTCGAGTCATTAATAGATGATCTGCGTCTCACATTCGACAACCTCCATACATATGACATCAAGCTCAATCCGGAAAAGGGTGTTTTCAGCATTCCCGCTAGAAAAATGCTGGGCTTCATCATCTCCAATAGGGGAATTGAGGCAAATTCAGCCAAAATCCGAGCTTTGTCTCAATTGGCTACACCAATAGACCTTAAACAGGTCCAAAAACTAGCCGAATGTGTGGCAGCTTTAAGTCGCTTTATCTCTAGACTAGGAGAAAAAGCATTGCCGCTTTATCGTCTTCTCCGATGCACCGACCACTCTGAGTGGATGGATGCAGCAACGGCCGGACTGGAAGAGATAAAGGCTCTTTTAGCAAGCAACCCAATCCTGGCTGCACAAAACGTCGGTGAACCTATGTTATTATACATCTCGGCAACACACCAGGTGGTGAGTGCGGTGCTCGTCGTCGAGCGAGAGGAGGACGGACACAAATTCTAACTTCAGAAACCGGTATACTACGTATCCACTGTCCTCACACCATGCAACTCCCGGTACCCTCATTACCAAAAGATAGCATACGCGGTCTTCATGGCATCCCGGAAGCTAAGTCACTACTTTCAAGAGTGCTCAATCACGGTGACTTCCGAAGTACCACTCAATGACATAATATACAACCGCGATGCCATGTGCCGGATCGCAAAGTGGGCCATCGAGCTCATTCCATTCGACATAACATACAAGCCGCTGTTGGTGTCAAAACCGACGGATGTCGGGTAGGGGATCCCGAACTGTGCGTCTAGGATCGATGGTAATAGGAGATGGGGGACACGATGATTACCCAGGTTCGGGACCTCCCTATGGATGTAATACCCTACGTCCTGCTTGATTGATCTTGATGAATATGAGTGTTACAAGAGTTGATCTACCACAAGATCTTAATGGCTAAACCCTAGAAGCCTAGCTTGTATGACTACGATAATGAGTATATCCTTTCCAAACTAACCCCTCTGGTTTATATAGACACCGAGCGGATCTAGGGTTTACATAGAGTCGGTTACATAAGAAGGAATCTTCATAATCGGCTGCCAAGCTTGCCTTCCACACCAAGGAGAGTCCAATCCGGACACAAGTACAGTCCTCGCCTTCATGTCTTCACAGCCCATCAGTCCGGCCCATGGATAGCAGGCCGGACGCCCGAGGGCCCCTTAGTCCAGGACTCCCTCAGTAGCCCCTGAACCTGGCTTCAATGACGAGGAGTCCAGTGCGCAGATTATCTTCGGCATTGCAAGCCGGTTTCCCCCTTCCGAACTCCTACTTGATCTTCAGACGTAATGATTGTATCCGGACTTGTATGCACAACCGCAGAGGACATAATATTTCATGAGTTCAACCCACCGACCACTTTTTTCGTAATATGACACCACACCTGCCCGACCAGTACTTGCGAACTGTTTTAGCCGTTCCGTCGCCCCATGCCCCAAGACGTGGTCCTATTGGCACGTCTTATCTAAGCGGAGATCACGCCTCCCTTTTTTAAGGGATTCTTGTCAACCCGGACGTGGGTAATCCAACTATCGCTGGGTGACAACTCCTTGGAAACAAGCAAGTTTTTGAGGCCCAAGAGGAGACGTTTGATATTTGCAGCCTTTATATAGGGGTACAGACCCGTCTTTTTCTTCCACGCTTGCCTCTTTCTCAACCCCTACTATCCCAAGTTCCAACACCCGAGTTTCGGTCGCCACCAGCCCCAATCATGTCCAGATCCAGCCGTCAAGGCCGGTGGGTAGCTTCTTCTGTTACGGAGGAAGACATGGCAAAGCTTCGGGCGGCGAGGTACCTGACCGCTGAAATCCATCACCGGCTTCCTACCGAGGGGCAGGTTATTCCCACCCCCAAATTCGGCGAGAGGGTCGTGTTCGTGTCCCACTTCCTCCGTGGGTTAGGGTTTGCACTTAACCCATTCGTCCGAGGGCTCATGTTCTATTACGGGCTAGACTTTCATGATTTGGCCCCGAACTCTATTCTTCTTATCTCGGTGATTTTCATCACGTGCGAAGCCCTCCTCCGAACTCCTCCGCACTTCGGCTTGTGGCTCAAGACCTTCGATGTGAAGCCGCAAGTGGTAGAGGGGGAGCAGGCCGAGTGCAGCGGCGCTAAAGTGAGCAAGCTTGCTAGCGCCGTTTGGCTGAAAGGATCCTTCGCCAAATCTTCTAATCTGTGGCGGTAGGGGTGGTTCTATATCACCGAGCCCTGTAGCTCCAAGTGGCCAACTATGCCCGTATTCCGATCCAGCTCCCAAATTCTGCTTGCATCGTGGATTAACAAGGGGCTGGATTGGGGATCAACGAATGATGTGCAAACTCTGCAAAGCCGCATCCAAAGCCTCATCGAGAGGGACATCGACATAGCCAACGTCGTTCATGTAATGGTTGTTCGTCGGACCCTGCTGTGCCAGCGACGGCCTCTCTGCCTATGGGAGTTCAATCTAGAAGGGTCGCGGACTCTTCAACACTTCTTCGTCACAACACACGAAGGAATGTGGAGATTATTGTTCGGGAAATGAAGGCAACGGCCAGACACTAGCGAAGTTGTCGGCCTAGACTGTAACCATCTGGATACCCCGATAAGTACCTATTTGCCGAATACCTTATAATCAGATATCCAGTGGCAAGATACCAACAACATCATCCTTTTTCAGGGCTGGAGAAAGAAGGTGGAATTGATTATGTGTCCGGCTCCCCTTCCCAAAGACTCAGCTACTCTTGTGTCAACAAGGATGCTGGCCTCGGCGCCATACCAGGCACCAGCAGGGGAGGGCGAAAAGATCCAAGATGACCTTGGTTCAGGAGGTAAGTCGGACACTGAGTCCAGAGAAATCGACCTTTCCTCGCCCAAAGACGGCGGCGGAAAAGGACCCAGTATCCCTTCTCCAAACAGGAGGAAAAGGGCCGCCTCTAAAGATTGGGAGGGGCAGTCTTCCAAGAAGGGCAAGATGCCACCGTCGACCGGCTTGGGTTTGGAGAGTGACGCCGCTGAGCAGCTCCAACAAGGGGACAAACCCTCAGCCAAACCGTAAGAGAATCCGGAGTACTTTGATAGCATACCGCTCCATTATTGTTACCAAAGATACACGTAACGTATTTATGCATTTTTACAGGTCAGCACATAATTTTTCTGGGCGATCCTCTTCTTCAGGGAGTCTTCTCCCAGAGATGATGGAGAGCGAGATGCCTCCTCCGACCTCCTCACCCAATAAGGCGGATGACTCTGAAGTGTCATCGCGGATGGTCCCTTTAGACCGGGGGACAGAAGAGTGTCGCGACCGGTTTTTCCGGGTATTAAATTTCCAGAAAATGGTCGTTGCGCTCACCAGCCCCGGGATTACTATTAGCTGATGAGGCACCAACTTGATACAAAAATTCCAAGCAAAAATACAAAATGTGTAGTACAAGACCATTGTGGCCTATGAGTACAAGAAATGGTTTCTAGTGGTCCATGGCGGAAGCGGTTTGTGAGTCATCCGTGTCTATGGGACTCCATTTCCCACAGGAACAGCTGACCAGGTCAACTCCTATCTTCGCGAGGCTGCTATCACCGTTGCTTAGTTTCCGGGGCTGTCACCGCAACGCTCCTCTCCATGCAGAAATCTGGCCAAGACAATAGCCAGGGACAAGCCAGTGAGTACTTTGAATATACTCGCAAACATTATGAACACTGGAATAATATAATTGATAAGCATGCTCAAAAGTATTCTATGAATCACATCGTCAGTCATAAATAAAATATCTCTTATGCATGCAAACAGGTTATTTATATGCAACATGAATAAGAAATGAAGAAGTGGAGATAAAATATCTAAGCGACACCACATAAAGGGCTTAAAAAGAATTGCCACAGTCGGGCATCTAAGCGACACCACATAAAGGGCTTAAGAAGAATTGCCACAGTCGGGCGTCTAAGCGACACCACATAAAGGGCTTAAAAGAAATGCCATAGTCGGGCGTCTAAGCGACACCACATAAAGGGCTTAAAAAAGAATTGCCACAGTCGGGCGTCTAAGCGACACCACATAAAGGGCTTAAAAGAAATGCCATAGTCGGGCGTCTGAGCGACACCTCATAAAAGGCTTAAAGAGAATCGCCACAGTCGGGCGTCTAAGCGACACCACATAAAGGGCTTAAAAGAAATGCCACAGTCGGGCGTCTGAGCGACACCTCATAAAGGGCTTAAAAAGAATCGCCACAGTCGGGCGTCTAAGCGACACCACATAAAGGGCTTAAAAGAAATGCCACAGTCGGGCGTCTGAGCGACACCTCATAAAGGGCTTAAAAATAATCACAGTGAATATCAAGGAGGTAGAACCGTCCCATGGATATTCGATAATGCCGAAAATATAACGGGTTAGTCCACAACAATTAATAATAATCATAATCATCACAAGTCTCAAATTGTGATCTCAGTTCTGGTTTTAACAGTTTCTCCTCCAAGGACCAACACTAAGACCGACACTTGACCCATCCCAGACTGTAATCCTTAACCATGGACACGGCTATTCGGACAGGTTTAATCTCTGCAGAGGGTGTACTCTTTACCCACGAGTAACGGATTCCTTTAGTCCATCGGGACTAATTCCGTCTACGGCCTTTTAGTTGAAAACACACCTAACTTGCACACACCAGCTTAACTCACCGGTGTCTGGAATCACCCACGACACTTGTTAAGCAAAACTCTAAGTGGGGAGGCTACAACCTCGTGAAGCATGGGATCAAATTTATATCACGCGCTCTAAGGGGAGGCCTCCCCTCTCGGTCCCAACCGGAAACACCCATGCCCCCGGACCAGGTGGCCTGCCTACCAGCTACAACCGGTATCTTCCACCATGGCCTCTCTGTACAGTGTGTGCTTGAAAGGGGTTGACGACTTACTGAACCATACCCTACCTGCGGCAGCGACAACTGGTAGTACGAGGCAAGTATGGGGGTTACTGGAACAAGACTCGATCTATGGTCGACTCAGGAGGTCTACAAATTCCCTGCATGACATGTATAACAAATATATTTCAACCAACAAAAATCACCCCTCAATATACCTTACCATGCCATACCGGACATACCCATCCCGATGGGGACCGGCGACAAGCTCACGCCTACCCAAGGCCAAGGCTTTCCCGGACTCCTTTCCGGCATGCATGCAAGGCACATGAGGATGATTACCATCACAATTACATTCATTTCCAACAGCAAGGAAATCACTAATATGCTTCCATGCAAAATGATCATGTCACATGAAATAACAAGTCCTCCGAAATAAGGTGGTGTTATAAACGTGTCAACCAACACATCAAAAATATTATGTCAGGGTTCAAGATGCTTGCCTTCATGGTGTGGAAAGGCAGGGTGCACTCCAAAACTTTTGAAAGTTTTCCTTCCTCTCTCCAAAATCCTATTTTCAATAAATTTGAATTAACACACAAATTCAAAACAGCACAAAAAGTTGTTTGAATTTTTTTGAAATAAATCTTAAAATATCTAGACCAAATTTGAAGAAGGTAGGAATAAGAATCAACTCATTTGGAGTTATAGTTAAAAAGATATAGCCAGTCAAAGTTGTAGTCAAAATCTATTTTTAAAATAGTACAGAAAAGAAAATGTTTCAGAGGGGAATACGCTTTCGGAGCGAAGTAAACGTACTGGGGTGGGTTGCGCCTTCACCTAACCCACGTGGACAGGTGCGGGGTCACTGACAGTGGGTCCAGGGGGCCCACTGGTCAGGTTTGACCAGTCACCGCGCCCCTTCTCCCTCCTCTGTCCGAGCGGGGCGAGGCTCCGGCGATGCTCGCCAGCGAACGGTGGCGCCGTTCGAGAAACCGAAGCCATCCACGTGCTCAGGGGGTCGAGGCGGTCCGGTCGGTGGTCGCTGGGTTGACGGGGACGGAGTGAGCTGCCGGCGGCGAGCTTCGCGGCGGAGAAGGCTTCGGGAGCAAAGTGCTTTTGTGGCTCCGGTGGCTCCCCGTCGCAGCTGGGGGTCTGGGCGGCTCCGCAAGATGGATTGGAGTCATTTTGTGGCGTTAGTTTGACAGGAGGGGCTCGGGTTTCGGTGAACGGAGCTGGGATGTGGCGGCGGTTGCGGTTGTCGGAGTTGGGGAAGACGGCGTTTCCCCGACGATTGCAGCTGTGGGGGTGCCATGGGGGTAGCCTGAGGTCGCCTGCGTGCTTCGAATGGTTTCGGGGCGTCGTTTTATAGCGCGACGAGGTCGGTTCCGCGGCGGTGGGGATAAGATCGCCGGCGAACCGACATTCTGTAGCTACAGGGGAACGTGGCGGCGACGAGAGTTAGGCGACAACCTTGTGGATGAGCTTGCGAAGCTCAAGGGGGCAGGTGGCGAGCTGGGGTGGCTTGGGCGGCGCTACCCGTGGCAGAGGCGCACTGCCGACACTGGCGTGCCGGCAAAAGTGCTCTGGTGGTGGCGCTGTAGGGCGCCAGGGCGGGCTGGCGTGTTGTGGCGAGGCGGGGAGTCCGTGGCGAGGTTCTGTAGTGTGGGCCAAGACAGGGGCGCGACGCGGCGGCTCGTGTGCACGGCTGCAATATGCGCGCTCTGGGCGCGCCCAGCGCACGCCCACCAGATGCTCGGCGAAATACCGTGGCACTCTAGAGCGCTTGGTTGGAGCCGGGAGTTAGCAGGTCTAGGCTATGGCTTGCAAGGAGATCAATGGACAAGCTTGAGGGGTCAGAGGATCAAGTTCACACTGCTAACTAAAATCCATGCCAAATCTGACCATGCACTCCAGGTGTTTGACAAAATGCCACAAGCACCTAGGCTGTTCTTGGAGTGGCCAAAACTTCCATAGTGGGGTCTCTTTAGATGAATAAGAGGGTGGTAAGGTCATTTGGACAAAAGGAGAAACTTGCTAGTGCAAGTTTTACAAAACTTCAATTCTGGACAGAAAGTAAAAGGCATTATTCCATGAACCAGAAGTGATTCAATGGGTGGATGCTCCTGGACTTAGGGGTTTTGTAGGGTGGTCTACAAGTAGGAAAAGGAATCATGGATAAAGGAGCAACTAAAAATGTGGTTGTTGTACAAATCCTCAAGTTGGACCAGAATGGAAAAGAGGTTGATTCACTCAATATTTTCAAAGAACAGCATTAGGTTTTTGCATAAAGTTGAATCATATGCTATTACCAACATCCCATAATTTTGGTGCAGGCTAGAAGAAAAGATTTAAATGGGTTGTAGTGCAAAGTTGCACTCTGGACCAGAGAAGAAAATTGGGTGTAGAGCTCAAAATATTTCATGAATAAAAGGTATTTTTGCATAAAGGTGGTTTAAAAACATCATATGACATCTCCAAATTTTGGTTGGATTATTAAGTGAATTTATCAAATGGTTGTAGTTCAAATATGGCCATATAACCTTGAAAAACCATTTTTCAAGAAAATAAAAATCCAGCAAATTAATTATGTAATTAATTCTACTGATAAAAGAAAAGTTTTTCTTGAGAGGTTAAACAAGTCCAATAACATATTTGAAAAGTTTTCACTTTGGGGAAAAACTCCATAATAACAAGGGAAAAAAGAAAAAAGGTTCAAAAATCAAAAGGGAGCCCAAAAAATAAAAGTTTTAATTTCCTGGCAAAATTTTAATTTATTAAAACAAGGCCAAAATATTGGGGTGTCACAACACTACCCCCGTTAAGAAAAATCTCGTCCTCGAGATTTGTTAAAAGCTGTTTTGAGAAAAATGATATGCAATAAAATGTGGCTACAGTGAGAGGGCAGTAAGCGGTGGAAAACCATATTGTGGATACTAGCGCCGCGTGGAAAAATCTACGGTTCGGGACAAAAACGAGAGATTTCTACGCTGGATATAAATTTAGAAAATCATCTAAATTTAAATATACGCTGGTCGTACCCGAGAGCACAGTGCTCTCTCTGGCTGACAGGTGGACCCGGGGCCCACGGTCAGCCTCTTCTTCTTCCTCTGGTTCTTTCTTCTCCCTCTCTCCCGCTCTCTCTCTACCGGCGACGCCTAGCGCATAGGGCATCTAGGCTGTACCACGGTAGTGCGTGGCGTGCTAGCTGCCGGGGCAGCGTGCACTCACCTCGCGGGCCAGCGTGCTGTCGGCACTGCTCGCGGATTCGCCTTCGAACACCGGCGATCGGGCGACGAGTGGCGTTGGTGGACTTCGCCCACCGTACACCGGGCTCGAGCTATAAAACAGTCGAGGTGCTCTTCTCTTCTTCCTCACACCTGGCCTCACTTCTCCTCCTCCTTCTTCCTCCATTTCTGCTTACAGAAGCTCGGGTGAGGCTCTAATGGCGGAGGCGATGCCGGACTGGTTCGCGATCCTGATATGCGGAGGGCTGGTGACACTGCTGGGGCTCTCCGTGCTCCTGTGTGCGATGATCCTCGATGATCGTCGCGACGCTGCTGCTCGGGTGTTGGCTCTTCGCGGTGGTGGTGATCACGAGGAGTAGGTGGGGTGTGTCGGGTGCTAACTGTTGCTAGGGGGTGATTAGCTAGATGTAACACCGTTGCAAGGTTTTTGCAAACATTGCATGTGTTCGAAAAATTCTGGTTGTGAGTCTACTGCCGTGGTGCGGTGTGAATTAAAATAATCCATGCAGATGCAGCAACTCCGGAAAAAGAGATCTCATGCCAGGATTATTCGCGGAAGAAAAACAGTAATGCAACAGAATCACTCACATTAATTGAAATAATAAAAAAACTGGCTTGTTGCGCAAACTTGGGATACTACGCATAAGTTACATTACATAAATAAATGTTGCAATAATAAATGTGGCTGCGACATCTATAATGCAAACGGTAACTGGATGGGGTCCCGAGAAAATGTCTCTGGTACTGGGATACACTCTTCTTCTATCGAGGAAAGTGGATTGACCAGTCGATGCACGTGTCCCTCTTGGTCGCGCCTTAGTGATCTGCCGATGGCGATCTAAGGATTTAAATCTGCGAGGCTCTGGAGATAACCAATCACACGTTGGGCCAAACGCTCTTGAGCGATGACGTACTGGACAAGGTTGGCCAGGACTGGGTCTCTCTCAATTCGTCCACCGGGAAAAGATGTTACTCCTCCGGGTGCTGCACGGCTCGGGAAGTAATAATACCCTCATTCGCTGGCATAGGGTACCGCGAATCGAAGGCGAGCAAGCGCTTCATATGCAGCAGCTTCTACGGCCATCTGTTGGGTTGGCATAGATTTCCCCACGAAGGAGACCTCCGTTGGGTCTTGGTTTGAGTTTACGGGAGGAATGTGTACTGCTGCCCAATATCTCGAGGTGGAAGGGGTGATCCTCGATTTGAACAGCTCGTACTGGGGTGGCTGGGTAGCGCCCATGGTACTGCAGGTAAAATCCCACAATATCTTAACAAAACTACCCGAGGTTGCATCTGGGGTTCTCAGGTAAATGCTGGGGCTCGGCATGGCAAGAAATGGTTGTGAGGGTGGTGCACAAGGTGAAAGGTGCTTGGAAAGGTCACGCGGTGGCCTTTTTATAGCACTAGAGCTGGGTCATTTTTACCATGGTGAATGGTAAAGAAATTTCCAGCTCTGCTCCACGGGTCGGGGTCAAGCCACATATTCACACGTTTCACTATAGTGATGTGTTACTGTGGGGGTTGTCGGGGAGGTTTTTGGTAAGTGTGTCTGGGATAGAAATCTTATACTGCATACTGGCGTATCCAGGCAAGGCTACTATTAAAATAGAGGCACGACAACAGGCGGCGTTTAATTACAAAGCCACACGATTACGAAGCGAGGGTACACTGGGATTTGATACGACTCGGGTGACTTAGTCTACCTCGTTTACATCCAAGCGGGCGTGCCTTGTGGATGCCGAGGCTTCTCCACGGGTCTCACCGTCGGAATTAGCTGGAGTGGGTTGAGGGGCTGCAGGCTCGGGGTAGCGATGATGACCATCTCGGGGATTGTTGGCCACAACCCCATTGGAGTGTGCTCCCAATATGTGGCGAAGCACTTCTGGGGTTATCGCAGCACCTTGGCCGATGGCTGGGGCAGACCTCAGGGACTCGATCGGGTGTCCAAACAGCACGACTGGGTTGTCGGCGTTGGCCTTGTTCTCTTCTCTCGCCGGGGCTCGACGAACCAGCTCTCCACGAGCTGCGATTAGATCGATAGTGACTTGATCGCACAGTTCCTCTACTGCACTTACATAGCGCACTATGTGCAACAATGCAGGATCTGTCTCGTGATCTCCGTTGGCAACTTGGGGTGGTCTACCATACCCTTCACGTCTGGGGTAGTAGTGGAATGAGCGACAGTTAACTCTGGGCGACAAGTGCCGGAGATGAACTATAGCTTCTCGAGCAGCTAGTTGGATGGCTTGTGGCTCAAAGGAAGTTGTTCTTCCGGTGAACCTGTAGGGGCGTTCGGGTGCTAGACCCCTACCGTAGATGTGTATAGTGGCCCAGAAATGACGGCTCCCACTGCTCATGGGTCCTTGGTACACAACATATTCTGGGGGCTCTTCTAACGCATAGGCACGACGGGTGAGGTTTGCGAGTATGGTCACAAAGCCTCCAAGGTTGGTTGCTGTGGTCTCATTGTGCACGACAGGGCCCGGCATTGTGGCTCGGTTTGGGGTAGCGGCTGTGCTGTGCTGAGTTGGGGCTAGCGTGCCTTTTATAGGAAAAGGGGACGGAGTCTTCCTTCGCACGCTTGCGGGAAAGGACTATTTAGGGGGCCGGTCACTGGTGCATGATCGACGGCTAGGTTGGTAGGTTGGGCACTGACTGCCAAAAGGTGTCGGGTCACTATGGGGCTATCTTGCATGAGAAGCTTGGCTGGGGTTTGGTCAAGGTCTGGTGGGTTGGTTAACCAAGGTTTCTCCACCTGGCTAAAATAGGGTCAGCCAATGGTCAGCCTGGCTCTGATACCAAGTCTGACGCGACCGGTTTTTCCGGGTATTAAATTTCCAGAAAATGGCCGTCGCGCTCACCAGCCCCAGGATTACTGTTAGCTGATGAGGCACCAACTTGATACAGAAATTCCAAGCAAAAATACAAAATGTGTAGTACAAGACCATTGTGGCCTATGAGTACAAGAAATGGTTTCTAGTGGTCGATGGCGGAAGCGGTTTGTGAGTCATCCGTGTCTATGGGACTCCATTTCCCACAGGAACAGCTGACCAGGTCAACTCCTATCTTTGCGAGGCTGCTATCACCATTGCTTAGTTTCTGGGGCTGTCACCGCAACGCTCCACTCCATGCAGAAATCTGGCCAAGACAATAGCCAGGGACAAGCCAGTGAGTACTTTGAATATACTCGCAAACATTATGAACATTGGAATAATATAATTGATAAGCATGCTCAAAAATATTCTATGAATCACATCGTCAGTCATAAATAAAATATCTCTTATGCATGCAAACAGGTTATTTATATGCAACATGAATAAGAAATGAAGAAGTGGAGATAAAATGTCTAAGCGACACCACATAAAGGGCTTAAAAAGAATTGCCACAGTCGGGCATCTAAGTGACACCACATAAAGGTCTTAAGAAGAATTGCCACAATCGGGCGTCTAAGCAACACCACATAAAGGGCTTAAAAGAAGTGCCATAGTTGGGCGTCTAAGCGACACCACATAAAGGGCTTAAAAAAGAATTGCCACTGTCGGGCGTCTAAGCGACACCACATAAAGGGCTTAAAAGAAATGCCACAGTCGGGCGTCTGAGCGACACCTCATAAAAGGCTTAAAAAGAATCGCCACAGTCGGGCGTCTAAGCGACACCACATAAAGGGCTTAAAAGAAATGCCACAGTCGGGCGTCTGAGCGACACCTCATAAAGGGCTTAAAAAGAATGGTAACAGTCGGGCATCTAAGCGACACCACATAAAGGGCTTAGAAGAAATGCCACAGTCGGGCATCTGAGCGACACCTCGTAAAGGGCTTAAAAAATCACGGTGAATATCCAGGAGGTAGAACCGTCCCAGGGATATTCGATAATGCCGAAAATATAACGGGTTAGTCCACAACAATTAATAATAATCATAATCATCACAAGTCTCAAATAGTGATCTCAGTTCTGGTTTTAACAGTTTCTCCTCCGAGGACCGACACTAAGACCGAAACTTGACCCATCCCAGACTGTAATCCTTAACCATGGACACGGCTATTCGGATAGGTTTAATCTCTGTAGAGGGTGTACTCTTTACCCACGAGTAACGGATTCCTTTAGTCCATCGGGACTAATTCCATCTACGGCCTTTTAGTTGAAAACACACCTAACCTGCACACACCAGCTTAACTCACCGGTGTCTGGAATCACCCACGACACTTGTTAAGCAAAACTCTAAGTGGGGACGCTACAACCTCGCGTAGCATGGGATCAAATTTATATCACGCGCTCTAAGGGGTGGCCTCCCCTCTCGGTCCCAACCGGAAACACCCATGCCCCCGGACCAGGTGGCCTGCCTACCAGCTACAACCGGTATCTTCCACCATGGCCTCTCTGTACGGTGTGTGCTTGAAAGGGGTTGACGACTTACTGAACCGTACTATACCTGCGGCAGGGACAAGTGGTAGTACGAGGCAAGTATGGGGGTTACTGGAACAAGACTCGATCTATGGACGACTCAGGAGGTCTATAAATTCCCTGCATGACATGTATAACAAATATATTTCAACCAACAAAAATCACCCCCCAATATACCTTACCATGCCATACCGGACATACCCGTCCCGACGGGGACCGGCGACAAGCTCACGCCTACCCAAGGCCGAGGCTTTCCCGGACTCCTTTCCGGCATGCATGCAAGGCACATGAGGATGATTACCATCACAATTATATTCATTTCCAACAGCAAGGAAATCACTAGTATGCCTCCATGCAAAATGATCATGTCACATGAAATAACAAGTCCTCCGAAATAAGGTGGTGTTATAAATGTGTCAACCAACACATCAAAAATATTATGTCAGGGTTCAAGATGCTTGCCTTCATGGTGTGGAAAGGTAGGGTGCACTCCAAAACTTTTGAAAGTTTTCCTTCCTCTCTCCAAAATCCTATTTTCAATAAATTTGGATTAACACACAAATTCAAAACAGCACAAAAAGTTGTTTGAATTTTTTTAAATAAATCTTAAAATAAACTAGAGCAAATTTGAAGAAGGTAGGAAAAAGAATCAACTCACTTGGAGTTATAATTAAAAAGATATAGCCAGTCAAAGTTGTGGTCAAAATCTGTTTTTAAAATAGAACAGAAAAGAAAACGTTTCAAAGAGGAATACGCTTTCGGAGCGAAGGAAACGTACTGGGGTGGGTTGCGCCATCACTTAACCCACGTGGACAGGTGCAGGGTCACTGACAGTGGGTCCAGGGGGCCCACTGGTCAGGTTTGACCAGTCGCCGCGCCCCCTTCTCAGTCCTCTGTCCGAGCGGGGCGAGGCTCCGGCGATGCTCGCCGGCGAACGGCGGCGCCGTTCGAGAAACCGAAGCCATCCACGGGCTCAGGGGGTCGAGGCGGTCCCATTGGTGGTCGCTGGGTTGACGGGGACGGAGTGAGCTGCCGGCGGCGAGGTTTGCGGCGGAGAAGGCTTCGGGAGCAAAGTGCTTTTGTGGCTCCGGTGGCTCCCTGTCGCAGCTGGGGGTCTGGGTGGCTCCGCAAGATGGATTGGAGTCGTTTTGTGGCGTTAGTTTGACAGGAGGGGCTCGGGTTTCGGTGAACGGAGCTGGGACGGGGCGGCGGTTGCGGTTGTCGGAGTTGGGGAAGACGGCGTTTCCCCGACGATTGCGGGCTGTGGGGGTGCCATGGGGGTAGCCTGAGGTCGCCTGCGTGCTTCGAATTGTTTCGGGGCGTCCTTTTATAGCGCGACGAGGTCGGTTCCGCGGCAGTGGGGATAAGATCGCCGGTGAACCGATGTTCTGTAGCTGCAGGGGAACGTGGCGGCGACGAGAGCTAGGCGACACCCTTGTGGATGAGATTGCGAAGCTCAAGGGGGCAGGTGGCGAGCCGGGGTGGCTTGGGCGGCGCTGCCCGTGGCAGAGGCGCACTGCCGACGCCGGCGTGCCGCCAAAAGTGCTCTGGCGGTGGCGCTGTAGGGCGCCAGGGCGGGCTGGCGTGTTGTGGCGAGGCGGGGAGTGCGTGGTGAGGTTCTGTAGTGTGGGCCAAGACAGGGGCGCGACGCGGCGGCTCGTGTGCACGGCTGCAATTTGCGCGCTCTGGGCGCGCCCAGCGCACGCCCACCAGATGCTCGGCGAAATGCCATGGCACTCCAGAGTGCTTGGTTGGAGCTGGGAGTTAGCAGGTCTAGGCTATGGCTTGCAAGGAGATCAATGGGCAAGCTTGAGGGGTCAGAGGATCAGGTTCACACTGCTAACTAAAATCCATGCCAAATGTGACCATGCACTCCAGGTGTTTGACAAAATGCCACAAGCACCTAGGCTGTTCTTGGAGTGGCCAAAACTTCCAGAGTGGGGTCTCTTTAGATGAATAAGAGGGTGGTAAGGTCATTTGGACAAAAGGAGAAACTTGCTAGTGCAAGTTTTACAAAACTTCAATTCTGGATAGAAAGTAAAAGGCATTATTCCATGAACCAAAAGTGATCCAATGGGTGGATGCTCCTAGACTTAGGGGTTTTGTAGGGAGGTCTACAAGTAGGAAAAGGAATCATGGATAAAGGAGCAACTAAAAATGTGGTTGTTGTACAAATCCTCAAGTTGGACCAGAATGGAAAAGAGGTTGATTCATTCAATATTTTCAAAGAACGGCATTAGGTTTTTGCATAAAGTTGAATCATATGCTATTACCAACATCCCATAATTTTGGTGGAGGCTAGAAGAAAAGATTTAAATGGGTTGTAGTGCAAAGTTGCACTCTAGACCAGAGAAGAAAATTGGGTGTAGAGCTCAAAATATTTCATGAATAAAAGGTATTTTTGCATAAAGGTGGTTTAAAAACATCATATGACATCTCCAAATTTTGGTTGGATTATTAAGTGAATTTATCAAATGGCTGTAGTTCAAATATGGCCATATAACCTTGAAAAACCATTTTTCAAGAAAATAAAAATCCAGCAAATTAATTATGTAATTAATTCTACTGATAAAAGAAAAGTTTTTCTTGAGAGGTTAAACAAGTCCAATAACATATTTGAAAAGTTTTGACTTTGGGGAAAAACTCCATAATAACAAGGGAAAAAAGAAAAAAGGTTCAAAAATCAAAAGGGAGCCCAAAAAATAAAAGTTTTAATTTCCTGGCAAAATTTTAATTTATTAAAAGAAGGCCAAAATTTTGGGGTGTCACAAAAAGGCAGTACCCAAAGGTGGATCTCCGACCATCCGGCATTCCGGGGCTGATGACAACAAAGGCCCCGGATTGTCTGGTTCACAGCCGATAGTGATTTTGAAGATGGGTGAGCCGATTCCTTCAAAGGATGATTGTGCTTTTGGAGCAGCTTCTGGAGACGCGGGGACTCCGGATATGTTGCGAGACATGTTGCGGAAAGCATCCGTCTCGGGGGAACAACATACCTTGATGGGTATAGTGATTGAAAAGATTTCGTCCGCGAAGAGCGGATTAAATGAGGCCTTCATGAGCCAACTGAAGGGCTTCGAGGTTTCCGACATAATGTTTTCAGCTATGTTTCATTTGCAAAGATGCACCTGTGTATAGGTAGTAGCCCCTGATACTCGGGTTGGCTTTTGCTGGGAAGCAAAATGGAGGATCGAAAAGGATCGTTTGAGGACTAACCTGATCAACTTTGAACACAGGCTGCTTCCCCCTTGGTCGCTTCCCGGACTATAGAAATTGTCGATTTGCAGCGGAAGCTTGATGTGGCAGGGGATGATCTTGCTTTAATCAATATGCGTCTTGATGAGTCGCAAGGTATGTATTCAGGGCAATCCTCATACATTTTTGTGGTATAAGCTTGATGTTGAGATTTAGATGCTGGAATATGCATGGCTGCAGATGGTGCTGCCGCCGTTGAAGGTCTTCGAGCGGAACTAGACTGGGCCAAGGAGCAAGCTCGTCGTAGTAATGCTGCTGCCGAAAAGGCAACAGCTGAATTAAAAGCCGAACAAGCTGCACGGCGCCAAGATGAGGAGAAGATATCTCCTATGACGCTCGAACTGGAGAATGCTACCGGCCGCTGTGAATTTCTGGAGAAGGGGAGTAAAGCCTTAAAGGCTGATTTGGACAAGGCCTTACAAGAGGCTAGGGCAGCGCGGTCGAAATACAGAGCAGCCCGTGAGGAGGTTCGACAAGCGAGGGAGATTGCGGCTGGAAAGACCTTTCTGCTACAAACTAAGTTCGGTGACCCGAACTATGCCCAGCTTAACCAAGTATCGAGTTCTCCGGACGAGTTCTTGGACTTGCCGAAGAGTTTTGCTGATGCGGCACAGTATTACCAAGCACGATATGGATATGCAATGGAGAAACTTTTTTGGTCACAGTTTGGCGCATCAAAGAGCCCTCTGTTGCTCAATGAATAGATGTCCCAATGGGCCGAATTTCATAGAATATCCGGCGCTGCCATGAAAGATGTCGTAATCCGGTTGTGGCCAACCGAGCCTGTTTCGAATAGCTATTTCAGTTTGGTCCAGAGGCTTGTTGATGCGGTGCCGCGTATCAATGCTGTGAAGCGATCATTGTGGATTGAGGGTGCGCGGATGGCTTTTGCCCGAGTCAAAACATTCTGGGGGAAGATGAAGGCCATCGATGTTGCGACGAAGAGTCCACCCAAAGGCAAGGACCGCCCGGAACCAGAGAATTATTTTGAAGACATCCTAGAGCCCGCCCGCTTTATAGAGGGTCAGTGCTCGAAAGGCATAATGTTCGAGTGAGGTGTATGAAAATTGTAAAAGACAATTTTATAGTTAATCTATTTATGTTTCGCTTAAAAGCTCAAATTCCTCCTATGCGGCCGTTTTTATATAATCTGAAAGTTTTCCAGTCGTCGGCTTCAGCCCCCTCGTTGGAAGTATGGGGGTGCTGGGAAAGGCATTTAATCACTCTTTATCCAACGTCTTGGTCCATGAAGGAGGTGATAATGCGGCGAACCAGGCAATCGGACTATAGGGCATTAACGCTTTCACTTAGCCATAGGAGTTTTATTGTGGGGCTACGACATAGCCCCTAGTATGTACGCGGCATATGGTGCCTTACATATTTGATCTGAAAAAGATCCCTCGTGTGACACGGAGAATCGCTAAAGATTCCAAGAAGTCGTCAAGTGGTTGACCAGCTCACGCCGCATCATGACAATCAGTTTTCGGCTTACTCAACTGAGGTGCTCGTCCGGTTTAGACCAGGGCACAATCGCAGTAGTTCTCCCTTTACTACCCTACCGATGGGGCGGAACGTAGGGTAGCAAGCACAGGAGCCGGGCAACCCAACTATTGACCCAAGACAATGATTGGGAGCTGATGCATATAAGGCCAAACTTGCAACGCCGAAGTATGCTATAGAGCTATTCGGACTTTTACTGGCAACTCATTTGTTCCCACGCCAAGCCCCTGGCATGTTATCCCAAGGTATTTCTATGAAATAACCATAGGAGCCATATTTGTTGGGGAAACAATGCGGGTGATTAGTTCGAATATTGTTTAATTGGAACTGAGCTATATGCCAATGATTACTTATGATATATATATATATATATAGGATAGCACTATTCTAATCCTAGGATTAGAATAACTATTTGGATCACAACAAGCCCTATAAGGGCCCGATAGGATGCTCCTGGATCCTGCCCACCCGACGGTATAGAAAAAAAGTCCACCCACCCGCTCCCCCGATCCCCTCCCTTGACCTTCCCCGATAACCTCCTGGATCGCCGTCGCGACCTGACACCTTGGATCGCGCCACCGCTAACCCCACCCTCCCTGGAGTGCGCCGCCGCCGCCACCCTCCCTGCATCGCGCCTCCGCCGCAGCCTCCCTCCCTGCATCGCGCCTCCGCCGCCGCCTCCCTCCCTGCATCGCGCATCCGCAGCCGCCCACCCCTGCCCTGATGCGCCTCTGCCGCCGCCCACCCCTGCCCTGATGCGCCTCCACCGCCACCCACCCCGTCCCAGATGTGCCTCCATCCATGCAGGGCCATCTTCAGAAATTCGGGGCCCCGATGCGAAAAGCAAAATGGGGCCCTAACATTTGAAAAAAAATCATAACATATAACTCAAGCATAATCACTTAATTATACAATTTATAATTATGTTATTTACTAGTACAATCTTTAGAAAATTCTCAACTAGCAATGCAAATTCTTACAACAAATTTATCAAGAGCACCCCTTTGAGATTGATCATCTTCTTCTAATTACTGTTTCTTCTTACGCTTTAAGGCACAAAATCATACTTTCTTCTAAAACTAGAATGCAAGATTGTTTCTGTTTATGAACCAAACAAAAAAATATTAATGCATTTGAACTGGTAAACTCATATGAATTATAGGCTTGTGACTTGAACAGTAAGAATTAGATAGAACCTTGATTTTGGTCTTGGACCATAGGATGAGCAACTATTGAAAATCTTGAATCTATGACAATTTCTGAACTTCAACAACTAGAAAACAATTGTTCCAAAACATATTAGTGAAATCTTAATACAACTTGATAGTTTGTATCAAAATTAGAAAAAAAGGAGCTTAGGGCACCGGTTGGCCTTCTGTTCGGCGACACCGTGGCAGTGTTGGCCGGCTCGGCGGTGGCCGATGCTCGCAAGTCCAGTTCAGTTTCGCTTCCGCCTGTCTCCTGGCTGCAAAGCGATCGCCGCAGAGCCACTGAAGCGAAAAGATCGATCGCAGAGATGAGATGGAAAGCGAAGCCATTATGGAACAGGGAACGGCGGAACTCATGGAGCGTACATACACATCCTGCGGTGGCTGCCGTTTCGTATCGCTCGGATCGATCCACCCAGCATATGGCTCGAGGCCTTGAGCGGACCAGGCCCAAGTAGACTAAAATGACAGAGAGGCAACATTGGGCCAAAAACTGAAAATGTTCACACCATGCATACACGTATATGGACCCTAAATGGGGGCCCCTTGATTTTGGGGGCCCTGTGCGAGCGCACAACTCGCACAGGCCCCTCAACGGCCCTGCATCCATGGTCCCCTGGTCCCCACACGTCTCCTGTCACCGTTCCTCCAGCCCCGACGTGCCTCCTGCCCACGGGGAACATCTGCCACGCCAGGCCTCCCGACCACCGCGGGCCGGTGCTGCGCCACCCCCCATGCCGAAGCACTCCACCGTCCTCCTCTGGCGCTTCCCCAACGAGGATCTGGATCGGGGTCATCCAGATGCTCGCCATTGACGCGGCCTTCTCGCTCCGCCCCACCCGTGCCGCCTCCCTCTTCTGCCCCTGGCCATGCCCGCACCGGCGGCCCAACCATCCATCTCGAGCACATGAAGTTCACACCTCGCGTGCAAGCAGTCCATCCAGGTTCTCATTGTGGGTCTCCCACAGCACCCTCGACGACCTGCCCAAGGCCGAAGCGACGACCTGCCCAAGTCCTACCATGTAACCTTCATGCTCGTGTCTTCTCCGCCGCCTCCTCATCTTCAACTGCATGTGGTGGACACCATGGCGAGCTAACCGGATCCCTGCACAAAACGGTTGGACCAAGCATGCCTTCTTGCCACATTTGACAGAAGATCCCATTTTTCTGAACATGTAGCATTTGCTTCTTGGGAGGTTGTCAGGTTTCATTAACATGAATCTTTTGTCACATGTGTTTACCACAGTTACCTTGGGATTACTCAGCTCCTTCTGTCGGTTCGCAAAAACACATATCTTGCTTCTTCCAAATTGTTGCAAGAAGTTGCTTCTTTTGTATTGCTGCCTAGGAAAAGCAGTTTCTCTGAATGCAGCAGCAGGCTGCACCACACAACGATGGAGTCGAACAAAGCAACAGTAGATCATGAACGAACTGTGGAGGTGGAGAGGCTATTTTTTGGTAGATTGATTTTCATCTGAGAGCTTGCTAGCTTCCCAATGGAGCTTCAATATTGTAGAGAACTCGAGTCTGATAAAATAAGTATGATACTTGCAGACAAGCTATTGTTCATCAAAAATGTGTTTGTATTTATGCCTAAATAAAGAAAGTGATGGTTCTGAAGTTACTGTGTGTGTTTCTTGATCACACGGTTATAACAAAACCACTCACAAAAACTAAAAATATTAATTTTGAAAAATATACCATAAGCAAATTATGCCTTGTTTTAAAAAATGTGATGCAAACGGGATATGTGTGTGTGTGCCCGCGCGTGTATTGGGTGCAAATGCTCCCCAAATGCAGGAAAGAGTGCATCGAAGCTCTAGTACATCCTTGCACAATTTTCTTTTCTACTTTTATATTGAAATGAAGCTTCTTGTGATCACCTGCTTGTCCAAAAAGTGATGTTTCACAAATTTGCAAGTCTAAAAGTTTGGAAGTTCGGGTCTGAAAATTTACAAAACTTTGGATAAAAAATGGAAAAATATGAACCATGGGAAATTTAGTGTCGAGACCCCCCCGCCTCCATTTTTTGGAAGAAAACTAAAATTTTGAAGTCAAGAAAAAAGTGGTTTCCCAATTTCTAATAGAACATAGAAGTTCAAATTTAAATAACCAGTAAGGTAACAAATCCTAGAAGTTCAAATTTATAAAGTGGACCGGTTAGATGTTTATTACAAAACTTGGATTTCTTCAATTACTAAAAAATAAATCAAAGAAGTTCAAATTAAAATAAGAGAGTTGTTCGATGTTCGTATACCAAGAAAAAACAAGCGTCACCTAGAAAATGTTAACTCTCGAAGTTCAAATTTAATAAAATGGAGAGTTTGAAAAAAATGTTATGTGTGTACAAAAGAAAAATTCTCACTGATTTCTTCGTGATTGGAAAATGATGACCAAAAAATTTGAAAGTAACATAATAGATCCATTCAAATATTTGTAAAAAAAACCAAGCAATTCAAAAAGTTTATAAGAAACAGATTTTTCCTTCTTTTAAAAATAAGACCTAGAAGTTCAACTTTAAATAATTGAGCGGTTCGATATTTATTATATAACTAGCACTTTTCCCGTTACTAATGAATAACACCAAGAAGTCCAAAAATTAAAAAATATGAAGTTGTTTGACGTCTATAAAAAACTCAGATTTTCCCCAATACTAAGGATTAAAATCAAGAAATTCAATTTCAAAAAAATGGAGTAGTTCAATGTATATAAAAAACTCAGATTTTCACATTACTAAGAATAAAACCAAGAAGTTCAATTGGAAAAAGCGGAGCAGTTTGATACTTATTTGAAAAAAATCTGATTTTTATATTTACTACAGAATAAAACCAATAAGTTCAATTTCAAACAACGAAGAAGTTTGATATTTCTAAAAAACCTCCAATTTTCACATTTCTGAAAATACACAAATGAAGTTCAAGTAAAAAAGGTGGAACGGTTCAATGTTTATAAAAAACTTAGATATTTTCACGTAACGGAGAGAAGTTTGGTTTGACAACTGCCAAAAGTTCACATACTATACGGTGTGCATTGTATGAAAAGAAAGAATGAAAACGCAAAGGCCAAAAGTTTTGTTACTAGAAGTTCAAGTGCTCGGCCCGAGAAAGTTCAAAAATTCATGTGAGAGAGGTTGAACAAAAATACGTGACAGAAGTACAAGGTGAAAACAACGGGAAGTTCAACTAGTACAGGAAATGCGTTTTAGATAGGAATATAATAATAGAAAATAAAAAGCTTAGAAAGTTTGTTGCAAGAAGTTCACGGACTCCTCCTGGTGAAGTTCAAGATCTCTAGTGCGGGATGTCCAACCTTCAATTACATGTAAAAAACAGGCAAAAAACGACGTAGTTTTTTTTCCATTTTTAAAACTACTCTCAAACGACAAAAAATTGTAACATGTGTCTATATGAAAAAGATGCTCCTATTTATAAGCTTTCCAATGGTATATTATATGTTACATTCTGATGTACAGTTTAAAAGTTTCATGTATACCAATTAAAACACGTTTTTGTGTAATGAAAGAATTATTTTGAACCGTCACAAGTATGAAAAAATGATAAACGCGGGAAAGTTGCGTGTTTTTAACAGCTTTTCATTGATATATCATTTGCTCAATTCTGGTAAGTGATTGGGGAGTTACGGGTAAAAAATAACACGTGAAAAATAGAGTGAAGTTCACAAAGAACTGATCCAGAAGTTCAATCTCTTCACGAAGTGCTTTTTCGGAGACTGTTATTTCGATGAAGGCAGAACGCGTGATCTCAGAAGTTCAGATCGATAACTGCGAGAAGTTCACATAGTACACGGTGTGCATTTTGTATTAAAAAAGAATGAAAATGCAAAGCCTAAAGTTTTCTTGCTAGAAATTCAAGTGCTCGGTCGGAAAAAGTTCAAAAATTCTTGTGATAGAGGTGAAAATAACATAGAAGTTCAACTACTGCAAACGAAAATACGTCACAGAAGTTCAAGGTGAAAACAGCAGGAAGTTCACCTACTACACTGAATGAATTTCAGATGAAAAACTTTCAAAATCATCGCGAGTATGAAAAAATGATCAACACGGGAAAGTAGCGTGTTTACAGCAGCTTTCCATCGGTATATGACCCGCTCAATTCCCGTAAGTGAGCTGCAGAGCTACGAGCAGTGGATGAAGATCTACGAGCAAAAAAATCACATGAAAAACAGAGTGAAGTTCAGGTACACGCACCGAGAAGTTCAGGTTCTTCACGCGGTGCATTTTCGAAGAATCTGTTTCGCAATAGAGGAAGAAAGAATGATCCCGCTGTTTTCGGAATTACTTGAAAACGGCTAGGAATCAGAGAAAACCATCAACATGAAAAAGTTTCGCATTTTCCGTAGCTTTTCAACGGTATATTATTTGCCCAATATTGACAAAATTTGTAGAAATTACGGCAAAAATACGTTTTTTGCCATTTTCGAAACTGACTTAAAACCGTAAAGAATTGAGAGAAACAATATATACCAAAAAGTTTTGCATTTGTTCAAGCTTTCCAACGCCATATCATTTGGTGCATTCGGACGCACGGTTAAAAAATTAGCTCGAAAATACAAACTCGGTAGGACTTGGACTATTTTCTAAATTACTTTTAAACCATTCAAAATTAGAAACAACTTTCAAGATGAAAAAGTAGCGCATTTTCATAAGCTTTCCAACGCCATATCATATGCCTCCATTGGATTAGCCGTTTAGAAATGACATCGAAAAAACGAACTCAGCTGTTCGGTTTATGAAATTTTACGTTTTTTCAAATTACTCTTTAACCATAGGGAATTAGAAAAAACTTTCAACATATGGAAGGAGCGGTTTTTCAGCAGCTTTCCAATGCCATATTATATGCCTCATTTCGATAAACGGTTTAGATATGCGATCGAAAATACTATTCAAGTTTTTGTGCGAAGAAAAAACGGTTTTCAAAACTGCTCTTAAACCGCTTATATTTTGCCAAAAATTTAAGTTGGGTCATAATATTGGTGTCCATAGCTTTCCAACGGTATATCGCAAGCCCCGTTCAGGCAATGTTGGCGGAACTTCAACCGAGTTCACAGGGAAGTTCAACGTAGGGTCGCGCTATTCGTCACCCTGGGTGAGGAATAGTTATTCTTCACCCCCCCCCCTCTATTTTACCATCAATGCACCGTAATTTTATTTTTCGTAAGTTTTGTCTTATTTCCAACGCAAAAATGGACCTTAAGAAAATATATAAACGCCATAAAAAATATTTTATGTTATTTACAATTACAAACGTAAAAATATAGTCTAAAATACACATAAACTGCAAATTTTCTAGTCTTATGACCTATATATTTATTTTCTTATGTCAAATTTTACCTAGCGAATCAATAGGAATGTAACTATTTGAATTCCAAATGTAATTTAATTATGAAATGATCGTAAGATTACCTCGGGTGAAGAATAACTTATTCTGCACCCTGGGTGATGAATAGTAACACTATATATATATATCCCGGCTATTTGACATGCTCGGGGTTGGAGGCGGAGGAACAGGCATAGTACAGGCTCGAGAAATGGAGAGTCCGGTCTACAAAAAGTTATTTTGGACCTCCTGTCGCATGTCTGCGCCGCCAATCGTCAGTGGGGGAATCCTTGATTGAAATAGCCCCTTAGGTGAGTGTACGGATCCGGACTCTGATAGAGCCAGTTTCCGATGTTTATCCTGTTCGTCACCTGTTTTTTAAAGGATACCGAAGGAAGAAATAAAAATAAATAAATAATAATAAAAAAAGTTACTGGAGTGCTTGCAGGCTGCCAGTGCCCATAGTATCTTGAGTGTGTAATGATGTATGTGCGGTACAAACTTTGTAGGTGTACGGAGTGGGCGGCGGAAGCCGGGTTGCTATTTCCATTCTAGGAGTAGTTGATCCTCGGGTGGAGACTGCTTCTGACCCCCGGTGTTTCGTTGGTGAACCTTTCCATCATCCGTGCCGCTTGGCAGCCTCCTCCCCCTGGGTTCGGCGTTGAGCTTGCCGGCCTGTTTAAAGACCCAGCAGTTTCTGTTGGTATGATTAGCTGGTTTGTCGGGGTGGCCATGAATCTGGCAGGGTCGGTCCAATATCCTGTCCAGGTTGGATGGTTCGTCTCGATTCGCCTTGAATGGCTTCTTCCGCTGACCGGGCTTGGGGTTGCTGAATCCCGCATTGACCGCTGTGTCGCCTGATCTTTCATTGTCATTGCGACTATTGTTTTTGCTTCCTCGTGGCTTGCCGTTTCCATCTTGGATTTCGGAGGTGCCCTGGTTGCTGGCGCTATGGCTTCTATGAGTGAGCCATCTGTCTTCTCCTGCACAAAAGCGGGTCATCAGAGCAGTGAGGACTATCATGGATTTAGGTCCTTGGCCGAGGTGGCGTGCAAGCCATTCGTCTCGGATGCTGTGTGTCGGTGTCAAAACTGGCGGATCTCGGGTAGGGGTCCCGAACTGTGCATCTAGGCAGATGGTAACAGGAGGCAGGGGACACAATGTTTACCCAGGTTCGGGCCCTCTTGATGGAGGAAATACCGTACGTCCTACTTGATTGTTCTTGATAATATGAGTAGTACAAGAGTTGATCTACCACGAAATCGAAGAGGCTAAACCCTAGAAGCTAGCCTATGGTATGATTGTTGTTGTTATGGACTAAACCCTCTGGTTTATATAGACACCGGAGGGGGCTAGGGTTACACATAGTCGGTATTGATAAGCTTGCCTTCCACGCCAAGGAGAGTCCCATCCAAACAGGGGACGAAGTCTTCAATCTTATATCTTCATAGTCCAACAGTCCGGACAAAGGTTATAGTCCGGTTGTCCGGATACCCCCTAATCCAGGACTCCCTCAGTAGCCCCTGAATCAGGCTTCAATGACGATCAGTCCGGCGCGCAGATTGTCTTCAGCATTGCAAGGCGGGTTCCTCCTCCGAATACTTCATGGAAGATTTTGAACACAAGGATCGTGTCCGGCTTTGCAAAACAAGTTCCACATACAACCATAGAGAGAATAATATTTTCACAAATCTAATCTGCCGACGCATTCCGCAGTGTGACATCACACCACACCCAGGTCACCATTCGAATCGTTTTTCACAACCAACCTCAGCATGTTTCGCGAGGCGGTTTCCTTGGCACATCTTATCAAAGCAGAGATCGTGTCCCCTTATTACGGGATTCCCATCAATACGGACGTGGGTAACCCAACTGCGCCATCAATTACGGCGCTTGGGGGATAAGCGAGTTTTACCAGGCTGGTGGGGGCGTATAGTTTAGTCCGTCCTTATAAAGGGATAAAGGTTCACCTTTTTCTACCCACGCCTTCTTCCTCCTTGCTCATCCATTCTCGCTTACTCGAGCTCCAGCGCCCAAGTCCACATCCTTCTCCTCAACCCTTTCCAAACATGTCTGGAGCGGGAGGCAAGTGGATGGTCTCCTCTGTTACGGAGGGAGACATCAAAAAGCTGGGCGGGGCCGGATACTTAGCCGCAGATATCGCGCACCCGCTGCCAGCCGCGGGGCAGATCGTCCCTACCCCGGAACCTCACGAAAGGGTGGTTTCCTCACCCACTTCGTCCACGGACTGGGGTTTCCCCTCCATCCATTCGTCCGCGGCCTTATGTTCTATTATGGGCTGGACTTCCATGATCTGGCCCCGAATTTCATACTCAACATATTGGCGTTCGTCGTCATGTGCGAGGCTTTCCTCCGCATCCGGCCCCACTTCAGCCTATGGCTGAAGACCTTCAATGTCAAACCAAAGGTAGTAGGCGGTCAACAAGCGGAATGCGGCGGAGCCATGGCGCGGCACCAACTGGGTGCCGGCCCCCGAGTTTTGATCCGGAATCCCCACTAGGCTTACTTCCTGGAAGGAGAAGGGCCGGTCCTGGGGCTCATCGGGAGCTGTACGGACTCCAGAAGTGTATCCGGAACATGATAAGCAAAAAACTTAAGCTTGTCAACATAGTCCAGGTCATGCTCTTCCGCCGGATCCTCCCGTCTCAACAACGGGCTTTATACTTATGGGAGTTCGACCCGGTCCAACACCAGAATCTACGCGAGCTCTTTGACACGATGCATAAGGACGTCTGGAAGGTGTTGTTTATGGGCGTTGAGGCCCCCCCTCCCCTTACCGACGACCGCAGGCTAAGCGCGACACGTCCTGCAAATCCGACAAGTTCTGTACATCTCGTAGGGTATTTATTTTCCATAGTTTAACCATGTGCGGGATTTGAGCTCCCATGCCTTTGACAGGACTGGGTGGAGACATCGGAGCAAATTGACTGTTCGGCCCCTCTGCCGGAAGACCCTATAGATGCTCTCCTGATGGAGATGTCGACTCCGGCTCCTAATGACTTGCCGGAGAAGATGATCAAGAAGAAGACCACGGGAACCCGAAAGAGTTCTCCGTGCCAGGTGGTATCAGACTCATCGTCCGATAATTCCGAGATGCACTCCTCCCGTAAAAACAAGGAGGAGGAAGATGAATATTCTCCCCCTCCAGCCGGGGGAGACAAGAAAAGGAAGGCCACCCCAACCGGGGAGGCCGAAGGGTCCAAGAAGGGAAGGACTCTCCTTCCAGACTGATCCACCACCGCCGCCGGCAGCGAAGACGAGTGGTTACTCAGGGCCAAGCCCCTGGCAAAGTCGTAAGTATTCGGATACCAGAGTAACTCATAGCATACTTTTATTGCACTGCTTCTCCTAACGTCGAATATGATCATGCAGTCTGCCCCGAGCCCGTATCGACGTATCCTCGTCGGACGGTTCCTTGGACTCGTCGGATATTAATAGTGATACACTTCCAGCTGCCTCCTCACCTTGCCCTATGGACAATGTCGACGTATTGTCTCAAGGGGCACTGAGCCGGGGGGAGATAGTCCCGGAGGCGCCTCAAGGCGACCTTCCGGATTCCAGGCGCAAAGGGAGCAAGACTCCCAAGGGCTCCAAGTTCGGCCCTCAGCCGAACACCGCGGCGGAACCTCCAATGGTTCCGGACTCCGGCAGGCGGCCCCCTTCCAAGAGGGGAAGCCGCCCGTGCCGGTGACCTCTATCCATCCAGAGTCACCAGACAACCTGCTGGGAGCACTTCGCGGCGCTTCCATCGACAAAGAGCACCGCACTATAATGAGTGTGGTGATCAAGAAGGTTCAGTCCGCCAAGAGCAGACTGACTGAAGCCTGTGCCAGCCTTCTAACAGGCTTTGAGGTAAGTGTTTAAAATATAGGAAAATATTACCGCATAGACAGTAGCCCCTGATGCTCTGTTTGGTGTTCACAAAGAAAAGCCGAATAGAGGATCAAATAATATCTGCAGGAGTCTAAATATAAGTATGTATGTATGCATATGCAGGCTTCGCTGCTGACCTCTGCCGCACTGACTACGGAGGTCGCCGCACTGAAGCAGAACCTCGAGCGGTCTGAGAAAGAGCTCGGCCTTACCAAGAGGAAGCTCGAGGAGAACAAAGGTAAGTAATACCTTGTCTATATATATAAAAAAGATGTGGTTGCAAAATGATAGGATCATCATGGATGTGCCAGGGGCCACGACCGAAGTGGCGACCCTGAAGCAAGCGCTGTCCGAGGCCGAAAACAAAGCGGCCAAGGAGCGCACCGAGCGGGAGAAACAAGAGGCACGGGTGGCCGAGGTGCAGCAAGAGCTCCAGGCTCTCGTGAAGAAGCACGCAACTTTGGATCTTGAATCGAAGACGCGAGAGTTGAGCTTGCCGCGGCCCTCAAGAGCACAAAGTGTGCCAAGGCTGAAGCCCAAAAGGCCCTCCAGGAAATTGAGGCGATGAGGAAGATAGCGGCGGGTAAGGCATTCATTATGCAAAGCAAGCATGTGAAAGTAAATTACTTGTTACTTACCTGAGTCCGGAGCTCTCCAGGAGCATTCGCAAATTTGCCCCACAGCGTGTCAGATGCCGCAAAGTACTACTAGGCTGAGGAGGGAAGCTCGACGGAGAAGTTGTTCTGGTCTTAGTATACTAGGACCAAACACCGGATGCTGTGAGCGACCAGCTGAAGCAACTGGTCGATCTGCACAAGGCGGCCGAACAGTCCATGAGGGGCCTTATAGTCTGGATGTGGCCTGGCGACTCCCTTCCCAACAGCTACTTCGGCCTGGTGAGGCGGCTTGTGGATGCCTGCCCACGACTGGAAGTCATAAAGTGGTCCTTCTGCATCAAAGGTGCATGCCGGGCTGTTGCCTGTGCGAAGGTGCACTGGGCCAAGATGGACGCCGAGAAGCTGGTGAAGGAGGGGCCGCCGTAGGGCCAGGAGCATCGCCACCCTGAAATGTATTATGAGGGTGTCCTGAAGGCTGCCCGTCTTGTGGCGGACGAGTGTGCGAATGATGTAATTTTTGAATGAACTTGCTTGTGTGATCCTATATTATGAAAACTTGTTCATGTGCGCTATGCAATGCTTGTTTGAATTTAAAATATTACCTTCTGTGCGGGTGTTTATCAAATCTGAGAGATGGCCAGTCGTCGGCTTCTGCCCCCATGCTACGAGTGTTGGGGTGTTCGGGATAAATCTGAGCACTCTTTTTCCCATTGTTGGGTCCTTCGAGGGAGGTGCTCAGCGCGACGAACAAGGGAATCGGACTATAATGCTTTATCACTCTCACTTAGCCATAGAAGTCTACAATTTTAAATTTTGGCAAAGCCCCTAGTATTCGGAAGGCCGAATTCGGGGCGCTATACACTCCTAAGCCGAAGAAAGCTGACTCCTTGCCCTAAGCGGCATAAGTCTTTAGGGACTCGAGACCTCTCGAACAGCAAACAACTCTCGCCGTATCATGACAGTCAGTTTTTGCTTTCTCTACTGAGGTGCTTGCCCAAATGAACCGTGGCACAATCGCAGTAGTTCTCCCAGTGCTACCTTAGCCGATATAGGCGAACGTCAGGTACCAAAACATGGGAGCTGGGCAAACCCAACTATTGACCCAAGACATGATTTCGAGCTAATGCATATAATGCTATAAGTTCAGGGTGCCGCACTGTTGAAAGTGTTCGGACTTCTCACGTAGTATTATGTGGTATGCTTAAGCCCCTGGCGTATTGGCCGTACCAGAGTGTACGAGTGTTGAATGTCATGAATGAACATATATATAAAAAGGAATAGAGAATGTGGTAATAGTCTAGTGCTATGCATTGTTTACTCAAAAAGGTGCGTCAAAGCAGAATGATACAAGTAGTGCGATAAGAAAAAAGTAGGAATATTTGACATGTCCCCTCAAAGGGCTAGCTGAGGAATGGTATTTAAAGCAGGTATTTCACTCGTTATTAGAGACCAGCTGGTAATTCCATGATGCGATGTAGCTTTCTGCCTCCTTGGTTGTTCTATCGTGGTCTGACAGTCGTACTGCCAGACGGGGTTTCTAGAGAGTAAAGTCCTGAAAGAGAGAAAAAATAATAAGGCAGGAAGCCCCTAGTGCGGTTGAGCCGCGTTTTGGGGCGTGCCGTAATCGTGCCCCCACCTATGCCCATGGTATTTTCAATGTGTAATTATGTACGCATGGCATGGATTTTGCAGTTTGGCTGGGACTGGGGTGGGGGCTGCATTGCTATGCGAGCTCGGAACGTTCCAGGCGGTCTTGTTGCAGATTACTCCAGGTGTGCTTGACGGTCTTCGGGTGTTTAATCACCGAACTGGTGGATTGCCTGAAGAGGCTGCTTTGTGCTTCTGCTGGGAGGGCCGCAGTGTGCTCCTCCGTGCGGAGAGAGTGCTCTGTGTTTCCATTGACTATGATGACCCCCCGAGGTCCTGGCATCTTGATCTTGAGGTATGCATAATGCGGTACCACATTGAATCTCCCAAATGCGGTTTGCCCGAGCAGTGCATGATAACCAATGCGGAACGGGACTATATCGAAGATTAACTCCTCGCTTCGGAAGTTATCCGGTGATCCGAAGACCACTTCCAGTGTGACTGAGTGTGTGCAATGGACCTCTACACCTGGTATGACGCCTTTGAAGGTCATTTTTGTGGGTTTGATCCTTGAGCCGTCTATACCCATTTTGCGCATTGTGTCCTGATAAAGCAGGTTCAGGCTGCTGTCGCTGTCCATAAGGACTCGAGTGAGGTGAAATCCGTCTATGATTGGGTCTAGGACCAGTGCGGCAAATCCGCCATGATGGATACTAGTGGGGTGGTCCCTGCAATTGAAGGTGATCGTACAGGAGGACCATGGGTTGAACTTTGGGGCGACTGGCTCCAACGCATATACGTCCCTTAGCGCACGCTTCCGCTCCCTCTTGGGGATGTGGGTTGCGTATATCATGTTCACCGTCCGCACTTGTGGGGGGAACCTCTTCTGTCCTTTGGTGTTCAGCGGTCGGGGCTCCTCCTCGTCATCGCTATGTAACCCCTTATCTTTGTTTTCGGCATTTAACTTGCTGGCCTGCTTGAACACCCAACATTCCTTGTTGGTGTGGTTGGCTGGCTTGTCGGGGGTGCCATGTAATTGACATGAGCGATCGAGTATACGGTCCAAACTGGACGGGCCTGGAGTGCTTCTTCTGAATGGCTTTGTCGGATTTCGGGTTCCCGCAGACCCTTGAGGTTCGAACACTGGGGTGCGCGCGGAGATTTCTCCTTCTACCTACCTGCGCCCCACCGCCACGCTAAGATCTAAGCTAAGGAAGGAACAACACAAGAGACACGGAGTTTATACTGGTTGGGGCCACCGTTGTGGTGTAATATCCTGTTCCAGTGTGTAGTGTGGTGGATTGCCTCTTGGGCTGATGATGATGAGCAATACAAGGAAGAACAACCTCGCGAGGGTCTGTTCTTGGCTGGGGCGATGAACTGCTGGGAGGAGTTCAATCACCCTGCTCTCTCTCTCTCTTTGTGTGACGCTACTCGATCCGATCCCAGCTTGTTTCTGGGTTGGCCGATTCTAGATCCCTCCTTCCCTGGGGGTGGCTAGTCCTATTTATAGGCAAAGGCCCTGGGCCTCTTCCCAAGAATTGAGCGGGAAGGGCGCCAACAATTGGCCATTTTGAAGGGGAACATCAGGTACACTTATCCTGACTAAAGTTGGTCCTCGCCTGCCAAAGGCTCTGGCGGTTACGCTCGCTTGGGCTCCACAATGCTTCCTCCCTGCCGTTGGGCTGGTCTTGGTCTCGTTGCACCGAAACGGGTGCCTTTGCTCGATGCTCTCGCCTGCGCTTGCTCCCTTTGCACCAAAGAGGAAAGGAGGACACTGCGCGGGCTGGCGCCCGCCTGGCACCCTTGGTCATCATGGCTTGCGTCATGGCCACCTCGTGAGGTACCCCGCCTTGATCTCTCCGCCTCCTCGCGAGCCAGCTTGATGAGGCCGTGCCTGAGGAAGCTCCGTGTCGTCCGCCCCGCGAGGCTTGACCCCTCGCGAGGGCTTGGGTCTGTGTTGATGAAGATGGGCCGTGCTGGGCCCCTCCTCGAGCCACGCCGCAGGCCGCAGGCAGGCAAGTATGGGGACCCCTGTTCCCAGAATGCCGACAGTAGCCCCCGGGCCCAAGGCGCGCCCGGACTTGGCCGTGCAGGGAGGCGAAAGGGCAAGAGCGAAGCGCCGCAGGCCCTAACAGCCTACGACCTTGGGCGCCATGTGGCGGTTGATTGGACATGGGCATCTCCACTTCCCCACGGCGCCTCGGCAACTGCACGGATTGGACAAGGCCCCGCATGCAAAGCGGGTCATGATTACCTGCGATCGTGGGGGCCGACGGTTGGCCCTCGCCGGCTATAAGTACGGATCGGCGCGCGCCCTTCCAGTTCATCCCCCTTTGCTTCTCCTTCTTCTTCATGGCCCCGTCGAGGAGGTTCGCGGTCGCAGAGAAGGGGAAGGCTCGCCAGGTTGAGCCTCCCTCTCCCCTACCCAAACGCGGCCGAGGGCGCCCTCGTAAACATCCTGTGGCCACCACGGCAGCTCCCTGCGGTCGTGGAGACGATTTCCAGCACGGTGACGGGCAGACTACTGCGGCCAGGGGGCGCGCTTCGGTCGCGCGTTCCCCTAGGCCATGCTTTCGCGCTGCAGAGGTGCTGCCGGAGTTTGTTGTGTGGTCGGCAGAGCCGACTAGCACCCGGCTTCAACTTCCTCGCTTCCTCCTCGGCAAGCTCCCGGCCGGCGCCCCGGGCGGCCTCTGGCTTCAGGCAGACGGCTGCTGCAGCCGGGCCTCATGGGCTTCACTGGAGGTCACGCAGCTGGGAGCCTGGCCTTGACCCGCGGTTAGCAGACGTTTGCCCGCGCGTGTGGCCTGAGACGTCGGTGCACCTAGAACTTCAAGTTTGACGGTGATGCCACCCTCTACGTGAGGGTGCTTGGGGAAGATGGTCGCCGCGCAGGGTGCTGCCCTGAGGACAACGACCGCGGCCGGGAACCCAGCCCCGACGATGATGTAGAGGACAGCGCTCGCGTGATTGGCGGTGCTCAGGGTTCCCCAAGCTTCACCGGTTCTTCTTCAGGCGGCGACTCTTCTAGCGGTGGCCGTGGTCAGCCTCCACGCCGTCGTACCTGCTTGGGAGGTGGTAGCGTGTCTGCCCGCCGTCGCGCCTCCGTGAAGCGCGAGAGGGAGTCTGCCTGAGCCCCGGAGGCATCTCGAGTCTTCCCTGTAGGCCGGTGTGAGGCAAGCTGCGCCTGATTTGTTCTTTCTTTTCCTTTTTCTTGCATAAAAAGACAGTAGCATGGAGCCCCGCGGGGGCGTGTTTGGGTTATTGCTGTTAATCATCGCTTTGCTTCCGTTATCATGCCTTCCGGCTACGTGCCCGCGCGTGGATAGTTCCCGGCCCCAGTCGTGGGGGGCGACCGACCCAGGCCCTGTGTTCGTGTCTCGGTGCCCGTGGGGCACGGACTGGAGGGGTGCTCCTGTAATGGACCCAGGTCACGAAACCTTTGAACAACTAGGACAGGAACACTCGCGAGGGCGCTCGGCTGCCCCCTCGTGAGGCCTTGCATAAGAGAAATCGAGGCAGGAGAGTGAGAAGTCGAAGAACCACAAGCCAAAGACGGCAACAGCTTCAATAAAACTTCGAATGAGAATGAACAAGCCAACTGCGGAAAGCAAATGAGAAAGCCGCGTCCGGCACCTAATCTAGTCTCCGATGTCTTCTCACCAGCGTGGAGCTAAGTGTTGCCACTGGGCGTGGGACGGAGCCCCAGGGCCTGAGGCTGGCGCTCCTGAGACTCCGGGGTGTGTACAGCCCCAACTCATTATTATGTGAGAGTGTCACGGGCGGCGAGCTTCACAGGCGATGGCCTTCTTCACAGGCTCCGGGCCTTTCTTGGGGGAAGCAGGCTTCACGGGCATTTGCCCTTTTCACAGGCTCTGGGCCCTTTCCAAAACGTGACAGCTTCATAGGCATTCGCCTTCTTCACAGGCTCTGGGCCTTTTCCAAAACGCGACATCTTCACAGGCATTCGCCTTCTTCACAGGCTCTGGGCCTTTTCCAAAAAGGATAATCTTCACAGGCATTCGCCTTCTTCATAGGCTCTGGGCCTTTTCCAAAAAGGATAATCTTCACAGGCATTCGCCTTCTTCATAGGCTCTGGGCCTTTTCCAAAAAGGATAATCTTCACAGGCATTCGCCTTCTTCACAGGCTCTAGGCCTTTTTAGGGGTAGAACCTCCGGGGGTGCTGGATGTTCCATGCATTCTGGACCGGCACCCCCTCCTGAGTCTCCAAGTGCGCAGAGCCGGGCCTGGAAACATGAACAACCTTGAACGGGCCCTCCCACACGGGAGAGAGCTTGTGCAGTCCCTCCCTAGAGAGAACCCGCCTAAGCACGAGGTCTCCTACCTCAAGAGTTCTGGGGAGGATGTTGCGGCAGTGATATCATTGCAGTGCTTGTTGGTACCTCGCCGCTTGCAGCGCGGCTTCTCAGCGACGTTCCTCCCCCAGCACGAGGTCCATCCCCTGCATGGCATCCTGCTGCGCCTTGTCGAACGCCAGGACCCGCACGGAGCGACATCTGACCTCGTGAGGGAGGACCGCTTCATCTCCGTAGACCAGGAAGAATGGGGTCTCTCCAGTCGGCTTGGTCGCGGTTGTGTGGATGGACCACAACACGGACTGAAGCTCATCATACCAACCTCTGCTGCAGGCCTCCAGCTTCTTCTTGAACGTCCTGGTCTTGAGGCCCCTCAGGACCTCTGTGTTGGCTCGCTCGGCCTGGCCGTTGCTTCGGGGGTGCGCGACCGAAGCGTAGCATATCTGCGTTCCAAGATTAGCATAGTATGTTTTGAAGAGGTTACTGGTGAACTGCGAACCGATGTCTGTGATGATACGGTTCGGCACCCCGAACTGGCTCACGATGCCCCTGATGAACTTGACCGCGGAACCCGCGGGGATGGTGCGGACGGCCTCTACTTCAGCACACTTGGTGAACTTGTCCACGGCGACGTGGAGGTAGCGGTAGCCCCCTAGCGCCCGAGGAGACGGGCCCACGATGTCCAGCCCCCAGACTGCGAATGGCCACGAAAGGGGTATAGTCTGCAGGCCTCCTGCCAGCTGATGGATCTGCTTGGTGTGGAACTGGCAGGCCTCACAAGCTTTCACCAGTTCGACGGCGCCATTGAGTGCGGTGGGCTAATAAAACCCACTGCGGAACGCCTTGCCGACGAGGGTCCATGATGATGAATGATGTCCACAGTCTCCACCGTGTATATCTTCCAGCAGTTCCTTTCCCTGATCCGTGGAGATGCAGCGCAGGGATACATCGTTTGGTCGCTTCCGGTAGAGCTCTCCATCCTTGATGCAGTATGCCGTGGCCTGCCGTGCCACACCCTCCGCTTCCTCCTCCTTCTCCGGCAGGGTCGCTTGTGTTAAGTATCTCCGGAGCTCCGTGATCCAGCACCCCTCCTAAGGTTCCATCATCGGGAGCAGGCGTGCTCCTGAGGCCGGGCAAAAGACCGGGGCTCCTGAGGCAGGTGGCTTGGGGAGCTCCTCCTGAGGCTGAGCCGTGTTTGACAATGATGGCATGGCTGAGGGCTTGAAGAGCCGCTCCTCGAAGATGCCAGGCTCCTGAGGTAACTGCCTGGATGCCCGTTTCGCAATGTCGTCGGCCTCCTGATTGGTGCCACGAGGCACATGCTGCAACTCCAACCCCCCAGAACTGCTTCTCCATCCTGCGGACCTCCGCAAGGTAGGCTTCCATGTGCTCATCTTTCGGCTCGTACACCTTGTTGGAGAAATTGACAAGGAGCTGCGAATCGCCCTTGATGGTGAGGCGTTTCACCCCCAGGGCAGCTGCGGCCTTCAAGCCCGCTATTAAACCTTCCTACTCCGCTATGTTGTTGGAGACCTTTTCACCTTGCTGGAAACAGAGCTGTACAGCGTAGTAGAGCTTGTCCTGAGTGGGCGATATAAGCACCGCCCCAGCCCCAGCGCCATGCCTGGAGAACGCCCCATCGAAGTACATGACCCAGCCTTCTGGCGCCTCGCTTCCCGGGGAGAGGGACCGATCCTCGTCGGCCTTGAGGCCTGGTGCCTCCGTCCATTCTGCCACAAAATACGCTAATGCTGCTCCCTTGATGACTCTGGTCGTGCTGAATTCTGGCTGAAACGCTTGCAGTTCTATGTTCTACTCAGCGACCCTTCCAGCTGAGTTAGGGCTCCACTCAACGACCTTGATGGGGTGACCCTGAAAATAGTGCCGCAGCTTGTGCGAGGCCACCAGTAGCGCGATGAGGAGCTTCTGAGGCATGGGGTACCGTGCTCTCGCGTCCCGCAACACCGTGCTGACGAACTACACTAGGTGCTCAACAAGGTTGGGTGCGTCAGTGCTGGTGGCGCCCTCCGGAGACCATGGCGCCTCCTAAGGCGATGAGGCCTCCTGAGGCTGGCTATCTGGGAGAGGGGCCTCTTCCGCCTCTAGTGCACTCCTCTGCGGCGGCTGATCCTCCTCAGCCGCGGTGGCGGTTTCTGTGGGCCTTCCTTGTTCCTGTTTTGCCTTGTCCCGGGCTGCTGCTGTTGTTTTGATTCGACGCTCCTCCCTAACCGCCACCAGGGCTGCGCTGGCGGAGTAGGGAGTGGAGGCAAGGTAAAGCACCAGGGGCTCTTGAGGGCACGGAGCCACCATGACTGGAGGGCTGGTCAGGTATCTCTTGAGATCCTGGAACACATTGTCGGCCTCTTCAGTCCATTCAAAGGGCCCCTTTTTCTTCATTAGCTGGAAGAAGGGCAGCGCTCGCTCCACCAACTTGGAGATGAAGCGCCCTAGCGCGGTCATGCGCCCAGTGAGCTTCTGCATTTCTCTGAGGGACTTTGGCGGGCTCATGTCCTCGACCGGCTTGACCTTTTCCGGGTTAGCCTTGATGCCTCGGTGGGACACGAGGAAACCCAAGAGCTTGCCCGAGGGGACTCCGAACACACACTTCTCTGGGTTGAGCCGCAGGTTCACTGCGTTGAGGCTCGCGAAGGTTTCCTCCAGGTCTTGTATCAGGGTCCTGGCCTCCCGAGACTTCACCACAATGTCATCGACGTAAGCCTCAACATTTTTCCCGAGCTGCGGGCCCAAGGTGATGTGCATCAACCGCTGAAAGGTCGCCCCTGCATTACGCAGCCCGAATGGCATGCATGTGTAGCAGTACACCCCACACGGGGTTAGGAAGGCTGTCTTTTCAATGTCTTCTACCACCATCTTGATTTGGTGATACCCAGAGAAGGCATCCAAGAAGCATAGCAGGTCGCATTCTGCGGTGGAATCGACGATCTGGTCGATGCGGGGGAGCGTGAACGGATCTTGTGGGCATGCCTTGTTGAGGTTGGTGAAGTCGACACACATGCGCTCCTTCCCTCCCTTCTTTGGCACAACGACAGGGTTGGCCACCCAATCCGGGTATCGGACCTCGCGAATGACCCCAGCGGCTTCTAGTTTGCGGGTCTCTTGGACGATGAAGGCCTGCTTTTCTGTGGACTGCCGCCTTGCCTTCTGCTTCACAGGGCGCACGTTGGGGCACACGTTGAGGTGATGCTCGATTACGCTCCTAGGGATCCCCGCCAACTGGTCAGGCTCCCAAGCGAATACCTTCTTGTTTGTGCGCAGGAACCTGACCAGGGCCTCCTCCTGCTCGGGCTCGAGGTTGGCACCTATGGTGAAAGTGGCATTGGTGGACCCGTCCTCACCGACGGGTATCTGCTTGGTTTCTGCCTTGTCTTGGGTGAACAGCTGTTTCTTCTTGGCGGGTGCAGCCCCCTTGGGCTCGGGGGTCTCCGAGTCGGTGGGCTGTGCCGACGCCGCCGTCTTGAAAGCGAGCTTGAGCACTCGAAGCGCGTCTCCGGTGTCCCCGTGCATGGTGAGGACACCGCTACTCCCGGGCATCTTCATGAGTTTGTACGCCGGGTGCGTCGCGGCCATGAACTGGGCCAGCACTGGCTAGCGAGGATGGCGTTGTAGGGGAGGCCGATGGGGGCGATGTCGAAGTCTACCAGCTCCGTGCAGAAGTTGTTGTAGGTGCCGAAGGTTACTGGGAGCCGGATCTGTCCCAAGGAGCTGGATGATCCACCCCCAACACCTGAGAAGGGCCGGCTGGGTTGCAACCGTTCTAGGGGGATACAGAGGAAGTTGAAGGCCTCAACCGAGAGCACGCTGAGGCCCGCACTGCCATCGATGAGAGTTCTGGTGACGGCCACCTGGCAGATGGTGGGGGTGGACAGCATGGGGAGCGCACCCGAGCAGGCCGAGTTGGAGGGGTGGTCCTCCGAGCTGAAGGTCAGGCCGGCCTTGGGTGCCGCCCGGTCCGGGAGAGCCCCCTGCCGCGTGGAAGCGGCACTGACCCGGCGGATGAACGGCTTGACATGGTGACTTGTAGGCGGCGGCTACAAGCCGCCCAGGAGGGCCGCGACGACCGGGGGTGTTCGTGTAGCGTCGTGGGCGGGGAAGAGGCTGCGGAGGTCTTCCCAAGAGGCCATGGAGGCTGCCGGCACGTGGAGTAGCCATGCACGCGGAGCGCTGGTGAGGGCCATGGGGAGCCAGTTGGCCATGACCCTATCGCCACCTCCAGCTTCGAGGATGGCCTCCTCGTACGCCAGCAAGAAGGCCAGCGGATCAGTCGCGCCGCTGTAGCGCGGCGGCGTCGTTGGCTTGAACTTGTCCGGCCATCGTACCCGTTGCAGGGCTGGGGCCAGGGCTCGGAGCCCCCTGGCCCCCGTGCTGGCGCCGGCGGCCGGAGCGGGCGGCGCGCTACTCATCGCGAGGCAGGTCGTGGTGGTGGCGGAAGGGAAAACTCCAGTGCACCCCTACCTGGCGCGCCAAATGTCGGATTTCGGGTTCTGGCAGACCCTTGAGGTTCGAACACCGGGGTGCGCGCGGAGATTTCGCCTTCTACCTACCTGCGCCCCACCGCCATGCTAAGATCTAAGCTAAGGAAGGAACAACACAAGAGACACGAAGTTTATACTGGTTCGGGCCACCGTTGTGGTGTAATACCCTACTCCAGTGTGTGGTGTGGTGGATTGCCTCTTCGGGTGATGATGATGAGCAATACAAGGAAGAATAGCCTCGCGAGGGTCTGTTCTTGGCTGGGGCGATGAACTGCTAGGAGGAGTTCAATCACCCTTATCTCTCTCTCTGTGACGCTACTCGATCCGATCCCAGCTTGTTTCTGGGTTGGCCGATTCTAGATCCCTCCTTCCCTGGGGGTGGCTAGTCCTTTTTATAGGCAAAGGCCCTGGGCCTCTTCCCAAGAATTGAGCGGGAAGGGCGCCAACAATTGGCCATTTTGAAGGGGAACATCTGGTACACTTATCCTGACTAAAGTTGGTCCTCGCCTGCCAAAGGCTCTGAAGGTGACACTGGCTTGGGCTCCACAATGACTTCCTCCCTGCCGTTGGGCTGGTCTTGGTCTCGTTGCACTGAAATGGGTGCCTTTGCTCGAGGCTCTCGCATGCGCTTGCTCCCTTTGCACCAAAGAGGAAAGGAGGACACTGCGCGGGCTGGTGCCCGCCTGGCACCCTTGGTCGTCATGGCTTGAGTCATGGGCACCTCATGAGGTAACCCGCCTTGATCTCTCCGCCTCCTCGCGAGCCAGCCTGATGAGGCCGTGCCTGAGGAAGCTCCGTGTCGTCCGCCCCGCGAGGCTTGACCCCTCGCGAGGGTCTTGGGTCTGTGTTGATGAAGATGGGCTGTGCTGGGCCCCTCCTCGAGCCACGCCGCAGGCCGCAGGCAGGCAAGTCTGGGGACCCCCGTTCCCAGAACGCCGACAGGCTTTTTCCGCTGACCAGGTTTAGAGCCTCTGAATCCGGTGTTGACTGTCGTATCCTCGGTATTGTCGTTGTTGATGCGGTGCTTGTGTTTGTTGCGAGGTAACCTGCCATTGCTATCCTTGGTATCCGAAGTACCATGGTTCTTTGATATGTTATTGCTGCGAGCCAGCCAACTGTCCTCTCCCATGCAAAAGCGGGTCATGAGTGTCGTGAGGGCTGCCATAGATTTCGGCTTTTCTTGGCCAAGGTGCCGGGCGAGCCACTCGTCACGGATGTTGCGCTTAAAAGCTGCTTGGGCCTCTGCATCCGGACAGTCGACGATTTGATTTTTCTTTGTCAGGAACCGTGTCCCCAATTGCCTGGCCGATTACTCTGGCTGCTAAATTATGTGGCTCAAGTCATCAGCATCTCGTGGTTGCACATAAGTGCCCTGGAAGTTCTCGAGGAATGCGGCTTCTAGATCTTCCCAACAACCAATGGATTCTGCTGGCAGGTTGTTGAGCCAATGCCGAGCTGGTCCTTTGAGTTTGAGTGGGAGGTATTTGATGGCGTGTAGATCGTAACCGCGGGCCATGTTGATATGCAGGAGCAAGTCCTTGATCCATACCACAGGATCTGTTGTACCGTCGTATGATTCGATATTTATGGGTTTGAAACCCTTTGGGATTTGGTGATCCATTACTTCGTCTGTGAAACATAGGGGGTGTGCGGCGCCTCTGTACTAGGCTATATCGCGACGCAGCTCAAATGAGTCTTGTCCACTATGTTCGGCCCGGCTGGATTTACTTTTACTATATCCGGCGTGACGGTTATCGCCTCGCGTAGTGGCGCACCCTTGTGATCCGTAGATCGATCTTGCGTGTTTTGCTTTGTCCTCCAATACATCTCGCAGGTCTGGCATATTTCCCCGTGCCTTGACATTTTTATTTGAGTGGCGTCGGGGTGCGGGCTGAGCTTTTGGGTGAAATGCCTCTCTGTCGCGGCCACGAGGTGGCCGATCAGCCGCATCATATGCTGGAGATGTAGGTTTTAGTGCTTCCTCCTCCAGTCGGGGTAGCAACCTATGCTTTGGGTAACTCTTGGAGGGGCGTTCGAGTTTATATTCCTCGGCCGCAAGGACTTCAGTCCATCTATCAGCTAGCAAATCTTGATCAGCTTGAAGCTGCTATTGCTTTTTCTTAAGGCTATTTGCCGTGGCTATAAGCTGGCACTTGAAACGCTCTTGCTCGACGGGATCCTTAGGCACGACAAATTCGTCATCGTCGAGGCTTGCCTCGTCTTCGGAGGGAGGCAAGTAATTATCATCCTCCGCCTCTCCATCTGTCGCTCTCTCGGGAGGGCTGGCTTCTCCATCATCCTTCTCTAAATCTTGCTGGAGGGGATTGTTCTCATCTTTGGCACTGTCTGGAGTGCTATTATCTCCTGTGCCGGTATCACCGCTTTTGCCCTGGCGAGACTTAGAGCGGAACCGCTGACGTCGGCGCTTGGGTTGCTTCTTGGAGGGGTCATCCTCCGCTGTCCCGTTGCCATTGCCTTCTTTGGGTGTGTCCACCATATATATATCATATGATGAGGTGGTTGTCCAATGCCCTGTGGGCAGTGGTTCTTGTTCGTCTCCTGCATCGTCGTCCATACCGTCGATGTCTTCGGAGTCGAAGTCGAGCATGTCGGTCAAATCGTCGACAGTGGCTACTAAGTGGGTGGTGGGTGGGCGGCGAATTTCTTCGTCATCCGCATCCCAATCCTGCCGGACATAGTTTGGCCAGGACTCTCCTGACAAGGAGAGAGACCTTAATGTGTTCAGTATGTCGCTGAAGGGCAAGTGCTGAAAGATATCCGTGGAGGTGAACTCCATGATTGGCGCCCAATCGGATTCGATAGGCACGGGCGCAGGCGGTTCGGACTCCCTGGCCGGAGAAGAATCTGGCAGTTTGGCGTCATGGCTCTCGTGAAGGGTAAGGTCAATACTCGGCTCGATCTCCACTGAGAATGCGGCCTCCGTGGCGGGGTCTATCCACCTGTCCATGGATGGTGCAATTGGCTCCGAATTGAGTGTCGGAGCGGTTGCCGGTGCAGTCTCCCGAACACTGTCCAATGGTAGAGCTAAATCATGCTCATCGTGACAGTGCGGCGCACTCGGCAGGGGCTCGAATCCATCGAAGATCAAGTCTCCGCGGATGTCGGCCGTGTAGTTTAAGCTTCCAAACCTGACCTGGTGGCCAGGCGTGACTCTCGATCTGCTCCAGATGGCCAAGCGAGTTGGCCCGTAGTGCGAAGCCGCCGAATACAAAGATCTGTCCCGGGAGAAAAGTCTCACCCTGGATTGCATCGCTATCGATGATCGAAGGAGCCATCAAGCCTAACGATGACGACAAAGAGGAACTCTCAATGAAAGCACCAATGTCGGTGTCAAAACCGGCGGATCTCGGGTAGGGTATTACCTCCATCAAGAGGGCCCGAACCTGGGTAAACATCGTGTCCCCTGCCTCCTGTTACCATTTGCGTAGACGCACAGTTCAGGACCCCCTACCCGAGATCTGCCGGTTTTGACACCGACATTATGTCTGAAAGGCGCAAGGGCTTCCGCGTCCAGACAGTTGACGATTTGGTTCTTTTTGACTAAGAACCGAGTCCAAAGCTCCTCGGCTGATTCTCTAGGTTGTAGGACAATGTGACTTAGGTCATTGGCAGCCGGTGGCCGGACATGTGTTCCTCGGAAGTTATCGAGGAAGGCCTCTTCCAAGTCCTCCCAGCTGCATATGGAGTTTTCAGGCAGGATGTTTAACCAGTACCGAACTGGTCCTTTTAGTTTTAGTTGCAGGTATTTAATGGCGTGGAGGTTGTCCCCATGGGCCATATGGATGTGGAGGATGAAATATTCTATCCATTCCGCGGGATCGGTTCCCGTCGTATGATTCAATATTGACGGGTTTGAATCCTTTGGGGAATTAATGATCCATTACTTCATTAATGAAGCAAAGTGGGTGTGCGGCACCTCTATGTTGGGCCACACTGCAGCGTAACTCCGAAGGAGTCCCCGTGCGGTTTTCGTCTCGGTCGTGGCGAGGTGTGACACGTCCGAATACGTAGCCATTGTTGCGTGTCAAAGCATGATTTCGCGATCCGTAGATCGGTCTTGCGTGTCCTGCTCTATTGTCCAAGTCCCTCTGCAGGTTGTCTGGGTGATCATGACCCGCGTTGTTCTTGCCTTTACAGCGAGGTGGGGCGGTCTGGTGTTCGGCTTGAGTTGCCTCTCTATCCGGACAGAGTTGTCGATGATCTGCCGCATTGTGTGACGACGGTATGGGCTCCAATGCCCCGTCGTCGGACTGGTATAGCGATATGTGCTTTGGGTAGCTTTTGGCTACGCCACTAAGGCCGTATTCTTCGGCGACCAGGACTTCAGTCCATCTGTCATTGAGTAGGTCTTGGTCAGCTTGAAGCTGTTGCTGCTTCTTTTTTGGGCTCCTTGCCGTAGCTATCAGCCTGTGCTTGAAGCGCTCCTGCTCGAGGGGCTCTTCGGGTACGATGAAGTCTTTGTAGCCGAGGCTTACCTCATCTTCGGGGAGCGGAAGGTAGTTGTCGTCCTCCGAACCGTCGCTGGGCGGGGCCTGTTCATCGGGGCTGGCTTGCCCATTTTCCTGTTCCTCCTATTCGGATATGGCTCCCATAGGGTCTTCATTGCTTTTGGCACTGTCTGGAGTACTATTTTCTCCAGCACCATCATTGCTGTGGTGTGACTTGGGGCGGCGTTTGGGGCACCGGAACTTAGACTGTGTCTTAGGAGTTTTAGCCGGATCTCCCTTGTCCTTGTCGTAAGGCTTTTTAAGTGTATTGATCGTGTACACATCATATGAAGAGGTGGCCGTCCCACGCCTGATGACTGGCGGGTCTTGGCCTTGCTCCTTATCGGCATCGTCTATGCCGTCAATGTCTTCGGAGCCAGAAGCGGGCATGTCGGTTAAGTTCTCGACAGTTGTCGGGGTATGGGGTTCCGGCAAACCCTTAAGGTTCAAACCCTGGGGTGCGCGCGAAGTCTTTCTCTTCAACCGATCTACGCTCTAGCTCGCTAAGATCCCGCGGACGAACTCGACGAACTCACAACACAGAAGGACATGGGGTTTATACTGGTTCGGGCCACCGTTGTGGTGTAATACCCTACTCTAGTGTGGTGGTGGTGGATTGCCTCTTGGTCTGATGATGAACAATACAAGGGAAGAACGGCCTCTGAGGTTGAGGCGTTCTTGAGCTCAGTGAGGTTGTGTGTGGGGGTGGTATCTCTAGGCAAGATGAGATGCCTTCTCCACCGTGGTGGCTACTCCTATTTATAGAGGCTCTGGTCCTCTTCCCAAATATCGAGCAGGAAGGGAGCCAACAATGGCGGGCTAATTTAAAGGGGGACAACCAGTACAAGCTATCCTGACAAAAGTAGTCCTCGCCTGCACAAAGTTCTGGTGGTGACGCTGTTTGGGCTCCACAATGACCTCCGTCTTGCAATCAATGGTCTTGATCTTGTTGCACCGAAATGGCAAGCTTTGCCTGAGGCGTCGGTACTCCGCGGCTGTGCTTGCCCCCTTTGCACCAAAGAGGAAACAAGGACGTTGTGCACGCTGGCGCTCGCCTAGCGCCCGCCAGGTGTCGATCGTCGCGTCTCACGTCACGAGATCCTCGTGAGGCTCGCCTCACCTTGATATCTCCGCTCCTTGCGAGCCTGCCTAGCTAGGCCACTCCAGACGAGGTCTTGCGTCGTCTGCCTCGCAAGGCTTGGCCCCTCGCGAGGGTCTTGGGTGCTTTGTTGGTGAAGATGGGCCGTACGACCTGCTGCGTTAGCCATGTCGCGGGCCGGAGGCACGCAACTCTGGGACCCCCGTTCCCAGGACGACGACAGTAGCCCCCGGGCCCAAGGTGTGCTCGGTCTTGGCTTCGCGGTGAAGCTAAGGGTCAAGCTCGAAGCACCGCGGGCCCCGAAAGCCTGTGACCTCGGTTGACGTGTGGCGGTTGATTGGACGTGGGAGTCTCCATTTCCCCACGCTACTTCAGCGACTGCATGACTTGACAAGTCCTTGCGACATGCAAGGGAAACCATCATTACCTGTGATCGTGGGATACACCGGTTGGCCTTCTCTTGCTATAAATGGGGAGGGGGGCGGACCCCCCCCCCCCCCCCCCGTTGCCCATCTCTTCCTTGCTTGCTTCCTCCTTCTTGCTCCATTGCTTGTAGTGCCTCCGATGGCGCCTCAAAGGAAGTTCTCTGCCACCGAGAAGGGAAAGGCCCCTCGCGAGGGCCCTGGTTCCCCGGTGCCCAAGCGCGGTCGCGGCCACCCGCGCAAGCACGCCACGGCACGCGGAGGGGGTCGTCCCAACCGTGGCGGTCCAGTTGACGTGGGGAGGTGTGCGATGGTGGTGAGGCCCCACCGCCCGCGCTTCCATTCAGCGGAGGCATCACCGAAATTCGTTGTTTGGTCGGAAAACCCGACCGGCAACTGGCTCCAGCTTCCGCGCTTCTTTGTCGATGAGCTGTCGGCCCTGGTCCAGTGGGGGCTCTGGTTGCAGGCGGATGGTTGCTGCAGCAAGGCCTCCTGGGTCACGGTCGAGACTTCTGCCACGGGCAACATAGCCCTGGCCCGCGGCTGGCATATGTTTGCCCGCGCGCGTGGCCTGGGCAGGCGGTGCACGCTCCACTTCAAGTATGATGGCGGGTCGACCCTCTATGTGAGGGTGTTCGGGGAAGATGGTCGTTGCGCCGGGTGCTGCCCCAAGACGAACGACGGCGAGGAGGTGCTCGACCTTGGCGACGGTCGTGATGATGGTGAGGGTGAGCCTGCCCAGGGCAGCGACCGCATCTCCTCCAGCTACGACGGCTCTCCCTCCCGTGACAGCTCCAGCAGCAGTGGCTACAATCAGCCGCCGTGCCGTCGCGCTCGCTTCGAAGGAGGCAACGGGTCATCTCGTCGCCGCACCTCCATGAAGCGTGAGGATGGGTCTGGCTAGGCTTGGGCGTCGCTAAGGGCCTGCCCCTGCAGATTTTTGAAACGCCGCTTTGTTTGGTTTTTTCCCTTCTTTCCCTGCACCAGAAAATGAAACCAGTATGGGCCCAGAGGGGCGTGTATCAAACTATGGTTCTTGGTTAATGCAACGTGTTTGTTATTCCCATGCCATGTTGTTATTTTGCGCAGAGATAACCTAACCTGGCGTGTTTGGGACGCCCCTTCCTTTAGGAGATATCTGCGTTTGCTCAGGAACTGCAAGAATTTGTTAGGGGGTGCGCTAGAGGATTTTGCCATTCACCTGAACCATGACTTGGTGCTTTGCACCGCGGTACCCGAGGGGCATGGATTTTGGAGAGTTGCGCCAGCTTCCAGGCTCGAACGAGGGTGACTCGCAATAAGGCACAGAGAAGGAAAAGTTCGCGAGGGCACCTGCCTAGCCCCCTCGCGAGGTATGCGAGAGAGAGATCACGGGTGAACCAGAGCCGAAAAACACGGTAAAAGGCGAAGGAACCAAATCAGCAAGGAACGCCAAAGGCAAACTCGATTAAGGAAAAGCAAGCCAACTACGGAAAGCAAATGAAAAGCCACGTCCGGCACCTAATCTAGTCTTCGAGTCTTCTCACCAGCGCGGAGCTAAGTGCTATCCACTAGGCGTGGGAGGGAGCCCCAGGGCCTGAGGCCGGCGCTCCTGAGACTCCGGGGTGTGTACAGCCCCAACTCATTATTACGTGAGAGTGTCATGGGCGGCGATTCTTCACAGGCACCCGGCCTTGCTTCATAGGCTCTGGGCCTTGCTTCATAGGCACTGGGCCTTGCTTCACAGGGTCTGGCCCTTGCCTCATAGGCTCCGGGCCTTGCTTCTCAGGCACTGGGCCTTGCTTCTCAGGCTCTGGGCCTTGCTTCTCAGGCTCTGGGCCTTGACTCATGGGTATATCTTCCGGAGGTGATGGATGTTCCAGGCGTTTTGGATAGGTGTCCCCTCTTGCGTCTCCAAGAGCACGACGCCAGGCGTGGTGATATGAACGACCCTGAATGGGCCCTCCCACATGGGTGAGAGCTTGTGCAAGCCTTGCCTAGAGAGGACCCGCCTCAGGACCAGGTCAACCATCTCGAGTGTCCTAGAGCGAATGTTACGGTAGTGGTAGCACCACAGCGCTTGCTAGTACCTTGCCGCCCTTAATGCAGCTTCGTGGCGTCGTTCCTCCCCCAGCACGAGATCCATCACCCGTATGGCGTCCTGCTGTGTTTCGTCGAACGCAGGACCCGCGCGGAGCGATGCCTGACCTCGTGAGGGAGGACTGCTTCAACTCCGTAGACGAGGAAGAACGGAGTCTCGCCCATTGGCTTGGTAGCGGTGGTGCACATGGACCACAACACGGACTGGAGCTCGTCGTGCCAGCCCCTGTCGTAGGCCTCGAGTTTCTTCTTGAAGGTCCTGGTCTTGAGGCCCCTCAGGACCTCAGCGTTGGCGCGCTCGGCCTGACCATTGCTCCTGGGGTGGACTACCGAAGCGTACCAGATCTACATTCCAAGGTTAGCACAGTAGGTTTTAAAGAGGTTACTAGTGAACTGTGAGCCATTATTTGTGATAATGCGGTTGGGGACCCCGAAGTGGCTCACAAGGCCCTTGATGAACTTGACAGCCGAGCCGGCTGGAATGGTTCGGACGGTATCCACCTCTGCCCACTTAGTGAACTTATCAATGGCGACGTAGAGATAGCGGTAGCCCCCTGGCGCTTGCCGGAACGGGCCTAGGATGTCCAGCCCCCAGACCGTGAAGGCCACGTGAGCGGGATGGTTTGGAGGCCCTGAGCAGGCTGATGGATTTGCTTAGCGTGGAATTGGCAAGCTTCACAGGACTTCACTAGCTCAGCTGCATCGTTGAGTGTTGTAGGCCAATAGAATCCACTGCGGAAGGCCTTGCCGACGAGGGTCTGTGATGACGAGTGTTGTCCATAGTCCCCGCCGTGTATGTCAGTCAGCAGCTCCCTCCCTTGACCACTAGAGATGCAGTGCAGCATGACGTCGTTCGGTCGTTTCGTGTACAACTCGCCGTCTTGAATGTAGTATGCCATGGCCTGTCGGGACACGCGCTCCGCATCCTCTTCTTTCTCCGGCAGTGTCCCATGCATCAGGTAGTCCCTGAACTCCTTGGTCCAGCACTCCTCCTGGGGCTCGAGTGCCAAGAGCAGCCGAGCTCCTAAGGATGGGCCGCAGTCTGGGGCTCCCGAGGCCGGGGGCTAAGGGAGCTCCTCCCGAGGCTGACTCGTGCTTGAAAGAGGCGGCGTAGATGACGGCTTGAAGATCCACTCTTCGAAGATGTCGGGCTCTTGCGGTTGCCATTTGGATGCTCTCCTGGCAATGTCGTCGGCTTCCTTGTTGGTGCCCCGGGGCACGTGCTGCAGCTCCAAGCCTGCGAACTGCTTTTCCATTTTGCGCACCTCAGCAAGGTAGGCCTCCATGTGCTCGTCCTTTGGCTCGTACACTTTGTTGGAGAAGTTGACGAGGAGCTGCGAGTCGCCATTGACGGTAAGGCGCCTCACCCCATAGCCGCCGTAGCCTTCAGGCCGGCTATGAGGCCCTCGTATTCTGTGATATTGTTGGAGACCTTCTCGTCGTGCTGAAAACAGAGTTGCACGGCGTAGCAAAGCTTGTCCTGAGTGGGCGAGATGAGCACTGCTCCAGCCCCCGCGCCCTGGTGCGCAAAGGCGCCATCAAAACACATGACCCAGCCGCCTGGCGCCTCGCTTCCTGGGGAGGTGGACCGGTCTTCTCCTTCCTGAAGAGCTGGGGCATCTGTAAATTCTGCCACAAAATCGGCGAGCGCGGCTCCCTTGATGACCCTGGTGGTGCTAAATTCCAGCTGAAATGCTTGCAGCTCGATGTTCCATTCAGCAACCCTTCTGACTGAGTTTGGGCTCCTGAGTATCCTCTCCAACAGGTAAGACGAGACGACCTTGATGGGGTGCCCCTGGAAGTAGTGCCGTAGCTTTTGCGAGGCCACCAAAAGTGCGAGCAGGAGCTTCTGCGGCGTGGGGTAGCGCGCCCTCACGTCCTGCAGTACAGTGCTGACGGAGTACATTGGGTGCTCGACGAGGGCCGGTATAGTGTTGAGGCTCGGGTCCCGCGTAGATTGAGGCATATCCTGAGGTGATGGATCTCTTGCAACCTGACCGCCCTTAGGAGCTTCCGCGATGTTGCTCTGCTGAGCTAGGTCCTCCGCCGCTGATGGATTTGCTGCACCTCTCTGGACCGGTGCTGTATCAGCTCTACCCTTGTCTTGACGCTCCTCCGGAACCGCAACGAGTGCCGCGCTGGCAGAGTACGGGGTGGCGGCAAGGTAGAGCAAGAGAGGCTCGAGAGACCACGGTGCCACCATCACTGGGGGGCTGGTGAGGTATATCTTGAGGTCTCGGAAGGCTTGGTCGGCCTCCGGGGTCCACTCGAAGGGGCCTTTCTTCCTCATGAGCTTATAGAAGGGAAAGGTGCACTTGCCTAGCTTAGAGATGAAACGCCCTAACGCGGTCACCCATCCTACCAGCTTTTGCATCTCCTTGAGTGTCTGTGGTGGGCTCATGTCCTCGATCCCTTTGTGGGATACGTGAAACCCTAGCAACTTACCGGATGGGACGCCAAACACACACTTTTCCGGGTTATGCCTCAAGTTCACTTGGCGCAAGCTCTCAAAGGTCTCCTCCAAGTAATGAATCAACGTCCTCGCCTCGCGAGATTTGACCACTATGTCATCAATGTAGGCCTCTGTGTTCCTGCCGAGCTGCCACCCTAAGGCGATGTGCATCAGCCGCTGAAAGGTTGCGCCTGTGTTGCGAAGGCCGAATGGCATGCAGGTGTAGCAGTACACGCCACATGGTTTCAAGAAGGCCGTCTTCTCCACATCCTCCACCGCCATCTTGATCTGATGGTATCCAGAGAACGCATCCAAGAAAACACAGCAAGTCGCACTCGGCGGTGGAGACGATGATTTGATCGATGCGCAGATGGGGGAACGAGTCTTGGGGGCAGGCTTTGTTTAGGTTGGTGAAGTCGACGCACATCCGTTCCTTCCCGCCTTTCTTCGGCACTACAACGGGGTTCGCCAGCCATTCGAGGTATCGAACTTCCCGGATTGTACCTGCCGCCTCCAGCTTGCGTGTCTCTTGGACGATGAAGGCCTGCTTCTCAGTGGACTGCCGTCTTGCTCGCTGCTTCACGGGGCGTACGTTGGGGCACACCTTTAGATGATGCTGGATTACCTCTCTCGGGACCCCTACCAGTTGATCGGGCTCCCACGCGAATATCTCCTTGTTCGCACGCAAGAACCTCACCAAAGCTTCTTCTTGCCCCGGGTTAAGGCCGGTTCCTATGGTGAAGGTGGCTCCTGAAGACCCATCCTTGTTGACCAGCACCTGCTTGGTCTCTGCCTTGTCTTGGGTGAACAACTGCATTTTCTTGGTGGGCGTGGCCTCCTTGGTCTCCGGCGCACCGGCGCCGGCTGGCTGCGCTGATGCTGCGGTCTTGATGGCGAGCCTAAGCGCCATCACGGCCTCCTTAGTGTCCCCTTGGATGGTGAGGAAGCCCTTGCTCCCTGGCATCTTCATGACGTTGTAGGCCGGGTGAGTTGCCGCTATGAACTGAGCGAGGGCCGGGTACCCGAGGATGGCATCGTACGGGAGACCGATGCGGGCGATGTCAAAGTCCACCAGCTCGGTGCGATAGTTATCCCGCGTGCCAAAGTTGACAGGGAGGCGGATCTGCCCCAAGGGGTGAGCTGCTCCACCGCCCACCCCTGTGAAGGGCTTGCTGAGGCCGAGACGTTCGAGCGGCACATGAGGAAGGCTAAAAGCTTCCACAGAGAGCAGGTTGAGACCGGTGCCGCCGTCGATGAGGGTCTTGGTGACGGCCATGTTGCAGATGGTGGGCGTGTAGAGCATCGGAAGCATCCCTGAGCCGGCGGTGGAGCCGGGGTGGTCTTCCGAGTCGAAGGTGAGGTCGGCTTCCGGCGCGGCCCAACCCGGCGGAACCCCCGGGCGCTTGTAGGCGGCCCCAATCTGGCGGAAGAAAGGCTTGACGTGGCGATCTGAAGGAGGTGCTTGGGAGCCGCCCAACAGTGCCGTGACTGCGTGGTGTGCCGGTGCCGCATAGCGCGCAGTGAAGAGGTCGCGGCGTTCCCCCCAGGATGTCACCATGGATCCCAGGAGGTCGAGCAGCCAAGCGCGCGGCTCGCCTGCGAGGGTCAGGGGAACTAGTTTGCCATGATCTTGTCATCACCTCCGGCTTCGAGGACAGCCTCCTCGTACGCTAGCAGGAACAGCGCCGAGTCTGCCGCGCCGTCGTAATGCGGCGGCATCTCCAGCCTGAACTTGACCGGCCACTACACTCGCCGGAGAGTGGGAGCCAGGGCTCGGTACCCAGACTCCCTACTGCTGGCGTCGGCCGAGGAGGTCGGTGGTGAGTTACCTGCCATGGGAGCGCGGTGCGACGGTACGGGGCACTGGTTAATGGAGAAAGGCTCCGTCGCACCCCTACCTGGCGTGCCAAATGTCGGGGTACGGGGTTCCGACAAACCCTTAAGGTTTGAACACTAGGGTGCGTGCGAAGTCTTTCCCTTCAACCGATCTACGCTCTAGCTTGCTAAGATCCCACAGACGAACTCGACGAACTCACAACACAGAAGGACACGGGGTTTATACTGGTTCGTGCCACCATTGTGGTGTAATACCCCACTCCAGTGCGGTGGTGGTGGATTGCCTCTTGGGCTGATGATGAACAATACAAGGGAAGAACGGCCTCCTCAGGTTGAGGCGTTCTTGAGCTCGGTGAGCTTGTGTGTGCGGGTGGTCTCTCTAGCCAAGATGAGATGCCTTAAAGGGGGACAGCCAGTACAAGCTATCCTGACAAAAGTAGTCTTCGCCTGCACAAAGTTCTGGTGGTGACGCTGTTCTGGGCTCCACAATGACCTACGTCTTGCAGTCCATGGTCTTGGTTTTGTTGCACCAAAATGGCAAGCTTTGCTTGACACCTCGGTACTTCGCGGCTGCGCTTGCCCCCTTTGCACCAAAGAGGAAACAAGGACGCTATGCCTGCCTGGCGCCCGCCTGGTGTGGATCATCATGGCTCACGTCACGAGAGCCTCATGAGGCTCCCCTCACCTTGATATCTCCGCTCCTCGAGAGCCTGCCTAGCTAGGCCACTCCAGAGGAGGTCTTGCGTCGTCCGCCTCGCGAGGCTTGGCCCCTCGCGAGGGTCTTGGGCGCTTTGTTGGTGAAGCTGGGCCGTACGGCTTGCTGGCTTAGCCACGCCGTGGGCCGCAGGCAGGCCACTCTGGGGACCCCCGTTCCCAAGATGCCGACAACAGTGGCTATGAAGTGGGTGGCGGGTGGGAAGAGAAATTCTCCCTTGTCAGCCTTTAGCTTGAACCGGACATAGTTCGGCCGTGAGTCCCCCATCGGGGACATGTTTTCAATGAATTTAGCACATCGCCAAAGGGCGAGTGTTGGAAGACATCTGCAGCACCGAACTCGATGATTGACAACCAATCTAGCTCGGTGTCCGGTTGCGTGCAAGGTTCGGAACTTATAGTCAGAAATGGGTCCGAAATCCCGTTGACGTTGATATTGCATGGTGTTGACTTTGTGTGCGGATCCAATGTCGCGGACTCTGTGGCCTCGGATGGCACGATCTGCTCCGGTTCTAAGGCCGTTGCAGCAACAAGGACCATCTCCTGGATGTGATCCGATGACAGATTTAAGTCATGTTCATCGGGGCGAGGGGGAGCGGTCGCTGCGCTCTCAAATCCATTGAAGATCAAGTCTCCATGGATATCTGTGACATAGCTCAGGCTTACAAATCTGACCTGGTGGCCAAGGGCGTAGGTATCGATCTGCTCCAGATGGCACTACAAAAAAAGACACATCCGTGACATTTTGGGCCGAATGAAATTTTTTTCTACCATACATATGACACTTCTATGACGATAATTGTGACAAACCCGGTATCATCATAGATGTGGTGGTCTCCTACTTCTATGACAAAAAATCATGACAAAAAATGGGCTTTTCATCCTGGGCGGGCCGGAGACGCAGCTGCTTGACATTCTTTGGGCCGTCCATGACGGAAAAAATTTCGGGGAGTTCCCAGTTACGGTGGGAGGTCGGGGCCCGAGCGATGCGCATTTCTCTCATACACGTACGCACGTGTGTGCGAGGCGTTGGCTCTAACTGAACCCGAGCGAGGCGTTGGGCTCTAACTGAACCCGAGCGCTTGCACTGCAGGCTACGCGTTACTGAACCCGAGCGATCGATCGATGGCTGTTAACTGAACCCGATCGAGCGATTCCTTCGCTACTGCTGCTAACTGAAGCCGATCGATGGGATGAACAGTGAGTGTTGCGGGGGGGGGGGGGTTGGATGAACAGTGAGCGGTGGCGTTGCCTCTTGATGAACAGGACCCCGTGGTGTGGTGGAGGGCTGGACGAACAGTAGACGATGGAGGGGTGCCCGTGGAGGGGTGGATGACAGGACCCCATGGTGTGGAGGGCTGGATGAATAGTAGACGGTGGAGCGGGTGGTTTAACAGGACCCCATGGTGTGGAGGGCTGGATGAATAGTAGACGGTGGAGGGGTGGTTGAACAGTAGCCGGTGGAGTAGCGCGAGGTGGAGGCTGGATGAACAGGAGCCCGTGGAGGCTGGAGGAGGTCGACGGTGGAGATGAACAGTATCCTGTGGAGTCCTGTTTTGCGGTACCCACACCCCTCCCGATGAACAGGACCCCTATTTCGATTGTAGCGCTCCAACACAAGTCTGTTTCCTCCGTTTTGCGGTACGCCACACCCCTCCCGATCAACAGGACCCCCGTTTCGACCATAGGAGGTTCGTTTCCTCCGTTTTGCGGTACGCCACACCCCTCCCAATCAACAGGACCCCCGTTTCGACCATAGGAGGTCCGTTTCCTCCATTTTCCAGTACACCACACCCCTCCCGATGGACAGGATCCCGTTTCGAACGTGGCCGGTCGAACACAAGGTCGTTTCCTCCATTCTGCGGTACGCCAGGCCTCGTTTCCATCGCCTGTTCCGTCCAAGCCCTCCCGATGAACACGACGCATTCCGTTGCCTCCCCATGAACACGACGCATTCCGTTGCCTCCCCATGAACACGATGACGATGTTGTTTCTCCGTTCCGACCCAGCCATGTACATGAGCCCTCGCCATACGTATGCGCGAGTAGGCGTTCGAGACCCCGCCCATATGTACACATACATGGCCGTATTTTCTTTCTTGCACCCTGACCCTATACGTACGTGTACATGCTACGTGCGTGCCTCTACTATGACACTTGCGTGCCTCTACATCTATCAGTATATATGTACGTACATGTTCACGACCAGAATGACAACGCTACGTACGCGTCGACCAGGTGGGTCCCGACTGTCAGGCACTTCCTTGCGTGCGAAGGTGTAGCTGGTGGGTCCCAGTAGTCAGGGGGAAACGTTTTTTTTGCGAAATACAGTGGCCCGTCTAGTGGGTCCCTGCTGTCTGGTGGAGGAATAATTATTTTGCACATAATAAGGAGGCACTTCCTTGCTGCAACCGTGGACCCAGCTGTCAGCCTCTCCATGTACAGTCCACGTCCGATGGAAGTCGTTCCTTGACCACGTTGACCACGCCGCGCCGAGAGCACCAGGTCAGTGGACGACGGCGAGGCCTAGGAAGGGGACGAGGGGGAGCCGGGGAAGACACGGCAGTGGAAGCCCGTGCGGAGAGGAGTACGAGGGTTCACTAGTTCGGCTGCGGTGTGAGGCTGCCATCGCCGCAGGGCCTGGCCAGCGGTGGGAATAGTAGGGGGCGGGGAGGCCTCAGCCGCAGCACAGCCGGCCATGGAAGGTAGGAGCATGCGGCACGAACGGCACTGCTTTGGGCGGCTGGACCAAGAAGACCAAAGGTTGAAGAAGCACTACGGCCGTTGGATGGACATAGTACGGTCACTGGAGCTAGAATCTCATATTGACTAAAGTTGACAAAGGCCCCCGTCCTAGTCAACTTACTAGGCCCACAAGTCAGCCTCCCACCATGGTGGGTCCCAGCTAGCAGGGGGAGTATTCATTCTTTTGTGCATAATAAGAAGGCACTTCCGGTGGGTCCGAGCTGACAGCGGGGGGCACGTTTTTTTCGTGAAATACGCTGGCCCGTCCGGTGGGTCCGAGCAGTCAGGGGGAAACGTTTTTTCGCAAAATAAGGTGGCCCGTCCGGTGGGTCCCTGCTGTAAGGTGGAGGAATAATTATTTTGCCTGTAATAAGGAGGCACTTCCTTGCGGCCGCCTGGACCCAGCTGTCAGCCTCTCCACATACAGTACTCTTCCGATGGAAGTCGGTCGTTGACCACGTTGACCACGCCGCGCCGAGAGCACTAGGGCGGTGGTCTGGATGACGGCGAGGCCTAGGAAGGGGACGACGCGGAGCCGCGGAAGATGCAGCAGTGGAAGCCCATGCGGGGAGGAGTACGAGGGTTCACTGGTTCGCCTGCGGTGTGAGGCTGCCGTCGCCGCACAATAACAAGGGGTGTGGGTGAGTGGAGGGATGGCCTGGCTAGTGGTGGGATTAGTATGGGGGCGGTGTGGCCTCCGCAGCAGCACAGCCGGCCACGAGAGGCAGGAGTAGGTGGCACGATCGGCGCTGCTTTGGGCGGCTGGACCAAGAAGACCAGTGGTTGAAGAAGCACTACGGCCGTTGGATGGACATAGTATGGTCACTGAAGCTAGAAACATTTATTATTGACTAAGTTGACAAAGCCCTTGGTACGCTCCAACTTATTAGGCCCACAGGTCAGCCTCCGAAATGGTGCGCCCCAGATGTCAGGGGGAGGAATCATTTTTTGGGCGGCCGAAGCTAAGAATATCCGAGATTGAAGAAGAAGCACGACATCCGTTGGATAGACATCCAACGGCCACTGCTGCTAGAACTGTGTGTTGACTATAATAAGTTGGCAAAGCCTTGCATGCACGTCAACTCATTTTTTTAGGGGACGCATCACTTAGTAGGCCCACAAGTGTGTGGCAGAGAACTTATAGCCCATTTGCGTTTTTGTAAGAATGTACAACCCATTTTGGAATTCTAATGGAATTTACAGCCCATTTACAGTTTGTTAAAAGTACAGCCCATTTTCTAGCTAGGACAATGATTAATAATTTCAACCAACCGTTCAAGACAGAATTCAATAAAATTTCCCACATTTTGGTGGGCTCCGAAATATTTTTATCCCGAAAATTCTAGTCAGATTAAATATAAATTTGTATTATGTAAAATCCAACGAAACATTACGCGCGCAACAATGAAAATTAAAGATTTTGAAAATCCATAAATAATATTTTATAAACTAATTTCGTGTTTGGTGCATTTTTTATAGTTACTGCCCAGTTTTTATAATTACATCCCATTTATTATTTTTAAAGCCACTTTTCCTGTTAAGCCCAATGCATCCCTCCTAGGAAAGATTTGCAGCCCAGCGGGGTGGAGAATAACAAGTTGACCTTGCCTGGGTATTCCTCAAAAAGACGTATAGCTGGGCTAGCCATTTTCATCTTGAAAAAATTAGTATCTGGGCTGGATATCTGGACTGGGCTAGACGGGCCACAGCCCGCCCAGTTAATACCCTGCTCTCCTCTGAACAACAATGAAATCATCGCCAAGAAAAACTCTGCAGTGCACACGCCTCAAAACACAAATACTGCTCGAGCTCCTTGGTCCCAGCTGTCAGCCGCACCTTGTGCAATTCTCTTGTTTATATTGACTACATAGGTTGACAATGGTGTGGGACCGTGATGTCAGGAAACCGGGAGAAAGCAAAAAAAATATAGTTGTACATAATAAGGAGGCACTTGCGTACGTACGGCTATGGCCCTAGTGGGTCCCTAGTGTCATCAAGTCAAAATAAAGTCATCTCCTGAATCCTCATGTTCGTTGACGATGTTAACAATGCTCGGCGCCACGGCGAGCGCAAAAATTCGAAGGACAACAGAGAGGGCCTTGCGGGCCCTATGGATTGTCTGATACAACACCCGCTACTCATTCAGGAAGCCAGGACCATCGGACACCTATGAGCACCTTTGAGAAACTGAGACGGCATGAAACGGTAAGGGGGCGCTTGGGAGCTCTGGTTTTTTTTCAAACCTGTATTACCATACAAGTGTAATTTACTCGTCATCGAAAACAACGCGTAAAATGCAGGCGTAATGAAACCGAGGGCCCGAGGTCTGTAAGTAAAACCGGCGCGTTACGCGTGTAATTTGAGAGACCAGTGTATATTTTACAAGCACTGCTATATGGATGACATTACCAGACGATACATGCACGACGTGCGTATCATGCCATCCATGGGCAAGGCTGAAACAGCAGCTAACGGCTGGATTAGCAATGGTCCGAGTGTCGTTCAGCGTTTTATCGTCTGTTAAGTACTTCCGATATTTTACTAGTCGAAATCGACCAACCAAGCGCCTTCGCCCGAGACCATCTGCTTTAATTTACAAGTGTTAGTTTTACAAGCGGTTTTCGCTGGAAAACGACGATCCAATCATGCCCTAATATCATGAGTTGGTCAGAAGATCATATGGTTTCATGTCTAACCTACCCGACTTGTCGTATAGGCTATGAATGAAACATCAGATGATGAACTTCTTAAGCACAGAAACAACAGAGGAAGATGATCTTCTTAACAAGCAAATCACTGGCATTAGATCGACATGCAAAACAATACGAAGCATTATTCTCAGGAAGCACGGTGAACAGCTCATGATGCCGCATGCCACAACATTCCGAGCTCAACTTTGCAATCAAACACAAGGCCTGGCATTACATAGACAATATTCAGAACAAACTCTTAACACAGGAATATCTCAGAAGAGTAACTATTTACTTCTAAACTGAACACATGAATAGGAAAAAACACTCGACGCTGCTCACAGCAAGGGCGTTCCACTCAAAAATATCAAATGCATGTGTTCTGGCTAACATCAACGAGAAAATTCTGACAAGGTTTTCCAATTCCAATATATTAAACTAACATATTCTTGCTAACATCAATGATTAAACTTTGACAAGCTTTTCCCATTCAAAATATGTAATGCCTATGATCGTGGAGTCCTATCGTAGCTTTCGTACTTGTTTGGGCAGTTTTTGCCCAAGGCACTCCACGTGTTGTTAAATTGCCAATGGTCTCTGCAGACTAGTCATGTCACCAGTGTCTAATAATACTCTGTAAAGCTTCTCGGTCATTCCTTCTGTAATGTAGCGCAAACAGTGATTGCTTCTCTCTGCAAAGTGGAACGACCAACTAGACCCAGCAATGCAGTAGTTTGCCTTACACATTGGCTCCTTTTGCGCAGTTCAACTAAAATCGAAGTCAGAATAAAACCGAGCTTTAATTTTGATATCCCTGTAAGCAACAATAGGTATAAGGGAAAAATTACGAAGAAATAACGGTTGATGACTTGTACTCCCAGAAGAAAAGCATCTACTGATCTACTTTATCTTAATGGGAAACAAAGGAGGAGAGTAGCAATTCTCCATCAGTGTGATTCATTCATATTGACTGAGACATTATTAGTGGGAAACAATGCCTTGTTTCAACATGTATAAAGAACGACAAAGCTTATGAAGGGGGTGATCCTTAATTTGTTGTAACAAAGCAACAAGCATCATGTCTGGGTTGGTCCCATTTTTGTTCACTACTTAATGGGAAAAGACAACAATACAATAGCTTCAATTCATCATTTATTTAAAACAGTACCAATACAAGTATCACAGCATCTCAAAACACACTGCACGATCATGTGGATGAAGGCAAGTACCAACCTGTCATGACGCACACAAGATCACGTACGAATCTGCCAACACGAATAGGAAATCCAATCTCGTTTTGTGCAGTTGCACTGAAATCAAGCAAAGTGTTTCGCGCAGCGAAGCAAAATGTCACAATAGCAACAAGTTGAATAGATATCCCTGTATAAACAGAGGCAAAAAAGGAATCAATTACTGGCTAATAAAGGAGGATGAAACATGCGGCCACAAAAATGGTAATCCTGCCAATCCCTAACAAGTGTTGCAGTTTTGAAATAAGATTCAGTAGTTAATTCTGAGAGTGGCATCAATTACTGGCTTATAAAGGGGGTGATGCTGAATTTGTTGTAACAAAGCAACAAGCATCATGTCTGGGTTGGTCCCATTTTTGTTCACTACTTAATGGGAAAAGACAGCAATACAATAGCATCAATTCATCATTTATTTAAAACAGTACCAACACAAGTAGCACAACATCTCAAAGCACACTGCATAATCATGTGGATGAAGGCCTGTACGGACCTTTCATGAGACGACCAACATAAAATACGAATCTACCAACATGAATAGGAAATCCAATCAAGTTTTGTGCAGTTGCACTGAAATCAAGCAAAGTTGCCGGTGTGACCTTTAAGTTTTCTGTAGCAACAAGTTGAATAGATATCCCTGTTTTAAGAGGCAAAAAAGAAAACAATTACTGGCCAATAAAGTAGGATGAAACATGCGGCCACAAAAAGAAGCATCTACCTTATCTTGATGGAAAACAAAGTATAAGACAGTAGCATGTCTAAAACGGTTGCATTGATTCATATTAAGAGAGAAATTCTTTTAAAACAAATCAGTAGTTAATTCTGAGATTAACAACAACAAAATAGCTGCATGGGACATGCCAGCACCATGTGCGTCCACACATATAAATGGGTGATGCAGAGTATGTATCCAAGAAACATATATGCGCTGGTCCCATATTTGTTCTCTTTGAACCTTCTTCCTATGCGAGGGCAGCAAATCTAGTCGTGCACAAACTACCCGACCCCCCAGTTTCTTTCCCTTTTCAACAAAGAGATCTGTTCCTTACAGATGTGTGTACTGGGTTACTCCCTTTTTCGCTTTTCGACCTACAAAGCGACTGGATAGCCAGTCTATACTACTTTCCGCCCCTCCTTTCCTCATTGAACCACGTCCTAGATTCTTGCTCCAGCCCGCCACACCCTTCTTTCCTCTTTGAACCAAGACCTAGATTCGACTACGGATCGAAAAAGATCCACAAGCAGCTAGAGCAACGACGGTTTCAAAGAAACTTATACCTTAGGGTCATCGAGATGTGGCAAGGCGTGCGGCGGGAGGCCGGATCTGCCCACACTACGTACGACAGCGAGGAAGAATGGGTCAGTGGCCCTCCCGCATAGGCGCTGGGTGAAAGAGAACAGCGCAGCCGGCAGTGGATTGCCTCCCTCGCCGAAGGCGATAGAGTGAACGCTGCACCTCCTCCCCTTCCCGGTGCGACGGGATACAGACGCCTCCTTCACCAGCTGTGAGGGGGGAGAGAGAGACAAGAGGCCAACGCAGTCTTGTTTAGATCTGGTGAAGAGAGGGTGAGATACTGTGAATATAGCAAACCCTAGCAAATGAACGCTGAGCCTCCAGCGTGTAACATATATGTAGTGCAGCGAGCGTGTGGAGAGTGCAAACCCTAGCGAACAAGCGCTGAGGCTCCCGCTTATATATACTGTAGTATGGACTGAGCTCCGGTGCCTTCACTGCACCTGCTTTTGGCTGTATGACAGGTGAGCCAGCCACATTTTGGGCCCACCTGTCGTAAAACCCTAGCGAAAATTGCACCAACGTGAAATACGACTACATCTTCAAAGCAACCAAGGTGAACTGATGAAGGATATCATCTTTGTGCGTAACAAGCAAAGAGCACTGATGGAAGATAGCTTGTTTTTCGTCGAAAATCGATCAGCTTCACTAGCCGACGCAACCATGTGGCGCAACCATGAGCATCCATAGGTCATCGTGGTGATGCATCATCCATTTGGCATCAAGTTTGGGTGAGGCACCTAAGAAGTTCGACAAATCCTCACTATGGTTTGTTTCTTCTCAATAATCAAGCTCGAGGAGGGAAGAACAACGTGGCAGAGGACAGTGAGGCGGAACAACAATGGCCATCCAATTTTGTGCAGTTCCACTAAAATTGAGGAAGACATGCCCGGGTATGGAGACACGCATCGCTGTTTCCAAAAATATAAAAAAGGGTTAGCAATTACATCTCAATTTTCAATAAGAATTAATGAAAAGTACACCAACAAACAGAAGCATCATAATTATCTTGATGGGAACTAAACCAGGATACCCGAGAAAAAAAGCATTTCTTCATTTAACCAGTGATAGTACTACCACCATATGGACAATGACCGCACAACCACCATGTACTTTTTGTCGAAACAACATGTATACCTCCACCGAGGCATAAATCAGGATAACTTTTTGAGTGGCATTTCCTTTATAATATTACTAGTAGGTGATGTTGGACCAGCCGACGAACCCTAGCTACTATGCATGGGGAGCTGGGAATAGTCGCATAGAAGAAAACCCGCACGGAACGACCTGGGAAGATGGACCAGTACAAGAAGTTATATCTCAGGTGGGCGAGATGTCGTTTAGGCGGTCGGGCGGGATCTGCCCACACGACGGCAGTGAACAAGGGCATGGAGGATCTTCGTCTGCGCCAGCGCCGGCTCCAAGAGGACAGTGCGCATCGGCTTCCTCCATCGCCGACGGCGACAACGTCAACACTGCACCTCCTCACCTCCTGCAGCGGACGGGATTCGGCCAGATCTGTGACCACCGGTGAGGAGAGAGATAGAGTGGACACTGTCATCTTGTTTTGATAGGGAGAGGGTGAGAGAGCGAGATGCGAGAAACTCTATCAAACAAGAGGCTATAATGGAGTAAAAAAATCTTTCCATAGCAGTGGTTTTAAATAGAATACGCGCGTTCCCGGAAAAAAGAAACGAAAACTGGCGGACAATTTTTTAAGGGTCTGTCTAGGACACATCTAGATGTGACATAGCTATGTCACATATAAGTTGATGTCCACTCTGTTTGTGGTCTTTTCCTAGTTTTTTTTGTTTCTTGTTGCTACATTATATATTTGTGGGAGCTTAGATGTGATATCCTTAAATAACATCTAGATGTGAATTAGACGAACTGATTTTCGAACGTACCAAGAAAGAAAACTCGATAAAAAACACGCCCCCGCTTCCAGGTCGCGAGAGTCATCGCGCACACACACATAGACATAGACATGCACATCCGTGTTTACGTAAAATTCCATTTCCATCTACATCTCCAATCATATTTGTCCAACTGGCACATTATTTACGTTGTTATTTATATACGCAGCAATATTAACGTACAACATCTCTTGTTTGCGCATGTCCGGACTGCTGCCACGGCCGGTCCTGACCAACCCGAACCCTCTTCGTCACCCGCGCGTGCTTCCTGCCCGAAATGGTCAGTGCCGCATTCATGCCCGGCCAGAGCAGATGCGACCTCTCACTAGCGCCGGCATTGATTGCGGCACGCCGGCCGAGAGAGCGTCGCCCGTGCCGCTTCCGCGTGCACGCGGCTGCTCCGCGTTCAAAGGTCGCAATAGCCAGCTACAACATGCGCGATCTTTTCTAGTAGTAAGTTCTTGGGAGTCCGTGCTACAGCTAGCTGTCCTCCCCCAACTTGTCAATCTCTTCCAGTAGTGCTAGTACTCAATGGCACCATCCATCGACAAGCAGGCGGGAAAGCTATGGTATACTACTCGGTTTGCGGTGAGTGGCATGCCCGAGCGACCGTGTGGGGTCGAGCCATGGAGGAGGGTGGGACACGAACACGACAGACGTGATTTAAATGTTGGTTTTGCTCGATGGCGCGATCCAACGAAACGTTGGTTTCTCTCCGTTTCCATTTTTTCTCCGGAAAAAGGGAAACTTTTCCACTCCATTTTCATTCCTATCCCAAGGTTGCCCCGTTACAACATTCTATCAAATACAGAGGAAAACCAACACGCATGCTAATGCATCTCAATGATTCATAGATCATCGCCAATATTTACTTCACAACTAAAGAAAAAAGTTGTGAGAGCGTGTATGATAGAAAAACTACTGATGGGGTCACTACGACTTAAACCCTAAACCCTAAACATGATTTAATTTCCTGGCCAGGTAGAACCTGTCGAAGGAATGTGCTAGAGGGAGATTCTTTAGTGAGAATGTCAGCAACAATAGAAGCAACACTCTGTGGTTCTCCACCTTCTGGTACCTCTTGTTCCGTAGCACTTTCCATGTTGGGAAGGAAAGACGGCTGGCACCCTTGGATCATACGATGCTTTTGTGCAGTTCCACTAAAATCAACCTAAGCATCCCTGATGACAAAGATATTGAAGAAGTGTGATTAGAATAATAGTACTGGCACTAGTTCATGAGACATAAACTCATCACAAATAGAAGCCGGTAGAAGTTGAGAAAGATAGACATGGAGATGGAGCTACGACAGTGGAGCAAGCCGGCTCCAAATGGAAGATGGACTACCTGGGACGTCGGGCTGTTGCTAGAAGGGCGGCTGGGACGCGGTACCGGCCCATACCACGGTGACCCCCGATTGGGACGCACCAACTGTGGGTTTTCTCCCTCGCCGATGTTGACCGCGTCTACGCAGAACATTGTTCCGTTCCCCCAGCTGCGGGATCAGGCCCATCATTCTATGCTTGTGAAGAGAGCAACCTAAGCAAGCAGGCTTGTAGCTTAGGCTCCTGCTAGTGTATATATAGTGGTTTTCTTTTTCTCTCCATATCAACCATTTTATATTGCGTACGTGTCATTCAAGAGTGCAATGATGGTTGCTTCTTCCGACTAACTTACTGTGTGATTTGGCTGCTCCTTAGTGGCCCCTACACGTACTCCCCCTATGTGTATGCAATAGTCACACGTACACATGGACGCAAAAACGCGCGCGACGCCCTAATGCATGCATGTCCGAGCACAAGACGGAACACACACGGTCACCCTCAAGTGCTCAACCCACACGTGCATGCACACACATAATCAGTCAGGGTGAGCTAGTGACCGTATGAACACCGGAAAATATATATATTGAGCGCAATCAGCGTATTATGAAGTCCACTGACCGTATTTTTACAAATATACAATGACAAACAGTCTATTTATCTCGTTCGAAATTAAGCCATATTAAACGGAGAGGAGGCAGCATGGACTAGCATTACTTTGCTGTGTCCCGTCAACTTGCCGAACAAGGAGAAGGTTGCAGGATGGGAGAAGCTTGCGCGTGGTGGCTCGCAGGACAAGGAGAAACTTTTGACTAATGCAAGCTCTCCCTCGCTCAGGCGGTGGACGAGCAATAGTTAATTCGGAGTCAGATTGCCAAAAGCATACACTATACTACTAGTGCTATTATTGTTCGACTTCCCGAACAGCCAAGCGCAAAGTTTACTAGTACTACTACTATAGTCCATAAAGGTACGTACTATACTAGTACTAGGAACCATATGGAGGAGCGTCTGCACTCTTATTATAACTTTAAAATGTGATAAAGCAATCTTCAACACATTTGGTTCTCTTCGAGGGTTCTCGCATGTGATAATGGAAGTTGATTGCATGGAACACTCGCCACAATTCTTGCTTAATTCTGGCTCATATCCTGTTACAAATAGTAGCGCTCAGTAATATTTCCTCTTTTTTGCTATTCAGCATGTAAACAGGTCAGCAAACCTTGTGTGGCATCTTCATGCGAACCGTGCTTGCTGCACTTTGAATGTGGCCGAGAGCTGGCTTGATGAAACACCTCGCTTCCTACTTCTTTTTTTGTGGGGTACCTCGCTTCCTAGTGACTAGTGTCTTGGCTAATCGTCCTAAGAATGCTTATATATGAATAAAGCTCTCTCATTTACCCGCAAAAAAGATTAAGACATATTAACCGGAAAGGAGCGAGTATGGACTAGCACTACTTTTTGGTGTGTCCCATCAACTCGCAGAAAGAGGAGAAGCTTGCAGGACAAGGTGAAGCTCGCTTACGCCTTTTGACTGATGCAACCTACCCTCGATGGACATGCATTAGTCCATTCCCTGTCAGATTGTCAGAGGCATACACTGTAGTACCCAACATGCGGAGTACCATCATTGTTCGACTTCACGAAGGGGCGAAGTGTCAAGTGCAGTAGTATGCGTACTTGGTTTTGCACCTTCATACTACTCCACCCTCCATCATAGTTTATAGGGCGCGCTTCATTATGATGCATTTCTCTCAATGCATTTCCACCACCAGAGAGACTTTAGACGCGTTTGGTTTAATGCTCAATTAATTAGGGCGTGGTAACCGCAATCAAGTCCACAATTTTCTCTCCATGTAGTGTACTACTACAGAGTGCATGCGTGTGTGTACCCGGGGTGGAAGCACTGCATGCATGTGTGTACGCATTATTCCCTCTAGTAATAGACCTCGTGCTATAACTACCAATGCTATTTTTCAGGCCCATCGCTAGTCGCCTTGGTCCCACAGATTTTTTTCTTTTTTCTGAAGCGCGCTGTATAAACAGTGACGGATGGAGTAGTATGAGCGGATTCAAAGAAGAGCATATTGATGGTTGCTTCTTCAGAGCATCTTACAGTGGGAAAGGTGGGGCTTATGATTTGACTGCTCATTACTCACTATTAATGCGGCGCAACGACCGGGCTGAGTCTCCCATGCAGTTGTGCACTACCCCCTCGGTTCTTAAATATACTCCGAAGTATTTGTCTTTCTAGAGATGTCAACGAGTGACTACTCAAATATTTATCTTTTTAGAGATTTCAAATGGACTGGCACATACGGATGTATATAGACATATTTTAGAGTGTAGATTCACTCATTTTGCTCCGTATGTAGTCACTTGTTGAAATCTTTGTTAAGACGAATAGAATATTTAGGAATGGAGGGAGTACACATATGAAGCAAAATGAGTGAATCTACACTCTAAAATATGGCTGTTTGAAATTTGTAAAAAGACAAATATTTAGGAACGAAGGAGTATAATTTTGTGCATGCACATGGACCCGGATGATGAAGAGGCTTCTGGCAATGCTATCAAGCTTCCATCATTTGTTTACATAATTGACGTAATATACAAATAATTTTCCAGCGACATGAAATTGTACAATGGTGTGAGCTTTAAGCTTTTGTTTCGTGTTTCTTGCCATCGATGCTCTTTCGGAAACAATAAAAAACTAACTTCCTTGCTAATGCATGTCAATTATTAGCAGATCAGAGCTAATAATTACATCACAACTGAAGACAAAGTTGTGAGAAGGTGTTAAATTAAAATTGATCCATGCTTTCATCGGCAGCAACGTCCCCCCAGCTCTGTCTAAATCAACAAGGCATGTTGGGAAAAAAGTAGCTGTCTGGAGCATGCAACATTCCGATCATTTTGTGTAGTTCCACTAACATAGAGCTGAGTGTCCCTGTGCCCAAGATATCAAGTGTGATTATGATAATAGAGGACTGCTGATGAAACAATAAACACACAAATAGAAGCCGGTCACCTTTGAAGTCTCTCTTAAGACTAACTAGTTGGAGAAGATTAGGCTCGGAGTTGGATGAGGAGGATAGTGCAAAACCAATCTCCCTTTGTACAGTCGCACTGAAATGTAGAGACGTTGCCTGTGTGACATTTTAGTACAACTGGACAAAACACTCTTAACAAAAAAGTGATTTGTGCAGTTCACCAAAAGGTCGCAATAGCAACGACGTGAAATGGATAGCCCTATTTGCAAAAAACAGGTAGAAAGGAAACAATTACTGGCCAATAGCAGTTGATGACACATGCGACGACAAAAAAGAAGCATATTCCTTGTCCTAAGGGAAGATAACAACACGGTTGTGTTTGTCTAAAACGGTGTGAGGACGAGAATGCAATATGGAAAGTACGCCGGACGAGCTACGTTTTGGGCAAAGAACTATGGAAGATCCACATGCAGCGACGTGGGAAAACGGGCAGTGGAGCAAGGCCGGAGGGGATACCTGGAGGTCGTCGGGATGTAACTAGGTGAGCAGCGGCGGGCGGAATCTACGAGAAGCTGGCGTAGGCCCTGCCACGCCGGATCTTGGTCAGAGAGAACGGTGTGTACCGCATATCGGGACATGCTGCCTTAGCGCCGTCGAACGGAGAAACGATGCACTTCCTTCCATTCCCCCGGCGGACAGGATGCGGCCGGATCACTGACCAACGGTGATATATAGAGAGAGAGGCCACCGCACTCCCTTACCCCCAGCGGACGGGATGCGGCCGGATCAGTGACCAATGGTGAGAGAAAGAGAGAGGCCACCGCACTCCCTTTCCCCCGGCGGACGGGATGCGGCCGGATCGGTGACCAACGGTGAGAGAGAGAGAGAGAGACCACCGTACCCTTGTGTGAGATACTCTGAAGAGCGGACTACCTTTTCCTCCATAAAAATCGTTTTATATTATGCGTACGTGCCATTGAGCGCTATAACTTTATTTAAAAATAACGCGGCAATGCGTCAAGTCAAACTTTGTTTCGTGCACGTGTGGTACACGACCTCCCTTGGTAAACAACCGCTACAGGCGTTCAAATTAGCACGTGGGCTGCCATTTCGTAAATAAATGAGCTCCACCGTGTACCCGCACGGGTGTGGCTGGGCACGAAGTGTGAGTACGTGCACGGTGCGCCTATTCTCTTCTTGTATACGTACAGCACCTATGTGGGGTTGTGTGAGAGAGATACAAACCGAGAGAGATATAGTGTGTGGGTTCTTGAGAGTTTTTTTTGGGGGGGGGGGGTCAATCAAAAAATTTAACATATGCAATGTGTGTGAAATAGAGTCCTGGATATAACATATATATAGAGGGGGCGATCCACGAGAAGAGAGTGGAGGTATCATCGGCTTGAGGTGTCCATAGAATCGAAGAGAGGGATGATGTGTGTGTGTGTGCGCGCGCGATCGATAAAGAGTGCCATCGAATTTGCGTGTGCCCACGTCAAAGATATAGAGTGGTTGGCCTACTGGAACGTGAGATGGGACATGTGCAGTTTGTCTCTGTGGCATGGATACCTACCTACAGCGCTCGACTATCGGTGTGTGGTGGGGGAAGAGGGAGGCCCAATTAACTATAGAGGTACAATGGCTGGTATATGTGTGGAGGAGGAGAGAGGCCTACCTCATGTATTAAGGAGATCGATCTGCCTCATGTATTAAGGGAGATCGATCGGCATCCATGCATAGGTGCAGGAGATGAATAAGGTTGGGAGAGAGACAAAGCTAGAGTGTTGGAGGGGGTGGTAGTGGAGTTGCTTCTAACAAATGGTGGGATAGGCTTGCTAGACAAACGGAGGGCACGCCCGCAATATCAATAAGAGAGGAGATGGCTGCTTGTTGTCTGTGCACGTGCGTGTGAGAGACGGGTTAGAAGGCTGGCACGAATGATGAGGGGGGACGATGTGGCTGTGGTAAGCAGACATAATTACATAGGAGAAGGAGGGGGGGCTAGTTAAAGTCGATCTAGGTATATGTTGGGAGATCAATCGGTATACATGCATGTGTGTGTTAGAAGCAAATGAGGCACAAGGAGAAGGATAGAGAGAGAGAGAGGGATGCATGTAGGAGGTGGTACGAGAGGAATACTATATCGAGGGGGAGGAGTGTGCGAGTACGAGAACGATGAAAAGAGTGGTGGGAGTGAGGCATGGACGGTGACAAGAGAAGAGGGGAAGCTTGTGTTTGTGCTAGGCACACCTGGCTAGAGAGGCATATCGATCGATGTGTGCCGTAAAGAAGGAGCTGGGGGGCCTACAAACACTATGGGTGAACGACCTAAAGTGAAATGACGAATTTGCGCGATGGAGCTAGAGAATGCTGAGGGAGGGTGAGAGGGATGCGGGCGTGTGCATGCACAAGAGAAAGTTAGCGCTAGCTGCAAAGATAAGAGGGTTGTGTGGGTGTAAAAGACGAATAGAGATCATATATACTTCATTATAAAAAGCGAATTCGGATATTTGAAGAATTTATCATAGTGTTTCAAACCGACGGATGTGTGAATATATATAACGGTGATACACATGGTGTGGTTATGAACATGGTATACTACATTTAATATATTTTGTCTCTACTCTTATAAAAAATGGAGTTGTTGATGATGGTGTGCCTGCCATCCTGCATTATAGGCCGTCTGATTTATACCTGGCGGATAGCAAGGAAACTATGATGGTTGAAGTTGGCAACAATCATGATTGTAGATTCTTATTGAAATAGAGAAATGAATTCAAATTTAGTTCGAATTGCAGCGGTAGTATAGACATTTGGAATGCACTAAAATGTTAGTATGAGTAGAGCAAGCGAAAAAAATTTAATCGGACATAACATGGATTCATACTCCCTCCTTCCATCTATATAGGGCGTAATGAGATTTTTAAGACTGCCTCTGACTATTGACAAGATTAATAGTACATGACATGCACAATGTGAAAATTATATCATTGAAAGAACCTTTCACAGACGAATTTAATGGTGTGCTTTGTGTAAGTTGCATGCCATATATCATTGCTCTAATATTTGGTCAAAGTTAGCATCAAAAACGCATTAGGCCCTATATAGATGGAAGGAGGGAGTAGCTTTGAATAGCATTTGTATAGTAAATCGGGGCAAGACTCTCTCTTTGTGTGGTGTGAATAGTTTTATTTTTTTCGTTCTCTTTTTGGTTGAGGGAAGTGCGAATTGATTTGGTACGTACAAGTACAATATTACTACACGTTAGGCTTGTCCCTAAAATTCAACCCACGTCTTGTTATATCCCGAAAATTCAGATATCGTGCTCCCAAAACTGGCGCCTTCACAACCCGCGCCTTGCTATCCCGAAATTACAACGCGCACGAAAACTCCCTCCAGCTGCCAAATCCCGACATGCGAAATCCCCCTTCTAACCCTGAGCCGAAAGGGCCGCTAGTTCAAATCGGTGGGGGGTACTTTTGTAACACACCCTGCATTTTGGACAAGCGCGTTCCTAAGTCATGCTTCACCCCCTCCCATCGCCCCATTTTGGCCTTTCGAAATCCCAGGCCGCTATAACCTCTCCGCTCCAGCCGCGAAACCCCACCCTCCTTTGTTTGCACGTCAACGCTGCCTAGCAGGAGCCTCTTCCCCGACGACGTCGTCCACCACAATAGCTCGACGTCCCTCGTCAACCTCTCCGGATGAGGATCCGTCGTCCATCTCGTCGTCCCTCCAGTTCAGCCACCCCGTCCTCCACCTCCAAGGAGCTCCTCCGACGATCGCCTCGTCTATCGCGGCTGCTCCATCCCCATAGTGCCGCCTTAACCTGCTCCACCGGAACTGCAACATCCTCACCGACTCCTCAAACGAAGCCGAGGCCTACTCGGCGCCACCAAAGAGGTTGTACACTCATCGCATCGTACCTTCTCCTTAACTCGACCTCCCGACGCCGACGGTGCTCCATTCCGCACCCCCATGGAGCGGCCACCTTGAAGTCGGCCCCGCGGGCGACATCACCATGGCGGCTCTCCCCAGTGCGAGGCCCTTCGGCGGTGGCGTCCATACCAGCCGGATCTGCTGCTGCTGCTGCTCCAGCTCTCGCTCGATCGCTCACTCACCCAGCTGCTGCTACTGCTCTCCCATCGCTCCTGCTGCTGCTCTGCTCCGATTAAGCGACACTTTAGTCGACTGAATCGACTTTTTGTTCAGTTGATTTTTAGGGGTTGGGGGGCTCGCCGGAGTTAAGGAAGAACCACCTGCAACGGGGATGGGGGCTCACCGGAGAAGTACCCCACTATCTATCTTAGGGTTCATGGTGGGGGGGTCCTAGAGGGCTGGCCGGGGAGGCGGTGGCGAGTTGTTTCGGGGCGGCGAGGCGGCGCTGGGGCCGACGGTTCGGCCAGTGGTGGCTGGCGGCTCAGGGGGGTGCATGTTGAAGATGAACTGCAGGCCCTCCCTAAACTACATGTCAAGTGCCTCTCTGCTACCATTGCGTTCAGTTTCGACAGTAGCATTCAGATTCCACAGTAAATTTCAGTTTTGATAGTTAAGTTCAGAGTCAACAGTTTTTACCTCATCTGTTGTAGTCAGGTGGTTTTTGGTGATGTTAATTTTACATCCATTTTACATCATCTATTCAAGATGCTATTAGAATCCCACTTGAGATTGACAATGCCTGTCTTGTGCTGCTTCAGCCTTGACGTCTTACGGCTCACCGGAGCTGCTCCAACGACAGAACAATCCATCACAACAGAGCAGTGCCTTGGACGCCATCTACAGATTCCTCAGATCTTCCTCCACACCTCCGACAGCCACCTCTGCCTCAACTGCTTCAGCGACCAACCCAATGATGTTGAGGTCGACATGGCTACGGCAAAGAGGTTGTACACTTGTTGCATCACTTATTACTATACATTCATGTCGATCCATTAGGGCTATTTTGGTTCAACGGAAAAACATCGATCCACTGGTTGTTACCATCACTCTAAATTTCTGCATGCTCTCCTTACACAATCTCACCATATTTTTTTCGTATGCATGTCAGATATTGTATATAGTCATGATGAACATGTAGAGAAAAAGAGAAGAGTTTTGCGCGGCAGTACAATGTCATGCAGACATCGGTCCATGGTGGGTTCAATGGCAAAAAATCCCCACCCCTCTCCAGATTGTAATCCAGAGGAAGATATCTATTCTGAGGCGGATTCGTACGCCGCTGACCACTCCAATTTACCCCCAAAGTTGTTTGCCCTACCTTGGCATGATGATGTTAGTCATATCATGCATATGTTGCCTTGCAGTGCCTACTTTTGACATCATATATGTCATCTGCTTAGTTTAGACATGTTCTGTAATGCCACCTATTTAGTTTCTATATCATATATGGGAATTATGCAGTCTCATGTCTTTTAGCCAGCCATAGTATATGTGAAATGTGCAATGCCATCATGTTTAACCAGGCATCATATATTTGAATGATATGTTGCCCATCCTTTTCTTCATTACATTTCCATTTGTCGACAATGTTTGTACATTAAACTACTCTTCGTGTGAATAAGCCATTTGGGTGGGAGATGGAAACATCTAGATTGAAAACAAGGCCTTCAGAGCAGACAGTGCTACCTGTCGAAGCAGATCTCTTGTTGGGTCCTGATAGCTCCTCGGAGATGGATTCAGAGACAGATGACCAGTCCTATTCCCCCACTGAGTTGTATGCTCTAACTTGGCACGGTTATACTGCTCATATCATGGATACGGTGTCTTGCATTGCATAGTTTAGACATCATATACACAATATTCAACACCATGTTCTTAGTTCAGACATCATATCGAATGCCCTCTGTTTAGCATATAAATCACATATGTGAATTAAATGATGCGATCCTGATTACTTAGATAACATGTAGGTGAATTATGTCATGCGATCCTGTTTAGTTATTCATCATATCTTTGAATTATGTTATGCTATGCTATCCAGTTTAGATAGACATCATATATGTGAAATTATGTCATGCTATCCATTTTAGTTAAACAATATACATGTCAACTATTTCATGCCCTCTTTTTTCCACACTATCTATTGCATCTGTCTCTCATACAATGTTTGTACATTCAACTATGTTTCCTGTTTATCAGCCATTTGAATTGGAGCGGGTGATGCCAGTATCTAGCCGACTAAAAACACGGTCTTTAAATAAAACAATGCTACCTCCTCGTGGAGATAGCACCCCGGTTGTACATGCACAAGAACCAGCCCCACCACACATAACCCAAACTCTCGCAGATTGTACCCCTACTACGATGGACAGAGAACCAGCTTCACCCAATCTAACCCCAACCCCAGCCGATAGTAACCCAGTTCCTGTTGACACAACACCATCTCCACCATAGAGCTCCCAAACAAGAGCAGTTAGTAAGGCAGCTCCTGTCGGAGTAAAGGGCCACGGGTAGGCCAACCCGAGTCCCATAACCTTTCAAGACATCGGGGCAGGCTGCGCCCCTCAAGACCTCGGGGCAAAGAGCCGCTTCCTGAGGAGTCGACGGCAGGGCGGCCGACTGCCCACTCACGGCCGAGTCCCAGGGACGACTTCCAGAGAAGCCGGCTTTGGGGAGTCGGCCGACAACTCCGACAAACCATGACCCCATCGAAGGGGACGGGGCAGAGGCGTGGCTACAGTGAAGCCCACTCCCGCCCCTTACCAAGGAGAGGTATGGCCACAGCACGCCATACCCGGGAAGATCACCGTGTGGCGTGGCACTGTTGCCGGGCGGGCCCTGACATCAGCGCCACAGTATCGAGTCCTGCGCCCACGACGGTTTGTCTGTACGGCCCGGACACAGCGGAGCCCACCGGTCAGCGAGACCTCGGGAGACGGCGGGAGAACCGCCAGTCGGAACCGTCGGGACTCGGCCCGGGGGAGTCGGCAGAGCCCTCCCCCGGGGCCCACGCGTCATTAATCAAGATGAGATGGGGAGTGGCCACAGTGATCGCCCGCCTGGCGGCGGGGCTATTGCCACGACCCCTTGACCAAGCCTGCGTCATCAGAAGCACGGCTCCAGTAATCAGCAGCCGGCAAGACCCGCCCGCGGAGGATGCGGCCTGTCGGCTCCGTACCAGACCAGACGGCGGGCCCAAGCAGTCGGAAGAGAAGTCGGAGGTCGGAGGCACTGACGGATGGGCCCGCGCCCAGTCGAATTACTATTGTACCCCTGGGGGTAGGCCTATATAAACCCCCAGGGCACACATGCAAAGGGTTGGATCCCAGTAGTTCTAGACCATACCAGATAGAAGGAGAGAGCTAGCCTTGCCCTCTTCTACCACCAGAAACAGCTCAAGGAGCAACCATGTAAACACTTGGCCATAGTGATCATGCGGAGACCCCGCAGAGCAGCAGTAGGGGTATTATCTCCCCGGAGAGCTCCGAAAGCTGGGTAAGATTCGTCGGCGTGCATGTCTTCGCCTCATCCTGTTTCCAGGCACCGGCGACGTTCTACTCGCCCCCACCATGATAAGCCATCCGTTGGCATATGTCGCACCAAACCCCCGACATTTGGCGCCCACCGTGGGGCATGGTGCACCACCGTCCGGAGATCTGTTCTGGACGGGAACCCTTTTTCTCCCTGGCGAGCGCAGCCAGCCAGGCATGCCAGGCGAAGTTTGCATCGACGCGCTGCTCAGCGTTGAGATCGCCTGCGCAGCCAGCTCCTTGGCCGAACTTGTCGGCGAGGTCCGCTTCTCCGACGAACCTGCGACCGACGCAGGCGCGGGCGGCCCTGAGAACCTCCTCGCGGCCCTCCTTGATCAACTCCATGTTTCCGGCGAGCCTGCCGTAGACTTGGAGTCCGTAGGCTCCACCGACCCGATGCTGGTCGACTCTGACACCGCGTCGATCGACGCGTTCCCCACCAACGTGGTGGTCTATGACGAACCTCTCCCCCACACAGAGAGCGATGGAAGCACCGTCACTGAGGTGCTAGTCATCAGTAATGACGAGTTCCCTGACGGAGGAGCGCCCGACTCACTCGGCGCGGCACTGCAAGACCTGACTGCGCCCATTCCGGAAGATGCTGACGCAGAGACGTTAGAAGCGCGCCGCCTTCAGCTCGTTGAAGGCGTGAAGAAGCTGGCCAGCATGAGATGCTTGTCAGAAGGTTACCAGCGGGAGATGGATCGCGCCGTTGGCAGCTCGCCGGCCCCGGCAGGGCCCAGCCGCCTTGGCGCGGTCCAGCTGCGCGGCGTAGCCATCGCCAGCCTGTTTGGGGCTAGCTGCCCCGTGTACACTACACCAGCGGAGAACATCCGAGCTGCCCAGGCAGCGGCGGATGAGATGGACAATTTCGAGGGCGAAGAGCGCCGCCTCATGATGGAACGAGTCCAGCGGCTCCTCGATGCGGCCGCAGCGCAGAACGAGGCCGGCTGCCGCACGGAGGCGCCGCAGCGGCCAAACGACGACCCACACCGAGATCAAGGCGCGACGTCTCGAACGCCGACTGGCGGCGCCCGAGGAAGATAGGACAAGGAGCTGACTGTCAGCCACAGTTGGACTCGCATTACCATAGAGCGCGACCAAGATGGCCGCCCGAGAGCAGTGGAACGACGGGACGACTGTCCGCCTCCCCCTCCCCGCAAGGAGAGGCGAGTCTCCCCGCCGCCTGTTGACCATCCGACTCTCGATTACCGCCTTGGCCGCTGAGAGGGAGTTGGAGAGAATGACGCCCGCCACTGGATCGACCGACTTCACCGGTCCCTAGCGCTGGAAGAAGAAGACGAGATGGGTCCGCCTTGTTTCAGGCCCCGCATTCGGGACGAGCCCTTTCCCAGAGGGTTCACGCTCCCAAGAGACACGCCCAAGTATACCGACTCCGTGAAGCCGGAAGACTGGCTAGTCGACTACTCCACGGCTCTCAGCATAGCAAACGGCAACAAGCATGTCGCCGTAAAGTACGTTCCGCTCATGCTCCAGGGCACAGCCCAGACATGGCTGAACAGCGTAAAGCCCCGCAGCATCAATAGCTGGGTCGACTTCACTGAACCGTTCGTCCGCAACTTCACCAGCACGTACAAGCATCCTCCCAAGCCTCGTCTGCTCTCCTTGTGCGTGCAAGGTCCTGACGAGTCGACTCGCGACTACCTCACGCGTTGGGATGAGCTCCGGAACTCCCGCGAGGGAGTGCACGAGGTGCAGGCCATCGAGTACTTCACAGTCGGGTGCTGAGAAGGCACCCTCCTCAAGCACAAGCTCCTCTTCGACGAGCCAGAAACCCTCGACAAGCTGCTGATCATAGCGGACAAGTACGCTACGGCCGACTCCTCCATGAAGGCGGAAATTCAAATCATCACGACTGGCAAAGTAGCTCCTCAGGCTCCAAGAACTCCGGCGGCAGAGGCCGGCCGGCGACAACAGCAGGGCAACAACAAGCGCAAGGCCCCGCAGCCGGCTTCTGGCAGCCGGCAGGTCGCGACCGTTGAAGCCCAGCAGCCAGAAGAGCAGCCTCCGCCCAAGCGACAGAAAGGCGGTAAGCCGAACTGGTTGCCAGCCTTCTCCTATGAGTAGACCTTGGATGGACCTTGCAAATTCCACAGCGGCGCGAAGCCGTCGAATCACACCACCCGGAAGTGCCACTAGCTCAACTGGATCGCCAAGGGAGACGGCCTCCTGCCACCCCCACCTGCTGGGTAGCCGCCTCCGCCTCCGCCCCAACAGCCGTCAGTCAGGCCAGTCGGCGCAGTACAAGACGAATACCCTGAAGAGCATGGAGCCTATGTGGTGTTTCACTAGTGTGGCTGATGATCGACGCAGCAGGCGGCTGCAGCGACAAGAGGTGAACGCAGTAGCCTCAGAGACGCCAGAGTTCATGCACTGGTCTGAGAAGCCCATCAGCTGGAGCAAGGCTGACCACCCAGAAGTGATGCCGAGTCCGGGCTCCTACGCCTTGGTCCTGGATGCCACCTTTGCTACAGACAAACGGGCCGCGCGTTTCTCGCGAGTTCTGATAGACGGGGGCAGCAGCATCAATATTCTGTACAAGGACACCATGGAGAAGTTAGGAATCAAGCAAAGACAGCTTTAGAACAGCCGGAATGTGTTCCATGGCAAGATCCTGATGGACATCCTCTTTGGGGACAAAGATGACTTCCGAAGAGAGTCTGTTTGGTTTGAGGTGGTGGACCTTGAGAGCCCATACCATGCGCTACTTGGCCGACCCGCCTTGGCCAAGTTCATGGTAGTCCCCCACTATGCCTACCTCAAGATGAAGATGCCCAGTTCCAGTGGAATTCTGACTGTGGCCAGCGACTACCGGAAGTTGTCCGCTTGCGCGGCCGAGAGCAGTCGGCTGGCCGAGTCCCTAGTGATCGTAGCCGAGAAGCGACTCCTTGAACGAGTTGTGGCGATGGCCGGCAAGCAGCCGGAGATATCGCCCGACCTGAAGGAGTCAGAAGCCGAAGGTTCGTTCAAACCGGCCAAAGAGACAAAGAAGATACCCTTGGATCTGGAGCACCCGGAGAGGTACGCTGTCATAGGTGCGAACCTCGACAGCAAATAGGAAGGCGAGCTCGTCGATTTCCTATGTGAGAATCGGGACATCTTCGCATGGTCCCCCAAAGACATGCCAGGTGTACCGACGGATTTCGCCGAGCACAAGTTACATGTCCGATCTGATGCAAAGCCGGTCAGGCAGCCCCTGCACCGCTTATCAGAAGAGAAGAGAAGAGTTGTCGGAGAAGAGATAGCCTGACTCCTAGCAGCCGGCTTCATTATGGATGTTTTCTTTCCGGAATGGCTGGCAAATCCGATCCTGGTACTAAAGAAGAACAAGCAGTGGTGAATGTGTATTGACTACACGAGCCTCAACAAGGCCTGCCCCAAGGACCCGTTTGCTCTGCCGAGAATTGATCAGGTGATAGACTCCACAGCCAGATGCGAGCTATTGAGTTTCTTGGATGCGTACTCAAGATATCACTAGATCAAGCTGAACCCGGCTGATAGATTGAAGACCGCCTTCATCACGCCATTTGGAGCATTCTACTACCTCACCATGACGTTCGGCTTGAGGAATGCCGGCGCCACCTTTCAGCGTTGCATGCAGAAGTGTCTCCTCAAGCAGCTCGGACGGAATGCCCACGTTTACTTGGATGACGTGGTGGTGAAGACAGAAAAGCATGGAACACTGCTGGAAGACCTCAAGGAGACCTTTGAGAACCTGCGTCGGTTCCAGATCAAGCTCAACCCCGAGAAGCGTGTCTTCGGAGTACCAGCCGGCCAACTGCTAGGTTTCCTGGTCTCTGAACGCGGCATAGAATGCAACCCAGTAAAAATAAAGGCCATCAAGAGAATGGAGGTACCCAGCCGACTGCTGGATGTGCAGAGGTTCACCAGCTGCTTAGCGTCCATCAGCCGATTCATCAGTCGGCTGGGCGAGAAAGCTCTCCCCTTATACCAACTCATGAAGAAGACCACTTTTTTTGAGTGGAACCATAAGGCGGACGAAGCTTTTCACCAGTTGAAGAAGATGCTGACTACTCCACCCGTCCTGGCGGCTCCGACTCCCAAGGAACCTATGCTCCTGTACATCACCGCCACCAGCCGAGTAGTCAGCACAGTCATTGTTGTAGAGCGCAAGGAGGAAGGCAAGGCGCTGCCTGTCCAGAGACCGGTATATTACCTGAGCGAGGTACTGTCGACCTCCAAGCAGAACTACCCCCACTACCAGAAGATGTGCTATGGCGTACACTTTGCTGCCAAGAAATTGAAGCCTTATTTTCAAGAGCATCCAATCATGGTGGTCTGCACGGCCCCACTTGCCGAGATCATCGGTAGCCAAGATGCTTTTGGTCGAGTGGCCAAGTGGGCCATAGAGCAAGCTCCTTACACCATCCACTACCAGCCCCGCACCGCTATCAAATCACAAGCACTGGCCGACTTCCTCGTCGACTGGGCCGAGACCCAGTACCTGCCTCCAGCGCCTGACTCCACCCATTGGCAGATGCACTTCGACGGCTCCAAGATGCGCATCGGCTTGGGAGCCGGCGTCGTCCTCGCCTCTCCTAAAGGCGACAAGCTCAAATATGCACTGCAAAACCATTTTGCCGCCTCCAACAACGTTGCCGAGTACGAGGCGCTCATTCACGGGCTCCGGCTTGCCAAAGAACTTGGCATCCGCCGGATCTTGTGTTATGGCGACTCGGACTTAGTGGTCCAGCAGTCATCTGGCGATTGGGATGCGAAAGACGCAAACATGGCGAGCTAACGTTTCCTCGTGCATCAACTCAGCGGGTATTTCGAAGGGTGCGAGGTCCTCCATGTGCCAAGAAACGACAACGACCAAGCAGACGCCTTGGCATGAATCGGCTCTACCCGCCAAGCAATACCATCTGGCATCGCCCTTCAACACCTCCTCAAGCCGTCTGTCAAGCCTTCACCAGAATCAGACTCCATTTTTGTGCCGGCTCCTCCCGAAGACGGCAGATCCGACTTCAGAGCTCTGGCAGACGGAACGGGGACTTTGGCGGATGACTCCAAAGCCGCCATAGTCGAGCCCGGCCCGGGGACTATGGTGGCGGATTCGAAGATTCTAGAACTCGGCCCAAGGACCGCGCCAGTCGGCCTAGGGACTTCATCAACCCAGCAAGCGGTTGTTGACTCCAACCCGCCGCCTCCCAGCCCAGCCGCCCTCGTCCAAGTCGCAGTTCTGGTAGTCGAAGAAATAGCAGCACCCTCATGGGCCCAGCCCATCCTCAAATTCCTGGTGAACAAAGAGCTACCAACTGATGAGACCTTAGCTCGGCAAGTACAATGCCGGGCGGCAGCCTATACCATAGTCAACAGAGAGCTGGTCAGGCGCAGCGTCACTGGTGTCTACCAGCGCTGCATAGAGCCAGAGCAAGGCCAGGCGATTCTCAAAGACATCCATCAAGGCGAATGCGGCCACCATGCGGCTTCAAGAGCACTCGTCGCCAAAGCCTTTTGGCACAGTTTCTTCTGGCCGACTGCCTTGGAAGAGGCCAAGGAGTTTTCCAAAAATGCAAAGGGTGCCAGAAGTTCAGCTCCAAGCCGCACCAGCCGGCTTCTGCGCTCAAGACCACGCCCATTGCCTGGCCTTTCGCAGTTTGGGGTCTAGACATGGTGGGACCATTCAAGACAGCACGAGGTGGTTTAACTCACCTACTTGTCGCAGTGGACAAGTTCACCAAGTGGGTGGAAGCGAAGCCAATTAAGAAACTAAACGGTCCGACTGCCGTGACCTTCATCACCGATATCACAATTCAGTACAGCATACCACACAGCATCATCACCGACAACGGCACAAATTTTGCCAAAGGTGCCTTGGCCCGTTTCTGCGCAACACAGGGCATCCGACTGGACCTAGCGTCCGTCGCCCACCCGCAGTCAAACGGCCAAGTGGAGCGAGCAAACGGCCTCATCCTGTCCGGCATCAAGCCTCGGTTGATCGAGCCTCTGGAGCGCTTGGCTGGCTGTTGGCTCGACGAGCTGCCAGCCGTCCTCTAGAGTCTGTGCACGACTCCAAACAAGTCAACCGGCTTCACGCCCTTCTTCCTCATCTATGGTGCCGAAGCCGTCATCCCAACGGACATAGAATTCGACTCCCCACGAGTCACCATGTACACCGAGGAGGAAGCAGAAGAAGCACGACAAGACGGCGTCGATCTGCTAGAAGAGGGCCGGCTGTTGGCACTCAGCCGGTCTAGCATCTACCAGCAGAGACTGCGCCGACACCACAACAGGAAGGTCAGGCTAAGATATTTCCAGGAAGGCGACCTTGTGCTCCGACTGATCCAGCGAACAGCCGGCCAGCACAAGCTGTCGGCGCCTTGGGAAGGCCCTTTCATCATCAGCAAAGTACTGGGCAATGATTCCTACTACCTAATCGACGCTCAGAAACCCCGAACACACAAGAGGGACGACTCCGGCAAGGAGATAGAGCGGCCATGGAATGCAAATCTCCTCCGAAGATTTTACAGTTGATGTAGTATGTACCACGCTACCTTCTGTATTAAAGTACCAAGACTTCGGGCCCCCCGAGATGAGATCGGGGACTGCCCTCTTTTGTCTGTATGATAAAAATTATGCCTACAAGTATGTTACTCTTTGTCATGCCGCTTGGCACCGGGCTCGACAAGTCAACCCGGGGACTTGTCGCCTTGCACTATGAAATGCTTCCTACAGCCGGACAAGTAGTGTGTAAACACCTAAACCGTCTTCTGTCAGAAGCCGCAACTTGCAGAGCGACTGTACGGTGGGCAGAGGTAAGGTAGAATGGGTGTTCGCATGAAAAAGGGTTAAGGACTCAAAGCATAAAACATAGCTCAAGACGGCTTCCAGCCTTTCTCGCAAACCGACTCTCGGATAGTCGGATCGTCGTCTTCTATCCAACTTGCTCAAACAATCTTGAAATCGGCTAAGTACTTGCTTTCCCAAAGTAGCCTAGCACTTGATCCAGCAACAGTCCGCAGAGCGGCTGTCCGATTGGCAAGGCAGGCAACTAAGAGAAAGCGGCAAAGGAAAAAAGCCAAAAGAACAATGAGCAAGAAAAGATAGATATGTATATTTACATAACATAGGCCCTTGGCCGAATTGTCGAGTAGAGGTTCAAAATACACCCCGCGGGTGGAATTCTGCGAATTAACAAGTTCTTCAAAGACTACTGAAGCAGATAAAATAAAAGATACAGCAGCAGTTTAGGAGGCAGCTGACGGATTCGGAGGGTCAGAGGAGGCGCTAGCATCATGCGTCGGGGCAGCCGGCTGGCTAGTCTCGGCGTGATCACCTCCGGCGGTAGTCGACTCGGTCATAGGCGGCTCATTGCTGGAGGCGCGGTCGGGCTGAGGCTGGCCGTCTGCTCCGTCTTCTGGTGCCTCCGCCTCGCCTCCATCCTCCGCTTCATCCTCCTCCTCAATGCTAGAGCCAATCACCTCCGCCGAGTCTTCGCTGTAGTCTGGGTTCATCCCAAACCACTCTGGCGGTACCTCCTCGCCGTCTTCAGACCGCTCGGCGACGAAGATGCTGGTGTCGGTGTACTCGGCGATCGCCGCAGCACGTTTTATGAGGGCATCTTACGCAGCCGCCAGCTCCGGCTGGGCCTCCGACCGAAGCGTGGCCAACCGGTCTAGATCCAGCCCCGGGTACCACGCCTTGACGAACTCCAAGGCCTGGCGCGCTCCAGCCCGGGCCGAAGAGCCCTTACAGGCCTCAAGACGACCAGCCGCGACCTCCAGCCAGTTGGCCGTCAGGCTGGGGATGCGCGGAGCCTGCATATCCGGCCAAAGGGCGGCAATCGCCTGGGCACCGACGCGCTGGAGCCGGCGCAGCATCCGGTGAGCTGGCCAGAGGCGAGCCTCGATGCTCAGGATGTGCTCGTCAAGAGTTCGGGGGGCATCGGCGGTGATCTCTGCGCCCTTCGCCCTCCGACTCTCATGGTCAGCCTCGATGGCTTGGATGGCGGCTGCCCAGGGAAGAAGTCTGCACAGACACGAAGAAACGAAGAAGCAAGTCAAAAACCAGGAGTCGGCATGATTTAAATCAACAGATCGAGGAAAGAAAATAAAGAGACTCACCATCAATGATGTCTTCAATCTCGTGGAAGCCAGAGGACAGCAGCGCCTCCTTGTCAGACTAGGAGGAGCGCTCGCTCGCAAACTCGGCCAAGAGGGTGGTTTCCGTCTCCTTCGCCTCCCTCTCCGACTTCACAAGCAGCTCCTTCTGCTCTGCCAATTGAGTGGCCAGCAGATCGCGCTCTGTGGCGAGCTTGCTGCACTCCTCCCCTTTGGCGCGCAGGGCGGAGTTGGCTTCACTCAGCTGCTGTTGAAGAGCAGTGTTGGCTCCTGAAGGATAGGAAGAAAGACAACTGTCGTCAATAAAGTAGGTCGCCGGGGAGATCCGGCCCGGCTGCTCAGCAGCCGGCCCGAATCTCGGGGACTACAGCCCTGCACCCGGAGTCGCATGATGGCGCCGGCTCCCGCGGGCGTCAGCGACCTGGCCCGTTACGACCAGTTGGGCAGTCTCCCAGCCGGCGGGCCGGCTTCTAAAGCCAGCAGATTGACCCAGTCGCCCGTCGTGGCGACGTTCCTGACGTAGAAGTAGGATCTCTGCCACATCTTCACCGACTTTATCAGCGAGATGGAGGGGAAGGGGTTGTCGGCTCCTGACCTTCGCACGGCGATGAAGGCGCCGCATTGAGCCGGCACGCCCGCGGCCTGGGTGCCGAGCTTGGAGAAGAAGAACTCCCCCAGAGCTCGAGGGTGGGGAGGACTCCGAGGAAGCCTTCGCACAAGGCCACGAAGGCGGACAGCAGCACCACTGTGTTGGGGGTGAGGTGGTGCGGCTGGAGGCTGTAGAACTCCAAGAAAGACCGGAAAAAGTTGCTAGCCGGCAGACCCAGCCCGCGCAGGCAGTGCGAGCGGAAGATGACCCGCTCACCCTCCTGCGGGGCGGGGGAAATCTCCCCCTCCGGCGCAAGACGCACCTGCACGCGATCCTCACCGGGAAGCCGGCGGGTCCGGCGGAGGAACTCAATGTGGTCTTCATGAACCTCGGAACCGTCCCAGGTGCCGGAACGCACTGGGGGAGGCGCGGCAGCGGAGGAAGAACTCATCGCGAGCTGTCACCGCGGCGTTCGCCGGAGCTTGGGCGTGCGGCGGAGCGAGGAGGAGAGCGAGGAGCAGCAAGGAGGAAGAGAGCGAGGGGTAGTGGGAAGGAGGGGCGCGCGTGCCCCCCTCTTCCCCCTACTTATAGCCCCGTGGGTAACAAAGCCGAGGGGGCGGATGTGGGGATTTACTGCGCCCACAAACCCACGACCCCCATGATCCACGTAAAGTTACTGCGCGCAGTAACTCCACGGGAATCCCAACCATCCATCGGGGCCGTAGCAGATCCGCTCGGGCGCCGAGGTGCGGTAGTGGCGGTCCCCGCCTATGGGCCTGTCCTATCGCACGTGTGGGCTGGCAGGATGGCCTAGCCACGTGCCCCCGCATGACAGGCCAAGAACGGGCGGCGGCCTGGAGGCTTCCCTAGCACGCCACTTAAAATCCCGCTGCGAGGTTCGAAATACCGAGCAAGTCAAAATTGAGTGAAGTCCGAGTTGAGCAAGTCCGACTCCTTCTAGACGGCCCGGCAGAAGTCAATCAAGACCATGTGTTGAGCACCCGGAAAGAGAAACTGCTGAGGCTTCTCGGCCTATCGTCCGTGGCGCCTCACCAGCTTCGGGGACTACTGTCGGAGTAAAGGGCCACGGGTAGGCCAACCCGAGTCCCATAACCTTTCAAGACATCGGGGCAGGCTGCGCCCCTCAAGACCCCGGGGCGAAGAGCCGCTTCCTGAGGAGTCGACGGCAGGGCGGCCGACTGCCCGCTCACGGCCGAGTCCCAGGGACGACTTCCAGAGAAGCCGGCTTTAGGGAGTCGACCGGCGACTCCGACAAACCATGACCCCATCGAAGGGGATGGGGCAGAGGCGTGGCTAAAGTGAAGCCCGCTACCGCCCCTTACCAAGGGCAGGCATGGCCACAGCACACCGTACCCGGGAAGTTCTCCTTGCGGCATGGCACTGTTGCCTGGCCGGCCCTGACATCAGCGCCACAGTACCGAGTCCTGCGCCCACGACGGCTTATCTGTACGGCCCGGAGGCAGCGGGGCCCACCAGTCAGCGAGACCCTGGGAGACGGCGCGAGAACCGCCAGTCGGATCCGTCGGGAGTTGGCCCGGGGGAGTCGGCAGAGCCCTCCCCCGGGGCCCACGCGCCATTAGTCAAGATGAGATGGGGAGTGGCCACAGTGATCGCCCGCCAGGCGGCGGGGCTCTTGCCACGACCCCTTGACCAAGCCTGCATCATCAGAAGCACATCTAGAGTAATCAGCAGCCGGCAAGACCCGCCCGCGGCGGACGCGGCCGGTCGGCTCCGTACCAGACCAGTTGGCGGGCCCTAGTAGTCGGTGGAGAAGTCGGAGGTCGGAGGCACTGACGGATGGGCCCGCGCCCAGTTGAATTACCATTGTACCCCTGGGGGGTAGGCCTATATAAACCCCCCAGGGCACCCATTCAAAGGGTTGGATCCCAGTAGTTCTAGACCATACCAGATAGAAGGAGAGAGCTAGCCTTGCCATCTTCTACCACCAGAAACAGCTCAAGGAGCAACCGTGTAAACACTTGGCCATAGTGATCATGCGGAGACCCCGCAGAGCAGCAGTAGGGGTATTATCTCCCCGGAGAGCCCCGAAGCTGGGTAAGATTCGCTGGCGTGCATGTCTTCGCCTCATCCCGTTTCCAGGCACCGGTGACATTCTACTCGCCCCCACCATGATAAGCCATCCGTTGGCATATGTCGCACCAAACCCCCGACAGCTCCAGTGCCCAAAGGTCCAGTACTATCACGGCGAACCCCAACTCCACCAGTTAGTACGCCTATTCTTGTGGAGGAAGCACAACCAGCTAGTCTTAGTTTAGCATCTATCACATTTGATGTTGTTAAATCGTATGTGCGTATCTTCCCATCTTGGAAATATTATACTGAAGATGAAGGAAAATGCCAGTTATAGGTGTTTTTCCAGGAGTTATATGTAAGTAATGTTATTCATGGCAATTACTTTGCTTCGTCCCATACATCCTACCTCCATGATGGTTATAATACAGCAAATTTTCACATTTTCTCAATAGAGAAGGACCGATTTGGAAACTCACTATGAGGTAACCTGTGCTAATACCTCTACTATCTTCAAGAATGCTTGGTGGCAGTATCGGAATTACCTGAAGAAAACGTACTTCACTGGCAAAGAAACTCATCAAATTCCCTTATGTTCTCCTGGAACACATTTACTGGACGATGACTGGGAACGCCTTGTTCTGTACTGGTCCCGAACCAAGAATGTGGTAAGGTCTATGAGCTCATTTTCTATTTTTAGTATTATATTCTTGTGTCTTATTGTACTCTGTTCATGTAGAACAAGTGCCTAAACCTGAAGAACAACTGTTCTAATTTATGATTCCATTGCTACCATAGGACATAGATATATGTTTGTTTGATGCTTTTATTATGTACTAGTACTTGGCAGTAGAAGACTTGGTAGTTTAATCCTGTCCACCTTACTAATGAACTGGTTCACCGAAATGAGTTTCGTATACTAGTACATGCTAAACTTGTTATGTGTCTACTTGTTTCTTCTTTTAGAATGCTGACAGAATATTAGGGAAGAGTGCCTTATTAAGCAAAGGTAAAGGAAGTAATGCAGATAAAGTTCAGGATAGTGACACATCCTGTCTTGGTTTAGTGTTAGAGTTACTGGCCACTACTGCTTGCACAAGCTATTCAAACTCACTGTCTGAATCAGTTCAGTTTCTTGAGTCTCAATTACAAGCTGAAAGACATCGATTAGCTGTGTTGTGACAAGAAGCGGAAGGACTGCGGAAGTCCCTGGAGCATTCAGATGCATACTTTCTGGTGCAACAGCAACCGTTGGAGGATTTTAGCGCCAAACAGGACAAAGCTAGTCAGCTTGCTAAGCTTATTGCCAGCATGGTGGATACCCAGGATAACGTTTCTGGAGCTCTACTGAAGTTGTTTTAGTTATGCTCTTGTTTTGCTGCCGCGTTTATTTGCACTGGTGGCCAATTTTGACGGCCAGTGTATATGATATGCTGCTTTGTTCCCTATATTTGCACTGGTGGCGAACTTTGATGCCCAGTGGATGTAATATGTGTAATAGCCGTGATAGCCTAGCGTTAGTTGCTTGCTTATTTATTTCCTTGTTGTCTTGTTTATTTGTTTGCTTGTAGTCATTGCAGTTATTTTTCCACGGTTAACTAGTGGCTGCAATAACCTATTTTTTAAAACTAGGCCACAATAACCATGGGCAAATATTTACTGTAGTGACACTGGGCCTCCTACGGGCCGTAGAAATAGTGGGCCTTCTACGGGCCGTAGAAACAGTAGGCCTTCTACGGGATGTAGAAACAATGGGCCTTCTACGGGCCATATCATCAATGGGCCTTATACGGGCCGTATGATCGATTGGCCAAACATGGGCCAATAACAGGCCGCATTATGCCCGTAAACGGGCTAGAGTTGGAATCGTCCGTTCATGGGCCGACCGTAATGGGCCATCGTTAATAGGCCGTATTTGATGACGCTATGAAAACGATCCAATGTATTAACGGACCACAAACGGGCCGACTGTAACCACGGGTTGAATTTGGCTCACAAACAGAAAATGACAATAACGGGCCGTAAGTAAATGAATGCTGGAAATGAGCCCAAGAATAAATGGGCTCTGAGAAGGCCGAAAGATAACATGGGCTGGAAATGGCCCAACGGAATAACGGGCCGTTAATGGTTATAAAGTGATACACTGTTCATTATGGGCCAGTTTCACCATGGGCCGTTAATGGGGGTAAAGCGATACACTGTTCATTACGGGCCAGTTTCACCACGGGTTGTTAATAGGCCAAGAGTTACATGGGGCCTCATATGGGCCGAAAGACATCATGGGCCATACATGGGCTAGAAGTGAAAACTGGCTGGAATCATATTGGATGGCCCAGATGATGCTACTGGGCCTAATTCGGATAGGGCGTAACGGCCCTTGGATTAGCGGGCTGTAAATGGGCTATATGCAAACATGCCGTTAACAGGCTTTCATGGGCCGGCCCGCCACCTTTTGACCAAGTAAAACGGGCCGGCCTTTTCACAGGAATGGGCTTCTGTTGGTCCGTGGCACGTGTCGATGTATCATAGGCGCCTATCTAACCCACTGACGAGCTGACACGTGTTCCGTTTGACCAATAAGAATTTTACACGTGGAAATTTCCCATTGGTCGGGGATGTTAATGGGCTATCGGATCCAAAACCCGACCGGATAGCTTAATGGTGTTCCGTTACGGTGGATGCCACGTGTCGGTCACCCTTGACGAAAGCACTTCTGTGGCGCGCAATTTATCATCATGGAAGTGGACACTTTCGTGATGATAATTTTGGTAATGTCATGGAATACTTCTACGACAGCACAGGTATGACTATCTTGATTCTACCAAAAATTTGTCATGGATGTACATGCATGACAAAAAACGCGACCTACTATGACAAACACGTGTCATCACGGAAGTGTATTTTTTTGTAGTGTGGCCAAGCGAGTTGGCCCGCAGTGCGAATCCGCCGAACGGGAAAATCTGTCCGGGGAGGAAAGTTCCACCTTGGATAGCGTTACAATAGACAATTGAAGGGGCCATCGAACCTTTTATTGACGGCATGGAAGAACTCTCAATGAAAGCACCAATGTCGGTGTCAAAACCGATGGATCTCGGGCAGGGGGTCCCGAGCTATGCGTCTAGGATCGATGGTAACAGGAGACAGGGGACACGATGTTTACCCAGGTTTGGGCCTTCCCTATGAAGGTAATACCCTACGTCCTGCTTGATTGATCTTGATGAATATGAGTGTTACAAGAGTTTATCTACCACGAGATCGTAATGGCTAAACCCTAGAAGCCTAGCCTGTATGACTATGGTAATGAGTATATCCTTTCCGGACTAACCCCTCCGGTTTATATAGACACTGAGGGGATCTAGGGTTTATATAGAGTCGGTTACATAAGAAGGAATCTTCATAATGGGCCGCCAAGCTTGCCTTCCACGCCAAGGAGAGTCCAATCCGGACACAGGTACAGTCTTCGGCCTTCATGTCTTCACAGCCCATCAGTCCGGCCCATGGATAGTAGGCCGGATGCCCGAGGACCCCTTAGTCCAGGACTCCCTCAGCCGCGCCAGGCCATCAAATCCCAAGTACTGGCCGACTTCGTCGCCAAATGGACAGAGGCCAAACTCCCTAAAGAGTACGACACATATTCCAACTGGGTCATGCACTTTGATGGTACCAAAACGCTGGCGGGCTTAGTAGCGGTCGTCGTCTTAACGTCCCCTACTGGAGACACAGTTTAGTACGTACTCCAAATATTATACACGGACTCCAACAATGCAGCCGAATACAAGGCCCTATTGTGTGGTCTTCGGATGGCTATCTCCATGGGCATACAATGCCTGGAGGTGCGCGGGGATTCAAACCTTGCAATATCCCAAATAAATGGAGATTTCGATGCCAAAGATCCAAAGATGGCGGCCTATCGTAACGCCGTTCTCAAAATGTCGGCTCGGTTCGAGGGGCTCGAGTTTCATCATGTGGCTTGAGAAAGTAATCAAGATGCGGATGTCCTTGCCCGCATCGGCGCCAAGCGCGACCCCGTCCCTCCTAACATATTCCTAGAAAGGCTCTTCAAGCCATCTGTGGTGTGGCAGGGGAGAGCGGCAACACCAGTCGAGACCCGATTATGCCCCCAGATTCCAAACATAATACCGACATCATCGGGGGCTCAGCCACCGAAATAACACCATTGGCCCATCTTATCATGGCAGTAATTACCCCATGGACCGAACCCTTCTTGGCCTACCTTAATAGGCGAGAGCTTCCCGAGGATCAGAATGAGGCTCGCTGCATTGTCCGGCGCTTGAAAGCCTATAAGGTCCATGGCAGAGAGCTCTACAAGAAAAGCGCTACCTGAGTACTTCAAAGATGTATCTCCGAAGAAGAGGGACGGTAGCTCTTGGCCAAAATTCACGCCGGTCTCGGTGGCCACCACGCCGCGGCTCGGGCCCTTGTAAGCAAGGCCTTCCGTACATGTTTCTATTGGCCGACGGCCAGAGCAGATGCACCATATGCCCCCACCACTCTACAAACAATCCCCATTACTTGGCCTTTTGCGGTCTGGGGGATTGCTATGGTGGGACCCCTTAAAGGAGGAAGCCATAAGAAAAAATATCTGCTGGCAATGGTAGATAAATTCGCCGAATGGATAGATGCCAAACCAGTTAAAACGGCCGAAGCCGGACAGTGATAGACTTTATATCCGGTGGTGTGCACTGCTATGGTGTCCCACATAGCATCATCACCGATAACGGCTCCAATTTTACAGCCGATGATGTGAAAGCCTGGTGTGCTAACCTGGGCATTAAGCTCGATTACGCCTCCGTCTATCATCCACAAACAAACAGTCAAGTCAAATGAGATAATGCTCTTAGTATGAGGAGCATTAAGCCTAGACTAGTGCGGTCTTTGAAAGAATCAGACAAGCACTGGGTAGAGGAGCTCGACTCCATACTCTGGGGCTGCAGACCATGCCCAATCACACTACTGGATATACGCCCTTCTTCATGGTGTATGGCATAGAGGCTGTGTTGCCCTGCGATATTATTCATGACTCACCTCGAGTGCGCATGTATGAAGAGAGAGAGAGAGAGAGAGAGAGAGAGAGAGAGAGGTCGAGCTTGATCGGCAAGGCGACTTAGATGCCCTAGAGGAGGAGCGCAACATCGCAAAAGCCCGTTCCGCACTTTATCAACAGCAGGCTCGAAGATATCAAAGCAGAGAAGTGCGGGCCAAGACTTATAACGTTGGTGAACTCGTTCTATGCTTACCAGAGAAGAAAAAGGACAAATTCAAACCCAAGTGGGAGGGTCCCTTCATCATAGATGAAGTTCTTACTGGAGGAGCGTACCGCCTGCGTGATGCATCAGACAACCGCTTAGAACCGAACCCATGGAATGCTGCCAGACTCCGAAGATTCTACTCCTAGAGCTGGACTCTTTGTTCGTCTTCTTCTCCCTTTGTTTCCATTATTTTTTCCTCTCTTTAAATTTTCTTCTATCTTTAAGCTCTTGTGCGGCTAAACCACACACCTATGACGTACACATCCTTAAATGTATACACTCATAATACCTGGAGGCTTCTTTTACCAAAACTTATTATTATTTTCCGAGCATCAAGCTCAACACATATGTGTCCTCTTCCGCATATGTACCTTTCCTTCACCATCACATGCATCGTTATGACTTAAGTTTTTGCCAAGTTGGGTTGCCTGGCTCTTGTGCTTATGCCCTATGTTCCCATTTGTTCGGCTAGGGCATAAAGGGAGCACCTCTGCGATTGTTACAGCTGGGTCATCCGAACTTGTACCTCAGACTGGGTGAAACCAAAAGCTAGCATTCTTAAGGAAATATTCGTTCGGCGAACTAAAGACGTTTTACCTTGATCACACGATGAACCCCTAGATGTTACGTATATTGCGATTTTTCAATCACAGTTCGGACATGCATACAAATGCATATCCGCCCAGGGAAAGGAACCCTTAACGGAACTATTCTCTCTGGAAGATGTTTCTTACAATCAACATGTAATATAACATAGCTAGCCGGATACAACTTGTATGTTCAAGAAACTATGACCCCTACGCCTGGTTTCCATGCATGCCCCGGTTTATATTACTGAGTGGGTATTCGGAAACACTCCGAGCCTTTGCGTCCAGAGGTCGAAGCAAAATGGTCTGCCATGACAATTGTTTTACAATCCGGCTAGGGACAATTATGTCAATTGATGTCCGACAGGTCCATATGATTCGGGTCAAGCTTGGTGTACCGTGTCATCACCATGGCCCAGGCCTCCCCTGCACCTTCTCGGCGGGCTGATATCTTCCGTAATCGAATATGCCACAACGCTCCTTTGAATAGCTCCACAAGCTCCGCCATACTTCCTAGAGGGGAGGCGGATGGCCTTAACGCCTTGGCAACACTCCACATTGCTTGATGATCTCGCTCATGCATTTGGGACAACTCTTGTACCAGGTCGCCTTGAGATCCGGACATTTCCTCTTCGGGATTGGCAGACAGCATACCTGCAGACATAAATCTATCAGTTCCTATCCTCGCTGAATTATATGGAGGCAAGTTTGCAACGCATACTGAATATGGCGCGTCGTAGTCTCTTATTCTCCTTCACAGAGTCGGACAGCTGGGCTTGCACATCTTTTAATTCTTCGCCCAGCAGGGTGTTGGAATCCTGCAGCTTATTTTTATCATCCCTGACCCGTGTCAGCACACGTTCACCCGCAGCCAGTTGCCTTCTCGCTTCTTGTTCACCCGCTTGCGTGACTTTAAGGGCCTCCTCACTACAAAAAAAATACACTTCTGTGATGATACGTGTTTGTCACAGTAGGTCACGTTTTTTGTCATGCATGTACATCCATGACAAATTTATGACAGAATCAAGATAGTCATACCTGTGCTGTCGTAGAAGTGTTCCATGACATTACCAAAATTATCGTCACGGAAGTGTCCACTTCCATGATGATAAATCGGGCGTCACAGAAGTTCTTTCGTCAAGGGTGACCGACACATGGCATCCACCGTAATGGAATGCCGTTAAGGTATCAGGTCAGGTTTTGGATCCAATAACCCGTTAACAGCCCCGACCAATGGGGATTTTCCACGTGTAAAATCATCATTGGCTGGAGGAAACACGTGTCGGCTCATCGCTGGGACAGATGTCATCCACTCATTGGACAGAAGGCGCCTATGATACGTCGACACCTGGCACGGCCCAACAGAGGCCCATTCCTGTGAAAAGTCCAGCCCATTTGACTTGGTCAAAAGGTGGCAGGCCGGCCCATGGAAAGCCTATTAACGTCCTATTCGCATATAGCCCATTTACAACCCGCTAACCCAAGGCCCATTACGCCCTATTCGAATTAGGCCCAGTAGCGTCATCTCAGCCATCCAATATGATTCCAGCCCGTTTTCACTTCTGGCCCATGTATGGCCCATGACGTCTTTTGGCCCATATGAGGCCCTATGTAACTCTTGGCCTATTAACGGCCCGTGGTGAAATTGGCCCGTAATGAACAGTGTATCACTTGATACCCATTAACGGCCCGTGGTGAAACTGGCCCGTAAAGAACAGTGTATCACTTTATACCCATTAATACCCCGTTATTCCGTTGGGCCGTTTGCAACCCATGTTATCTTTCGGCCTTCTCAGAGCCCATTTATTCTTGGGCTATTTTCCAGCATTCTTTTACTTATGGCCCGTTACTGTCATTTTCTGCTTGTGGGCCAAATTCAGCCCGTGGTTACGGTCGACCCGTTTGTGGTCCGGTAACACGTTGGTCCATTTTCATAGTGTCATCAAATACGGCCTATTAACGATGGCCTGTTATGGTTGGCCCATGAACGATGGCCTGTTTACGGCCAGAATGTGGTCTGTTTGGCCCATGTTTGGCCAATCGATCATACGGCCCGTATAAGGCCCATTGATGATACGGCTCGTAGAAGGCCCATTGTTTCTACGGCTCGTAGAAGGCCCATAGTTTCTATGGCCCATAGAAGGCCCACTGTTTCTACGGCCCATAGAAGGCCCACTGTTTATACGGCCCATAGAAGGCCCACTGTTTCTACGGCCCGTAGGAGGCCCAGTGTCACTACAGTAAATATTAGCCCATGGTTATTGTGGCCTACCTTTAAAAATAGGTTATTACAGCGACTAGAAAACCGCAGAACTGCACTGACTACAAGAAAACAAATAAATAAGACAACAAGGAAATAAATAAGCAAGCAACTTACAATAGGCTATCACGGCTATTACACATATTATATCTACTGGGCATCAAAGTTCGCCACCAGTGCAAATATAAGGAACACAGCAGCATATAAACGCCGCAGCAAAACAAGTCCAGAACTGAAACCACTTTAGAAGAGCTCAAGAAAGAATATCCTGAGTACCCATAATGCTGGCAAGATGCTTAGCAAGCTTATTAACTTTATCTTGTTTGGCGCTTAAGTCCTCCAGTGCTTGCTGTTGCACCAGAAATTATGCATCTAAATTCTGCAGGGACTTCCTCAGTCCTTTGGCTTCCTGTCGCATGACATCTAATCAATGTCTTTCAACTTGAAGTTGAGACTCAAGAAGCCGAAATGATTCAGGCAACGAGTTCAAAGAGCTGGTGCCAGCAGTGGTAGCCAGTAACTCGAAATCTACATGAAGACAGGACATTGGGGTTGTCTCAGTGTCTTAAATATATTTTTTATCAGCTTTCTTGGAGACCAACAGGGATGTCTCACTATCTTGAACCTTATCCGCATTACTTCCTTTACCATTGCAAAACAGGGTACTCTTCTCCAATATTTTATCCATGTTCTAAAAGAGAAATAAACAAACACGTCTCAGGTTTACAATGTAGTATATGAAACTCATTTTGGTAAACCAGTTCAGTAGTAAGGTGGACAGGATAACAGCATGAAACAAACATATATCTATGTAGTATGGTCACTGTATGGTCTATATCATTCTAGTTTATGTTGCCAAATCAAGATAGATACAGGTCCAATCATATCTATTTAAGACAAAGCAGCATAGACAGAATATAAGTGTGGGAAACTACACATCAATAACAACACTTGTAATGTGCATGGCATGAGAACATAACTGTTCATTCAATTGAAACTGAAATCAACATAGAGCAAGTTACAACAGCAAACAGCCAAATACGTTGAAGAAACAGGTTTAAAACATACCTGTTGCGCCATTGGAGTTTCAATTTCATCCTTCAAATTTGAAATTAGTTGGTATTAGTAAATACAGTGATGCAAGAGCAAAGTAGTATGAACCATAGCTACGGAACCTGACATGAGAACAATTCTTCTTCTGCTTTAAGCATTGACTTCGGGTTCGGAGTGGTGGTTCTCGTGATTTGGGCACTTCAGTTGCCTTACTAACTGCTCATGTTTGGGTGCTCTGTGGTGGAGACGGTGCTATGTCAACGGGAATAGGGTGTCTATCTGCTGGGGTTGGGGTTAGAAGGGGTGTAGCTGGTTCTTTGTCCAATTGGGTAGGGGTACAATCTGCATGAGTGTGGGTTATGTGTGGTGGGGCTGGTTCTTGGGCAAGTACAACCGTGGTTCTATCTGCATCGACAGGTAGCACGATCTTTTCTGAAGACCGTGTTTTTACTCCCACAGATACTGCCCTCACTCCCTCCAATTGAAATGGCTGATAAACAAGAAAAGTAATTGGATGTACAGACATTGTAAGATAGATTGGTGCAATGGATAGTAGGGAAGAAAACAGGGCATGAAATAATTCACATTTATGTTGTCTAGGCAAACAGAATAGCAGGATATAATTTCACATATATGATGGCTAATTAAACAGGATAGCATGACACAATTTCACATGTATGATGGCTAACTAAACAGGATAGAATGACATACTTCAAAATATGATGACTATGTAAACAGGATGACATGATATAACTATACGATGTGTCTATTAAAGTGATTGGCATGCCATAAATCACAAACATGCCGTCGATGGAAACATGATGGCATGATATAATTCACGGATAGAATGACATAATTTAAAATATGAGGACCATGTAAATGGGATAAGATGATATAACTATATTATGTCTTTAGAAAATGGGTTGGCATGCCATAATTCAGATACATGCTGTCTATGTAAACATCATGGCATGACATAATTCAAATATATGATTTATATACTAAGGAAGTGAGCAGAGGGAAATCGCATATATGATGTGTCAACTAAGGAGATGGCATTCAATATTGTGTATATGATGTAAAAACTAAGCATTGCAATACAACATATGCATTATATGAGTAATATAACCCTGCCAAGTTTGAGCATACACCTCAGGGGGATAATAGGACTGGTCATCTGCCTCTGAATCCTCCTCTGAAGAGCTATCTGTAACCAACAAGATATCTGCTTCAGCAGGTAGCTTTTTATGCTCTGAAGACCTTGTTTTCACTCTAGATTTCTCCATCACCAATTCAAATGGCTGATGCACAGGAAGAGCAGTTGAATATACAAACATTGTCGACAAAAGCAATGAGAAATACAAAAAATAGGACGGCATAATATAATTCACATATATGAAGCTTGCGTAAACAACATGGCATTGCATAATTCACATACATAGTGCCTTGCAACAAGATAACATTGCATAATTCGCATATATAATGTCTTGCAACAAGATGGCATTGCATAATTCACATATATGGTAATTTGACACTAAACCGGTGACATTCACACAAAGCATGTCTAAACTAAGCAAATGACATAGCAATGCAAGATACCATACGCACGATATGAGCAACATAACCCTGCCAAGTTAGGGCATGCACCTTGGGGGGGAACATGACTGGTCATCTGTCTCTGAATCCTCCTCTGAGGAGCTATCGGTAACCAGCAAGACATGCGCTTCGTTAGATAGCATTGTCTGCTCTAAAGACCTTGTTTCCACTCTAGATTTTTCCATGACCATGCCGAATGGCTGATGCATAGGAAGAGTAATTGAATGTACTAAAATTGTTGACAAATTTAACACGTAATAAAAAATGATGGCATGATATAATTCACATATAAGATGACTAGCTAACTAGGGTGGCATTGCAAAATTCACATATATGATGCCTGGCTAGACAAGATGGCATTGCATGATTCACATATACGATAAAGAAACTAAATAGATGGCATTGACACAAAGCATGTCTAAACTAAGCAGATGACATCTTTAATGTATACAGTAAGCAATGCAAGGCACCATATGCATGATATTACCAACATCAGCATGCCAAGTTAGAGCGAAGACCTCATGGGGTAAATAGGAGTGGTCTTCTCCTTCTGAATCCCCCTCAGAACAGTTATCTTCCTCTCGATTACGATCTGAAATGTGTGGAGGGGGGCTGCCTTTGCGCCCACCACGGAACGACGTCTGCATGAAATTTTATTGCCATGCAAGGCTCGTTTCTTTTGCTCTACATGATAAGTTCCATTGTGTACAATAACTGGCATGCATAGGAAAAAAAATATAGTGAGATTATGTAAGGAGTGCATGCACAAATCCAGAGCGATGGTAGCAAACTGTGGATAGACCCAAAACCAATGATAGCAGGCAGATAATAGCTTTAGTTAAAAATACAGATAATGGCTCCTTTAATGTCTGTTCGCACCCAACATGAAACTCATAGTAGACACCAGAGATTAACCAGATAGTAGACAGATAGTACTGATTGCTGCCCCAATATGTAACCCACAACCATTTAAAAACTCAAGTTTCAGCATTAGTTTGGACCTGACTCGGTGTCTAATAGGTGAACATGATGATAATGTAGTATGTCATCATATTAAGTGATGCATAACGTAAGCAGACACGGAAGAGTGCGACCTCTCTTGCGGTCCCGTGTAGTCCTCAAGGTCATCTGCTCAGTTGATGATGGTAATGCAGTTGTCGTGGCTATCGGCAGCGGGGAAGAAGATCTGAGGCGGCGAAAGACAGTCGGGAGAGCGGATCCCTGGTGTGGTGAACCCTTCCGTCGTTGGAGCAGCTGAGCTGCGGTGGAACACAGTGTTGCAGGAGCAGGAAAGACCACACAAGGTTTTCTTTGACACATATCTATAACAGAAGTAATTCAGTAAGGGCTTGTTTGAATTTGAGGATTCTAACAATGCAGGGATAGGAAATAGACAGGAATAGGATAGGAATGCACGTGCAAAACAGAGAATTTAAAAACACATGATTTCTGCCAATCTTGGTGTTTGATTCACAACAATTGGAAGATCACAGGATGCAAAAAAGCATGGTGAGATTAAGTCAAACCACAAGAAAATGTACAATTATAATGCTATTATGCTACTATCTCTTAGTCTTGTGCTTGATGAATAGGAATATGAAAAGGAGGAGAAGTGGAAATTAGAATTCCTACGGTTTTTCTTTCAAGGAGACACTAAAGGAACAAATCCTACAGTTTTCGTTTGCTCCATTCCTTTGCACCAAATTCATGAAAAGTAGTACCATAGGAAACTTTCCAATTCCGATGTTTTCATTCACTTTTCCTTTCAAGCACTGGCGATTCTAGTAGGCAGGCTTGAACCAGGAAAATCCTACACTAAAAAAGTGATTTTGTGCTACTTCTATTACTTTGGACCCAGGCCACTGCCATACTAGCTCAACTCCCAGGCCCATCGACAAATGCACAGCTCAAACGTGCAGAGATAAATAATGATGGCGTTCAAGAGAGTCCATCATGGATAGCTAAGTTGCCTGGTACCTCACTGCTTGTCATATAGTAGGATAAAATAATCGTATTTCCCGTTACTATGAGTGCTCAGTGGACAGTATATATAACATGTAGAGTAAAAAAGAGATGCAACAAGTGTACAACCTCTATGGCGAAGCCATATCGATCTCAGTGTGATTGGGTTGGCCAGTGAGGATGCTCCAGGTGACTTGGCTGTCGGAGGAGGGGAAGAAGATCTTAGTCGTCTGGAGTTGCAGCCCGAGGTACTGCTCCGCTGTGATGGAGGGTTTCGTCGTTGGAGCAGCTCCGGTGAGTTGTACGACGCCGAGGCTGAAGCAGGACAAGAGAGACAACGAACAACATTAACCTTACTGGAATTCTAATAGCATCTCCAATACATGACGTAAAATACATAACCATAAAGTGCTATATGTAAAATACATCAGCCGCTCATCTCTGAACTTAACTGTTGAAACTGAATTTAACTGTCGAAACTGAACTTAACTGTCGAAACTGAACTTATCTGTCAAAACTGAATTTTGCTATCGGAACTGAATTTTGCTGTCGAAACTGAACGCACTAGCAAGGTGAGGCTACACGTCGGTCGACTGACTTTTTCATCTCTGGTCAGTCTATTTTGCAGCCGTTGGATACAAAATCAAGGGCCTGCGGTTCATCTTAAACCTCCACCCCCTGAGCCGCCAGCCGCCACCGGCCAAACAGCAGCCCCCCGTCGCCCGCGGCCGGCGGTGCGCCGCCCTGACCACCCCGAAAACACTCCCCACCACCTGTTCGCCGTAGCCCCGGCCATCCCTTTAGGACCCCCCGTGCCGAGCTTTTTCTCCGGCGATCCCCACGCCAACGCCCCGCCACCGCCGGCAACCACCGCCCATCCTGAACCATAAGAAAGATAGTGGGGTACCTCTCTGGAGAGCCCCCCTCCCTGCTGCGGCTGGTTGTTCCTTCACCCCGGCGAGGGCCCCCCTCCCCACCCCCTGCAAATCGACTGACCCAAATGTCGATTCAGTCGACTGAAGTGTAGCTAAATCGGAGCAGCATTGCAAGCAAGAGCAAGAGCAAGAGCAGCAGCGCGAGCAAGAGCAATAGCAAGAGCGGACCAGGCAGGGGACCGAGAGCAAGAGCAGAGCAGCAGCAAGGGCGAGAACAAAAGCAGCAGCCTCTCCTACTGATGTGGACGTCGCCGCCGAGGGAGCGACGCCATGGAGGAAGTGCCCGGCGACGCCGCCGTGGATGGAGCCGCACCGTGTCAGCTCGGGACCGAGCGCTGGTAGCACCGTGAGATCGAATCAAGAAGAAAATGCGGTGATTAGTGTACAACCTCTTTGGTGGCACCGATTAGGACACAGCTTCATCCGAGGAAACGGTGATGATGATGCTCTTCCGGTGGTGCAGGTGAAGACGACGGTGTGGGAATGGAGGTGGCGCAAAAGACGAGGGGAACATCGGGGCAGCTCCTTGGAGGTGAACGATGGGGTGGCTGAACTGGTGGGACGATGAGATCGACGATGGATCCTCATCTGGTACGGTGGATGAGGGACGTCGAGGTGTTGCTGTGGACGACATCATCGGGGAAGAGGCTCCGGCTGTGTGGCGGACGGAGCAGGGTGTGGGGTTTCGTCGCTGGTTTTCGCGGCCTCGGTGTACGAATGGGTGGGCGGATGGGATGGCAGTGGGGAACCATGGCTTAGAGACGCGCTTGTCCGAAATGTGGGGTAAGTTACGAAAGTACCCCCACCGAATTGAGGCGGTTCTTTTGGTTCATGGGTACCATGGGCATTTCGCGTGTCGGGATTTCACAGGAGGTGGGAGTTTTCGCACGTGTTGTAATTTAAGAATAGTAAGGAGCGGGTTGAGATGGAGGGAGTTGTCGGAGCACAACGAGACAAAGATATATCTTAAATATTTCGGGCTAACAAGGCGCGGGTTGAAGAGGCGGGAGTATCGCAGCACGATAGACAGAGACGCTAGCTTGAATTTTCGGCATAACAAGGCACGGCTTGAAATTTCGGAAGAACAAGCTTAACGTGTACCCAAAAAAGACAATTTGCACCTCAACACGCACAACACACACACAAACACCATTTAGACTAGAGTAAGGTGCACGTGCAATTCACGCATGAGATTTGGCAACCAAATTATGAATAAATACCACATTATAGCATGCAAGCTTTGAGTCATATATGCATGATGTAGATGTTCGTTTAATTCGTATAGTTCATTTCATTCAAAATCATCTAGTTTTTATAAGAAAGCTAATCTATTTTAAGATTCATGGAATTGTGCGTCGTAAGACATAAAGTAAAAACAAATAATGGCAAATCACGTAGAAAAACATTTGGGCAATTCTGATACGGAAGATTCTAGAACAAATAAGAAGTGCTTGTGTTTTGATGTTTGTGCATTATGCTTAAGTTCAACCATGGAGTCTTCTAGATTGTACATGTGGCGAAATATGGTGGAATCTAGATGATATCCACCGGCCAGTATTGCTCAAATTTGCCATCTTTGGACCATCGGATTCGCCTCATCCAACGACCATCTTTCAAAGTTAAAGTTACCCGCACACCATATAAAAAATATAAAAAATAATAGATATATAGGGGTATAGATATAGATATGTGATGCAAAAGCCGCCCATCATCTCCAATTAGAATAGTGTATCCATGCACGGATGCGACGTGGCCAAATGATGTTTGCCATCGGTATCTCAAATTCAAATCAGTCTGACCTTGTTCAATGTGTATATATTACAACATGCTCGTTTCCAAACCACACCACGCAAATCTCCGTTATATCCATGCATGCATGGGTTTCAAACATCAGGATCTCTTATTCAAATATTTGAATGCAACTTTACATTAATTATGACCTCACCTATTCTTTTACACCCACACAATAGTCTTCTCTTTATAATTGTACCACTAACTTTCTCTCGTGCATGCATGCACACACACTACAAGTCGGCATTATCCATCGCGCGCATGTAATCTTTTTCTTCAGGTCGGTCTCCCATGAAGGCACACACCCACACACATCCCCCTCTCCATCATATCGGGCATTCTTTATCTCTCACGCGTGCATGCATAACGATAGATGTTCCTTTATGTATGTGTGTTTATAGCTAGGTCTTTCATAGTTTTCCACACAAACCGATCAATCAATATATCCAGTGAGGTCTCACCCTCTTTCCCACGTCCACATCAATCAATCTATACCTCTCTATATAGGGTTAACATATATTGCTAATACACCCACATTAATTATATATCCAACGTCCCCCTCTCATCATCCATGCCTTCCGCTTCATCTCTCAGACGCGTGCACAATGGCGAAGACAGGGAGCAGTAAGGGCCCTACCCCCTCCACCCTAACATCACTATATATCGAGGATAATATGAATGTGATCATTAGACAATTGCTGCTAAAAATGGTTTCAGTTCATGAATTGACCCTCCTCGTAAAGGATAAGCAATGCTTGGCCCCTAGCTCATTTATTTTTCATGGTTGCGCCACTGCGCGCAACAGCGCACGTGTTCGCCCCCTCTCTCTAAATATTGATCTTGCACTTGTGCATTCCTTCATAGTCTCCCTCCACTCGGCCCCTCGCACCATCTTCTAGCCCCCACCGGATTTTTCCACATGTATAATCTAGCAGACTCCATGGTTGAACTTAAGCATAATGCACAAACCTCAAAACAATAGTGGTTCTCTTTTGTTCTAGAATCTTCCGTATCATAACTGCCCAAACTTTTTCTTCTAGTTGAATTGGCATTATTTGTTTTTACTTTATGCTTTACAACGCACAATTCCATGAATCATAAAATAAATTAAGGGCTTCTTTGATTCAAAGGATTCTCAAAGGAATTTTGGAGGATTGTAATCATTAGGAATTTTTCCTATCTTGGTTGTTTGATTCGTAGGATTGTAAACCATAGGAATTTTTCCATATGATTCATTTGCACTAGATTTCATAGGAAACATCCCATCCACTCAAACCTTTTTGAAAGAATTCTGCGTTTTTTCTATGCACAATCAAACACTCGTACAATCCTGTAGGATTCAAGACGACATTCCATGATAATCCCATGTTTTTCCTGTTCCCGCATTCTTATCTTTTTTATAAAAACTAATTGATTTTGAATGAGATGAACTATAAGAATTAAACGAAGGGCTATATCAGGCATATATGACTCAGAGCTTACATGCTATAGTGTGGTATTTATTCATAATTTGGTTGCAAAATCTAATGCGTGCAATGCACGTGTACCTTACTAGTACTTCGAGTATGTGCAAAACACGTAAATTAGAATACCAATGGCACGCTACACAGTGTCTCTCTTACAGTTCATGAAGCCACGTGGCACATGTGGAGGCGTTGTCGCGACCTCCTTGCATGGATTGATCACAGTGACGTGCTGCTGGTTCCAGAAGAATGTACTCGTCCTCCCTGAGCCATACTGGCGGTACATGCACGAAGCGAAGATGTGCACGCACGCCACGCACGCACTCATTCCCTCGCACGCACACGCGGGTACACGGGCGGATGCAATTTTGTACCAAGATCCACCCCATGTGATAATTTGACGCGTGTAAAGTCGTTCACTTTATTGATGGTCAATTAATACAACGCATGCAAATTGAGTGGACGTGACGGCGGAGGAAAGACATTATTACTCCACTGCGCGCATGCGAGTAGTTAAGTCGTGGGTTGCTAATAGTACTTCCACTGGTCTCCTTTGTATTTTGTGCCAATTTTTGACAATAACATAATATTTACGCATTTGAGCAGTGTAGTACTTGAAATTTATGTTCCTCTAAACTCATCGGGAGCCGTTTCGGGCCTCGAAACCAAAACCATCAATTAATCTTTACCTTGTTCCCATCACATTCAAAAGCCTGCTCACACCTACTAGTACGTACCAAACCTGAACGTGTTCCCACTATGCAGGTATTAGTACTAGTGCTAGTACTTAGGTTATAAAAAGGGGAACTACCTAACCGAAAATTACTCTACCTTTCCTCCTCATAAGTGCTTCTTCTTCGTCCGTCGTTGCCATGGCCGGTGAGCAGAGCTCTAGGTCGAGAACTACTCGTAACAAGGGAGCAGCAACCAAGGCTGCGGAAAAAAAAAGAGGGCTTGCCGCCACACAGAGAGCTCGAAAGATCTCTCACGGGCAGGCGATGGCTCCCAGGAGCGCCCTAGCCGCGAAGGCGAACATGCCGAGCCGGCGGAGCTAGAGTCGTTATCCCTCGACGGCATGCCCGATCAGCTCAAGAAGCACCTTAATAAGCAGAAGGAGTTCATCCAAGGCTTGATGGAGTTGCTGAAGGAGAGCCTGGATGACATGTCCGCTGAGCTCAATCAATAGGGGGAGTTGACCGCCGTCTTGGTGATGCTGCTGAAGAAGAGCATTGCCTCGGAGAAGAAGGCGACTGGTGAAATCCTGCGACTTCAGGAGGACAAGGCAAAGCTCTGCCACGAGATCGACCTGTTGAAGGAGAAGAATGCCGGCTGGAAGAAGCTGCATGAGAATAGTAGTTCCTCGATGAAGATGCTGTAGGCCCTCGTCATGGAACAGAAGGAGGAGTTGGCGAAGCTCCGCATCGAGCACCCGGCTGCTGTCAAGGTACGTAGTGCTGCTGTGAAACAGATGATGAAGGCTCGCGTCGAGAAATCCCGCGTCATGGACATAATGAAGAAGATGGCGGAGGAGATGCGCAAGGAGATGGAGGTCGTGGAGGAGATGAAGAAGTAGTTACGACTCCGCGGCGAATTACATCATTTGGGGTGATAATTTTCCTTCTTCTTTTGCTCTTGTGTTTCATCTTTTGCTTCGGGTGTTTCGCTGCACGTGTCAAATTCTCTGCGAGGCATGAATAGTACAATGGTTTTTTTGAGGGAATGAATAGAACAATGCTAACAATGAGATGACTAGAAAATTAGATCATTTTTATCGCCATATGGCACTGGGCTGCCATGTTTCATGCTCCTCTGTCGCAGTACTACTCCAGTCGAAAACCTGAGTATACCGCATGGTTCTTTGCTCCTCCTCGATCAGGTCGTCGGCGCAATTAAACGAGGAGTCAAATCACAAGGCCCCGCCTTCCAGAAGTAATGAGTCGTCAAATCATAAAGGCCCTCGCCTCTCGTGAAACCGACCAAGCTAGACTGCCCCACCCTCTAGCCTTTTAAAAAATGTATACTTTTGTACAACAGTAGTATCGATGGATTGCGCCATGGAGCAAAACTTTAAATTAAAAAAAAGGTGGTACATATAGAGAGCGCTCATTGCCAAATTATGCATATAGTACTATTAAAAAGGCTAGTCACAATAATGGTGTCCAGCACAACCTACCCCTCAAATAAAACTAAGAGGGTGCTTGGATACGTTTTAGTCCCATGACTAAAAGTAGTGGGACTAAAACATGCTAGCCTCACCCATGCTTGGATCCAAATACTAAATAGTGTAAAATCAAGTTAATGAGCATTTATTATCCTCTAAACCCTCCAATCCAGAACTCGCCTGTGCTAAAAACGAGGAGTTAAATGAGTAGAGAGAGGACTAATCCACATTTAAGTAGGGGTACCCCCTGACTAAAAAAATTTAGTCTCAAGACTAGTTTTAGCCCCTCTTTAGTCAGGGGTGCTTGGAACTTTAGCCTCTTAAAGAGACTATTTTTAGTCAGATTAAAATAAGTCCCTTGGAACCAAGCACCCTCTAAGCATCCTGGAATTCTTTGACAAAACTACGCACCCTGAAATTCTTGGACAACTAAACTGCTGGCTATATGATGTTGGCCATATATATTGTACATATATAATGTGAAGAAATGAGTGGTAGTACTATACCAACTAAAAGATGAAATGTAAGAAATACTAGTATGTACGTACTGAAGAGTTAAAGTAACGAGAAGAAACATAACATAGTTCTGCTGGGGGCTCAGCACAACACACCCCTCAAATTAAATTAAGCACACCTGAAATTAAACTTTGCAAATATTCCGGTAGACACTGCATTAGAACCACCATGAGCAACGACACTGCCACCTTACTTAGAGTACTTGTCCACGTCCTCGACTTCATCCTTGTCCCTCTTCCTCTTGGCCGATACTTCTTTGCTTGAACCGCACACTTGGTTGTTGCTCTTCATCCAACCCTTGTAGATATTGAAGCAAAGGTAGCCATCCATTGCAGCGTAGTGGATGTGGTCTATATCTAGTACATTCCTCTACCATGCATGACGATGAAACGTGTATGGAGGTTTCTCCAGTTTACCGTACGAAGGATGAACCATGGCTCCTGCCAGGGTCAGCATTGAAGGCTGGCAAGAGGACACCAGCCGATTCTTCTGGAGGTCGAAGGGGTTGCCTACAATGAGACCTATCCGACGCAGGACATCCCTGTCGTCCTTAAAGTATACAGTAATGAATTTCACTGTTTTGTCCTTGAAGAAGTTCTTAAAATCCTGGCACTCAACGTCAGCATGGCATATGTGGTAGACCAAGCAAATGTTATGTACGCAAACCTGGATCACGGCGGGCTTCTTCCTCTCTTCATCCTTTAGATCCTTCTCTGGTTCCAGGACCGTGGTGTACTCAACATCTAGCCCAACGGCCCACTCATCATCTGAGTTTTCGAACATGCGTCTGAAGCGAGAAAGGCATCCTTTCACTGTTGCGGAAGAACGGGTGTAGATGACGTCGAACTCATCGCTGGTGATGGTTCTAACCTTGTACTCACCGCCGATCGTGGAGATTTGGGACGCCATGGATTTGGGAGGAGGGTTAGGATTAGTGGAACTGCCGTAATGTGAATGGACGGGATGACTAGGAGCGAACCGTCGTAGTATTGAAGGACGTGTGGGGACGAGTAGGAGCGAACTGCCAGCGTGCGAACGGCAGGGTAGTGGCTTTTCCATTCTCCCATGATACGGGCTTCCGAGAGCCCTTGGATCTGAGATCGAACGGTTGCATGGCGTGATTCTAGACCTATGGGTGAATATCCTATCCTGGACGGTTATTCTACAAATTTTCAGCAACTTAGCATGCGACCGTTTGATCTCAGATCCAAGGGCTTCCAATAGCCCGTATCATGGTCGTGCCTACCACGACCGTCACATCGCTCGCGCGGTCGCACCCTTGGAGATTTAACAAAGTGCGTTAGGCTATCTGATGTTGGCATGTCATACATAGTCATCACTTAGTCACTCATAGTACAACAAGGTTGGCTATAAGGTTGGCTATAAGTGCATTTTTTTACTCCTCTCTATCTCTTTCTTCGTACTCCCTCCTTCCCATAATATAAGAATGTTTTTGACACTAATGTAGTGCCAAAAACGTTCTTATATTATGGGACACAGGGAGTACTAGTATTTATTGCATTTGCCAAGGAGTGACCTCTTCCAATGAAATGGTGTTGCTAAGTTTGCTTCATTTAATTAGCTATAGACTCAAAATTGTCTTTTCACCTAGGTACACGCGCTTAGCACCGTTTCTTCCTTGGGTCACCAAACTAGTCTCTCTCTTCTTGATTAACTTGCCACATCAGACTTTATGCCTATGGGGCAAGCTTAAGCACCGGTAGGAGCAAGTAAAATTACGTACAATAGTGCGCTTTACATGGCATTTTTGCATATGTGGAGGAAAGAGAGGCAAGGAAAAAGTGGAGAAGTGGGCTCTCATGCAAGAGCCATCCTCTACTACATGGTGGAGCATTGGGAGAGGCACCTGTATGGAGGTGGTCAGGAATCAGGAGACTCACGCCGGTCATAGCGCCGTAGTTAAAATGATAATGGCAAGTCAAATCACGGGGCCCCACCTGTCCAGAAGTAACTCGTTGTCAAATCACACAGCCCTACGTTTGTAGTAGCCTACTCCCTCGTCTTCTCGCGTCTTTGTCGAACCGACTAGGCGGAACTGCCCCGCCGCCTACCGTGCAGGAAAAGCCCCACCCTCGACTTTTATATAGTATAAAGTATACTAATTTTGTATCCATGGATTGCGCCCACGCCATGGAGAAAAGCATCTAGAAACAGAGGAGAGATGGTGGTCTTGCAATAGAGAAGAGAGAGAGGCGAGACGGTGGTTTTGGAATGGAGATGATGGAGAGGAGAGGAGGTAGTTTTGCAATGGATAAGATCAGGAGAGGGAGAGGCGAGACGGTGGTTTTGGAATGGAGATGATGGAGAGGAGAGGAGGTGGTTTTGCAATGGAGAAGAGGGAGAGGAGCGTGTGGCAGCGATTTTGGATTGGACGAGAGGGCCGGCGCGCTGTGACTCGATTAAAATCAAAATCAATTTACCATTCAATTAAGAAAGCGACCCCACATTAACTAGTCTCCCTTTTATACTGGCTCATAATTGACCATGATTTTCGCACATAAAATATATGTTATACGTTGCAAAAATAATATAATTTGAAAGTACATTCAGATACGAACCAAACGATACAATTTTTGGTGACATGCAGTCACATTTTGCCTATCAAATACAGTACGTGGTCAAACTTTGACCCAAAATACGCAAAACAACAAAAAAATACTTCCAAGACCAGCACCACTCTTCCGCTCTTCTCCTCTTAAACCACCGCCGCTCCTCTCCTGTTCCAATCTAAATGCAGCGCCGCTCCTCTCCTCTTCCATTTCAAAACCACCGCCCCTCCTCTCCTATTCCTGTCCAAAACCAGCGTTGCTCCTCTCCCGTTCTAATCCAAAACCAGCGCTGCTCCTCTCCTCTTCCATTCAAAAACCACCGCCGGCGAGTGAAGGTGCTATAGATAAGTAGATTGCTGGAGGAGTACAACCGATACGTGAGGATCGCAGATGGCGACCCTATGAAGCTAGCCAGGATGATGGAGATACAGTCTTGGTTTGACAACAAGGACCAACTAGCGGCGACGATGACATCCATGGCCAAATATCTACAACAGAGCGAAAAGGCAGTGATACTCCCAGAGGGAGTCATGCCGAAGTACATAGAGCTGCTCCTCTAGGCCATGGAGCAAACAGATTCATCGAATCCGATCGTGAGGGAGCGGTGGTGGGAGTATCGATCCCAGATGGAGCATCCACCAGAGATTGAAGGATCAAGCATCTACAGGGTGCCGTTTGTGAGGGTGTCCTGCCAGAGCGAGCCGGTGGAGTCTTCGTCGACCGAATCCAACTACAAGAGGAGAAAAGCAGTTGGCCCGACGATGCCTCCCCGCCATCGTCTCCCTCGCCGTTCACATCGTCTCACGGGGCGGTTGTCTACCGCCAAGGAATAGGAGGGGGCTGCCCCCCTGCCCAATACTCGGGCAGGTTGTGAATTGTCAGGAGGAGCTTAGGGTTGTCAGTATTTGCAGGTTGTGAATTGTGTTTTGTGTTGTGTATTTTGAGAGTACTTTCAGATATGAATGTCTTTTGAATTTCAGATTTGCAGTATTGAGCATATGAAGCATTTTATGAATTCTAGATATCTATTTTTAGCACTTCAAAAAATGTAGTTTCATAGGAGTATAAAAGTGCAGACAATGTGATTCTCAGAGAAGAAACTGCAAGTTTCAGTTTCAGATAAGAAACTGCAAGTTCAGTTTCAGATAAGAATCTGCAACTTTCAGAGGTAGAGCATTTATATTAACACGGCCTTTTCAAACATGGTTAACATCATGTTGGAAGTTTTATTCATGGTCGAAAATGGAACTACCAGCCAGTTAACATCATGCTGATCAACATTCATGCATAGCACATCTTCATATGATGAACAGTCAAAATGCTCACACAATGTCGAGTGTGCGAAACACACAGAAAACGAGGGACGAAGTTTTGGCAAGTGTTGGATGTGGTTTTGTGCTGCCCCGTCTAGGCTTTCATTTTTAACATGCGCAGCCCACAACCTCGGATGGGAGGTCCATAGGCATGTTTGTATTTTCTTAGGGCTGTCATGTATCGACAGGCCTATGGACCTCCCATCCGTGGTTTTATTTTTGGCAGCCCAATTTATGTATTTTTTTGAAGAAAATGCAGAGGTCTGTTCTATTTTTCTATATAAGAATAAGAACGCAAGGTCCAACTTATGTTTCCCTTCTAACTATATTATATATATTTAAATTATTTTATATGTTGACTGTTTAGTTCACATAATTGGCAAATAGATGACCGCTCTCGCAATCACCTTTGCCCCCGCCACCACCTCCACCCTCGCCGCCGCCCCCGCCACTACCTCCACCCTCGCCGCCACCCCCCACCTCCTGACTCCGGGCGCGCCTGCCACCCTCAGCAAGTCCGCTCGCGCGCCCCATGGAGTCGCCGTCCATATCCACGGGGGAATGGCTGGAAGACAGGCAGATGTACAAGATGCATCTCCCACATGTCTACAAAGCCTTCCCCCGGATGCTCCAGCCGCTCAACTCCGTCGCGCCGGCGGTGCTGCGGGAGACTCGAGGGAGGAGATGGAGGGAGCGGGCGATGCGGATCCGCAATGCCGCTCCCTCCTGGACCCAGTGCACGCGCGAATGGAGGGAAGCAGAGGAGTAAGCTGCGAGGGAGGAAGCCGAGGACGGACCGAATCCGTTCTCTCACTCGTGTAGGTATTCTCGGATGTGCAAGGATCATGTGGATTGGGAGCTGCTGAATCTAGCCCTGCGGATCTACTTCGAAGGATATTTCTTGGAGAAGCACATGATGCCCCACCCTAGGGAGCCGCCGATTGTGTTCGTTCGATGCGCGAAAGGAGAAGTGAATTCAGGATATCCACGCCATGCTGCGAGATGGGAATGCTTGACTGGACTCATGCCCCCCAGCACGCCACCGAAGCCGGAGCAGGTGGATCCCCTACCTTACCTCTCCCTCAAACCTGCAGAAGATTGAAATTAGGCTTGCAATCTGCTTGAATTGAGTTGTCTGGTGGTTATTTCTGCTTCCTGAGAGACAACATCTGGCTGGAGGATGAGAAGGAACCAGGAACTCCGATGAATTTCCCCTATCACAATGGGGGGAAGCGCCGGTTGGGTAGTGGTACGGCCCAACTCTGCCCCAAATGGGGGCACAATCTGGGCAGGCTCCTGTAATTGCCCAAGATCAATCTGCTGGTGGTTCTGACTCTCATATCAGTGGGAAATCTCAAGGCAAGAATCAGCAAAAGAAGAGATAGGACATCCATAAAACTGCTCCTGCCCCTGCTTCGGGCCTTATGGCATACTCTGAGGTGATCTGCTACAACTGTAGGGAACTAGGGCATCATTTGGATAAATGTGTCAAGCCCATGAGTTGTTTTATCTGCAAAAGGGTTACCCATAAAGTTGAGAATTGCCCTGTCAGAAGGAAAACCCATAGTTCTGATAGATATGTTGGAAGTGCTGCTCCTGGATTAGGGTTCTACCACATAGACCCACCTGATGAAAATGCTCAGTATCATGGCTCCCTGAAGAATGTGGGGATTGTTCTGGTAGAAACTGGTGAAGTGACCAAGCAGGAACTTGCCACTGAGTTTGCAGACATTTACAAAACCAACTGGCCCTGGCCAATCAATGCCCTAGATGAGTGGACATTGTTGGTCAAATTCCCTCCTGACATAGATGTAGTTCAAGTCGCTGGATACCCCTGTTTTGGTCTAAAAAAGACAATGTTGTAGTCAATGCTGAAGTCTGGAAAGGCAGGATTGAGGCTGAAGGGGACCTCCAGGAAACTTGGATCTAGATCAGGAAATTGAACCCCCAAGTGGTGTGACTGGACTATGCTGGATCAAATCACTTCCACTATGGGGGTCTTACTGGATGTGGATTGGCAGCATAATTTCAACTCATCCTATGAAACTGTTAGGGTCAAAATCATATGTAAAGATCCCCCAAAATCCCTGCTGAAAGGCTTTTTGAAGTTGGGAAAAAAAATCTACAGGCTACTCATTGAGGTGGATTCCTTAACCCCCATTGAAAATGGCACCTCCACCAACCTCTCTGCTGGTACATATGCCTCTGCAGCTAAAACTGGTACCAATCTTACTGAAGATGTTGAATCCAACAGGAGCTCTAGACCTGAATCAGATAAAGGGCCTGCTGCCAATTCTGGGCCCCTAACATCAGAGGACAGTCTTTTGGCCACAATCAAATGCTTGGAGAAACTACACCCACTTCAGTCCTCAAGACACACCTCCCTGATTCTCCATACACTCCTCAACTCAGCATCCAGGAAAAGATCATGAATTCTGTGCTTGATGAAACTGATGGATTCAACCTCCTCAGGGAAATGGAGCTCCTAGAAGAAGATGATCTGATGGAATTAGAAGGTTCTGTAGATCTACAAGAGGATCAAGAGGCACTTGTTGAAACAACTGAACTCGCAGACAATTTGGACTCAAAATACAACTCTGACTTCCCTACACTTCCTAAGGAGAAGCACCTTCCCAAATGGGGTCCTGTTCAAGCCACCAGAACCAGTGCCAGGGTAGCTGGTGACAAGAGAACCATTATTGAAAAGGCTCAGCAGCTCAAAGAGGTTTAGAACCTGGAAGTGCAAAAACCCCAGGGTATGAAACACACTTCCTTCTATAACTTTAATGATCCTTCCTTCAATGCCATTTCTACTAAGATTGGAGTAGATGTTACTTCTCTTAATGATGGCATTGAATGCTCTTCCTTTATTTACCCTCACCAAAACAGATCTGAAGGCTCTGTTTGTGAGAATTTTTCTCTAGATGGTAGTTCTATTTTAGACTGCCTTCGATAAACTTGACCTTGATTTCCTTATGAAACTCCTGGAGCTTAGAGGTTTTGGGGGTAAATGGACTAGTTGGATCCAGCAACGTACTCATGGGGAGTCTATTGGGGTCAAGTTAAATAACTGTGAAAGTGATTTTTTCCTTGCTGGTAAAGGCCTTAGGCAAGGTGACCCCATCTGCCCGCTTTTGTTTAACTTAGTAAAGGACGCTCTTACTAAAATGCTGAGAAAAGCTGCTGATCATAGTCTAATTGCAGGCCTCTGTTCTGAGGTCTACCCTGGTGGGATCATCTGCCTTCAATATGCAGATGATACCATCCTTCTCTTAGACAATGACTCCACACATGCTAGCAATCTGAAAACTATTCTAACCTGTTTTGAACAAGTCTCAGGCATGAGAATCAACTACTCTAAAAGTGAACTCATCCCTATCAACATGGATGATCAGGAGTTAGCTGACTTTCTCTCAATTCTAGTCTGCAATAAAGGTAACTTCCCCATTAAGTAACTAGGTATCCCTCTCCACTATCATAAACTGAGGAGAGAGGATATCCAACCCCTTCTGGATAAAATCATTAAAAGGATTGTTGGGTGGAGGGGCAAACTTCTCTCTTACAGAGGTAGATTGATTCTCATACAAGCTTGTTTGTCTAGCATTCTAGTGTATCTCCTCTCCTTCTTCAAGTTCCCTAAATGGGAAGTGAACCTCAACAATTCTCAGATGTCTCATTGCTTGTGGAATGATTTTGAGGGAAATAGGAAGCTACACCTTGCTAATTGGGCCCTAGTCTCTATGAAAAATATTTTGGAGGCCTAGGCATACCTAACCTCCAAGAAATTAACATATGTCTTCTAGGGTCTTGGATTAAAAGATTCTATGAGGAAGACATGAAACCCTGGAAGCTTCTTATTGCCCATAAATACCTAGGAAATAAACCTAATATTTTTGTCCCTTCCTCCAACCATAAGACCTCTAGATTCTGGAAAGAATTAAAATCTATTATGCATGCTGTGAAATTTGGCTACAGATGGAACATAGGGGATGGGAGCAGAACCAGGTTCTGGGAAGATACTTGGTTTGGCACATCCCCCCTAGCAGTCCAATTTTCGCCTATTTACTCTGTCTTCAATGAGCTTAACAAAAGTGTCAATGAAGTTTGGGATGGTCAATGCCTAAAACTCTCTTTTAGAAGGAACTTCAGTGATAGTCTCATGGAACAATGGTTCCAGTTGGAGGAAATTGCCAAAAGCATTACCTTTACTGCCGAGCCAGATGCCCTGATTTGGCAGCTGGACAATAAGGGGAAGTATTCCTCCAACTCCCTCTATCAAGTTATCAACTTTAGAGGGATTCAACCCATGTTTATCCCTGCTGTTTGGAAATTGAGAGTTCCCCCTAAAATTCATGTATTTCTCTGGCTTCTCTCCAAACACAAATTGATGACTAGGGATAACCTTAGGAAGAGACACATCATCAAACCCCTTGATTGTGTTTACTGCTTGGAACAAGAGTCTTGTTCTCACCTATTTTTCGAATGTATAGTTGCCATCTCTGGGCCCACATTGAGGAATATTTCTCTAGTCAGATTGGCTCATCCTTCGAATCTGTCACCAGATTCTAGATTGTGTCGGCATTCTCGGAACGGGGGTCCCCAGACTTCCCTGCCTGCGGCCTGTGGCGTGGCTCGAGGAGGGCCCAGCACGGCCCATCTTCATCAACACAGACCGAAGACCCTCACGAGGGGTCAAGCCTCACGGGGCGGATGACACAGAGCTTCCTCAGGCATGGCCTCATCAGGCTGGCTCGCAAGGGGGCGGAGAGATCAAGGCGGGGTACCTCACGAGGTGCCCGTGACACAAGCCATGACGACCAAGGGTGCCAGGGGGGCGCCAGCCCGCGCAGTGTAGTCCTTTCCTCTTTGGTGCAAAGGGAGCAAGCGCAGGCGAGAGCATCAAGCAAAGGCACCCGTTTCGGTGCAACGAGACCAAGACCAGTCCAACGGCAGGGAGGAAGTCATTGTGGAGCCCAAGCCAGCGTTACCACCAGAGCCTTTGGCAGGCGAGGACCAACTTTAGTTAGGATAAGTGTACCAGATGTTCCCCTTCAAAAAGGCCAATTGTTGGCACCCTTCCCGCTCAATATTTGGGAAGAGGCCCAGGGCCTTTTCCTATAAATAGGACTAGCCACTCACAGGGTAGAAGGATAAGAAACAGGAGAGATTGAAATCGGAGAGGGATAAGAAATCAGAGAGAGAATCGAGAAGAGAGAGAGAGAGAGAGAGAAGGGTGATTGAACTCCTCCTAGCAGTTCATCCCCTCAACCAAGAACAGACCCTCGCGAGGCTGTTCTTCCTTGTATTGCTCATCATCATCAGCCCAAGAGGCAATCCACCACACCACACACTGGAGTAGGGTATTACACCACAACGGTGGCCCGAACCAATATAAACCCTGTGTCTCTTGTGCTGTTCTTTCCATAGCTTAGATCTTAGCGAGGCGGAGGGGTGCAGGTAGGTAGAAGGCAAAATCTCCGCGCGCACCCCAGTGTTTGAACCTCAAGGGTCTGCCGGAACCCGAAATCCGACATTTGGCGCGCCAGGTAGGGGTGCACCGGAGTTTTCCCTTCCGCCACCGCCACGACCTTCCTCGCGATGAGTAGCGCGTCGCCCGCTCCGGCCGCCGGTGCCAGCACGGGGGCCAGGGGGCTCCAAGCCCTGGCCCCAGCCCTGCAACGGGTACGGTGGCCGGACAAGTTCAAGCCAACGACGCCGCCGCACTACAGCGGCACGACTGATCCGCTGGCCTTCTTGCTGGCGTATGAGGAGGCCATCCTCAAAGCTGGAGGTGACGATAGGGTCATGGCCAACTGGCTCCCCACGGCCCTCACCGGCGCTCCGCGCGCATGGCTGCTCCACCTGCCGGCAGCCTCCGTGGCCTCTTGGGAAGAGCTCCGCAGCCTCTTCCCCGCCCACCACGCTACACCAACACCCCCGGTCGTCGCGGCCCTCCTGGGTGGCTCGAAGGCGCCGCCTACAAGTCACCACGTCAAGCCGTTCTCCGCCGGGTCAATGCCACTTCCACGCGGCAGGGGGCTCTCCCGGACCGGGCGGCACCCAAGGCCGGCCTGACCTTCAGCTCGAAGGACCACCCCTCCAACTCGGCCTGCTCGGGTGCGCTCCCCATGCTGTGCACCCCCACCATCTGCCAGGTGGCCGTCACCAGAACTCTCATCGATGGCGGTGCGGGCCTCAGCGTGCTCTCGGTTGAGGCCTTCAACCTCCTCTGCATACCCCTGGAACGGATGCAACCCAGCCGGCCCTTCTCAGGAGTTGGGGGCGGATCATCCAGCTCCTTGGGACAGATCTAGCTCCCAGTAACCTTCGGCACCTACAACAACTTCCGCACGGAGCTGGTCGACTTCGACATCGCCCCCATCGGCCTCCCCTACAACGCCATCCTCGGCTACCCTGCGCTGGCCCAGTTTATGGCCGCGACGCACCCGGTGTACAACCTCATGAAGATGCCCGGGAGCAGCGGTGTCGTCACCGTGCACGGGGACACCAGAGACGCGCTCCGAGTGCTCAAGCTCGCCTTCAAGACGGCGGCGCCGGCACAACCCGCCGACTCGGAGACCCCCGAGCCCAAGGGGGCTGCACCCGCCAAGAAGAAACAGTTGTTCACCCAAGACAAGGCAGAAGCCAAGAAGATACCCGTCGATGAGGACGGGTCCACCCGTGCCACCTTCACCATAGGCGCCAACCTCGAGCCCGAGCAGGAGGAGGCCCTGGTCAGGTTCCTGCGTGCAAACAAGAAGGTATTCGCTTGGGAGCCTGACCAGTTGGCGGGGATCCCTAGGAGCATAATCGAGCATCACCTCAATGTGTGCCCCAACATGCGCCCTGTGAAGCAGAAGGCAAGGCGGCAGTCCACAGAAAAGCAGGCCTTCATCGTCCGAGAGACCCGCAAACTAGAAGCCGCTGGGGTCATTCGCGAGGTCCGATACCCGGATTGGCTGGCCAACCCTGTTGTTGTACCAAAGAAGGGAGGGAAGGAGCACATGTGTGTCGACTTCACCAACCTCAACAAGGCATGCCTGCAAGATCCGTTCCTGCTCCCCCGCATCGACCAGATCGTCGATTCCACCGCAGAATGCGACCCGCTATGCTTCCTGGATGCTTTCTTTGGGTATCACCAGATCAAGATGGCGGTAGAAGACGTCGAAAAGATAGCCTTCCTAACCCCGTGTGGGGTGTACTGCTACACATGCATGCTATTCGGGCTGCGTAACGCAGGGCGACCTTTCAGCGGCTGATGCACATCACCTTGGGCCCGCAGCTCGGGAAGAATGTTGAGGCTTACGTCGATGACATTGTGGTGAAGTCTCTGGAGGCCAGGACCCTGATACAAGACCTGGAGGAAACCTTCGCGAGCCTCAACGTAGTGAACCTGCGGCTCAACCCAGAGAAGTGTGTGTTCGGAGTCCCGTCGGGCAAGCTCTTGGGTTTCCTAGTGTCCCACCGAGGCATTGAGGCTAACCTGGAAAAGGTCAAGGCGGTCGAGGACATGAGCCCGCCAAAGACCGTCAGAGAAATGCAGAAGCTCACTGGGCGCGTGACCGTGCTAGGGCGCTTCATCTCCAAGTTGGGGGAGCGAGCGTTGCCCTTCTTCCAGCTAATGAAGAAAAAGGGGCCCTTTGAATGGACTGAAGAGGCCAACAAGGCGTTCCAGGATCTCAAGTGACCAGCCATCCGGTCATGGTGGCTCCGCGCCCTCAAGAGCCCCTGGTGCTTTACCTCGCCACCACTCCCTACTCCGCCAGCGCAGCCCTGGTGGCGGTTAGGGAGGAGCATCGAATCAAAACCACAGCAGCAACCCAGGACAAGGCAAAACAGGAACAAGGAAGGCCCACAGAAACCGCCCCCGCGGCTGAGGAGGATCAGCCTCCACAGAGGAGTGCACCAGAGGCGAAAGAGGCCCCTCTCCTAGATGGCCAGCCTCAGGAGGCGCCATGGTCTCCGGAGGGCGCCACCAGCACTGACGCACCCAACCTCGTTGAGCACCCAGTGTACTTCGTCAGCACGGTGTTGCAGGACGCGAGGGCACGGTACCCCATGCCTCAGAAGCTCCTCCTCGCGCTACTAGTGGCCTTGTGCAAGCTGCGGCACTATTTTCAGGGTCACCCCATCAAGGTAGTCTCGTCATACCCCCTAGAGAGAGTGCTCAGGAGCCCTAACTCAGCTGGAAGGGTCGCTGAGTGGAACATAGAACTGCAAGCATTTCAGCTCGAATTAAGCACGACCAGAGTCATCAAGGGAGCAGCATTAGCGGATTTTGTGGCAGAATGGACGGAGGCACCAGGCCTCAAGGCCGACGAGGATCGGTCCCTCTCCTCGGGAAGCGAGGTGCTAGAAGGTTGGGTCATGTACTTCGATGGGGCGTTCTCTAGGCATGGCGCTGGGGCTGGGGCGGTGCTTATATCGCCCACTCAGGACAAGCTCTACTACGCTATACAGCTCTGTTTCCAGCAAGGTGAAAAGGTCTCCAACAACATAGCGGAGTATGAAGGTTTAATAGCGGGCTTGAAGGCCGCAGCTGCCCTGGGGGTGGAACCCCTCACCATCAAGGGCGATTCGCAGCTCCTTGTCAATTTCTCCAACAAGGTGTACGAGCCAAAAGATGAGCACATGGAAGCCCACCTTGCGGAGGTCCGCAGGATGGAGAAGCAGTTCTGGGGGTTGGAGTTCCAGCATGTGCCCCATGGCACCAATCAGGAGGCCGATGACATCGCCAAACGGGCGTCCAGGCGGTTACCTTAGGAGCCTGGCGTCTTCGAGGAGCGGCTCTTCAAGCCCTCAGCCCTGCCGTCATTGTCAAACACAGCTCAGCCTCGGGAGGAGCTCCCCCAGCCACCTGCCTCAGGAGCCCCGGTCTGTGGCCCGGCCTCAGGAGTACGCCTGCTCCTGGCGATGGAACCTCAAGAGACCCTGCCGGTGAAGGAGGAGGAAGCGGAGTGTGTTGCACGGCAGGCCACGACATACTGCATCAAGGATGGAGAGCTCTACCGGAAGCGACCAAATGATGTATCCCTGCGCTGCATCTCTAGGGAGCAAGGAAAGGAACTGCTGGAAGATATACATGGCGGAGACTGTGGACATCATTCATCATCACGGACCCTCGTCAGCAAGGCGTTCCGCAGTGGGTTTTATTGGCCCACCGCACTCAATGACGCCGTCGAACTGGTGAAAGCTTGTGAGGCCTGCCAGTTCCACGCCAAGCAAATCCATCAACCGGCAGGAGGCCTGCACCCCTTTCGTGGCCATTCGTAGTCTGGGGGCTGGACATCCTGGGCCCGTTTCCTCGTGCCCCAGGGGGCTACCGCTACCTCTATGTCGTCATGGACAAGTTCACCAAGTGGGCTGAAGTAGAGGCCGTCCGCACCATCCCCGCGGGTTCCGCGGTCAAGTTCATCAGGGGCATCGTGAGCCGGTTCGGGGTGCCGAACCGCATCATCACAGACAACGGTTCGCAGTTCACCAGTAACCTCTTCAAAACATACTATGCTAACCTTGGAACGCAGATATGCTACGCTTCGGTGGCGCACCCCCGAAGCAACGGCCAGGCCGAGCGAGCCAATGCAGAGGTCCTGAGGGGCCTCAAGACCATGACGTTCAAGAAGAAGCTGGAGGCCTACGGCAGAGGTTGGTACGACGAGCTTCAGTCCGTGTTGTGGTCCATCCGCACAACCGCGACCAAGCCGACTGGAGAGACCCCATTCTTCCTGGTCTACAGAGCCGAAGCGGTCCTCCCTCACGAGGTCAGACGTTGCTCCGCGCGGGTCTTGGTGTTCGACGAGGCGCAGCAGGACGCCATGCCGGGGATGGACCTTGTGCTGGGGGAGGAACGTCGCCGAGAAGCCGCGCTGCGAGCGGCGAGGTACCAACAAGCACTGCGACGATATCACTGCCGCAACATCCGCCCCAGAACTCTTGAGGTAGGAGACCTCGTGCTCAGGCGGGTTCTCTCCAGGGAGGGACTGCACAAGCTCTCTCCCATGTGGGAGGGCCCGTTCAAGGTTGTTCATGTTTCCAAGCCCGGCTCCGTGCGCTTGCAGACTCAGGAGGGGGTGCCGATCCAGAACGCATGGAACATCCAGCACCTCCGGAGGTTCTACCCCTAAAAATGCCCATAGCTTGTGAAGAAGGCGAATGCCTGTGAAGATTATCCTTTTTGGAAAAGGCCCAGAGCCTGTGAAGAAGGCGAATGCCTGTGAAGATTATCCTTTTTAGAAAAGGCCCAGAGCCTGTGAAGAACGTGAATGCCTGTGAAGATTATCCTTTTTGGAAAAGGCCCAGAGCCTGTGAAGAAGGCAAATGCCTGTGAAGCTGTCGCGTTTTGGAAAAGGCCCAGAGCTTGTGAAGAAGGCGAATGCCTATGAAGCTGTCGCGTTGTGGAAAAGGCCTAGAGCCTGTGAAGAAGGCGAATGCCTGTGAAGCTGTCACATTTTGGAAAAAGGCCCAGAGCCTGTGAAGAAGGCGAATGCCTGTGAAGCTCGCCGCCCATGACACTCTCACATAATAATAAGTTGGGGCTGTACACGCCCCAGAGTCTCAGGAGCGCCGGCCTCAGGCCCTAGGGCTCCCTCCCACGCCCAGTGGCAGCACTTAGCTCTACGCTGGTGAGAAGACGTCGAAGACTAGATTAGGTGCCGGACGCGGCTTTTTCATTTTCTTTCCGCAGTTGGCTTGTTCATTCTCATTCGAAGTTTTATTGAAGCTATTGCCATCTTTGTCTCGTGGTTCTTCGACTTTTCACTCTCCTGCCTCGAGTTCTCTTATGCAAGGCCTCGCGAGGGGGGCAGCCGAGCGCCCTCGTGAGTGTTCCTGTCCTAGTCGTTCAAAGGTTTCGCGACCTGGGTCCATTATAGGAGCACCCCCCAGTCCGTGCCCCGCGAGCACCGCGACATGAACATGGGGCCTGGGTCGGTCGCCCCCCCACGGCTGGGGCCGGGAACTATCCACGCGCGGGCACGTAGCCAGAAGGCACGATAACGGAAGCAAAGCGATGATTAACAGCAATAACCAAAACACGCCCCCGCGTGGCTCCATGCTACTGTCTTTTTACGCAGGAAAAAGGAAAAGAAAGAACAAATCAGGCGCAGCTCGCCTCACACCAGCCTGCAGGGAAGACTCGAGCTGCCTCCGAGGCTCAGGCAGACTCCCTCTCGCGCTTCACCGAAGCGCGATGGTGGGCAGACACGCTACCACCTCCCAAGCAGGTACGACGGCGTGGAGGCTAACCGTGGCCACCGCTAGAAGAGTCGCCGCCTGAAGAAGAACCGGTGAAGCTTGGGGAACTCTGAGCGCCGCTAATCACGCGAGCGCTGTCCTCTCCATCATCGCCGGGGCTGGGTTCCCGGCCGCGGCCATCGTCCTCAGGGCAGCACCCTGCGCGGCGACCATCTTCCCCAAAGACCCTCATGTAGAGGGTGGCATCGCCGTCAAACTTGAAGTGCAGGGTGCACCGACGGCTCAGGCCACGTGCACGGGCAAATGTCTGCCAACCACGGGTCAAGGCCATGCTCCCGGCTGCGGAGACCTCCAGAGGCCGCCCGGGGCGCCGACCGGGAGCTCGCCGAGGAGGAAGCGAGGAAGTTGAAGCCGGATGCTAGTCGGCTCCGCCGACCACACAACAAACTCCGGTAGCACCTCTGCAGCGCGAAAGCGCGGAAAGGGGAACGCGCGACTGAAGCGCGCCCCCCGGCCGTAGTAGTCCGCCCGTCACCGTGCTGGAAATCGTCTCCACGGCCGCGTGGAGCTGCCGTGGTGGCCGCAGGATGTTTGCGAGGGCGCCCTCGGCCACGCTTGGGCGGGGGAGAGGCAGGCTCAACCTGGCGAGCCTTCCCTTTCTCTGCGGCCGAGAACCTCCTCGACGAGGCCATGAAGAAGAAGGAGAAGCAAGGGGGAATGAACTGGAAGGGCGCGCGCCGATCCGTACTTATAACCGGCGAGGGCCAACCGTCGGCCCCCACGATCGCAGGTAATCATGACCCGCTTTGCATGCAGGGACTTGTCCAATCCGTGCAGTTGCCGAGGCGCCATGGGGAAGTGGAGATGCCCACGTCCAATCAACCGCCACGCGGCGCCCAAAGCCGTAGATTGTTAGGGCCCGCGGCGCTTCGCTCTTGCCCTTTTGCCTCCCTGCACGGCCAAGTCCGGGCGTGCCTTGGGCTCCTGTCGGCGTTCTGGGAACGGGGGTCCCCAGACTTGCCTGCCTACGGCCTGCGACGTGGCTCGAGGAGGGGCCTAGCATGGCCCATCTTCATCAACACAGACCCAAGACCCTCGCGAGGGGTCAAGCCTCGTGGGGCAGACGACACAGAGCTTCCTCAGGCACGGCCTCATCAGGCTGGCTCGCAAGGGGGCGGAGAGATCAAGGCGGGGTACCTCACGAGGTGCCCGTGACGCAAGCCATGACGACCAAGGGTGCCAGGTGGGCGCCAGCCCGCGCAGTGTCCTCCTTTCCTCTTTGGTGCAAAGGGAGCAAGTGCAGGCGAGAGCATAAAGCAAAGGCACCCGTTTCGGTGAAACGAGACCAAGACCAGTCCAACGGCAGGGAGGAAGTCATTGTGGAGCCCAAGCCAGCGTTATCACGAGAGCCTTTGGCAGGCAAGGACCAACTTTAGTCAGGATAAGTGTACCAGATGTTCCCCTTCAAAATGGCCAATTGTTGGCGCCCTTCCCGCTCAATATTTGGGAAGAGGCCCAGGGCCTTTGCCTATAAATAGGACTAGCCACCCACAGGGTAGAAGGATAAGAAACAGGAGAGATCGAAATCGGAGAGGGATAAGAAATCGGAGAGAGAATCGAGAAGAGAGAGAGAGAGAGAGAGAGAGAGAGAGAGAGAGAGAGAAGGGTGACTGATCTCCTCCTAGTAGTTCATCCCCTCAGCCAAGAACAGACCCTCGCGAGGCTGTTCTTCCTTGTATTGCTCATCATCATCAGCCCAAGAGGCAATCCACCACACCACACACTGGAGTAGGGTATTACACCACAACGGTGGCCCGAACCAGTATAAACCCTGTGTCTCTTGTGATGTTCTTTCCATAGCTTAGATATTAGCGAGGCGGAGGGGTGCAGTTAGGTAGAAGGCGAAATCTCCGTGCGCACCCTAGTGTTCGAACCTCAAGGGTCTGCCGGAACCCGAAATCTGACAGATTGCTACCAAAAAGTGCTCAGTTTTAAATACTATTAGCTCAGCTGTCCTTTGGTGCCTCTGGAAATATAGAAATGCTATGATTTTCAGTAACCCCTGCTGGATTTCCATTCCGAAGGTCTTGAGGTTGATCAGGAACTTGGTCAGGAAACTGGGCGTTTCTCTCCTCTGGATCGGACAAGGACAAGTTGATGAGCTTCGTGGAAACCCTAACTAGGTCCCTCCAGAAATCGTTGGTGATCACTTGTGGCTGAACAAGGCTCAACCTGCTGTGGGCCTGGACCCGTGGGCTCGTCTCAAGATCTTTGATGAAGATGATGGGCACCTGGCGCCGAAAAAGAGGGACATCCACCATGCTACGCCTTCCAACCCGGTGTCTCCGCTTGCTTACTGGCCGCCGCAGGCTGACACGGCCCCTCGGCTAAAGACCATGAAGGCTTCGTTGGACCCTCCTTGTGTCATTTGAGTGCTCTATCCGCTCTGCCTTTGGCACCGCTCGGGTGATTTGTGATATTCAGAGAACTTGTTCACCCACCCCCCCTAGTTTGTAGTTTTTCTACCTTTGAACTGCTCTTTGAGCTGCTGTATCAGAATATGTTGTGGTTTCATTCTCAGCAATGGAACCGGGGAGATGCTCCCTGTTTTTCTAATTTTTTTTATTTTATATGTTATTATATATTATTTTTATTGTCATCATATATTTAACAGATACTTACATATGTAAGAAAACAATATCCCACATCTTATTAACTTATAAAAATAATTTCTTAACAAATAAAATCCTGGATTGTTTTGGCACGAAAATCCTAGTGACTGTGTACAAAAGTTTGGTAAGATTTAAGGACGAATGTAATAATATCACTTATTATTTAAATATATTTATAACAAAATGCTCAACCCCTTTTTATTTTTTGATAACATTACTGGCCCAACCCAACATTATAATTGGAATCAGCCCAGCAAAATCGTGTATTTCAAGAAAGTGCAAATGGCCTGTAATTTTTTAGGAAATAAAATAAATGGGCCGCATGGACGCTACATTATTTGTTCACCCAGCCCAGCTAATGGCCGTAATTCAAAAAAAGATCAAATTGAATGTAAATTCTACTGCGCAAAAAAAGACTGTAAATTCTGAAAAAATTGGTTGAATATGTGCCACATTTTTGGAGGCTGAAATGTGGGCCAATCGGTCCAAGCCAACGCAAGTCGTTGTCAATTTAGTCAACAAATGATTCTAGCATGTTAGCCGTTGGATTTACATCCAACGACCGGCATCCATCTTCAATCTCTCGTCTTCTTCCTCCAGCGCCGCCGCGACCACCTCCCGCCTCCTGCTGCTAGCAGCTCTTCTAAGCACGCTTCGCTATGAAGCGCTACTCCATCGTTGGCCAGGCCATCCCTCCACCCCTCCACACCTCATGTTCTTCTCCACCGACTGTCGAACCACACCACACTAGAACCAGTTAACCCTCGTACACCTCTCCGTCTGCGACTCTACTCCCGCGTCTTCCCATCTCCGGCTCATTGCTCTCCGGGGCCTCGCCGTCGTCCACCACCTTGTATGAGCTCGACGCGGCGTGGTCAACGTGGTCAATGAACGAGACCATCGGAAGTAGACTGTGCGTGGAGAGACTGACAGCTGGGTCCACGGGCGCACACAAGGAAATGCCTCCTTATTACACGCAAAATAATGATTCCTCCACCTGACATCTGGGACCCACCGGAAGGGCCTCCGTATTTCGCAAAAATAACGTGCCCCCCGCTGACATGTCGGACCCACCAGCTATCTTCGCAAGCAAGGAAGTGCCTCCTTATTACACAAAAAATGAATATTCCCCCTGCCAGCTAGAACCCAGCATAGTGGGAGGCTGACTTGTGGGCCTACCAAGTTGACGGGGATGGAGGGCTTTGTCAACTTAGTCAATATGAACGATTCTAGCTCATGTTACCGTACGATGTTCATCCAACGGCCCTAGTGCTTCTTCAAGCTCTGGTCTTCTTGCTCCAGCCGCCCAAACCAGCGCCGGTCGTGCCACGTGCTCCTGCCTCCCGTGGCTGGCTGTGATGCCGCAGAGGCCTCACCGCCCCCTACTACTCTGACCACTGGCCAGGCCATCCCTCTACTCACCCAAACCCCCTGTTATTCTGCGGCGACAGCAGCCTCACACCGCAGCCAAACCTGTGAACCCTCGTACTCCTCTTCGCGTGGGCATCCACTATTGAGTCTTCCCCGGCTCCGAGTCGTCCCCTTCCTAGTCCTCGCCGTCGTCTACCACCATGGTGCTCTCGGCACGGCGTGGTCAACGTGGTCAAGGAACGACTTCCATCGGACGTGGACAGTACGTGGAGAGGCTGACACCTGGGTCCACGGCCGCAACAAGGAAGTGCCTCCTTATTACGCGCAAAATAATGATTCCTCCACCTGACAGCGGGGACCCACCGGACGGGCCACCGTATTTCCCAAAAAAACGTTTCCCCCTGACTGCTGGGACCCACCAGCTATATCTTCGCACGCGAGGAAGTGTGTCCGGGCAAAAAAACGATTCGCCCCCCTGACTGCTGGGACCCACCAGCTACATCTTCGCACGCAAGAAAGTGCCTGACAGTCGGAACCCACCTGGTCGAAGCGTATGTAGCGTTGTCATTCTGGTCGCGAACGTGTACGTACATATATACTGGTGGATGTAGAGGCGTGCACGTGTCGTAGTAGAGGCACGTACGTGTCGTAGTAGAGGCGCGCACGTAGCATGTACACGTACGTATAGCGGCCAGGGTGCAAGAAAGAAAATATGGCCACGTATGTGTACATACGGGTGGGATCTCGAACGCCTACTCGCGCATACGTACGGCCAGGGCTCGTGTACATGGCTGGGTCGAAATGGAGAAACAGCGTCCTCAACATATTCATGGGGAGGCAACGGAATGCGTCGTGTTCATGGGGAGGCAACGGAATGCGTCGTGTTCGTCGGGAGGCAACGGAATGCGTCGTGTTCATCAGGAGGCAATGGAACGCGTGGGAGCCAACCGGCTGGGTCGGAACGGAATGCGTGGTCGTGTTCGTCGGGAGGGCTTAGACGGAACAGGCGATGGAAACAAGGCCTGGATGGGGTCCTGTTGATCGGGAGGGGTCTGGCATACCGCAAAACGGAGGAAACAGACCTCCTACAGTCGAAACAGGGGTCCTGTTGATCGGGAGGGGTGTGGCGTACCGCAAAACGGACGAAACGAACCTCCTACGGTTGTAACGGGGGTCCTGTTCATCGGGAGGGGTGTGGCGTACCGCAAAACAGATGAAACGGACTTGTGTTGGAGCACTACGGTCGAAACTGGGGTCCTATTCATCGGGAGGGGTGTGGCGTACCGCAAAACAGGATTCCACGGGATATTGTTCATCTCCACCGTCGACCTCCTCCAGCCTCCACGGTCTACCGTCGACCTCCTCCAGCCTTCACGGGCTCCTGTTCATCCAGCCTCCACCGCACGCTACTCCACCGGCTACTGTTCAACCACCCCTCCACGGGCACCCCTCCACCATCTTCTATTCATCTAGCCCTCCACACCACGGGGTCCTGTTCAACCACCCCTCCACGGGCACCCCTCCACCGTCTACTGTTCATCCAGCCCTCCACCACACCACAGGGTCCTGTTCATCCAGAGGCAACGCCACCGCTCACTGTTCATCCAACCCCCCCCCCCCCCACAACGCTCACTGTTCATCCCAGAGGCATCATCGATCGGCTTCAGTTAGCAGTAGTAGCGAAGGAATCGCTCGATCGGGTTCAGTTAACAGCCATCGATCGATCACTCGGGTTCAGTAACGCGTAGCCTGTAGTGCAAAAGCTCGGGTTCAGTTAGAGCCCAACGCCTCGCTCGGGTTCAGTTACAGCCAACGCCTTGCACACACGCGCGTACGTGTATGAGACAACCACGCATCGCTCGGCCCCCGACCTCCCACCGTAACCGGGAACTCCCCGAAATTTTCCTCCCCCTTGCTTCTACCATGGTTTTTTCCATCATGGACGGCCCAAAGAATGTCATGCATCTGCGTCTCTGGCCCGCCCAGGACGAAAAGCCCATTTTCTGTCATTATTTTTTGTCATAGAAGTAGGAGCCCACCACATCTATGATGATACCAAGTTTTGTCACAATTATCATCATAGAAGTGTCGTATGTATGACAGAAAAAAATTGTTCAGCCCAAAATGTCACGGATGTTTCTTTTTTTTTGTAGTGCCTTCAGTTGATCTGATGATCCTGTCATGGGGAATGCAAAAGTACTAATATTACTGGTATATAATTATGTTTTCTCGATGGAGGGGAACATTACTAGGCGATGCCTTCTTGAATTTCTCTAGTTCGGCGGTAGCAACAGCTAGCTGGGTCCGACACTTTTCCAGCTCTTGAGTCAACAGGTTATTCTTCTCTGGGAGCACCTGGTTATACAATGATCCTTAAATCAGTTGTATCAACTGCTTCAAGTCTCGAGGGGTACTGGTATATAATAATCAGATTTGTACAAATGTGTACTTACCCGCATATCTTTCAAATGCTGGTATGTGGCTCTGGTAAGCCCATCGCGAGCATCTCGGATGTATGCATCAGCCGAGCTGAAGGCGTTGAATGCCTCTTCTGTAAAGTCGGGGTCACGAAGAACGGCCCACCGGCGCCGATGATTCATGGCGCTTTCCACTTCAGAGTTTGTGACGAATACATCATCAGAATCATCTGTTGAAGGACAATCCGGCATCACTCTCATATTAGCCGTTGCCTTTAAGGCAGGGTCTGGAACCTGACTTGTGGAGGCACGGCCGGCAGGATCCCTGGACATAGTCCGGTGACCACTTTTCCTGATAAGACACGGCGGATAATGTCGCAGTTTGATGTGACTGCCAGGGGGCATGATTAGAAAACCATACCTCTTTGATGAAGGTTTTGCCGTGTTGTCGTTCGCCTTCCTCTTCGAAGTTTTTGTCGGCGCGGGCGTCGCTCTCCTAGGAGATGCCTCTGGTGCACGTTGAGGCGTCGGGCGCCTCCCCTTTGGAGCACGAAATAGTGCGGTGGGTGAGGCATAATGGGGAAGCTCTTTATAGGATGGTTTCTCTTGATTACTTACATGCGAGGCAGGGAGGAGGCCGGGATAGTCAGCAAGGATGGCCACTTCCATGCCCTCATAGCTCGCCTAGTAGAATACTCTATCCTCAAGCTCCACGAATATGTCTAGATCCTCTTCGAATCCGGGGTCAAGGTCCCGGTTGTGATCGTCTAGCTGTGGGGCGGGGTTATGGATCCCCTCGGTAACCTTTCGCCATTCCTGTTACAAACAGATGGGTTAATGTCCATTAAAAGTGACTCGGGGAGAGGATTGAGTAAAGTGGTGGGGTTAGAGCTCACCCAGCTCGGAGGATTATACATGGAAAAATCCATCTCTTCATTTAAGACGAGTGAACTCCTCTTTCTCCCCTTTGTACAGTCCGGCCAATATTTTTACCAAAGCGGCCGGGGTGTCCGGACCCTTCCGACCGCAGCGTGAGGCGTCATCTTTCCCATTATAGTGCCACATGGGAAGCCCTCTGTATTGGAGTGGCTGGACACCCCGCACTATGGAAGTCGCCATCACCTCGATTATTGATAATCCAGACTGGGCAAGTGTCCTTATCTTGCCCATCAATTGACGGACTTCCGCGCTATCTTCCTCCTCGAGGCTCCGAGGGCGCCAGCTGTGGCATTTCTTCAATGGAGCATTTGAAAATTCGGGAAGACCCATTCAAACTGGGTCGGGGAGAGCGATGTCCTTCAATATAGAACCAATCTCAGGGCCATTCTTCGGGCCCTTCTTCGGCGTACCGGACAGGTATTCGGTCTCGGCTATGCGCCGTACTTCGGCGCCGCCCACCTCGAATATCGACCCCTCTTGGTTGCGAGGGACGAGGCAGAATAGCTTCCTCCACAAACCAAAGTGGGCTTCATAGCACAGGAAAAGCTCGCGTGAGGTTGTGTAGGATAGAGGCCCGCGTGAGGTTGTGTAGGATAGAGGCCCGCGTGAGGTTGTGCAGTTGGAGGTTGTAATACTCCAGGAGTCTACGGAGGAATGGGTGGATTGGAAACCCGACGCCTCTCAACAAGTAGGATACGAAGCACACCCGTTCCCCCTGGTGGATTGGGGAAATTTTCCGCCAGAAATTCGCCTGTGAAGGAGGTCAATCCTACTCGAATAGGGACCAGATCTGCGGGGGGAAGGAATCCCTGTGTTTGGAGCTTAACCAACTGTTTATGGGATACAAAACATCCCTCCCAATCACCCTTTTTGGAGCCACGAGGGCGGGAGAAAGAACTAGGGACGCTAGCCATGTTGAATGGTTTCCCCTGGCAAGACTGTAAGGATTTTCCGTGGGGTGTGGAATGGATCTGAGATCCAATCCCTTTAAATAGAGGCCTTTCTTACATGGCCGGGGGTTATGTGCAAAAAATACCTCGACCTCTCGTATTCGCTTGACACGTGGAAGTAGAAGGTGTGTAGGCACAGAAGCTGATGGGTGCGACATTAAATGGAAGGCCGAATGCAGCTCTTTATGTCAGGTACTTTGAAGTGATCAGAGGAGGAACCCACCTTGCAATGCCGAAGACAATCTGTGCGCCGGACACCTCGTCATTGAAGCCTGGTTTAGGGCTACTGAGGGAGTCCTGGATTAAGGGGTCCTCGGGCGTCCGACCTGTTGGACATGGGCCGGACTAATGGGCTGTGAAGATACAAGACAGAAGACTCTCTCCCTTGTCTGTATGGCACTCTCCTTGGCGTGGATGGCAAGCCTGGCGTTTGGATATGAAGATTCCTTTCTCTGTAACTGACTTTGTACAACCCTAGTACCCTCCGGTGTCTATATAAACCGGAGGGTTTAGTCCGCAGGGGCAATGATAATCATACAGGCTAGACTACTAGGTTTTTGCCAATACGATCTGGTGGTAGATCAACTCTTGTAATCCTTATACTCATCAATATCAATCAAGCAGGATGTAGGGTATTACCTCCATCAAGAGGGCCCGGACCTGGGTCAAACATCGTGTCCCCTTCCTCCTGTTACCATCGACTTTAGATGCACAGTTCAGGACCCCCTACCCGAGATCCGCCGGTTTTGACACCGACAACTACACCCTCCTCATTGTGGTGGCCGCCGGGATGATGAAGATGGCCACCGGAGATGATTCCCCCCTCTGGCAGGGTGCCGGAACGGGGTCTAGATTGGTTTTCAGTGGCTATAGAGCCTTGCGGCAGCGAAACTTCTGATCTAGGTTTTTCCCAACGGTTTTTGGAATATTTGGGATTTTATAGGGCAAAGAGGGGGTGCGGGAGGCCACCGTGGTGGGCACAATCCACCTGGGCATGCCTGGGCCCCTAGGCGCGCCTAGTGGGTTGTGCCCCCCTCGGGGCACCCCCACGTGCTGCTCTGGCCCATCGGGGGTCTTCTAGTCCATAAAAATCCACAAAAAGTTTCGCGATGTTTGGACTCCGTTTGATATCGATTTCCTGGAATCTAAAAAGCAAGCAAAAAATAGCAACTGGCACTGGGCACTGGGCCAATAGGCTAGTCCCAAAAAATGATATAAAGTTGGTATGAAATGATTGTAAAACATCCAAGAATGATAATAAAACAACATGAATACTTTATAAATTATAGATACGTTGGAGACGTATCACACATCACAACATGCCTTGCAAAAAAAAGTTAGACATTCTCTACTTTGTTGTTGCTAATTTTATGTGGCTGCTATGGGATTCTAGTAAGAACCGTTCCTACCTACGCATGAAAACCACAATGGTGATTTTATCAAGTTTGCTGTTTTAACCTTCAGCGAGGATCGACCGTAGTCAAATTCGATTCAACTAAAGATGGAGAAACGGACACCCGCCAGCCACCTTTATGCAAAACTAGATGCATGTCTGTCGGTGGAACCGGTCTCATGAACGTGGTCATGTAAGGTTGGTATGGGCCGCTTCATCAATCAATATCGCCGAATCAAAATAAGATGTTGGTGGTAAGAAGTATGATGATCACTGCCACAACTCTTTGTGTTCTACTCGTGCATATCATCTATGCATAGACCTGGCTCTGATGCCACTATTGGGAAACGTAGCATGCAATTTCAAAAAAATTCCTATGATCACGCAAGATCTATCTAGGAGTGAGAGTGTGAGAGTGTGTCTATGTACCCTCGTAGACCGAAAGCGGAAGCATTTGACAATGCGGTTGATGTAGTCAAACTTCTTCTCTTTCCGACCGATCAAGTACCGAACGTACGTAACCTTCGAGTTCTGCAAACGTTAAGCTCGATGACGTCCCTCAAACTATTGATCCAACAAAGTGTCGAGGAAGTAGATGAGTTCCGTGAGCACGCCGGCATGGTGACGGTGATGGTGCAGTGATCCGCGCAGGGCTTCGCCTAAGCACTACGAAGATATGACCGGAGTCGTAAACTGTGGAGGGGTGCGCCGCACACGGCTAACAATTGTTGGTGTGTTTTCTAGGCGCCCTCCCCACGTATATATAGGTGGGAGGGGGAGGGGACAGCCTTGGGGCGCCCCAAGTAGGAGGAATCCTACTTGGGGCCCTAGTCCAATTCGCCCCCCTTACCATGATTTCCGGAGGGGAAAGGAGGAGGGAGGGAGGAAGGGGGAGGCCGAATCCCTCCCCTTCCTTCTCTATTCCCCTCTTTCCTTCCCCTCAGGTGTGGCCCATATGGGGGGTGTGGCAGCCCCTGCTGGCTGCAGCATTTCCCCCCTTGGCCCATTAGGCCCATATCTTTTGCCGGGGGTGTCTGGAACCCATTCCGCTGACCCGATATGTACCCGGTACCCTCCGGAACACTTCTGATGTCCGAATACTATTGTCCTATATATATCAATCTTTACCTCTTGACCATTTCGAGAATCCTCTTCATGTCCGTGATCTCATCCGGAACTCCAAACAACATTCGGTCACCAAAACACATTAATCATATAATACAAAGTCATCATCGAATGTTAAGTGTGCAGACCCTACGGGTTCGAGAACTATGTAGACATGATCGAGACACGTCTCCGGTCAATAACCAACAGCAGAACCTGGATGCTCATATTGGCTCCAACATATTCTACAAAGATCTTTATCGGTCGAACCGTTATGACAACATACTTTATTCCCTTTGTCATCCGTATGTGACTTGCGCGAGATTCAATCATCGGTATCTTCATACCTAGTTCAATCTTGTTACTGGCAAGTCCCTTTAATCGTTCCGTAATACATCATCCCGCAACTAACTCATGTGTAACTTTGCTTGCAAGGCTTCTTATGATGTGTATTACCGAGAGGGCCCAGAGATACCTCTCCGATACTTGGAGTAACAAATCCTAATCTCAATCTATGCCAACCCAACAAAAACCTTTGGAGATACCTATAGAGCATCTTTATAATCACCCAGTTACGTTGTGACATTTGATAGCACACAAGGCATTCCTCCGGTATTCGGGAGTTGAATAATCTCATAGTCGAAGGAATATGTATTTGACATGAAGAAAGCAATAGTAATAAAACTGAACGATCAATATGCTAAGCTAACAGATGGGTCTTGTCCATCACATCATTCTCCTAATGATGTGATTCCGTTCATCAAATGACAACACATGTCCATGGTTAGGAAACTTAACCATCTTTGATTAACGAGCTAGTCTAGTAGAGGCTTACTAGGGACACAATGTTTTGTCTATGTATCCACACATGTATCAAGTTTCCGATTAATACAATTCTATCATGAATAATAAACATTCATCATGATCTAAGGAAATATAAAATAACAACTTTATTATTGCCTCTAGGGCATATTTCCTTCAGTTTCTGGGCAAAAACTTGTGATGGAACTAGAGAGAAAATTATAGAGTGTTAGATAGTACAATTCGGTGGTTAAGCTCCCATGTGGTAAAAATTTCAGCCCAAATGGATCAAGTAAAAATGGACTTGCTTCACAAAGTGCCTTTACTGTTCAGAAGCAAAAATAATTTCTTGAGCTGAAATTCCCCAAATGACGATGGCATATTTTTGCATGGGAAGGTGAGACATAATCCAAAGAATATTTGGGAATTTATTAGGAATACTTTTAGTAAGGAAAATGAGGGTTGCTTCATAGCTCAAGAAGAAAATCATAATATTCAGAATGAAAATGAAAATAATGCCATTAAATAAAATTATTCCATGGCAGAACTTTGAGAGAGATGAGGTCAAGAGAGGGTTTAGAGATGATAGAACCCACTTGGAAGAAAACTAAAAATATTTCCAAGTGGCAAGTCCAAAAGAATTGACTGAAAATTCAAATGCAATTCAAATACCCAATAGATTCAAGAAAAAGAAAATATGCAAAAAAATCCCCTTAGGATGAATCTCGTCCTCGAGATTCGGTTGCTCAGGAAACAAATGAGGGTATGCAGTCCTTAAGAAATCCTCCCTTTCCAAGGTGGCTTCATCCTCAGTATGATGTTCCCACTGCACTTTTTTAAACTTCATTATCTTATTGCGGATGAGTCTTTCCATCTCATCCAATATACAAAAAGGTTCTCTTCATATGTCAAATCCTTAGCAAGCTCTAGTTCGGTCAGATCCGTCCATTTTTCGGGCGGTGAGATGAACTTCCGCAGTTGAGACACATGGATCAGAAGACATCATGAACTTCGGATAATTCAGGGAACAGGCCAATGTATCTCGGTGCGAGCTTTCCTCGAGTTTGGAATCTCTTAATTCCTGTCATGGGGTTGACTCAGAGATAGGCATAATACCCTGGTTCAAAGTTGTTTTGTCTATGTTTTGAATCATACACTACTAAAAAAAATCACTTCCGTGATGATACATGTTTGTCACAGTAGGTCATGTTTTCTGTCATGCATGTACATCCATGACGATTTTATGACAGAATCAAGATAGTCATACCTGTGATGTCGTAGAAGTGTTCCCTGACATTACCAAAAATTTCATCACAGAAGTATCCACTTCCATGACGATAAATCGCGCTTCATAGAAGTGCTTTCGTCAAGGGTAATCAACACGTGGCATCCACTATAACGGATCGCTGTTAAGCTATCGGGTTCTGGTTTGGATCCGATAACCCGTTAATAGCATGGACCAATGGGGATTTTCCACGTGTAAAATTCTCATTCACCGGCAGATCCACATGTCGGCCCGGCGTTCGGACAGTTGTCATCCAGAGAATGGATGGGACGCACCTATGATACATCGACACGTGTCTCGACCGAACAGTGGCCCATTCAAGTTAAAAGGTCGGGCCTGTCAAAGTAAGCGGGTCGGCCCATTAGTGGCCTACTTGAGTCAGGCCCATTCACAAACACGACCCATACAAGTTACACAAAATCGTCCCATCAAAGGCCCATTCTAGATTTGACAATTTCCAGCCCATCGTCAATTTCAGCCGTTAACGGCCCGCTATGTCTTTGGGCCCAATTACGGCACGAGCTTCTTTCGGCCTGTTAGCAGCCCATCGCCAGTTCCAGCCCGTTAACAGCCGGAAATGCCTTTCGGCCTTTTCTCGGCCCATTCTGCAGTTGGGCCAACTTCTAGCCCGTTGTGAGTTTAGACCTATCCTCGGCCCATTCAGTAAATGGGCCAAATCCGAGCCCATTTTTTCTTTCGGCCTATTAACAGCCTGCACAACAGTTGGGCCTTTGCCCGTGGAACCTAATTTTGGGTCCATTAGGGGCCCACATTCCGTAGGGAAAAATTTCAGCCCGATGCGACTTTTAGCCTGTTAAAATCCTAGCCTACTAAGAGCCGTTGTTACGATGGGCCACAACATTTGGGATCCACTAAATATTACTTTGACTAGCCCAATTAAGGCTCGCTTTGACTACACATGTTTGTTTGTTCGTATGGCGTCCAGGAAATGTTTGGGCGTGTTGGCCCCCGTTTCAAAGATATAGCATATTAAAATAATTGTCCTACTCTATAGTTTTGCCTCTAAAAAACATACACTATACAATAAAAAGACTAAGGCATAGAAACATAGAATAATCCTACACTATACACTAAAGAAATTACAGCCGAGTATACCCACTAGGCATTATAGTTAGGCACCAGTGTTAATAAAGCATACACAAACAAAAAATTACATACACTGGGCAAATAAAGCTCATACATCATGGACACACATCAACAGAACTTACCATTTGAACTATAATCTCTTCAAAAAATAGGATTGGCTGGATTGAGATAGCACAAATTTGAGTCTGCAAAATCTCCAATTCCTTCGTGGTTACCACAGTGTCTCATTTCATTTTTGGCTCCTGCAAGTCTAGTCTCAACTTGTTGATTGCACATTCAGAATCATGTACACGTTGTCTTGCCACCTCTAGTTGATGCTCGTAAACATCAGCACATTCCAATTCCAATCCATAATCATTTGGTAACGGCCATGCCGCACCGCTCGCAGATCTTTGTGTTGGTGTCACTTCATCCTGAAATGTTTATGTAAGTACACATGACTAGGGCAAAAATATAGTTACAAGAGTGAAGCGAACAAGACAAACTATTTTGTACATGGCAAAACAGGACTAACAATAATGTTACATGTCATGAAGCATAAGCAGGTGATATTTTAAAAATTTATAAAAATGGTAGTCTGTGCAGACCACATACATAAATCTCTCTTAGCTCACGAGAGGAGCATGATGATGGGGTCAAATCCAAAACACGAACAAGTTAGAAATTCAGACAACACGTTGTATATAAGTAAGCAAGCAGTTGGCCATTCTGTAGCTCAATTAAAGTTTTAGGGAGCATAATGAACAACAGAGGGATTCATACAAACCTACTATAGTAAGCAAAACTATGCAATCGTTAGCCTAGTATAAACTATATTGTGAGCCTCATTCAGTAATAGTTGGTCAATAGACTTCAAAGCTTCAGGACACTTCACCAGAGTAATTAAATAGTAAGGCCTTTAATTATGTCAACTAATAGTTATACAAGTACCAAACATCGGGCATCATTGTTGGGAATCTCAGTAACTGAGATAAATAAAGCAATTGAAAAGAGCAATTTAACTATGCCTGAAACAAACAAGCAATTGAACTGTTGAGTTGGTAGCATGCATGCATGCATGCCTCAATAACTTCCATAGCCTAGCTACATTTACTATATAAAGGAACAAGTAATGTAATATTGTTTTCCGCCTATGAAGTATCTCTACTAGTATGTAATCAATATCCTAGTAATGATGTGAAATGCATTTGGTTATGACATTTACTAGATACTTGATGGCGCGCGTTCCCGCGCCCGTCTATTTGTACAATAAATATGAGTGCGTGAAATATAATAAATTTTGTAAAAACATAAACATCTTTTAGTCGGTAATTGAGAAAAATATCATATGTACAAATGGGCTTTGGTATGACAAAAAAACAATGTACACTTAGTAAATAGAGCTAATGTCAAGACCGTTAATAAGCAGCAAAACAAATAAGAAATAAACATGCAACAGTATACATATATAGTGCATCATCCAAATCTTCTCTGTTTGTGAATCCTGAATTTCATTAGTAGATTCTGAGTGCTCAAAGTCTCCCACGGTTCACTGGGTACACCAACCAATTTATGCCAACAAAAATGACATAATTAGATTTCCTTGTGGCCGCTGACAATATCCGTGCCTTTGGTTGGCTGCACCACAACTACCCCATAAATTGCAATTTTTGCATCCTAAATGAATGAGATATGAGGATATGAAGAGTTCAATTTCATTAAAAAAACTAAACTTGGAAAAATCTAACCAAACTAAATTTCTAAGTATGTGTCATTTTTCTATAAAATGGATGTTTTAGCGGATATAAAATATTGAAAACATATAAATGCCCACTTACACCCAAGAATCAGAGAGATTTAGAACAGGGGCAAGAAACACATTAGTCAAGTTGAACAAAATACTACGGGAATGAGCACCAAGCTAAGAGAAGTCCAGGAATGCATCATCCTAATTGTAAAGTACTGACAAGATTACCAATTGCCAACATCGACCAAGACCGAGCTAGCAACCAAGAAATTGCGAAGCAGGGTATCTTCTTCCAGCGTGTTGGTGGTTAGCATGCATGAACCAAGACATGTAATAGGTATTTTTTATTAATAGATGTATGTCACCATATCATCAGTTCTGTTGGTCCTGGAGTTGCCTTATAAGGTATCTTAACGAAAATCCAAAGCCTACATCTTACCTCATGTCAAATCGATTGTGCTGTTAGTGTTTCTTCACAAGGTTCATCTACGGGATTTGCATCTCATCAGTATATAGAAAAGAGTTTTTATATTTCCATCCCTTGGAGTTGCCTAATAATTAACATGAATGTGATGGAATATGAAAATGGGTTTGTAAGCATCCGTGCAGTAAGCCAGATACCTTATAGTTGAGGCCACAAATAACATGAAGATTATACAGTACCTGTAAGTGGGCAGAGGCATCAATGAATATAACATGTCAGGGTGATAATTAGAAGTAAATTAAAGAACTAAAGATACAAATCTCAAGATTAAGTTACTCTGTTCTCTAGTGCATATGAGGCCAGCCTTGCTCTGACTTCCTAAGAAATTATTGTATGATCGTCCGTCTAGGTAATTTCATATCAAGCATCAAGGGAGAGCTCGGGCATGGGAAATTAGACAAAGAACACATCAATATATATGTAGACAACAATTGATAATATGAACCAGCGCATCACCTTCTACCCCAATAGAAGCAGGCTGAAAACTGTCAACGTGTGGAACCTGCATTTTTTAAACAAAGAATAGTATCACTAAAATAGAGGAAGAATTGGGTGAAGAATAAATGAAACAAACAGGTGGAATTGGAATGGCTACCCTGCCTGTGCTGGAGAATGGTTTGTGAAAGTGAGCAATGTGGGAAAGCAGCAGCGGCAAGGTTGGGATTATATTGGCACGCATGAATTGAATGGAAAACATGAATCACCATTGTAACTGGCCTGCTAGGAGCATCGATTGGCATTAATAGTGGATCATAACCTTTCAATCAATCATCCTTGGCGGTTCAACTTCACGGCTATTTTCCGCCACACCCCATCCCACAGCACAGCTCGCCTCCATGCCACTGACCAGACCGACATGGCTCTGTCCGTTGCACCTGTGCAACCAAATGGACCGAGCAAGCGATGTCCCTCCTGTCAGTGAAAACCTAGCTAGTCATTGTTGCAGTCCAAGCCCCATATTGGTCAGCACCCAGGTCGGTCAACCATGGAGAGGCGCCGCCCGGTGAGGCTACGACCGCAAAGGAAACCAGGTTCAGCGAGCGTTCAGTTTGTTTTTGGGTTTTCCAATTTTGCGTTGCACAGGAGCCTAAATACTGGCCCAGTAGGCCTAATTGAATCTCAGAGGGACGAAAAAACTACCGGAGCAGCGGCCCAATACGATTAGCGCTTGTTTCAATGCGAATGACACATGTACGCGCTATTTAGGTGCGATTAAGACTCAATCCGACAGCCGAGGAAGCCTAAAAGTGGCGATCCGATGGATATAAATACCAATGGCCTAAGAGGGCAGGAAAAGTGTGCAGTTATAATATATCTAAATGACATCGACAACTATACCATGGCAGGAAGCAGTTTCACACTGTTCACTACTATAAGATTTTTTCGATATTTAAAAGTAGACTAGAAACGTAATGAGTGAATAGACACATTAAAATGTGTTCACATACATCTGATTTACAAAAAGTTAGAACATCATATAGTAGTGAGTGGAGGGGTTTTAATCAATGGCCCAATGACTGGGTTACAGGTGAAGAACCCTATGCAAGCACAATGTCAGAAAAATAGGATGTCCTGGTAATTGTAATACAGTGTGACTTACCTTAACTGGTTGAACAGGCTCTACACTGCTCCTCCTCTTGCAAGGCTCCTTCCTAACGTCTTGAACTTCGAAATCCTCAATCTTATCTTCATTACACCCCCTCTGCAAGGTGACATGATAACCCACAAGTATAGGGGACCGCAATAGTTTTCGATAAGTAAGAGTGTCGAACCCAATGAGGAGCTAAAGGTAGAACAAATATTCCCTCAAGTTCTATCGACCACCGATACAACTCTACGCACGCTTGACGTTCGCTTTACCTATAACAAGTATGAAACTAGAAGTACTTTGTAGGTGTTATTGGATAGGTTTGCAAGATGATAAAGTGTACGTAAATAAAAAGTAGGGGGTGTTTAGGTAAAGAAACAATAAAGTAAATATAGCGAGTGTGGAAAAGTGGTGGTAGGAGTTGCGAAATTGCTCCTAAGCAATTGACTACTTTACTAGACCGATATCAAGTATTATGTGGGAGAGGCCACTGCTAGCATGTCATCCCTGACTTGGAATTCTATGCACTTATGATTGGAACTATTAGCAAGCATCCGCAACTACTAATGTTCATTAAGGTAAAACCCAACCATAGCATTAAGATATATTGGTCCCCCTTCAATCCCGTACGCATCAATTTCTACGGTAGGTTGAAGCTTCTGTCACTCTTGCCCTCCAATACATAGTCCTATCAACATACAACTAACCATAGGGTGTGATCCACGCGCGCAATCATATGATGGGCACCAAAGGACAGCAACATAACCACAAGCAACTTAAATCAATCATAGCAATTCATCAACCACCGATAGGACAACGAAAATCTACTCAGACATCATAGGATGGCAACACATCATTGGATGATAATATGAAGCATAAGGCACCATGTTCAACTAGAGGGTATAGCGGGTTGCGGGAGAGTGGACCGCTGTAGATAGAAGGGGGAAGGTAATCAAGACTTTGGTGAAGATGGCGGAGGTGTTGGTGTAGATTGCGGTGATGATGATGCCCCCCGGTGGCACTCCGGTGCCACCGGAAGCGAGGGGGAAAGAGCCCCCCTCCTTCTTCTTCTTCCTTGACCTCCTCCCTAGATGGGAGAAGGGTTTCCCCTCGAGTCCATGACCTCCATGGCACGGGAGGGGCGAGAGCCCCTCCGAGATTGGATCTGTCTCTCTGTCTCTCTTTGTTTCTGCGTTCTCCGATTCTTCCCTTTCACCGTTTCTTATATTCCCGGAGATCCGTAACTCCGATTGGGCTAAAATTTTGACACGATCCCTATCCGGATATTAGCTTTCTTGTGGTGAAAGAAGGGCATCAACCACCTTACGGGTGTCCCACGAGGGTCAGGGGCGCGCCTAGGGGGGGCAGGTGCGCCCCCTGCCTCGTGGCCACCTCGGGCACCGTCTCACGTGGATTTTTCTTCCCAAAAAACATATATATTCCAAAAAAAATTATCCGTCAGTCTTTATCTCGTTTGGACTTCGTTTGATATGGATAATCTACGAAACAAAAAACATGCAACAAACATGAACTGGCACTGGGCACTAGATCAATATGTTAGTCCCAAAAATAGTATAAAAAGTTGCCAAAAGTATATGAAAGTTGAATAATATTGGCATGGAACAATCAAAAATTATAGATACGACGAAGACGTATCAGCATCCCCAAGCTTAATTCCTGCTCATCCTCGAGTAGGTAAATGATAAAAAAGATAATTTTTGATGTGGAATGCTACCTAGCATAATCTTGATCTCATATCTAATCATGGCATGAATATTAAGGTACGAGTGATTCAAGGAAATAGTCTATCATTTAACATAAAAACAATAATACTTCAAGCCTACTAATAAAGCAATCATGTCTTTTCAAAATAACATGGCCAAAGAAAGTTATCCCTACAAAATCATATAGTCTGGCTATGCTCCATCTTCTTCACACAAAATATTCACATCATGCACAACCCCGATACAAGCCAAGCAATTGTTTCATACTTTTGACGTTCTCAAACCTTTTCAACTTTCACGCAATACATGAGTGTGAGCCATGGACATAGCACTATAGTTGGAATAGAATGGTGGTTGTGGAGAAGACAAATAGGAGAAGATAGTCTCACATCAACTAGGCGTATCAACGGGCTATGGAGATGCCCATCAATAGATATCAATGTGAGTGAGTAGGGATTGCCATGCAACGGATGCACTACAGCTATAAGTATATGAAAGCTCTAACTGAAACTAAGTGGGTGTGCATCCAACTTGCTTTCTCATGAAGACCAAGGGCATTTAAGGAAGCACATCGTTGGAATATACAAGCCAAGTTCTATAATGAAAATTCCCACTAGTATATGAAAGTGATAACTCAAGAGACTCTCTATATGAAGAACATGGTGCTACTCTGAAGCACAAGTGTGGTAAAACGATAGTAACATTGCCCCTTCTCTCTTTTTTCTCTCATTTTTTTGTAGGCTTCTTTGGCCTCTCTCTTTTTTTGTGGGGCTTCTTTGGCCACTTTTATTTTGATAACCACACATGGGACAATGTTCTAATAATGTGATCATCACACTTTTATTTACTTACAACTCAATATTACAACTCGATATATAGAACAAAGATATGACTCTATATGAATGCCTCCGGCGGTGTGCCGGGATGTGCAATGATCTAGCGTAGCAATGACATCAAAAAACGGACAGGCCATGAAAACATCATGCTAGCTATCTTACGATCATGCAAAGCAATATGAAAATGAATGCTCAAGTCATGTATATGATGACGATGAATGTTGCATGGCAATATATCTCGGAATGGCTATGGAAATGCCATGATAGGTAGGTATGGTGGCTGTTTTGAGGGAGGTATATGGTGGGTTTAAGGTACCGGCGAAAGTTGCGTGATACTAGAGAGGCTAGCAATGATGGAAGGGTGAGAGTGCGTATAATCCATGGGCTCAACATTAGTCATAAAGAACTCACATACTTATTGCAAAAATCTATTAGTCATCGAAACAAAGTACTACGCGCATGCTCCTCGGGGGATAGATTGGTAGGAAAAGACCATCGCTCGTCCCCGACCGCCACTCATATGGAAGACAATCAATAAATACCTCATTCATGCTCCAACTTCGTTACATAAGGTTCACCATACGTGCATGCTACGGGAATCACAAACCTCAACACAAGTATTTCTACAATTCACAACCACCCACTAGCATGAATCTAATATCACCATCTTTATATCACAAAACTATTGCAAGGAATCAAACATATCATATTCAGTGATCTACAAGTTTTATGTAGGATTTTATGACTAACCATGTGAATGACCAGTTCCTGTCTTCTCTCTAAATAGATATTAGTGAAGCAAGAGAGCTTACTTGTTTCTACAAAAGATATGCCCATGCTCTAACAAATCTAAGTGAAGCAAAAGAGCATTCTACAAATGGCAGTTGTTTAAGTAAAGAGAAACAGGCAATCCAAACTTCAAATGATATAAGTGAAGCACATGAAGCATTCTATAAAGCCATACTCAAAATATATAAGTGAAGTGCACAGAGCATTCTATAAATCAACCAAGTACTATCTCATACCAGCATGGTGCATAAAATAAAAATGAAAACTAAATGCAAAAGATGCTCCAATATTGCACATATCGCATGAACGAAACGAATCCAAAAACATACCGATACTTGTTGAAGAAAGAGGGGATGCCTTCCGGGGCATCCCGAAGCTTAGACGCTTGAGTCTCCTTGAATATTTGCTTGGGGTGCCTTGGGAATCCCCAAGCTTGAGCTCTTGCCTCTCTTCCTTCTTCTCACATCGAGACCTTCTCGATCATCGAACACTTCATCCACACAAAACTTCAACAGAAAACTCGGTAAGATCCGTTAGTATAATAAAGTAAATCACTACTCTAAGTAATGTTGCAAACCAATTCATATTTTGTTTTTTCATTGTGTCTACTGTAATATAACTTTTCCATGGCTTAATCCACTGATAAAAATTGATAGTTTCATCAAAACAAGCAAACTATGCATCAAAAACAGAATATGTCTAAAACAGAACAGCTTGTAATAATATGGACATTCACCATACTTCTGATACCTGAAAAATTCTACCAAAATTACGAAAAATAAACAATTTGTATGGGAAGACAGTGCAGAAAGAATCAGAACCATTTGATGTTCCAGCTAAAAACATAAAATCGCGCACTACAGCCAAAGTTTCTGTCCTGCACCGTACAAACCATCAAGAAAATGTAAACATCCTAAAGGCAAGCCTTGGCACAATATTTTTATAATACAATGAAATTTTACAAGGGGATTGTCGGTGTCAAAACCGGCGGATCTCGGGTAGGGGGTCCCGAACTATGTGTCTAGGCCGGATGGTAACAGGAGGCAAGGGACACGAAGTTTTACCCAGGTTCGGGCCCTCTTGATGGAGGTAAAACCCTACGTCCTGCTTGATTAATATTGATGATATGGGTAGTACAAGAGTAGATCTACCACGAGATCGGAGAGGCTAAACCCTAGAAGCTAGCCTATGGTATGATTGTTGTTCTGTATGTTGTCCTACGGACTAAAACCCTCCGGTTTATATAGACCCCAGAGAGGGTTAGGGTTACACAAAGTCGGTTACAATGGTAGGAGATCGACATATCCGTATCGCCAAGCTTGCCTTCCATGCCAAGGAAAGTCCCTTCCGGACACGGGACAAAGTCTTCAATCTTGTATCTTCATAGTCCAGGAGTCCGGTTGAAGGCATACTCCGGCCATCCGCACACCCCCTAATGCAGGACTCCCTTAGTAGCCCCTGAACCAGGCTTCAATGACGACGAGTCCGGCGCGCAATTTGTCTTCGGCATTGGAAGGTGGGTCCCTCCTCCAACTACTTCATAGAAGATTTTGAACACAAAGATGGTGTCCGGCTCTGGAAAATAAATTTCCACATATTGCCATAGAGAGAATAATGTTCACGCCAATCTAATCTGCTGACGTATTCCGTAGCATGACAACACCACGGCCAAGCCTTTATTCGAATCGTTTTATTATTCCACCTCAGTGTGTCATGCGAGGCGGTTTCCTTGGCACGTCTTGTTAAAGCAGAGATCGTGTCCCCATATTCCGGGATTCTCATCAATAAGGGCTTGGGTAACCCAACTGCGCCATTGATTACGGCGCTTGGAGATAAGCGAGTTTTACCAGGCTGGTGGGGACACGTAGTTGCGTCCACCCATATAAGGGGATAAGGAGCCACCTTTTCACCTACGCCTTCTTCCTCCTTTGCCTATCCATTTTCGCGCACTCGAGCTCCAGCACCCAAGTCCGCACTCCCCACCTCAACCTTCTCCAGCCATGTCCAGAGCGGGAGGCAAGTGGATGGTCTCCTCCGTCACGGAGGGACACATCAAAAAACTGAGGAAGGCCGGATACTTGTCTAACGACATCGCGTACCGGCTTCCTGAAGAGGGGCAGCTCCTCCCCACCCCAAGGCCCCATGAGAGGGTAGTGTTCCTTCCCCACTTCCTCCGCGGACTGGGTTTCCCTATCCACCCATTCGTCCGGGGACTCATGTTCTACTACGGCCTGGATTTCCATGATCTGGCCCCGAACATCATCCTCAACATCTCGTCGTTTATCATCGTGTGCGAGGCTTTCCTCCGCATCCTCCCCCATTTCGGCCTATGGCTCAATACTTTCAATGTCAAGCCGAAGGTGGTGCGCGGCAACCAGGCGGAGTGCGGAGGCGCCATGGTGGGCAAGATGCCCAACGTCTTATGGCTCGAGGGCTCCTTTGTGGAGACCCTGAAGGGGTGGCAATCGGGGTGGTTTTATATCACCGAGCCGCGTGACCCTGAGTGGGTCGCAGTCCCCGAGTTCCGGTCCGGACCCCCAACGCGGCTCACATCCTGGAAAGAGACGGGCCTGTCGTGGGGCAGCAAAGGAGAGGTGACTGGACTGCAAACATGCATCCAAACCCTGGTGAACAAGCAGCTCAAGCTTGTCAATGTAGTCCAGGTTATGCTCATCCGCCGGATCCTCCCGTGTCAACAACGGGCCTTCAATCTGTGGGAGTTCAACCCGGCGTAGCACCGAACTCTGAGCAGGCTCTTCGACACGACGTACGAAGATGCCTGGAAGGTGCTTTTCAAGGGCGTCGAGGCTCCCGCATCCCCTACCGAGGATCACGGATTCAGTGCGTAGCGTCACGCTAGCGCGGTAAGTTGTTTGTACCTTTACAGGGTATTAGTTTTTCATAGTTTAACTCTATGCGGGATCTAAGCTCCCTTACCTTTGACAGGATTGGCAGGCGAAGTCCGGACATATTGACTGTCCGACTCCTTTGCCCGAAGACCCAGCCGATGCCCGCTTGGCGAAGCTGCTGGTTCCGGCACCCTATGTGGTGCCGGAGAAGAAGGCCACGAAGAAGGCCACGGGGACTCGAAAAAGTGCCCAGCGCCAGGAGGTGTCGGGTTCATCATCCGACGGCTCCAAGGCGCATTCCTCCCGTGAAGACGAGGAGGAGGAAGAAGAGACCTCTCCCCCTCCAGCGGGGGGAGAGAAGAAAAGGAAGGACGCCCTCATTGGGGAGGCCGAAGGGTCCAAGAAGGGGAAAACCCTTCCTCCAGACTACTCCACCAACACCGACGACGGCGGAGAGTAGTGGCCGCTCAGGGCCAAGCCCCTGGCGAAATCATAAATATCCGGATACTAGAGTAATTTATAGTATTCCTTTATTGCACAGCTTTCCCTTATGTCGAATATGTTTATGCAGCCCACCCAAAGACCGGCTCGACGCGTCGTCGAGCGGTTCATTGGACTCGTCGGATGTGAATTCGCTTCCGACGGCTACCTCCCCCCGCCCTACGGACGATGCCGAAGTGTTGTCCCAACAGGTTCCAAGCCAGGAGGAGGTGGTCCTGGAGGCGCCGCAAGGTGACCTCCCGGACTCCAGGAGTAAAGGGGATAAAACCGCCCAGGGCTCCAAGTCCGGCTCTAGGCCGGACACCGCTCCAGAACCTTCAAAGGTTCCAGAGTCCGGCGGGCGACCTCCTTCCAAGAGGAGCAAGCCCACCATGCCGGTGACCCCCGTCCAACCGGAGGCGCCGGACAATCTATTGGAGGTGCTCAAAGGCGCCTCCATCGACGAGGAGCACCGCACCATTATGAGTGCGGTGGTCCAGAAGGTTCAGTCCGCCAAGAGCAGACTGACTGAAGCTTGTGCTAGCCTTTTAACAGGCTTTGAGGTAAGTAAAGAATGTGTAAATAATATTACCGCATAGACAGTAGCCCCTAATGCTCTGTTTGGCGTTCGGGAAGAGAAGCCGAATAGAGGATCAAATAAAATTTGCAGGAGTCTAACAAAAAGGAGTTAATATGCATATGCAGGCTTCTCTGCTGGCATCCGCCGCACTGACTACGGAAGTGGACATGCTAAAGAAGAACCTCGAGCAGTTTGAGCAAGAGCTCGGGCGTGCCAAGAAGCAGGTCGAGGACAAGCAAGGTAAGAAATACCTTGTTTAAATATATATAAAAAAGTGCAATTGCAAAAAATGACAGGATTATCGTGGCTATGGTAGGGGCCACGTCTGAGGTGGTGAAAGTGCAACTATCCCTAGGTGGTTTTGGTAATTCATAACAACATATAGCTCATTGAGCTAATGCTATTCCAAGATGATTATTTCAGGAAAGCTCAATGATTGGCATGCCATGGATGTGAAAGTGGAACCCTCAAAATGCTAAGGATAAAGGATTGGCTCAAGCTCAAAAGCTCAAGACTCTTCATTTTATATTTTAGTGATCCAAGATCACATTGAGTCTTTAGGAAAAGCCAATACTATCAAGGAGGGATGAGGTGTTGCTTAATGAGCCTCTTGCTTCATGTGCTTAGTGATATGCTCCAAAAACCCTCAACTACTTTCCCATATCCACATTTGACCTAAACCCTAAGCCAAACTTGGTCCTACCGATTCTTCCTATCCGGCGCCACTGTCGGATTCACAGGTTCCGGCAGACTCTTAAGGTTGGAACACTGGAGTGTGCGCGGAAATCACACCTTCTACCTCCCCGTCTCACAAAGATCTAAACTGCTAAAGGAACTGCACAAGGGACGCAAGATTTATACTGGTTCGGGCCACCGTTGTGGTGTAATACCCTACTCCAGTGTGTGGTTGGTGGATTGCCTCTTGGGGCTGATGATGATGAACAATACAAGGAAGAACAGCCTCGTGAGGGTCTGTTCTTGGCTGGGGGGATGAACTGCTAGGAGGAGTTCAGCCACCCTTTTCTCTCTCTGTCTCTCTCTCTCTCTCTACTTGCGAACCGGACGAACCAACTCCGCGAACCGAACCCCACCCCTTACTACATGGGTGGCCGGTCCTATTTATAGGCAAAGGCCCTGGGCCTCTTCCCAAATATTGAGCGGGAAGGGTGCCAACAATTGGCCAATTCGAAGGGGAACATGTAGTACACTTATCCTGACTAAAGTTGGTCTTCGCCTGCGAAAGACCCTGCGGTGACGCCGTGCTGGGCTCCATGGTGACCTCCGTCTCGTAGTCCGCTTGGTCCTGGTCTCGTTGCACCGGAATGGCAACCTTTGCCTAATGCCTCGGTACTCCGCGGCTGTGCTTGCCCCCTTTGCACAAAAGAGGAAAGAAGGACGCTGCGCGCGCTGGCGCTCGCCTGGCACCCTCGATCGTCATGGCTTGCGTCGTGAGCACCTCACGAGGTACCCCGCCTTGATTCCTCCGCCTCCTCGCGAGCCAGCCAGAGGAGGCTGCGCCTGGGGATGCGCGGTGTCGTCTGCCCTGCGAGGCTTGGCCCCTCGCGAGGGTCTTGAGTCTTGTGTTGATGAAGATGGGCCATACTGGGCCTCCTTTGAGCCACGCCGCAGGCCGCAGGCAGGCAAGTCTGGGGACCCCCGTTCCCAGAACGCCGACAATAGCCCCCGGGCCCAAGGCACACATGGGCTTGGCCGTGCCGAGAGGCGAAAGGGCAAGGGCGTAGCGCCGCGGGCCCTAACAGCCTGCGGCCTTAGGCACCGCGTGGCAGTTGTGGGTGCTTCAGCAACCGCGCAGGTTGGTAAAGGAGCGGCATCTGCACAGACTTCGCCTTTTGCTCTCTCCGGTCGCTGCCCAGATCCCCTTTCTTACGCCTTCCCTTTCTTCCTCCAAACTTCCAGATCTACTCCAGCTGCGCGACCTAGGAAGCCATGGCGCCTCGCCAGCCTCCGGCCAAAGCTTGGTATTCCCCTGCTCTGGACTTGCCGAATGTGTCCAAGGCGAGCCTTGCCCGACTGCGCCGGATGGCGACGACGCAAGGCATCAACGGGGCGGAGGTGTTCAAGACCGGCTCCGCCACCCCTGAGGGCCGAGGGAGCACCTTTTATCCTCTCTTTGTAAGCTCCATTGCTGCGGGCCTGGTGCCTCCCTTCTCCGAGTTCTTCTTCTCCGTCCTCCGCCATTACAACTTGCAGGCTCTGCATCTCCACCCCAACTCTGTCCTTCTTCTGGCGATCTTCGCTTACTACTGCGAGGCCCACGTAGGGGTGCAGCCTTGGGTGACCTTGTTGCGCCACTACTTCTCCCTCCGGGTCTCCGGCAACTCTCTTTCTGCGTGCACGGGCTTCATCGCGTATGGTGGCACCATTGCCATCTCGAATCTCGGGAAGAGGATTGAGGGCTTCAGGAGCAAGTGGGTCTTGGCAGACGCCGGGCGCATCCACCCTCGGTTGATCTTGCCCGCGGAGAAACCCGTGAGCTCCAGCGACTGGTGCCGAGCGGAGCTCACGGACCCCCACGCGAAACTGGTGTTGGAGAAGATGGACGTGGACCTGAGGCTGGCCAACATGGCGGCAGCGAAGTTGACCGGTGCGTTGTTGCTGAAGGAGTTCCTGGAGCACCAGCTGGCTCCACTCCGGCAGTACTCTCCTCCAATGTGGAGGCCTCATCCGAGCCCCGAGGCCGTGGACGAAGAGGATGTGACCGCGGTTCTCCAATCTCTGGTCGGGGGCAAGGTGGCAAGGTTGAAGAGCACTCCCAAGCCCTTGTTCCTTCACGACGACTGGAAGTGGGTGGTGAAGTCCATGCCTGTTTTTAACGGGGACGGGCTCGTGCCCGCGGCGGCTTCTGAAGGAGCGGTGGATGTGCCCTCCGGCGACTCTAGCGATGAGGAGGAGGAGGAAGAGGAGCGGGGAGAGGGGCCCAACTCTGGGGCGATTGATGGAGAGTCGAGGGCTCCCCTCTCTCGGTGCAGGTCCCGCACTCTCCGCCTTTCGCCGAGCGATGATGATGATGATGACGATGGCGTACTGGGTAGCGGGATCCCGCCCACGATCCCGAAGAAGGACAGGACCGGGCTGATCTCCCACGGGTCCGTCCTGACTCCGGGGCGAACCGTGGACGCGCCTTCTGCTTCTGAGGTCGACCCCTCCAGCCAGCTGTCAGGCTTCAAGTTGGGCCGGAGGCTGCCCGAGCTCACCGGCGAAGACCCATAAGTGCTTGATCCTTGATCTTTTGTTTCCCGTTCCACCGACGAGGCTTGATGATTGCTTCTCTTGAATAGGCTGGCGCCAGCGGCGAAGAAGCCGAAGGGAGCCCCCGAGGCCCCACCTGCGGCGACGCCTTCACCTGCAGGGGAGGGAGATCATGATGCGCAGGCCTCTCCTTCCCGCTCATCCTTGCGAGGCTTGGCTGAGCTGGCTGGGGCGAGCTCAGCCCCCATGGCTTGAACGGCTCCCGAGGCGCCCCCATCTGGCGCCACTGCCGCCGCTACTTTCTCCTCCCGTTCCGCTGACCGTTGCTTCCCCGGCTCCTCCTGTTGTCTTGGGGCGCACCGATGTTTCTCCGCCTCCTTCTTCCGTCTTGGAGCGTGCCTTCGCCGAACTGGACCGGCTGCGGCAGGATCTTCTTGGCGCCGACCCTTGCCTGGTGGCCGGGCGCCTGGAACTGGCTTCGGGGTGGATTCGTTCTGATGCTTCGATTCGGGTGGCGTTGGTTCAGGCCTCAACGGCCTGTGACGGAGAAAGGCAGGCCACCCTCGAGGCGAAGGCTGCCCGAGACGTGGCCCTGGGAGAGGTGGTTGAAGTCCGCGGTCATTGCAAGGCGCTGGAGGACGAGCTGCAAGGCCTATGGGGCTAGCTCGTGAAGGAGGTTCGTCTTTGCCAGGAACAAGGAGAAAGCATGAAGGCTCGCGAGGCGGCCATCAAGGGCCGGGAGGCCAAGCTCAAGAAGCGTCGCGACCGCCTGAGTGCGCTGGGGAGGAGCTGGAGGCGACGAGGGTCGAGCTGGAGGCGACGAGGGTCGAGCTGGACAGCAAGGCCAAGGTTCTTGCCGAGGATCGCGTGGCCTTTGCGGACATGGAGAAAGATGCCCACGCTTCGCTGAAGACGCTTTACGAGAGCGGCCTGGACAGCCCGCTAGCCGGTGATGGTGACGGCCCCGCCAAGCTGCTTCCTTTCCTGGTTAAGGCCCTTGGGGACGTCGCCCTTGGCATCGGCCCCATGGCCGAGGATGAGGCGCACGTCCTGTCTTCTGCTGCGCTGACGCGGGTCTTTGCCCACAACTACCTTCGTGATCCCAACGCCGACCTCGACGGCCTGCTGGAGCCGGTGAGCGGCGAGAGTGCTGCCGCCGCTGTCGAAGCCGTGAAGGGGCGTGAGGAGGCGCTGCTGGGGAAGTTCTGGGCCTTTAGCACCAAGACAAAGCAAGGTGCTGCCGGTCCTGCTGCTCCATGAGGCGAAGCCACTCCGCACAGCTTCACCGCCGACGAGTGACTCCGTTCCATCCCTATTCTTCTTCTAATTCCTGCACATGCATCATGACTCGGGGAGGCATTTAAACTCGCGTTTGGTATTGAGACGACAGTATGGACTGTAATATTTGCTTTTAAGTTCCGTGAATTTCATGTTTGCCTTCCCTACTTGCTTGTGTTCAACGCCGGTAGAGCCCGGCCCTGCGCGTGCCTCACCCAGCATTAGCCCCAACCGGAAACCAGGACGGGACCAAAGGAGTGAGGGGCTATGTGACAAGTTAGGCTCCTGAGTCGCGATGCTCAGGAGTCCCCCTTGACGTGTGAATGACAAGTAGGGAGGCGCGGTGTAGGTGTATCTTCCGTTCTACATCTGCAGAGCCCGACTCCGCGTGTACCTCACCCAGCATAGCCTTTCGGAACTAAGGAGTGAGGGGCTACGGATCCAGTTAGGCTCCTGAGTCGCGATGCTCAGGAGTCCCCCTTGACGCGCAAACAGCGGGTGATGAGGTGCGATGTAAGCGGCGCTACCGTTCTACGTCTGCAGAGCCCGGCCCCGCGCGTACCTCACCCAGCATAGCCTTTCGGAACTAAGGAGTGAGGGGCTACGGGACCAGTTAGGCCCCTGAGTCGCGATGCTCAGGGGTCCCCCTTGACGCGCAAACGGCCTTCATACCTTGGCTCCGCTCAGGGAGAGACGTGCGACGAACCAGGCCCGAGGGGCCTGGCTGGGCAGCGTATGTCTGGGCGTGACCGAGCCGTAGCCCCCGTGCCTAGCCCCCTCGTGCGGCACACCCGAGGGGAGGCGTAACGATGAGGCCAGCCACTGAGCTTTGGGCTCCCTGAGGTTAATGCGGCCCGAAGGCCACCCCCAGTTGTTTATCACCAGCGTGGAGCATAGCGCTTCCGTATGTGTACGGGCATAGCCGCTCCTCGGCAGTGTCGTCAGCCAACGCGGAGCATGGTGCTTCCACTGGTACGTGGGAGGGGGCTCCCCTCCGGGAGGAGCCCCCGGGGCGTGTACAGCCCCTCCCTGACATGTGGCCGGCACGGTAGGGCTAGGTGAGGTGTATCTGGGCACCCGTGAGCCAGCGCGGGACTCACGAGGCCCTACCTCTAGGCAGGTTGCGCCTGGCACTAGGCCGTATCTTGAGATGTGTCCCTGCAAAATTTGGTTAGATGTTGTTACTCTACGTCCTCGGGTCCCGGCCCTCGAGCTTGTCTCAGTCGTCGCTGGTATGCCAAGTCGCGATGTCGTGGACAAGGCCAGAGGGTGAAGGCTGGAGAGCCAGTAAGAGCCCTGAGTCGCGTTGCTCAGGCACCCCCCCCCTTTAACGTGCAAGTGGCCGACATGGAGAAGAAAGGAGACCGCGGACAGACACCATGCAATCAAGCGTGATAGGCAATGCATAGTTGGAAATAAACGCGAAGGAGATACACGCCGCTGTGCCTAGCCCGGGCGGCTTGGGGATGATGCAGCCCGAGGGGCGCCCCCAATGAGGCAAACTAATGACCGGAAAAATAAAAAGGGGATACATGGCATAGGGACGGACCCACGCGGCCTGGGAGTGATGCAACCCTGGAAGGGTGCTCCCAGCTGGGAATGAAGCTTGGAAGATGTCACCTGGGGATGTCGTCGGCGAAGTGGCGTTGGTGCAGCAGACTCGGTGGGCTGCGGAAGCTGATCCTCACAAGCCCCCAGGCCCCAGGGCCTCGGGAGGCTCCCTAGGCGCTGGTGACTCCTCGTGAGTTGTCTTCATCTCCGCCACGGCCGCGGAACGCCTGTCTTCCTGAGCCTCCATGATGCCCCTCATGAGGCGCTGGTACGCCGCAGCCACGCTCGGCATGCCGTAAGGCATGCGAACATAGTTGTGGGGTGGACCCCCGCAACAACCCACTTGCAAGGGCCAGAGACGCTCCGTCGTGGCGATCTGATTGAGCCCTGGTACGTCGACGCAGACGCACAACCCACCATCCTCACCTGGATGTGTGGTCACAGCTGGTAGGCGGCGGCAACCTCTCATGATCCTTGTCTCCTGTAGTTCTTGAATGGCCTTGTTAACGAACTCCTGCTGGTCTGACCTTCCTTGCCTGGCTCTTTCTCGGGGGAAACGTGCTTCGAAGCACGCCTCCACATGGTGCCCAAGCGCCTCCCTCGTGACCCTGGCCAGGTCGGTGGCCCTCCAGGTGAGAGCCCCCGAGCCCTGCCTGAGGAGGGTGCCGGGCGCCCCCTGGGCAGACACGGGCCCTGGGGGGCCTGCCTCCTGAGGGGCTGAGCCTGACGATGTCTTCTTCTTCTTGGGGGTGGTCTCAGGAAGCCTCCTGCTTCCGCGATCTGGGTCTTCTAGCGACGCGGCCAGATAGGCCCGTTCTAGGGAACACACTGCATCCTTCTCTTCACAGGGCACCATGATGACGCCGCCACTTCCTGGCATCTTGAGGATGTTGTAGCCGTGGTGAGTCATGGCCATGAACTTGGCCAGCGCTGGGTACCTGAGGATGGCGTATGGCAGGCGGATGTGGGCGACGTCGAAGTCGACGAGCTCGGTGCGGTAGTTGCTGCGAGCCCCGAAGGTGACAGGGAGGCGGACCTGCCCGATTGGGACTATGGAACCGTCGGTGATTCCGGAGAAAGGCTTGGTTGGCTGAAGCTGGTCATAGGGTACTTCGAGATTGTTGAATGTTTCCACGGACAGGACGTTGAGCCCTGCCCCACCATCGATGAGGGTCTTGGTGACTAGCACGTTGCTGATGACTGGGGAGCAAAGCATCGGGAGGACTCCTGCCGTGGCCGCGAACATGAGCTGGTCTGCTGAGCTGAACGTGATGGAGCACGCCGACCACCTGAAGGGGCGCGTTGCTTCGAGCTTGGGGAGAACTGCATTCACTTCGCGGGCAAACTGCTTGAAGATACGTTGAGAGGCTGGGGCTTGAGCTCTGCCTAGGATGCAGGCGATTGCGCGCGGCTCTTGGAAGCCCCCAGCCCCCTCGTCTTGGTGGCGGTCTTCGTTCCTCCTTGGCTGAGGCGGCAGCGGAGGTAGGCCTGCGTTGCCATGAGGGCGATCCTCACGAGGCTGATCCCTCCAGTCTCCCTCGCGAGGCAGGTCCTGCCAGCGGTCCTCGCGAGGTTGGTCGCGCCACCCCTGGCGCGGGCCGCGATGGTCCCAGCGTCCTGGGTTTCTTCCTCCTCCTCGTCCGTAGCTCCAGTCAGCACGGTCACGGCGACGGCCGATCCTTCCTTCTCGCACAGCGCGGAGTTCTTGGCATTCGTTGGTGTTGTGGGTGTGGAGGTCGTGGTACACACAGTACGGGCTGCCCCTGGAGGATTCGGGCAGATCCTTGCCCCGCTTGGTGTCTCGTTCTGTGGCGAGCACGGCAGCCCCCTTGCGCTTCACGTCCTTGGCCTTGGGCTTCTTCTCTTCTGGGTCCGCGGCAGGTAGCTCGAGGAGGGAGAGACGTCCCTCCTCAGCCCTGGCGCACTTGGTCGCCAAGTTGAACAGCTCCAAGGAGGTGCAGAGGTCTTCGTGCATCGCCAGCTCCTCCTTCATCTTGACGTCGCGCACGCCATCGAAGAAGGCCGAGATGATGGCTTCCTCGGACACCTTGGGGATCTTGAGGCGCACGCTGTTGAAGCGCTGGATGTACTTTTGCAGGGTCTCTCCGGGTTGCGGCTTGATGCAGCGCATGTCGCTCATGGCGAGTGGCCGGTCGCGAGTACCTTGGAAGTTGGCGATGAAGCGGGTGCGCATCTGGTCCCAGGAGGAGATCGTGCCTGGGGCCAGATTCAGGAGCCAGGTTCGAGCTCCTTCCTTGAGCGCCATGGGGAATCAATTCACCATGACCTTTTCATCCCCACTAGCAGCCTCGATGCCCAGCTCATAGAGCTGGAGGAACTCTGCGGGATTAGTTGTGCCGTCGTAGCGAGGAGGCAGGTCTGGCTTGAACTTGCCGGGCCACGCGACGCTGCGCAGCTCAGTGGTGTAGGCACGGCAGCCTGCGGTGGCCACGAAAGGCTTCGGCTGATGGAGAGCTGGGTCTTGAGGGTCCCCACGCGCTGCAGCTAGGAGCAGAGCGGGGTCTTGGCGCGCCGGAGCTGGAGCAGGGTCGCGGAGTGCCGGAGCAGGGAGCGCCCTGGCAGCTCCTTGCGGGCGAGGGACTTCTTGGCAGCTCCGTTCTTGTTGCGCTGGCGCCTGACGGAGCGGGTTCCGCCTAGGGGCCAAGCGCCTTGGAGCCATGGCATCTTCTTGGAGAGGAGGCGGCTGGTGCGTCTCTAGAGCTTCGTTGCCCGTGCGGGGTGGGGTGTGGTGCAGAGGAACGGACGGCGCGGAAGAGCCCCTGCGGCGCGGACAAGCTCGGCGACGCTGTCGAGCCACTCTTCGTAGACGTCGACGACGGGGCGGTAGCACAGGAGCTCGTTTGCTGCGAGGAGCGCAGCTCAAGCCTCCAAGGGTGCGCGGAGCGTGCGGGACGAAGAACCGGCTGGTGCGAGTGATGGAGTAGCGGTGCGGCCGTCTTGGCGCACGGGCGGATGCTGAGACGATGCTTGCTGCTCGCCCCCCGTCGGGCCGATGGCGGCGTTGACGGCGGGCAACGGGGAACGACGAGGACGCCCACCGACGGGGGCCGTCTAGGCAAGGCGAGAAGCAATGGCGTCCCGACGCTCGGCGCGGGTTTGACGAGCGTCGGACATGGATGCGACGGTCGGAGGAGAACGGAGTGGTGGAAGACAGATTCCGGCGCACCCCTACCTGGCGCGCCAAATGTCGGATTCACGGGTTCCGGCAGACCCTTAAGGTTCGAACACTGGGGTGCGCGTGGAAATCACACCTTCTACCTCCCCGTCTCACAAAGATCTAAACTGCTAAAGGAACTGCACAAGGGACGCAAGGTTTATACTGGTTCGGGCCACCGTTGTGGTGTAATACCCTACTCCAGTGTGTGGTGGGTGGATTGCCTCTTGTGGCTGATGATGATGAACAATACAAGGAAGAACAGCCTCGCGAGGGTCTATTCTTGGCTGGGGGATGAACTGCTAGGAGGAGTTCAGTCACCCTTCTCTCTCTCTCTCTCTCTCTCTCTCTCTCTCTCTCTCTCTACTTGTGAACCGGACGAACCAACTCCGCGAACCGAACCCCACCCCTTACTACATGGGTGGCCGGTCCTATTTATAGGCAAAGGCCCGGGGCCTCTTCCCAAATATTGAGCAGGAAGGGCGCCAACAATTGGCCAATTCGAAGGGGAACATCTAGTACACTTATCCTGACTAAAGTTGGTCTTCGCCTGCGAAAGACCCTGCGGTGACGCCGTGCTGGGCTCCATGGTGACCTCCGTCTCGTAGTCCGCTTGGTCCTGGTCTCGTTGCACCGAAATGGCAACCTTTGCCTGATGCCTCGGTACTCCGCGGTTGCGCTTGCCCCCTTTGCACCAAAGAGGAAAGAAGGATGATGCGCGCACTGGCGCCCGCCTGGCACCCTCGATCGTCATCGCTTGCGTCATGAGCACCTCGCGAGGTACGCCGCCTTGATTCCTCTGCCTCCTCGCGAGCCATCCTGAGGAGGCTGCGCCTGGGGATGCGCCGTGTCGTCCGCCCCACGAGGCCAGGCCCCTCGCGAGGGTCTTGAGTCTTGTGTTTATGAAGATGGGCCATACTGGGCCTCCTTTGAGCCACGCCGCAGTCCGTAGGCAGGCAAGTCTGGGGACCCCCGTTCCCAGAACGCCGACAGCCACCGAGTTTCACTTGTCATAAGCCACTGCCAAACCCTAGCAATTCGGTTCTACCGATAGGGATCTCGGTCTCACCAAGATGGGATTGCAAACTCTCTGTTTCCCTTTTGTAATTTTTCGGTCTCACTAAAAGAGCAAATCGGTCCCACCGAGATTGCAATGTAAACTCTATGTTTCCCTTTTGTAACTTTTCGGTCTCACCGAAAGAGCAAATCAGTCCCACCGAGTTTGCCTGACCAACTCTCTGGTTAGCTAATTACCAAAATCGGTCTCACCGAGTTTGTGTAATCGGTCTCACCGAGATTACGTTATGCCCAAACCCTAACCATATCAGTCCTACCGAGTTGCATGTCAGTCCCACCGAAAATCTCTAACGGTCACTAGGTTTACCTTTTCGGTCCGACCGAGTTTGTTGATTCGGTCCCACCGAGATTGGTCAATTGTGTGTAACGGTTGGATTTTGTGTGGAGGCTATATATACCCCTCCACCTCCTCTTCATTCGTGGAGAGAGCTATCAGAACACATATACACTTCCAACTCATATGTTCTGAGAGAGAATCACCTACTCATGTGTTGAGACCAAGATATTCCATTCCTACCATATGAATCTTGATCTCTAGCCTTCCCCAAGTTGCTTTCCACTCAAACCTTCTTTCCACCAGATCCAAATCCTATGAGAGAGAGTTGAGTGTTGGCGAGACTATCATTTGAAGCACAAGAGCAAGGAGTTCATCATCAACACACCATTTGTTACTTCTTGGAGAGTGGTGTCTCCTAGATTGGCTAGGTGTCACTTGGGAGCCTCCAACAAGATTGTGGAGTTGAACCAAGGAGTTTGTAAGGGCAAGGAGATCGCCTACTTCGTGAAGATCTACTGCTAGTGAGGCAAGTCCTTCGTGGGCGATGGCCATGGTGGGATAGACAAGGTTGCTACTTCGTGGACCCTTCGTGGGTGGAGCCCTCCGTGGACTTGCACAACCGTTATCCTTCGTGGGTTGAAGTCTCCATCAACGTGGATGTAGGATAGCACCACCTATCCGAACCACGGGAAAAACATCCGTGTCTCCAATTGCGTTTGAATTCTCCAAACCCTTCCCTTTACATTCTTGCAAGTTGCATGCTTTACTTTCCACTGCTAATATACTCTTTGCATGCTTGCTTGAATTGTGTGATGATTGCTTGACTTGTCCTAAAATAGCTAAAATCTTCCGAGAACTAAAATTGGGAAAAGGTTAAGTTTTTATTTGGTCAAGTAGTCTAATCACCCCCCCTCTAGACATACTTTCGATCCCACAGGTGGCGACCCTTAAGCAAGCGCTGTTCGAGGCAGAGAAGAGGGCGGCCACGGAGCGCACCGAGCGGGGGAAGTATGAGGCCCAGGTTGGCAAGGTGCGGCAAGAGCTCCAGGCTCTCATGAAAAAACATGAGAGTTTGGAGCTTGACTCAAAGACACGAGCGTCCGAGCTCGCGGTGGCTATTGAAAATGCCAAGTCTGCCAAGGCTGAATCCTAGAAGACCCTCCAGGAGTTGGATGTGGTAAAAAATATAGCGGCGGGTAAGGCATTCTTTATGCAAAGCAAACAAATAAACGTGAGTTACTTGTTCCTTACCCGAATCCGGAGCTCTCCAGGAGCATTCGCAGATCTTCCCCGTAGCGTGTCCGATGCCGCCGCATTCTATCGAGCCGAGGAGGGCAGCTCGACAGAGAAGGTGTTCTGGTCTCAGTATGCTGAGGCCGGACACCCTGTGCCCCTGAGCGACCATCTGAAGCAACTGGTCGAGCTCCACAAGGCGGCCGAACAGGCCATGAAGGGCCTCATAGTTCGGCTGTGGCCTGGAGAGGCTCTGCCTGGGGGCTATTTTGGGCTGGTGCGGCGGCTGGTGGGGGCCTGTCCAAGGCTTGAAGTCATCAAGCGCTCCGTCGGCATTGAAGGTTCCCGTAGGGCCCTTGCCTGTGCTAAGGTGTACTGGGGCAAGCTGGATGCTGAGAAGCTTGAGAAGGACGGGCCACCACCGGGGAAAGAGCGTCGCAAGCCCGAGAATTATTATAAGGATGTTCTGAAGGGTGCCCGCCTTATGGCGGATGAATGTTCCAGGGATGTAATTTTTGAGTAAAACTCGCTCGTTTTGTCCTGTGCACTGAAAACTTGTTCATATGCGCTAAGCAATGCTGTTGGAATTTAAAATATTACCTTCTGTGTGGCTGTTTATCAATTCTGAGAGATGGCGACTCGTCGGCTTCTGCCCCCGTGTCGCTAGTGCTGGGGTGTTCGGGGATAAACCTGAGTGCTCTTTTTCCCATGTTTGGGTCCTTCGAGGGAGGCGCTCAGCACAACGAACAAGGCAATCGGACTATAATGCGTGAACACTCTCACTTAGCCATAGAATTCTATAATTTTAAATTTCGGCGAAGCCCCTGGTATTCGGAAGACCGAGTTCGGGGCGCTATCCACGCCTTGGCCGGACAGAGCTGACTCCTCGCTCTAAGCGGCATAAGTCTTTAGGGACTCGAAAAACCTCTCGAACAGCGACCAGCTCTCGCTTCATCACGATAGTCAGTTTTAGCTTTCTCTACTGAGGTGCTCGACCTAGCTCAATTGGGGCACAATCGCAGTAGTTCTCGTAGTGCTACCTTAGCCAACATAGCGGAACGTAAGGCACTAAAACATAGGAGCCGGGAAACCCAACTATTGACCCAAGACATGATTCAAAGCCGATGCATATAATGCTATAAGTTCGGGGTGCCGCACTTGTTAAAGTGTTCGGACTTCTCACACCATATTGAGGGGTACTAAAGCCCCTGGCGTATTTTGGCCATACCAAAGTGTACGGGTGCAACATGTCGTTAAGGAACATATATTTGTAAAAAAAGGGTAATGCAAAAATAGACAAAAGCTATGCATTGTTTATTAAAAAGGGCTGCGATCAAAGCAGAACGATACAAATAATGCGATAAGCAAAAGGTTGGACTATTTAACATGTCCGTTCCAGGGGCAGGCTGCGGAATGGCATGCGAAACAGGTATACTGCTCGTGATAGAGACCACCTTGGAGTTCCGTAATGCGGCATGGCTTGTCTTCTTCCCTGGTTCTTGCATCGTTTGTGCGGCAATTGAACTGCCGAACAGGCCTTCCGAAGAATGGAGTCCTGAAAGTAAGAGAAAATTAAAAAATCGGCAGCCCCTGGTGCGGTTTAAGCCGTGTTTCGGGCGTGCCGTGATGGTGCCCTCCCCCTGTACCCATGGTATTTCTAGAGCGTAGTTATGTACGCGAAGCACTGGTGTCGCATTTTTGCGAAGGCTGGGGTTGGGGCCACATTGCTACGCCTGCTCGGAACATTCCAGGCAGTCTTGTCGTAGGTTATTCCGGGCGCGCTTGACGGTGTCCGGACGTTTAATGGCCTGACTGGAGAACTGCCTGGGAGGCTGCTTCGTACTTCCGCTGCAAGGGCCGCCGTGTGCTCCTCCGTTCGGAGGGAGCGTTCGGTGTTTCCATTAACCGTAATTACTCCTCGAGGGCCTGGCATCTTGAGCTTAAGGTATGCGTAGTGCGGTACCGCATTGAACTTGGCGAATGCGGTTCGCCCGAGTATAAAATAGTATAAAAAGTTGCCGGAGATTAACTCCTCGCTACCACTTCAAGTGTGACTGAGCCTGTACAATTGGCCTCTACACCTGGTATTACGCCTTTAAAGTTCGTTTTGGTGGGCTTAATCCTCGAGGGATCTATGCCCATTTTCCGCACTGTATCCTGGTAAAGCAGGTTCAGGTTGCTGCCGCCGTGCATAAGGACTCTAGTGAGATGAAATCCGTCAATAATTGGGTCTAGAACCAATGCGGCAAATCCGCCATGACGGGTGCTAGTGGGATGGTCCCTTCGATCAAAGGTGATCAGGCAGGAGGACCATGGGTTGAACTTTGGGGCGACTAGCTCTACCGCGTATATGTCCCTTAACGTGCGCTTCCGCTCCCTCTTGGGGATGTGGGTTGCGTATATCATGTTCACCGTCCGCACTTGTGGGGGAAAACCCTTCTGTCCACTGTTGTTCGGCGGCCGGGGCTCTTCGTCGTCATTGCTATGAAGCCCCTTGTCTTTATTTTCGGCATTTAACTTGCCTGCCTGCTTGAACACCCAACAATCCCTGTTGGTGTGATTGGCCGGCTTTTCGGGGGTGCCATGTATCTGGCACAAGCTGTCAAGTATTCGGTCCAAACTGGACGGGCCCCTAGGATTTCTTTTGAATGGCTTTTTCCGCTGACCGGATTTATAGTCTCTGAATCCGGCATTAACTGTCGTATCCTCAGCATTGTCGCTGTTAATGTGGCGCTTCTGCTTGTTGCGACGCGACCTGCCACTACTGTCCCTGGTATCTGAATTACCAGGGTTCTTGGTCATATTGTTTCTACGAGCAAGCCAGCTGTCTTCTCCCGCGCAAAAGCGGGTCATGAGTGTCGTGAGTGCTGCCATAGATTTCGGCTTTTCCTGTCCAAGGTGTCGGGAAAGCCACTCGTCACGGATATTGTGCTTGAAGGCTGCTAGGGCCTCTGTGTCTGGACAGTCGACTATTTGATTTTTCTTTGTTAGGAACCGTGTCGAGAATTGCCTGGTCGATTCCTCTGGCTGCTGAATTACATGGCTTAGGTCATCAACATCTGGTGTTCGCACATAAGTGCCCTAGAAATTGTCAAGGAATGCGACTTCTAGGTCCTCCCAACAACTGATTGATCCTGCTGGCAAGCTGTTAAGCTAATGCCAAGCTGGTCCTTTAAGCTTGAGTGGGAGGTATTTGATGGCGTGGAGATCATCGCCGCGGGCCATGTGGATATGAAGGAGATAATCCTCGATCCACACCGCGGGATCTGTTTTGCCATCATATGATTCGATGTTTACGGGTTTGAAACCCTCGGGGATTTGATGATCCATTACTTCGTCTGTGAAGCATAGTGGGTGTGCGGCGCCTCTGTACTGGGCTATATCACGATGTAGCTCCAATGACCTTTGTCTACTGTGCTCGGCCCTATCGGATTTGTGTCTGGTGTGACGGTTATCGTCTCGAGTCATGGGGCGCCCACGCGATCCATAGATCGATCTTGTTTGCCTTGCCTTGTCCTCCAACATAGCTGGCAAGTCTGGTGCATTTTCCCATGCCTTGGTACGGAGTGCGGCTTGAGTCGAGGGCCGAGAGGCCTCTCTGTCGTGGCCACGAGGTGGCCGGTCGGCCGTATCAAGTGCTGGTGATGTAGGTTTAAGTGCTTCCTCCTCTAATCGGGGTAGCAACATGAGCTTTGGGTAGCTCTTGGAGGGGCGTTCGAGTTTATGCTCTTCGGCCGCAAGGACTTCAGTCCATCTGTCGACTAGCAAATCTTGATCAGCTCTAAGCTGTTGCTGTTTTTTCTTGAGGCTTCTTGCCGTGGCCATAAGCCTGCGTTGAAAATGCTCTTGCTCGACGGGATCCTCTAGCACGACGAATTCATCGTCATCGAGGCTTGCCTCGTCTTTGGAGGGAGGCATATAATTATTGTCCTCGACCTCTTTGTCTGCCGCTCTCTTATGAGGGTTGGCTTCTCCATCCTCCTGTGTTGAATCTTGCTGGAGGGGGTTTTCTTTGGCACTCTCCGGAGTATTATTATCTCCTGTGCTAGAATCACCGTATTTGCTATGGTGGGATTTTGAGCGGCGCCGCTGACGCCGGCGCTTAGGCTGTTTCTTGGAGGGGTCATCCTCCGCTGTTCCATCGCCATCTCCTTCTTTTGGGGTGTCCACCATGTATATGTCATATGACGAGGTGGCTTTCCAGGGCCCAATAGGCACTGGTTCTTCATCGTCTCCTGCATCGGTGTCCATACCGTCGATGTCTTCGGAGTCGAAGTCGAGCATGTCGGTTAAATCGTCGACAGTGGCTACAAAGTGGGTGGTGGGTGGGCTTTGAATTTCTTCATCGTCCGAATCCCAACCTTGCTGACCGTAGTCCGGCCAGGGCTCTCCTGATAAAGAGAGAGACTTTAGTGTCTACAGAATATCGCCGAAAGGGGAGTGCTGAAAGATGTCTGCGGCAGTAAACTCCATGATCGGCGCCCAATCGGATTCTATCGGCAGGGGCGCGGGGGGTTCGGAGTCTGGAGAGGAGTCCGGCTCCTTGGAGTCACGAGTCTCGCGGAGTGCGGGGCTGGTGTTCGGCTCGATCGCCATTGGGATCGCAGCCCCCGATGCGGCGTCCAACCACCCATCCTCGATCGGCGCAGTTGGCTCCGAATTAAGGGTCGAAGCCGATGCGGGTGCGGCCTCCAGGGCACTGTTCGGTGGCAGAGCTAAATCATGCTCGTCATGACAGTGCGGTGCGCTCGGCAGTGGCTCGAATTCGTCGAGGATCAAGTCCCCGCGGATGTCAGCCGTGTAGTTTAAACTTCCAAATCTGACCTGACGGCCAGGGGCATAGCTTTCGATCTGCTCCAGATGGCCAAGTGAATTGGCCCGCAGTGCGAAGCCACCGAAGATGAAGATCTATCCGGGGAGGAAGGTCTGACCCTGGACTGCGTCGCTATTTATGATCGTAGGAGCCATCAAGCCTAACAGCGATGACATAGAGGAACTCTCAATGAAAGCACCAATGTCGGTGTCAAAACCGGCGGATCTCGGGTAGGTGGTCCCGAACTGTGCGTCTAGGCCGGATGGTAATAGGAGGCAAGGGACACGAAGTTTTACCCAGGTTTGGGCCCTCTTGATGGAGGTAAAACCCTATGTCCTTCTTGATTAATATTGATGATATGGGTAGTACAAGAGTAGATCTACCACGACATCGGAGAGGCTAAACCCTAGAAGCTAGCCTATGGTATGATTGTTGTTCTGTATGTTGTCTTATGGACTAAAACCCTCCGATTTATATAGACACCGGAGAGGGTTAGGGTTACACAAATTCGGTTACAATGGTAGGAGATCTACATATCCGTATTGCCAAGCTTGCCTTCCACGCCAAGGAAAGTCCCTTCCGGACACTAGATGAAGTCTTCAATCTTGTATCTTCATAGTCCGGGAGTCCGGCTGAAGGTATAGTCTGGCAACCCGGACACCCCCTAATCCAGGACTCCCTCAGGGATACTTATTTTTATTGAAAAGTTTCTATAATCAAGATTCACAAAGTTTCTGTGAGCATGAACAAAGTTCAAGGCTAACCCCCACTTCAACAATGCTTGTCTTTCTCAGTTTCGCTTTCCTTTTTGAAAAAGTTTTGGGTTCCCCTCTTTATTTTTGTTGTTTCTAAACTATATGAAAGCACTCAAAAGAAATAAATGACTCTCTAAAACTTCCAGGTTGTCTCCCTGGCAGCCCTTTCTTTAAAGCCATTAAGCTAGGCATATAGTGCTCAAGTAATGGATCCACCCGGATCCCAAGGTATATCAAAGACAATTTTAATTAACAATGATTTGCAATTTAGTGGTGAGCATAAGGTAACATATATCATGTAATGACGAAGTCTAAGTCTCTTCATACGCATCGGCATGTCATAAAAGAACAATTCATGCACACAAAAGTAAAGGCCAATGCATAGTATAAACAGTTTCTTGCAATTTTATCATATTGGAAACATAGAGAGGTGGAGATATAGTTCCTCTCTCATAATAATTGAAAGTAGGAGAAGCAAGCACATGCATATTATATTCATTAAAATCATCATGTGTAACGGTAAAAGGCAACCCATCAATATAATCCTTAATAAGGGCAAACTTCTCCGATATAATGTAGTTGGAGAATTCAAAAAGATAATAGGACTATCATGCATGGGTGCAATAGCAACAATTTCATGTTTAACATAAGGAACTATAGCAAGTTCATCTCCATAAGCATAATTCATATTGGCATCTTGGCCACAAGCATAACAAGCATCATCAAAAAGGGATATTTCAAAAGAATCAATGGGATCATAACAATCATCATAGCAATCATCCTTCGGTAAGCACGCAGGGGAATTAAACAATGTATGAGTTGAAGAGTTACTCTCATTAGAAGGTGGGCACGGGTAGCTAATCCGCTCTTCCTCCTTTTGTTCTTCGCTCTCCTCCTCATCTTTTTCATTCAATGAGCTCATAGTTTCATCAACTTCTTCTTCCATAGATTCCTGCAAAATATTAGTCTCTTCTTGGATAGCGGAGACTTTCTTAATAAGAGCATTAATTTCGTAATTGTATTCATAATTCTCATAAAAATATTTCAGGATAGCTAAATTTTCAGGTCTATAAACAGCATGATCAAAATCTTCAAACTCTTTAAACATAGATTCAATTTCATAAGCACCCATAAAAGCAACAAATTCATCTATTTGTTCCACATCATAGTAAGCATATATACCATTCGCATAAGAAGCTAAGGTTTCATTATCATTAAATTCATATGAAAAGGGAAGGTGTGGAGCCTTCAACTTAGAGCAACAAGTATAATCATATCTCAAGCATAGTTGCCTAGCATACCAATTCAATATATGAATTTGATCCCATAATAGTTTCCCTTTTTGTGTCAAGTGGTAATCCCTAAAGTATTCACGTTGATCCAACGTTACTCCCATTACATAATTGAATGGGGTTTTCTCAGGATTATTAAAGTAGTACATAATATTTATCACATAACCAGCATCGAGGGTTTTAGGAGGTTCCCCATCTCCATGAGCAGAAAGTACACCTAATTTTTTTGGTATTTCGTGTTCCATATCCATAACTAAAGAGAAATAACAACTAAGAATAGAAAATAAAAATTACTTAGTGATAAAGCAAACAAGCACACACGAGAATATTCACCCCACGCTATTGCTCCCCAGCAACGGAGCCAGAAAAAGGTCTTGATAACCCACAAGTATAGGGGATCGCAACAGATTTCAATAAGTAAGAGTGTCGAATCCAACGAGGAGCTAAAGGTAGAACAAATATTCCCTCAAGTTTTATCGACCACCGGTACAACTCTAAGCACGCTTGACGTTCGCTTTAACTAGAACAAGTATGAAACTAGAAGTACTTTGTAGGTGTCATTGGATAGGTTTCCAAGATAATAAAGAGTACGTAAATAAAAAGTAGGGGCTGTTTAGGTAAAGAAACAATAAAGTAAATATAGCGAGTGTGGAAAAGTGGTGGTAGGAGTTGCGAAATTGTCCCTAAGCAATTGACTACTTTACTAGACCGATAGCAAGTATTATGTGGGAGAGGCCACTGCTAGCATGTCATCCCTGACTTGGAATTCTATGCACTTATGATTGGAACTATTAGCAAGCATCCGCAACTACTAATGTTCATTAAGGTAAACCCAACCATAGCATTAAGATATATTGGTCACCCTTCAATCCCGTATGCATCAATTTCTATGCTAGGTTGAAGCTTCTGCCACTCTTGCCCTCCAATACATAGTCTTATCAACATAGAACTAACCCTAGGGTGTGATCCACGCGCGCAATCATATGATGGGCACCAAAGGACAACAACATAACCACAAGCAAATTAAATCAATCATAGCAATTCATGAACCACCGGTAGGACAACGAAAATCTACTCAGACATCATAGGATGGCAACACATCATTGGGTAATAATATGAAGCATAAAGCACCATGTTCAAGTAGAGGGTACAGCGGGTTGCGGGAGAGTGGACCGCTGTAGATAGAGGGGGGAAGGTGATGGAGATGTTGGTGAAAATGGCGGAGGTGTTGGTGTAGATCACGGTGATGATGATGACCCCCGGTGGCACTCCGGTGCCACCGGAAGCGAGGGGGAGAGAGCCCCCCTCCTTCTTCTTATTCCTTGACCTCCTCCCTAGATGGGAGTAGGTTTTCCCCTCTGGTCCATGGCCTCCATGGCACGGGAGGGGCGAGAGCCCCTCCGAGATTGGATCTGTCTCTCTCTGTTTCTGCGTTCCCCGATTCTTCCCTTTCACCGTTTCTTATATTCCCGGAGATCCGTAACTTCGATTGGGCTGAAATTTTGACAAGATCTCTATCCAGATATTGGCTTTCTTGCGGCGAAAGAAGGGCATCAACCGCCTTACGGGTGGCCCACGAGGGTCAGGGGCGCACTAGGGGGGGCAGGCACGCCCCCATGCCTCGCGGCCAGCTCGTGCACCGTCTCACGTGGATTTTCCTTCAGTTTTTTTCCCATTTGGACTCCGTTTGATATGGACATTCTACGAAACAAAAAAATGCAACAAACAGGAACTGGCACTGGGCACTGGATCAATATGTTAGTCCCAAAAATAGTATAAAAAGTTGCCAAAAGTATATGAAAGTTGAATAATGTTGGCATGGAACAATAAAAAATTATAGATATGACGGAGACGTATCATGACACAAACTATTTACTGCTCTCCTTGGAATATAAATACGCATACTTTCTAGTTTGTGAACAACACAAAAGGATGATATTATAACAAAACAACACCACATAATGAAACATGTCATATCTCCTGCACACAATGAAATGAGCATTTACTATGTGTGCACTATGTAAAAGTAGGCATACCTTCGAACTTGATCTCCACGTACTCTTGGAGAACCTACTTTAGTGTACAACTAAACCTTTATGTCACCTATCAGTTATACAAGCCCCCACTACATCAGCCCTTAGTGATTAAATCAAGAACAACAAGCAATCAAAGCAAACAGTCCTAGTATGGTTGGCTGACGCAAACAAGCAATTGAACAAATGTGTGAGCAAATCTTATATATCAAGAAAAGAAGCATAGGAGGAGGCTTAAAGACCATCACTTGACTGACTAGATTTAAGGGGCATTTAAACATCATGTCCACCGTATGAACTAACATAAACATTGCATGTTTTAGATTCTATAATGAAATGCACATGTGTTAGGTTATGCCATGTATGATGATGCCTAATTGTACACTATAGCAGGCATGCGTGATTCATCAGTGCACGCACAATTGAATTGCAGGTTAAGGGCCAGTTCTATTCTGCCTTTTCAGAGCTTATTGTCAAAATAAGCCATAAAAGATGTAAAGAAGTCATTTTTGAGTTATTGGCTTGGCCTTAACTTATTTCTCTTTCGACGGGGTTGTTTCGGGTAGAAGCTCACTAAAAATTGAAGGGAAGCGGAATAGTGAAATGACTCTGATGTCTGCCTATATTGCACTCACAAAGGCACTGCTCACGCCCGCGTCACACCTGACACTCAAGTAAAAACGAACATGCAAGCATTCATTGCCCTGCCCGCATGCATCTCCTCTCCCCTTTCCCTCTACCTCGATCCCTTGCCTGTAGCGTTAGGGTTCCTCCACCGAGCCGTCGGCACTGGTCCCATCTGGCCTGGTCCTCAACGATGTTGTCGGATTTCGGGTTCCGGCAAACCCTTAAGAGGATCAAACTCTGGGGTGCGCATGAAGAACACACTCTCCCTAGCTCGCTTGCTCAATGATTCCATGGCGTAGCTCGACGAACCCAAAGAACAAGAGACACAGGGGTTTATACTGGTTTGGGACACCTCGTGGTGTAATACCCTACTCCAGTGTGTGGTAGATTGCCTCGAGGGGCTGAGGATGAACTAATACAGTGGATGAACAACCTTAGGAGGTGAGGTGTTCTTGGGCTTGATGAGCTGGTGAGTGTGAGGGTGGCCTGAATGATCCATCTCCCTCTCCTATGTTGGTGGCTAGGTCCTACTTATAGTGGCCTTGGTCCTCTAACCAAATGTTTAGGTGGGACTGGATCTCACAACGGCCAAGTTTGAAGGGGGACAACTAGTACAAGCTATCCTAACAAAAGTAGTCTTCGCCTGCCAAAGGCTCTGGTGATGACGCTGTTGTGGGCTCCGCGACGACCTTCGTCCTGTCGTCCTGCTGGTATTGGTCATGTTGCACCGATATGGAATCCTTTTCCTGATGCCTCAGGAATCCTCGTCTGTGCTTGCCTCCTTAGCACCAAAGAGGAAACTGGTACACTACGCCCGTTGGCGCCCGCTTGGCCTTGGTCATCGTGGCTCACGTCATGTGAACCTCACGAGGTGCCCCTTGCATAGATATCTCCGCTCCTCGGGAGCCAGCCTAGTGAGGCCGCCCCTAGGTAGGTCTTAGTGTTATCCGCCTCAGGTGGCTTGGCCCCTCGCGAGGGTATTGAGTCGTCGATACTGAATGTGGGCTGTACCGGGCCATTGATGGAGCAACGCCATGGGCCGCAGGCAGGCAAATCTAGGCACCCCCATTCCTAGGACGCCGACAGTAGCCCCTGGGCCAAGGCACGCTCGAGCTTGGCTTCAAGGCGAAGCCAAAGGGCAAGGGCGGAGCGCCATGGGCCCCAACCGCCTGCGGCCTTGGTTGACGTGTGGCGATTGATGGGTCGTGGGCGCCTCCGCTTCCCCACGCTGCCTCGGCAACCGTTCTCATCTAACAAAATGCCGGCACACACTACGAAGCTTTCATTGCCTTCATTCGTTTTGCTCCAGATCCCCTTTCCTGTTCTCGCCCCAACAGACTCCAGATCCGCCTGAACTCTTCTCCGAGCCTGCAGCCGATGGAGTCCAACAAGGTAGAGGCTGTGCGCTCGCCCTCCTGGTATGAGCCTGCCTTGAGCGCATCCACGGTCTCGGAGAAGAAGCTTGCCGCCGCGCTTCTTGTGAAGGTGGGTGACGGCAATGAGGGGGGAGAGACTGTGCTTTGGGTCGGCTCCGCCAAGCCGGAGGCCCCGGGCAGTACCTTCTATCCCTTCTTCTGGCACAGCGTCTTCGCGGGGCTGGTCCCCTTTTCTCCCATTTCTTCTATGTTGTCCTCAGCCATTATAATCTCCACGCCGTTCGTCTTCATCCCAACTCCGCCTTTTACTGCGAGGCATTTGTGGGGGTGATGCCGTTTGTGGTGCTGCCCCGCCATTTCTTCTACCTCCGGAACAAGGAGCGCCAGTGCTCTGGGTGCGCCAACTTCGTCACGGCCAACGGAACCAATGCAATCTCAAGAGCTGGGAAGAAGGTCGAGAGCTTCAAGAACAAGTGGGTCCTCATGGACGCCAAGAGCTCCTACCCTTGGCTAGCGCTGCCGATGGGGATGCCTTCGCCTCATGAGGGATGGCTCAGCACAAAGTTCATCGACCCCCAGGCAAAGCAGGTGCTGGAGAAGATGGCAGCCGGCCTGAAGCCACACGACCGGAAGGCGGAGAGGCTGACTAGGGCCATGATCATCAAGGAGTTTCTGTCGCAATGTTTGGGCCCGCTCCAGGCGCGCTCGCGCCCCTTGTGGAGGCTCATGGAAGAAGGAGGCGACCTCCACCTGCGCCCAGTGCCTTGTCTAATGAGGAGCTAGACAAGGCACTCCATTTCCTGGTCGGGGAGGACCAGGGGTACCTGCCAGACACCCATCTTCCACTGTACCGCTGCCCAGATGGGGCGGAGGTCTCCGCCGCCATGCCTGTCTTCAACGAGCAGAAGCTCGTCCTGCCGGCGCCCAACGAGGCTTCGGTGGTGGTGTCGTCCGGTGAGTTTGGCAAGAAGGAGAGGTCGGACTCGGAGGCAACCCGGGAGGGGGAGGGGGAGAATTCTCCTCCACGCATGGCGGACCTCCTCCGCAGCTTCCTCGATGACAACGACACCGACGAGCATCCGGTGAGGGAGTCACCGTACTCCGCCGGGGTCACCGCAAGGTCAAAGCGCACCCTCAGAAGAAGCCGCAGGCCGGGGCCCCAAAGAGGGGCAGATCGGTGCTGGTCTCCCGAGGCAGTGCCTCCGCTTCATCGCCGGCCGGTGTTGCCACGGATCTGGCCACCATACCCTTGTCCATTCCTAGGGCTCGCGCACCGGTGCCCGTGTCGACGAAGCCATTGGTGCTCCAGAAGAGGGTGAGGGAGTACGCTGCCATGGACCAGTAAGCGCTCTGTCTTGATCCTTTTCCCCCGTTCTTGCCATAGTTCTTGATGCCTCCCCTTGTACTGTTAAGCCATCGCTGGTGGTGATGAAGAAGAAGGGGGCGGCCTCAATTTCTAAGACCCAGCAGCCTGTCGCGGCCGTGCCTTCTCTGGTGCGGAAGGATGGTGACGGCCCTCAAGCCTTGGCGACCGGGGCATCCTTGCAAGGTTCGGAGGCCCAGCCTCAGGAGAAGGTGACCTCCATGGCCAAGCTGGCTCTGGAGGCGCTCGCCCCCAGCTCGCTTGCTGAGGTCACGAAGGCTCAGGAGCCCCCGGCCCCTTCTGCCGCTGCTAACCTGCAGGCCTTGGCGCCGACGTCGTCTCTTCCTCCTTCTATCATGTTGTCGGGCCGTAGTCCCCCCACTTTGCCTGATGTTCTGGGGGATGCTCTCTTCGTGTTGACCCAACTTCACGACGACCTTCGGTGTGCCAATCACGGGCTGGCGTCGGGGCGACTGGAGTTGGTCCCGGGGTGGTTGCGGTCCAACGCATCCATCCGAGCGGCGTGGGGTCAGGCCGCCGTAGCAGCCTCCGAGGAGGGTGAACGGGCCGCTGGCCTGGCCGCGGCTGCCCATGACGCGGCGCTGAAGGATGTCGAGGTCGCCAAGGAGCACTGTGGGGTGGAGGAGGCCGAACTGGAGACCCTGCGCAACAAACGCTTCATCGAGGCTCGTTAGCGCAACGCGTGGGAGGAGAAGATGAAGGCTTAAGAAAACGTGTTCGCTGGTCGTGACCCCGAGTTGGAACAGTCGCCGCAGGCGTAGGCCGCGAAGCATAGCTACCTGGAGGAGCTGGAGAAGAAGGTGGAGGCGGAGAAGGCCCAGCTGGAAGCCAAGGCGAAGGTTCTTGTTGAAGATCGGTGCAACCTTCAAACCCCTTGAGCTGAAGTCCCATGAAGCATTGCAGGAGCTCTGTGGGAAGGGATTGAAGAAGTCGTTGGTGATCGACGAGGAAGGCCCCGCCGAGCTACTCCCTTAGCTTGTCACGGTTCTTGAGGGCGTCGTTAATGGGATCGTCCCCATGGTGCAGGGGGAATACCGCGCGCTCTCTGCTTCAGCTTTGACGCGCGTCTTCATTCATCCTCATCTTCGCGAGCCCAACGTCGACCTCGACCCTGCTCGAGCTCATGGACGAGGAGCACTGTGAGGCTGCTACCAAAGCTGTGAAGGACCAGGTGGAGGCCCTGCTGGAGAAATTGCTCGCCATCGACCCAGTGCCTCTGGTTGATGGTGCCGCCGATCCTACGGCCCCGGTTGACGGCACGGGCGATGGCAACGTTGTCGACGAAGAGGCACTCCTTGCAGGCGATGGCAGCGCCCTAGGTTCAAGAGAAGGCTTGCTGGCGACACTTCCCTCCGCTTTTATTTCCTGCAACGTGTATCGTGCCTCATGGAGGCGTTAAAACTTGTGTTTGGTATTTGAAGAGCAATATGTTTTCTAATAATTTGTTATGGTTCGGCGATTTCCTTCCTGTTTCTTTAGTGTTCCGCGTTGGCAGGGCCTGACCCCGCGCATGCCACAGCCGCCGTTGGGTCGTCCTGATCACCAGGACGAGGCCAAGGGGTGAGGGGCTACGTGACTAGTTATGCTCCTGAGTCGCGATGATCAGGAGTCCCCCTTGACCTACAAACAACCCTTGGGAAGGGAATGTGAAAGTAGGCCTTAGCATTCTGCGTCGGCAGGGCCCGACCCCGCGCATGCCTCAGCCGCCGTTGGGTCGTCTGGATCGCCAGGACAAGACCAAGGGGTGAGGGGCTACGTGACCAGTTAGGCTCCTGAGTCGTGATGCTTAGGAGTCCCCCTTGACGTACGAACGAACCTCCATACCTGTCCTCGCCGAGGTCTTGCTCGGGAGGTGCGCACGACAACCAAGTCCGAGGGACCTGGTAGGGTGGCGTACGCTAGGCGTGACTTGAGCATAGCCCCACGTGCCTAGCCCCCTCGCACGACTCTCTCGAGGGGGAAGTGTTGCGATGAGGCAGGACACTGAGCCTGGTGGCTCCCTGAGGTTGATGCGGCCATGGAGCCGCCCTAGTTATTTATCACCAGCGCGGAGCATAGCCCTTCCGCACTTGCACGAGCATAGCCACTCCTCAACCGTGTCGACTGCCAGCGCGGAGCATGTTGCTTCCACTGGTGCGTGGGTGAGGGCTCCCTCTGAGTGGAGCCCCCAGGGCATGTACAGCCCCGCCCTGACACATGGTGTGACGACCGCCTTTCCAATAAAACATTTATTGAAAGCCGATCTTTGTATTAACCAGTACAGAAGAATTCTTCTTACTGGCAGACAAAACCTTGATACAGAAATCCAGCAGTACTAATATTATACATGGTTGAGCTGAGGATGCTCAACAAATTATTACAAGCACGCCTATATTATATATAGAGGCGGATATGACACAAGGGTATGGTGGCATAACTACTGACTCATAATAGAGGTGGTGGTGGATATGTCACAGTGAGGTGGGTGACATGACTCTGAAATCTTACAGCTCAACAAGCGTCGGAGTGAGGCTTGATGATTTTTATTTGGGTGGCGGAAGCTTGTATAATACAATTGAACAACTCCAGGGTCGCACGTGACTGACTGGGACTCCTCTAGGCGTCGGACTCGCTATCGAACTCTTCATCCATAAGATCGCCTTCATCAACATCTGGCCAAATCAACAAGCCAGGTGAGTACTTTGAATGTACTCGCAAGACAGTTCGGACATAAGATATAATAAATGTAAACATGATGCACATGAGCAGGTTAGTATGCTCAATCAAATAATAGATTTGCACTCCACGATAAATAAGAGGAAATCAGGCGGTAGTCCTCCCGACATCCCAATAAAATAACTGAAGACCGATCGGGTGTTTGAAGCGACGCCTCGAAAGGTGAAAACAAATTTAACATGCCGCAGTCAGGCGTCGAGGCGACACCACATAAAGGGCTTATATTGAAAGTAAATAACATGACGTGCCACAGTCGGGTGTCTAAGCGACACCTCGGAAAGGGCTTATAATAAAAATAAATAACAATGATGCCATAGTCGGACGTCAGAGCGACATCACATAAAGGGCTTATATCAAAAGTAAATAACAATAATGCTACAGTCGGACGTCTACGCGACATCACATAAAGGGCTTATAATTTGTCATTCGAATTTAAGTAGCTCATAAATTCAAATCATCACAAGGAAATACTCAGCATATGATAATAAACTGGTTAGTCCATTCACATGAATAACCTTCAACCAAGTTTACCACTCTCGGTTTTATGTTTATACTCTGGAGACTGTTACTGGGATTGACATTGAGATTTAACACTGAGACTGATAATGAGATGATGTCCAAGTCCTTGATATGGATATGGATACTCGAATGGTTTTGACTCTACAGAGTTTATACTTTTAACCACAGCCAATGGATTTCGGTAGTCACAAGGACTAGTTCCGTTTACGGTGTTTTAGAAGAAACGCATCTATCCAGTACACACCCATTCCACCTTCCGTTGCTAGGAATCACCCTCGGCAACGTTCAAGAAAAACCTTAAGACGGGGAGGCTACAACCTCGAATAGCATGGGATCAAATTTATATCGCGCGCTCTAAGGGGTCCCCTCTCGGTCCCAACCGGAAACACCCATGCCCCCTGACCGGATGACTGGCTTTAATCCAGGGCCATGGAAACCTCATCGCGGTCCCTCTGTTTGGTGTGTACCAGGAAAGAGGTTTACAACTTACTAAACCGCACTCTTGCAGAAAACATGTGGCAGCATGAAGGGAAAACGAACAGGGTCGAGACTTGACCCATGTTAAAACTGGAGTTCACGGTTGACATAAAACTGGCATGCTTCAACAATACCAGTCTGCAACCCATCATGTCACCAAATGATCGTGTTAACTTATCATCATAAGAACACATCAACTTCGAAGCTCACCGGTAACTTGCCTTGCAAGTACATAACATTCAAAAATGCTTATATAAACAGGCCATGAGAAAACTACTCGAGCAAACATGCAAGACACTCATCATATAAAAGGTTCAAACATGCTTGCCTGGATCGGAGAAGTCGGAGCCTAACTCGGGGAAGTACGCGTCTCCTTTACTCGTCCCGGTATCTACGTATTAAAGAAAAACCGGATACTACATAAATACCGTGCGTGCACAAAAAGTATCCCAAATATTTTTCAAATTAATATGACAAAAAACTAGACAGAAAAATAAAGATGACAGAAAAGGTTTCAAGTTAAAATCCTCTTTTATTTAAAAGTTATAAGAGTTTTAGTCCAGGGACCTTTGTGTAATGAAACAGAAAGTTTTTAGGGTTTATTTTATAAAAATAGGAAATGTTTCAGTTAAGAACACGCCAGCCCAGAGGGGAAGGCGTATTTTTCCCAAACGCGTTTTCCAGAAAACGTTTCGTAAAAGAGAAAAGGCTGACGGGGAGGTCCCACCCGTCGGGAAATTGAAACAGAGTGCTGGCACCCGAGGGCCGCGATGGTCGCCGGCGGCGATCCACGGCGAGGCAGGGGGATCGGGGGTTACCAACATGTTCACCGTGCCCTTCCGCACCTGTGGGTGGTGGAGTTGGGCGTTGGCGAGCACCACGTAGACGGCGACCTCAACTCTGGCGGACGGTGGTTCGAGCGTTGGTGGATCTCGCCGGGGAGAGCTGCAAAGGTCAAATTGATGCTCGGGTTAGGGTACTGGGTGCACTAGAGGTTTGCTGACGCGGTTTGGGAGGTGGGGGTGGCCTCACCTGAGTGGATCGAGCTGGAGCCCGTGGCCGATCGGGGCGGCCGGAGACGGAGAAGAAGACCCCCACGAGGTCCTCCTAGTGGCTTGGCGGGGCTCCGGTGAGGTGGAGCTGTGGCGATGGGTCAAGAACGAGCTCGGGGGTCCCTTTTATAGCCGATCCAAGCCGGTGGCCATGAACGGGATAACACCGGCGATGGTTACAGCGAGGCAGAGGTTGGTCAGGTGGTTTAGGTAGCTAGACATCACTGCGATGATCCACTAGTTCCATTTAGGCACTAACCTTGGTTGGATTTGGCCTGCTCCACGGTTTCGATCGAACGGTGCCTCGCGGGCCCGTCGGCGGCAGAGAGCACGCCCTATGCTTGCCAGGCCACGATGACGGTGCCGCAGTCACGCACAGAGGAGGAGGTGGACACGCGGAGGGGTCTGGTGGCTGGGGCGGTGCCGGACGGCGCCGAAAGGCAGGCCGGCCTCTGTTGGCCGCCACGGGTGCCTCTGCCACCGCAGAAGGCGCCGGAGCTGGCGAGCCACATCGCCACCGATGTCCGCGCCCGGCCAAGCGAGTGTGCGGCGCACTGGATAAGAAGGGGGTGCAGTGAGCTAGATGCCAGCGCGTGCACTAGCGAGATGGACGCCGAGGTCTGAAGAAAATGACACTGGCGGCGAAACAGCAACGCTGAACTTCTGAATTTTCTGAACTTGCACAGCAACAGTGCATGCCAGGTGTTCGACGGATTGATTTTGGCATGTGCAAAATTTTCCTTGAGCTTATATTTGGTGGGATGGCCTCTTAGTGCACCTGGGGGCTGCCTGATTTTTCTTAGAATTTCATCAAAAATGATGAATCTGGTCCAAAATTGCAGTGGACAAAATTTGAAATATTTGAACTGAGGCCAAGTGGATCTTGATGGATCTTGGTTGAGGGTACTAAGGACTAGTCAGAGGAGTTGGTTTGGGATCAAAAATCAAAAGAAATTTGGTACTTCCTTTGAAAATCACCTATGCTCATAAATAATGGCATAAATAGTTTTTGAGGCAAAATAAATTGAATAAAAACCAAATATGGCTTGAGACTTGCTGGAGATGGGAGTCCTGTCTTGATCCAAGGCAGGGAGGTGTTTTGGAAGGCTATGTCAAAAAGTGACATGGCAAAAGAGGAAATTTTGAATGGGGAAAAGAATAAACCCATAACTCCTAGGGTTTCTTTCTAATAGAAGGAATTTCAAAATGAATTTGAGTAGAGGCAAGACAAAAATGAAAAGCTCTCAAGGCCAAAAACAAGGTTGAGAAGAGTACAAAAAAATTGTCATAAAAGTTTTTGAGGGGGAGAGGGTTTAAGAAAAATATTAAATAGTTTCCTCCAAATCAAATAAAGATTTTGATAAAAACCAAATCAAAATTTTTGGAGCGTCACAACACCTACCCCCTTAAGAAAAATCTCGTCCCCGAGATTTCAGCTGATCCTCAAATAGGTGTGGGTATTCTGCCCAGAGAGATTCCTCTCTTTCCCATGTTGCTTCATCCTCGGTGTGAATGCTCCACTGAAGCTTGAAGAACTTAATTGCTTTCTGACGGGTCCTCCTTTCAGACTCCTCTAATATCTTTCTTGGACGCTCCTTGTAGGTGAGGTCTGGTTGCACATCAATGTTCTCATGTGACACCTGCTTCTCTGGGTTGCTTACACATTTCCTCAACTGTGAGATGTGGAACACGTCGTGGACGTCTGACAGCTCCTTGGGTAGGTCTAGCTGGTAGGCTACGGTGCCTCTCCGTGCAACCACACAGAAGGGTCCAATAAATCTTGGTGCTAGCTTTCCTTTAACCTTGAACCGTTGCAGGCCCCTCATAGGGGATACTCCTAGGTACACATATTCACCGGGTTCAAAGCTGACTTCACGGTGGTTCTGATCATAATAGCTCTTTTGTCGACTTTGCGCTGTCTTGAGTCGGTCCCTGATGAGTCTAACTTTCTCTTCAGCTTCCTTGAGCATGTCTGGGCCGAAGATACGGCTGTCTCCTGTCTCTGACCAATTTAGTGGGGTACGACACCTCCGTCCGTACAGGGCTTCAAAAGGTGCCATTTGTAGGCTGGATTGGTAACTGTTGTTGTATGCGAACTCGGCATATGGCAGGCTTTCTTCCTAACTGGTTCCATAGGTGAGGACACATGCTCTTAGCATGTCCTCTAGAATTTGGTTCACGCGTTCAGTTTGTCCATCAGTCTGGGGGTGGTAGGCTATACTGAATGGTAGCTGAGTTCCCAGAGGCTGTTGTAAATGATCCCAGAATTTCAAGATGAACTGAGTGCCTCTATCGGATATTATAGTCTTTGGAACTCCATGCAGACAAACTATACGGGAGAGATAAATCTTGGCAAGTTTCTGAGTGGTGTGGGTTGTCTTCACTGGAATGAAATGTGCCACCTTGGTTAATCTATCGGTGATGACCCATATGGCATCATTTCTGCATTGTGACCGAGGTAGTCCGACAATGAAATCCATCCCTATTTCATCCCATTTCCACTCAGGTATCCTGTTTGGTTGCAGTAGTTCGGCTGGTTTTTGGTGCTCGGCTTTTATGCGTTGACAAGAATCACAACATGCAATGAAGGTGGCTATATCCCTCTTCATACCGTGCCACCAAAATCTTTCCTGAATGTCCTTATACATTTTGGTTCCTCCAGGGTGGATCGAATATGGAGCGGTGTGGGTTTCGGTCAGGATTTGTTGTTTGAGGCCCTCTATATTCGGCACGCAAAGTATGTCTCCGTACAATAATATTTCCTCATTGTCTATGACGAATTCCGAGGCCTTGCCCATACTCACTTTTCTTTGCATGCCTTCGATGCTGGGGTGTCCATGTTGAGCTTTCTTAAGCTGCTCCACAAGGGTGGGTTGTACTTCCAAATTTGACACAGTGCCTTCCGTGACCATCATCAAGTTGAGTTTGGCGAACTCCTGTTGAAATTCAGGTCTCAAGCCTTCCAGACTGTTGTCGTTCGAGCTAGGGTTTCGACTAAGAGCATCTGCCACTATGTTTGCTTTTCTTGGGTGGTAGTGGATGCCAACATCATAGTCTTTCACTAATTCCAACCAGCGCCGTTGCCGCAAATTGAGCTCTGGCTGTGTGAAAATATATTTGAGACTTTTGTGGTCTGTATATATTTCACAACGATTCCCAAGCAAAAAGTGTCTCCACTCTTTGAGTGCATGAATGACTGCTGCCAATTCTAAGTCATGAGTGGGATAATTTTCTTCATGCTTTCGAAGTTGCCTTGAAGCGTATGCGACAACCTTGCCTTCTTGCATCAGCACACACCCGAGGCCTTTCCGAGATGCGTCACAATACACTTCAAAACTTTTGTGTATGTCTGGTATAACTAACATTGGTGCGGTTGTTAATTTCTTCTTGAGTTCTTGGAAACTCTTCTCGCATGCTTCGGTCCATATAAACTTTTTATCCTTCTTGAGCAACTGGGTCATTGGTTTTGCTATGGTGGACAATCCTTCAATAAATCTTCGGTAATATCTTGCCATTCCTAAGAAACTTCGTACATCCGTTATGCTGGCTGGTGGTTTCCAGCCAAGTACGGCCTTAACCTTTTCTGGGTCTATGGCAACACCTTCTTGGGTCAGTACGTGGCCTAGAAAACCAACCTGTCTTAACCAAAATTCACATTTGCTGAATTTGGCGTATAATTGGTGTTTCCTTAACTCTCCCAGTACAATCCTGAGATGTTCTGCATGCTCTTCTGGTGTCTTAGAGTATACCAGAATATCGTCAATGAACACCACAACAAATTTGTCCATAAATTTCATAAACACTTTGTTCATGAGGTGGACAAAATATGCGGGGGCGTTTGTTAGTCCAAACGGCATTACTGTAAACTCATATAGTCCGTACCTGGAGGTGAATGCTGTCTTAGGGATATCTTCTGTTCGGACTTTTAATTGATGATATCCTGACCTTAAATCAATCTTTGAGAAAACTTTGGCTTGTGCGAGCTGGTCAAATAAATCATTTATCTGTGGCATCGGATATTTATTTTTGATGGTGACCATATTGAGTGCTCGATAGTCTATGCATAATCTCAGTGTCCCATCCTTTTTCATGGCAAATAATACTGGCGAACCCCAAGGTGAGGAGCTGGCCCGTATAAATCCTTTGTCCAGCAATTTTTTTATTTGTTTCTTTAATTCTACTAACTCGGAGGGTGCCATCCTATAGGGTTTCTTGTAGATGGGGGTGGTTCCAGGTGCTAGTTCAATGCTGAATTCTATTTCCCGGTCTGGTGGCATGCCTGGTAGTTCTTCAGGAAAAACGTCGGGGAACTCACATACCACTGGAACTTTGCTTAACTCTGAGGTGTCCACCTTGTTCAATCTTGGTTGTCGCGATCCTGGTCTTTCTTGGGCTGCGACTTTTATTGTCTTCCCGTGATGATGAGTGAGGATTACAGTCCGATTGAAGCAATCCATAAATCCCTTGTTGGTGGTTAACTAATCCATTCCTAGGATAACCTACAGTCCTTTATTTTTCCAATACGATGAGGTTTGCTTGAAATTTTAGTCCTCTGAGCTCAATAACCACACCTTGACAGTAACTCTGAGTGACTTGCTTATTCCCAGGGGACTTCATGATCATGCATTTTTCCAAAGGGAGTATCAAAAAATCATGTTGCAAAGCAAAACTCTTCAAAATGAACAAGTGAGAAGCTCTAGAATCAAACAAAACCGTGGCAGGTATTGTGTTGACAGGGAACGTACCGAGTATGATATCCGGGGCATTTTGTGCTTCCTCCTTGGTCACATGGTTCAGGTGACCCTTCTTGTGATTGTTGTTGGGGTTGAAGTTATTACGCTTGGGTGCTGAATTGTTCCCATTGTTGTTCGGTTTTGGGGCCGAGTTTCTTGGCTTTGGACACTGTTTCGCATAGTGCCCTTCCTCTCCACAAGCGTAGCAAGTGACGCCTGGGTGATACGAAAAATCCTTGTCCCTTGCGTGAAAATTTTTGATTGGCCGCGGAACATTGGTGGTGGGTCGATTTGCTCCAATCTTCTAAGGGTCAGTCTTGTGCCGGCTGTTGCGAGCATGTGTGACCTGGTCCCTTTTCCGCTTGCAAAATTCCTCCAAGATGTGGCGCTCATTTTCCAATGTAATGGCCTTGTCCACAAGCGTTTTGAAGTCTGGAAAGGTGTGTACGACCAGCTGGCATTTAAGTGCTGGTGCCAGACCATCCAGAAACTTCTCCATCTTTTTGTCCTCCGTCATACGTTCTTCGTTGGCATAACGAGATAATAGGGTAGACTGACTATTGTAGTCAGTCACTGTCATGCTTCTCTGCTTGAGGTCGTCAAATTCCCTTTTCTTGATCTTCATAATGCTCCTGGGAATGTGCGCCCCACGAAATCCTTCTTTAAAATCTTCCCATGTGATACTGTTTTCATCGGGGTGCATGTGCAGGAAATTCTCCCACCATGACGCGGCTGCTCCCGTGAGATAGTGAGGTGCATAAAGTACCTTCTCATGGTCTGAGCACTGTGCAATAATCAGCTTCCTCTCAATGTCTCGAAGCCAATCATCGGCCTCAAGAGGTTTATCAGTATGAGAGAACGTTGGGGGACGCGTCTTTTGCAATTCAGACAATTTAGAGTGCTGTTGATAAGGCTCACGATGATTCCCCATATTGATAACATGGTTCATCATTTCCTGGTGCTGCTGCTGGCTTTGCTCATAAAGTCGGCATACTTGAGTAAATGCTGTCTCACTGCCTTGCTGACTTGACTATCCCTGTGTGAAGTTGTTGCTAGTTTGGGTACCATAATTTTGTTCCGGCGGGTTTGGCATGGAACGCGTCCAGGGATGAGGCATTTTTCACTCTGGGGTAATTTTGCAAACTCCTGAGAAAATTGAGTCATAAAATAAGTAATTTTTTTGTAAAGGAGGAAATTTCAAGAACTTCAACATTTTTCAAGAAAACACTTAATCGCGCGTGGAGAAGGACCGCTCAGTACATATCTTACATGCAAGCCATGATTATACAATACATCACTCAGGATGTGCGTACACATTCCTGACATGTTATTTAGGCTAGTGCACTTCTCCGAGACCCTACATGATGCGCAAACAAGCTACTACTCACCAAACCTATGTACATATAAACATATCATACAAGCTAGCACAACACACTTCTGCTAGGTGTGCTCAGTCGAAGATGGTGAAGACCTCCTTTGGCCTACCGAGGGTAAGACCCGGTGGTGCTGGAGACTCAACCTCTTCCTCAATGATAGGCTCCAGGCGCGAAATACTAGGTTGTGGAGCTGGCGCGGGTGTGGCAGGTGGTGCGGCTCTGAAGGGAGTAGGAGCAATGACCTGGTCAAACTCCTCAGTGGTAGGCAGGCGACGAGCGGTGGCTAAGATGGACGGTGTATATGATGATAAGGACGAGACGAACGTCAGTGGTGGTGCCTTGTAGAGGAGCTCCCTCCTGTTGGCGGAGCAGCCATGGATGGAATCCATGCGAGCAGCTACGAGGTCGTCCACGAGGTTGTCGAAAGCTGCCTCTAGTGCCTTGAGGTACTCAACAAGCATCTCAATAGCCTCATCTCTTTCTCCCCTAGTGCAAGCGAATGCATAGTGGCAAGTGTATGGCACGTGGCATGGGAGGTAGCGGTAGCGACGAGTCTTCATTGAAGGAAGAACATCCCGGAGACGAGCTATTGCCTCATGGGCAGCCATCTGCATGGCATGCCTCTCCGTAGGCATGGCCCTCCCGACAAACCGGAAGCGGCGGAACTCGGCGCGTCCTCCCTTGAACTGAACTGCGGCCTGGTACATGGACAAACTGTCGCTGAGCTTGTGCCGGTAGAGTGTGAACTCCGGACGGACTGATGGCCCGATCGCGATCTTGGTGATGGAGATGAGGAGTTTGACAAACCCCTCAGGAACATTGGCGAACACCTGTGACTCACAAACGTTTCCCGCCATCTACAAAAGTAGAAAAAAATCCCAAATAGTCAAATCATAAATTTATGATGACCAACAGAAAATTGATACAATATGCAGAATAATGAAATAAGCTAATAACCGATTAGCGATCGCACCTAGTGGCTTCCTACAGTCAACCTGGCTCTGATACCAAGTTTGTCATGACCGCCTTTCCAATAAAACATTTATTGAAAAGCCGATCTTTGTATTAACCAATACAGAAGAATTCTTCTTATTGGCAGACAAAACCTTGATACAGAAATCCAGCAGTACTAATATTATACATGGTTGAGCTGAGGATGCTCAACAAATTATTACAACCACGCCTATATTATACATAGAGGCGGATATGACACAAGGGTATGGTGGCATAACTACTGACTCGTAATAGAGGTGGTGGTGGATATGTCACATTGAGGTGGGTGACATGACTCTGAAATCTTATAGCTCATCAAGCGTCGGAGTGAGGCCTGATGATTCTTATTTGGGTCGCAGAAGCGTGTATAATACAATTGAACAACTCCAGGGTCGCACGTGACTGACTGGGACTCCTCTAGGTGTCGGACTCGCTATCGAACTCTTCATCCATAAGATTGCCTTCATCAACATCTGGCCCAATCAACAAGCCAGGTGAGTACTTTGAATGTACTCGCAAGACAGTTCGGACATGAGATATAATAAATGTAAACATGATGCACATGAGCAGGTTAGTATGCTCAATCAAATAATAGATTTGCACTCCATGATAAATAAGAGGAAATCAGGCGGTAGTCCTCCCGAAATCCCAATAAAATAACTGAAGACCGATCGGGTGTCTGAAGCGACGCCTCGAAAGGTGAAAACAAATTTAACATGCCGCAGTCGGGCGTCGAGGCGACACCACATAAAGGGCTTATATTGAAAAGTAAATAACAGGACGTGCCACAGTCGGGTGTCTAAGCGACACCTCAGAAAGGGCTTATAATAAAAATAAATAACAATGATGCCACAGTCGGACGTCAGAGCGACATCACATAAAGGGCTTATATCAAAAGTAAGTAACAATAATGCCACAGTCGGACGTCTACGCGACATCACATAAAGGGCTTATAATTTGTCATTCAAATTTAAGTAGCTCATAAATTCAAATCATCACAAGGAAATACTCAGCATATGATAATAAACTAGTTAGTCCATTCACATGAATAACTTTCAACCAAGTTTACCACTCTCGGTTTTATGTTTATACTCCGGAGAATGTTACCGGGATTGACACTGATATTTAACACTGAGACTGATAATGAGATGATGTCCAAGTCCTTGATATGGATATGGATACTCGAATGGTATTGACTCTGCAGAGTTTGTACTTTTAACCACAGCCAACGGATTTCGGTAGTCACAAGGACTAGTTCCATTTATGGTGTTTTAGAAGAAACACGTCTATCCAGTACACACCCATTCCACCTTTCGTTGCTAGGAATCACCTTCGGCAACTTTCAAGAAAAACCTTAAGATGGGGAGGCTACAGCCTCGAATAGCATGGGATCAAATTTATATCGCGCGCTCTAAGGGGTGCCCCCCTCCCGGTCCCAACCGGAAACACCCATGCCCCCTGACCGGATGACTGGCTTTAATCCAGGGCCATGGAACCCTCATCGCGGTCCCTCTGTTTGGTGTGTACCAGGAAAGAGGTTTACAACTTACTAAACCACACTCTTGCAGAAAACATGTGGCAGCACGAAGGGAAAACGAACGGGGTCGAGACTTGACCCATGTTAAAACTGGAGTTCACGGTTGACATAAAACTGGCATGCTTCAACAATACCAGTCTGCAACCCATCATGTCACCACATGATCGTATTAACTTATCATCATAAGAACACATCAACTTCGAAGCTCACCGGTAGCTTGCCTTGCATGTACATAACATTCACAAATGCTTATATAAACAGGCCATGAGAAAACTACTCGAGCAAACATGCATAACACTCATCATATCAAAGGTTCAAGCATGCTTGCCTGGATCGGAGAAGTCGGAGCCTAACTCGGCAAAGTACACGTCTCCTTTACTCCTCCCGGTATCTACGTATTAAAGAAAAACCGGATACTACATAAATACCATGCAAGCACAAAAAGTGTCCCACATATTTTGCAAATAAATATGACAAAAAACTACACAGAAAAATAAAGATGACAGAAAAGGTTTCAAGTTAAAATCATCTTTTGTTTAAAAGTTATAAGAGTTTTAGTCCAGGGACCTTTCTGTAATGAAACACAAAGTGTTCAGGGTCTATTTTATAAAACCAGGAAACGTTTCAGTTAAGAACATGCCAGCCCAGAGGGGAAGGCGTATTTTTCCCAAAGGTGTTTTCCAGAAAACGTTTCGAAAAAGAGAAAAAGCTGACGGGGAGGTCCCACCCGTCAGGTTTGAAAATTGAAACAGAGTGCTGGCGCCGGAGGGCTGCGGTTGTCGCCGGCGGCGATCCACGGTGAGGCAGGGGGATCGGGGGTTACCAACATGTTCACCGTGCCCTTCTGCACCTGTGGGTGGTGGAGTTGGGCGTTGGCGAGCACCACGTCGACGGCGACCTCAACTCTGGCGGACGGTGGTTTGGGCGTTGGTGGATCTTGCCGGGGAGAGCTGCAAAGGTCGAATTGATGCTCGGGTTAGGGTATTGGGTGCACTAGAGGTTTGCTGACGCGGTTTGGGAGGTGGGGGTGGCCTCACGTGAGTGGATCGAGCTGGAGCCCGAGGCGGATCGGGGCGGCCGGAGACGGAGAAGAAGACCCCCTCGAGCTCCTCCTAGTGGCTTGGCGGGGCTCTGGTGAGGTGGAGTTGTGGCGATGGGTCGAGAACGAGCTCGGGCGTCCCTTTTATAGCCTATCCGAGGCGGTGGCCGTGAACGGGATAACACCGGCGATGGTTACGGCGAGGCAGAGGTTGGTCAGGTGGTTTAGGTAGCTAGACATCACCACGATGATCCACTGGTTCCATTTAGGCACTAACCTTGGTTGGATTTGGCCTACTCCGTGGTTTCGACGGAACGGCGCCTTGCGGGCCCGTCGGCGGCAGAGAGCATGCCCTGTGCTTGCCAGGCCACGGCGACGGTGCCGCAGTCACGCACAGAGGAGGAGGTGGACACGCGGAGGGCTCTGGTGGCTGGGGCGGTGCCGAACGGCGCTGAAAGGCAGGGCCGGCCTCTGTTGGCCGCCACGGGTGGCTCTGCCACCGCAGAAGGCGCCGGAGCTGGCGAGCCACGTCGCCACCGACGTCTGCGCCTGGCCAAGCGAGTGTGCGGCGCACTCGATAAGAAGGGGGTGCAGTGAGCTAGATGCCAGCGCATGCACTGGCGAGATGGACGCTGAGGTCTGAAGAAAACGACACTGACGGCGAAACAGCAACACTGAACTTCTGAATTTTCTGAACTTGCACAGCAACAGTGCATGCCAGGTGTTCGACGAATTGATTTTGGCATGTGCAAAATTTTCCTTGAGCTTATATTTGGTGGGGTGGCCTCTCAGTGCACCTGGGGGCTGCCTGATTTTTCTCAGAATTTTTGGAGAAGGAAAAATATGAATTTCATCAAAAATGATGAATCTGGTCCAAAATTGCAGTGGGCAAAATTTGAAATATTTGAACTAAGGCCAAGTGGATCTTGATGGATCGAGGTTGAGGGTACTAAGGACTAGTCAGAGGAGTTGGTTTGGGATCAAAACTCAAAAGAAATTTGGTACTTCCTTTGCAAATCACCTAGGCCCATAAATAATGGCAGAAATAGTTTTTGAGGCAAAATAAATTGAATAAAAACCAAATATGGCTTGAGACTTGCTAGAGATGGGAGTCCTGTCTTGATCCAAGGCAGGGAGGGGTTTTGGAAGGCTATGTCAAAAAGTGACATGGCAAAAGAGGAAATTTTGAATGGGGAAAAGAATAAACCCATAACTCCTAGGGTTTCTTTTTAATAGAAGGAATTTCAAAATTGAATTTGAGTAGAGGCAAGACAAAAATGAAAAGCTCTCAAGGCCAAAAATCAAGGTTGAGAAGAGTACAAAAAAAAAATTTCATAAAAGTTTTTGAGGGGGAGAGGGTTTAAGAAAAATATTAAATAGTTTCCTCCAAATCAAATAAAGATTTTGATAAAAACCAAATCAAATTTTTTGGAGTGTCACACATGGCTTGCATGGCAGGGCCAGATGAGGTGTATCTGGGCACTCGTGAGCTAGCGCAGGACTCACGAGGCCCCACCTCAAGGCGGGTTGCGCCTGAACTTGATTCTTGTCAGTTGTGGTGGTCCTGCGAGATGGTTAGACAACCTGTGCTGGATGAATCTCCTAAGGCGATCACATGAGGAGGCCAAACACCAACGACCCCAGGAGATGACGTGAATGGGTCCATCCCGCCAGACAGAGCTCAGTCATTGGGTTTATCGACGCTGCACGGACGGACCCAAGCACAAACACCATGCCCAGTCTTCTCATGCGAAAAATCTTGAAGAAAGACAACCGGCATGCGGCTCCCATGGTGGCGAGGCACCGGGTCACGCGCCCTAGCTCATCTGCCCGCGACTAGCTCATGCAAGAGCCAATCACCAAGGGCAATGGGAGGTGACGTAGACAGGACTAGCCCGGGAGCCAGAGCTCAGCCACTTGGATTTAGCGACGCTGCAGGGACAGACCCGAGCACAGACGCCTTGTCGGCCCTTAATCATGAGGCGGTCGTGGGTGGGTTCGCAAGGGCACACGGCGTTCATGGCATCGAAGTGCCGGACTGGCAAGTGATAATCATAAGGTAGCTCACAGACGGAGGCAAGCTAATTCAGATAGATGCGACACATGCCACAGGGACGGACCCATGCGGCCTGGGGATGATGCGGCCCGAGGGGCGCCCCCAACAGAGTAAGCTAGAGATGCAAAAGGATACATGTCATAGGGACAGGCCTGAGCGACTTGGGGTTAGTGTTGCCCGAGGGGCACCCCGAACTGAATGAATCAGACAGAGTCACCTGGCACCGTTCCTAGAGGGATGTTGAAGCAGCTGAAGACGCATGTTGAAGAAGTTGCTCCTCATGAGCCGCCTGAGTCCAGAGCCTCGGGAGGCTTTGGGGGCCCTGGAGGCTCACGAAGAATAGTCGCCATCTCCGCCAGGACTGCATGATTCCTGGCCTCCTAAGCCGCCAGAACGCTCCGCGGGTGGCGCTGGATGGTGACAGCCGCATTCGGCAGGACAAAGGGCTTGCAGACGTAGCTGTGAGGGGGACCCTTGCACCGACCAACGCGTTAGGGCCATAAGCGCTCCTAAGATGCGGCTCTGTTGAGCCTTTGAATGTTGAGTAGACGCGCCGCTCATCGTCCTCGCCAGGACAAGGAGCTGCGCTAGGTGGCGGGCGGCAGTCACCGTGCATGGCTCGCGCCTCTTGAAGCACTTCGGTCGCCTTGGTGATGAACTCATGAGTACCAGGCACTCCATATGCACCGTGCCCTCCCGAGGGAAGCGTGCGGTGAAGCATGCCTCCACGTGGTGCCCGAGTGCCTCCCTCGTGACATTGGCTAAGTCAGAAGCCCTCCAAAAGAGAGCTCCCGAGCCCAGCCCTGGGAGGGCGCCAGGTGCGCCTTCCTATGCAAGGAAGGGAGGCACCCCATCCATGGGCGCCTGTCCTGAGGTGGCGCTGTTGGAGACTCCGCTCTCCTGAGGCCCTTGGCAGAGCAGCTGCTTCTTCTTCTTGGGCGCAACCTCAAGAGGGTAGATGGAACCTTCATTGTCTGGGTCTTCGGCCGCCATAGCCTGGTAGGCGCACTCAAGATAGGACACCTCGTCCTTCTCCTCGCAAGCAACCGTGATGACGCCGCAACTCCCTGTCATCTTGAGGACATTGTAACCATGATGAGTCACCACCATGAACTTGGCCAGGGCTGGATACCCGAGGATGGCGTTGTAAGGAAGGTGAATGTGGGCGACGTCGAAGTCGATGAGCTTAGTGCGATAGTTGTCGTGCCTGCCGAAGGTGACAGGGAGGCGAATTTGCCCTATCGGGGTGGTGGAGTCATCGGTCACTCCTGCGAAGGGCTTGGTTGGCTGCAGCTCATCATATGGTACTTGGAGGCGGTCGAATGTCTCGACGGAGAGAACATTGAGCCCTACACCACCGTCGATGAGGGTCTTGGTGACGAGGACATTGCTGATGAAGGGTGAGCAGAGCATCGGGAGGGCGCCGACAGTTACTGCGCACTTGAGCTGGTCGGACGAGCTGAAGGTGATGGTTTACTTGGACCACCTGAGTGGGCTCGTGGCCTCGAGCCTGGGGAGGGTTGCGTTCACCTCACGAGCAAACTGCTTGAAGATGCGCTGGGAGGCTGGGGCCTGAGTGCCGCCCAAGATGCAGGAGATGGCGCGCGGTTCTTGGAAGCCCCTAGCTCCCTCATCCTGGTGATGGTCTTCGTTCCTCCTTGGTGGTGGTGGCAGCGGAGGGAGCCAGCCTTGCACTGAGGACGGTCCTCACGAGGCTGGTCCCTCCAGGCGCCCTCATGAGGCTGGTTGTGCCAGCGGTACTCGCGAGGCCGGTTACACCACTCCTGGCGAGGGCCATGGTCGTCCCACCGTCCTCCACCTCTACCTCCTCTGCGGCCGTAGCCTCAGTCGTTGCGCTCGGGGCGCTGACCAAAGCGCCCGTCGCGGATGGCCCAGAGCTCCTGACAATTGTTGGTGTTGTGGATGTGTACGTTGTGGAAGGCGCAGAACAGGCGGCCGCCCTTGGATGACTCAGGGTGGTCGCAGCCGCGCTTCATCTCTGGTTCAGCCGCAAGCACGGCTGCTCCCTTAAGTTTCACGTCCTTGGTCTTTGCCTTCTTATCTTCTGGGTCGGCAGCTGGAAGCTCGGGGAGGGAGAGGCGTCCCTCCTCAGCTCTCGCACACTTGGTCCCATGTTGAACATCTCCAGAACCGTGCATAGGTCCTCGTGTATGGCGAGCTCTTCCTTCATCTTGACATCGCAGACGTCATCTGAGAATGCCGAGATGATGGCCTCATCCGTTACCTTGGGAATCTTGAGGCGGACGATCTTCAAGCGGTAGATGTACTTCTACAGGGTTTCCCCTGGCTGCTGCTCGATGCGCCGCAGGTCACCCGTGGCAAGCGGGCGGTCGCGAGTGCCTTGGAAGTTGGCAACGAAACGCTCGCGCATCTCGCCCCAGGAGGAGATCGATCCTGCTGGCAGGTTCAGGAGCCACGAGCGCGCGCCGTATTTGAGAGCCATGGGAAACAAGTTTTCCATGACCTTCTCGTCACCGTTGGCCGCCTCCATGCTCAACTCATAGAGCTGCAAGAATTCAACAGGGTCGGGGGTGCCGTTGTAGCGCGGAGGTAGGTCGGGCTTGAACTTGCCAAGCCAGACAACACTGTGCAGCTCGGTGGTGAATGCCCAACAGCCCGTTGTGGTCACTGGAGCCCGTCGTGGAGGTGGAGCCTGGTCTTGGTATCCACGTGCTGCCGTTGGTGGTGTTGGAAGTGCAGGAGCATCTTCTTGCGGCCGCGGGATTTCCCGACAGCTTCCTTCTTCATGCGTGGGTGCCCTGCGCGGTGGGTCGTGTCGCGGGTCCACGCGTCTTGGTGCGAGGGCGACATATTTATGTGGAGGTGGCGGAGGTGCTCCATGGGTCGTGTCGCCCGCAGTAGGAGGCAGACGAGGCAGCGAAAGGGACGGTGTAGGGGAGCCCCCAGCAGTGCTGACGAGATCGGCGATGTGGTCTAGCCAACCCTCGTAGAGGTCGTCGATGGGGCGGTAGCGCAGGAGCTCACGCGCCATGAGCATCGCAGCCTGCGTGTCCGCGGGTCCGCGGCGAGCATGGGATGACAAGCCGGCCGGAGTCAACGATGGGGTGGCGGTGCGTCCATCCCGCCGCATGGAGGGGTGCAGCGACGAGGCTTGCTGCTCGTTCCCCACCGGGCCAGTGGCAGCATTGACAGCAGGTGATGTAGAGCGACGGGGAGGGCCACCGATGGGCGCCGTCTGGGCGACGCGAGCGTTGAGAGCGGCTCGGCGCTCAACACGGGCTCGACGAGCGTCGGCCATGGAAGTGGTGGAGCAGTGGGGCACCGATTGGCGGAAGAAAGGTTTCAACTGTTGGAAATATGCCCTAGAGGCAATAATAAATTAGTTATTATTATATTTCCTTGTTCATGATAATCGTTTATTGTCCATGCTAGAATTGTATTGATAGGAAACTCAGATACATGTGTGGATACATAGACAACACCATGTCCCTAGTAAGCCTCTAGTTGACTAGCTCGTTGATCAATAGATGGTCACGGTTTCCTGACCATGGACATTGGATGTCGTTGATAACGGGATCACATCATTAGGAGAATGATGTGATGGACAAGACCCAATCCTAAGCCTAGCACAAAGATCATGTAGTTCGTTCGCTGAAGCTTTTCTAATGTCAAGTATCATTTCCTTAGACCATGAGATTGTGCAACTCCCGGATACCGTAGGAATACATTGGGTGTGCCAAACGTCACAACGTAACTGGGTGGCTATAAAGGTACACTACAGGTATCTCCGAAAGTGTCTGTTGGGTTGGCACGAATCGAGATTGGGATTTGTCACTCCGTGTGACGGAGAGGTATCTCTGGGCCCACTCGGTAGGACATCATCATAATGTGCACAATGTAATCAAGGAGTTGATCACGGGATGATGTGTTACGGAACGAGTAAAGAGACTTGCCGGTAACGAGATCGAACAAGGTATCGGGATACCGACGATCGAATCTCGGGCAAGTACAATACCGCTAGACAAAGGGAATTGTATACGGGATTGATTGAATCATCGACATCATGGTTCATCCAATGAGATCATCGTGGAACATGTGGTAACCAACATGGGTATCCAGATCCCACTGTTGGTTATTGACCGGAGAACGTCTCGGTCATGTCTGCATGGTTCCCGAACCCGTAGGGTCTACACACTTAAGGTTCGATGACGCTAGGGTTATAAAGGAAGTTTGTATGTGGTTACCGAATGTTTTTCAGAGTCCCGAATGAGATCCCGGATGTCACGAGGAGTTCCGGAATGGTCCGGAGGTAAACATTTATATATGGGAAGTCCTGTTTTGGTCACCGGAAAAGTTTCGGGGTTTATCGGTAACGTACCGGGACCACCGGGAGGGTCCCGGGGGTCCACCAAGTGGGGCCACCAGCCCCGCGGGCCACATGGGCTGTAGGGGTGTGCGCCTTGGCCTATATGGGCCACGGGCACCAGCCCCAAGAGGCCCATTCTCCAAGAGATAAGGGAAAGGAAGAGTCCTAAAAGGGGAAGGCACCTCCTAGGTGCCTTGGGGAGGATGGACTCCTCCCTGGCCCCACCCTTCCTTGGAGGAAGGGCCAAGGCTGCGCCCCCCCCCCTCTCCCTTGGCCCTATATATAGTGGGGGGAAGGGAGGGCAGCCGCACCAAAGCCCTGGCGCCTCCCTCTCCCTCCCGTGACACATCTCCCTCCTCGTCTCTTGCGGTGCTTGGCGAAGCCCTGCTAGAGTACCACGCTCCTCCACCACCACCACGCCATTGTGCTGCTGCTGGATGGAGTCTTCCTCAACCTCTCCTTCTCCCCTTGCTGGATCAAGGTGTAGGAGACGTCACCGAGCTGTACGTGTGTTGAACACGGAGGTGCCGTCCGTTCGGCACTAGGATCATCGGTGATTTGGATCACGACGAGTACGACTCCATCAACCCCGTTCACTTGAACACTTCCGCTTAACGATCTACAAGGGTATGTAGATGCACTCTCCTTCCCCTTGTTGCTGGTCTCTCCATAGATAGATCTTGGTGATACGTAGGAAAATTTTGAATTTCTGCTACGTTCCCCAACAGTGGCATCATGAGCTAGGTCTATTGCGTAGATTCTATGCACGAGTAGAACACAAAGTAGTTGTGGGCGTTGATTTTGTCAATTTACTTGCCGTTACTAGTCTTATCTTGATTCGGCGGCATCGTGGGATGAAGCGGCCCGGACCGACCTTACACGTACTCTTACGTGAGACTGGTTCCACCGACTGACATGCACTAGTTGCATAAGGTGGCTAGCGGGTGTCTGTCTCTCCCACTTTAGTCGGATCGGATTCGATGAAAAGGGTCCTTATGAAGGGTAAATAGCATAAGTGTGGAATTTGAGGAAGCCCATTGTTGGAATATACAAGCCAAGTTCTATAATGAAAAGTTCCCACTAGTATATGAAAGTGACAAAATAAGAGACTCTCTATCATAAAGATCATGGTGCTACTTTGAAGCACAAGTGTGGAAAAAGAGGATAGTAGCATTGTCCCTTTTTATTTCTTCTTATTTCTTTTTTGGGCCTCTTTTTATTTGGCCTTTCTTTTTTTTCTTTTTTTATTTGGCCTTTCTATTTTTTTTGGGGACAATGCTCTATTAATGATGATCATCACACTTCTATTTATTTACAACTCAAAGATTACAACTCGATACTAGAACAAAATAAGACTCTATATGAATGCCTCCATCGGTGTACCGGGAAGGGCAATGAATCAAGAGTGACATGTATGATAAATTATGCATGGTGGCTTTGCCACAAATACGATATCAACTACATGATCATGCAAGGCAATATGACAATGATGATGTGTGTCATGATGAACGGAACGGTGGAAAGTTGCATGGCAATATATCTCGGAATGGCTATGGAAATGCCATAATAGGTAGGTATGGTGGATGTTTTGAGGAAGATATAAGGAGGTTTATGTGTGATAGAGCGTATCATATCACGGGGTTTGGATGCACCGACTATGTTTGCACCAACTCCTGAGGTGAGAAAGGGCAATGCACGGTACCGAAGAGGCTAGCAATGATGGAAGGGTGAGAGTGTGTATAATCCATGGACTCAACATTAGTCATGAACAACTCACATACTTATTGCAAAAATCTACAAGTAATCAAAAACAAAGCAATATGCGCATCCTCCTAGGGGGATAGATTGGTAGGAAAAGATCATCGCTCGTCCCCGACCGCCACTCATAAGGAAGGCAATCAAAGAAACACCTCATGCTTCAAATTTGTCACACAATGGTTCCCATGCATGCATGCTACGGAACTTGCAAACCTCAACACAAATATCTCTAAAATGCACAACTTCTCAACTAGCATGAGTCTAGTATCACCATCTTCATATCTCAAAACAATCATCAAGTATCAAATTCTCATAGTATTCAATGCACTTTATATGAAAGTTTTTATTATACCCCTCTTGGATGCCTATCATATTAGGACTAGTTTCATAACCAAAGCAAATTACCATGTTGTTCTAAAATAGTATCAAAATAATATAAGTGAAGCATGAGAGTTCATCCATTTCTTCAAAATAAGACCACTACCATGCTCTAAAAGGATATAAGTGAAGCACTAGAGCAAATGACAAACTACTCCGAAAAATATAAGTGAAGATCAATGAGTAGTTGAATAATTATGTAACTATGTGAAGACTCTCTAACATTTAAGAATTTAAAATCTTGGTATTTTATTCAAACAGCAAGCAAAACAAAAGAAAAATAAAATGACGCTCCAAGCAAAACACATATCATGTGGTGAATAAAAATATAGCTCCAAGTAAAGTTACCGATGAACGAAGACGAAAGAGGGGATGCCATCCGGGGTATCCCCAAGCTTAGGCTCTTGGTTGTCCTTGAATATTACCTTGGGGTGCCTTGGTAATCCCCAAGCTTACGCTCTTTCCACTCCTTATTCCATAGTCCATCGAATCTTTACCCAAAACTTGAAAACTTCACAACACAAAACTTAACAGAAAACTCGTAAGCTCCATTAGTATAAGAAAATAAATCACCACTTTTAGTACTATTGTGAACTCATTATAAATTCATATTGGTGTAATATCTACTTTATTCAAACTTATCTATGGTTCATACCCTCTGATACTACTCATAGATTCATCAAAATAAGCAAACAACACAATGAAAACAAAATCTGTCAAAAACAGAACAATCTGTAATAATATGTATCAAACGTATACTTATGTAACCCCAAAAATTCTTAAATAAATTGGTGGACGTGAGGAATTTGTCTATTAATCATCTGAAAAACAAATCAACCTAATCGCACTCTCCAGTAAACAATGGCAGCAAAACTCGTGAGCGCTAAACTTTCTGTTTTTTACAGAAAGATCGCAAAGACTTCGCCCAAGTCTTCCCAAAGGTTGTACTTGGCACAAACACTAATTAAATTATAAAACCACATATAAACAGAGTCTAGATGAATTATTTATTACTAAACAGGAGCAAAAAGCAAGGAACAAAAATGAAGTTGGGTTGCCTCCCAACAAGCGCTATCATTTAACGCCCCTAGCTAGGCATGATTATTTCAATGATGCTCACATAAAAGATAAGAATTGTAACATAAAGAGAGCATCATGAAGAATATGACCAGCACATTTAAGTCTAACCCACTTCCTCTGCATAGGTATTTTGTGAGCAAACAACTTGTGGGAACAAGAATAAACTTGCATAGGAAAGCAAAACAAGCACAACTTCAAGATTTTAAGCACATAGAGAGGAAACTTGATATTATTGCAATTCCTACAAGAATATATTCCTCCCTCATAATAATTTTCAGTAGCATCATGAATGAATTGAACAATATAACCATCACATAAAGCATTCTTTTCATGATCTACAAGCATGCAAAGTTGACACTCTTCGAAAATAGTGGGATTAACATTAACTAAAGTCATGACCTCTCCAAACCTACTTTCATAATTATCACAATAAGATTCAACACCCTCCAAAATAGTGGGATCATTAATTCCTAAAGTTGACACTCTTCCAAACCCACTTTCATCAATATAATCATCATAAATAGGAGGCATGCTGTCATCAAAATAAATTTGCTCATTAAAACTTGGGGGACAAAAAATATCATCTTCATCAAACATAGCATCCCCAAGCTTGTGGCTTTGCATATCATTAGCATCATGGATATTCAAAGAATTCGTACTAACAACATTGCAATCATGCTCATCATCCAAAGATTTAGTGTCAAACATTCTAATGCATTCTTCTTCTAACACTTTGGCACAATTATCGGAATCGTTATATTCATGAAAGATATTAAAAAGATGAAGCATATGAGGTATCCTCAATTCCTTTTTTAATTTTCTTTTCTAAACTAAACTAGTGATAAAACAAGAAACTAAAAGATTCGGTTGCAAGATCTAAAGATATACCTTCAAGTGCTAACCTCCCCAGCAACGGCGTCAGAAAAGAGCTTGATGTCTACTACACAACCTTCTTCTTGTAGATGTTGTTGGGCCTCCAACTGCAGAGGTTTGTAGAGCAGTACCAAATTTCTCTCAAGTGGATGACCTAAGGTTTATCAATCCATGGGAGGCATAGGATGAAGATGGTCTATCTCAAACAACCCTGCAACCACATAACAAAGAGTCTCTTGTGTCTCCAACACACCCAATACAATGGTATATTGTATATGTGCACTAGTTCGGCGAAGAGATGTTGATACAAGTGCAATATGGATAGTAGATAAATGTTTTTGTAATCTGAAAATATAAAAACAGCAAGGTAGCAAGTGGTAAAAGTGAACACAAACGGTATTGCAATGCTAGGAAACAAGGCCTAGGGTTCGTACTTTCACTAGTGCAAGTTCTCTCAACAATAATAACATACTTGGATCATATAACTATCCCTCAACATGGAACAAAGAGTCACTCCAAAGTCACTAATAGCGCAAAACAAACGAAGAGATTATTGTAGGGTACGAAACCACCTCAAAGTTATGCTTTCTGATCAATCCATTGGGCTATTCCTATAAGTGTCACAAACAACCCTAGAGTTTGTAGTAAAATAACACCTTAAGATGCAAATCAACCAAAACCCTAATGTCACCTATATACTCCAATGCCACCTCAAGTATCTGTGGGTATGGCTATACGATATGCATCACAAAATCTCATATTCATCTATTCAACCAACACAAAGAACTTCAAAGAGTTCCCCGAAGTTTCTATCGGAGAGTCAAGACGAAAACGTGCCAACCCCTATGCATAAGTTCAGGAGGTCACGAAACTCGCAAGTTGATCACCAAAACATACATCAAGTGGATCACGTGATATCCCATTGTCACCACAGATAAGCACATGCAAGACATACATCAAGTGTACTCAAATCCTTAAAGACTCAATCCGATAAGATAACTTCAAAGGGAAATCTCAATTCATCACAAGAGAGAAGAGTGGGAGAAACATCATAAGATCCAAATATAATAGCAAAGCTCGCGATACATCAAGATTGTGCTGACTCAAGAACACGAGAGAGAGAGAGAGAGAGATCAAACACATAGCTACTGGTACATACCCTCAGAACCGAGGGTGAACTACTCCCTCCTTGTCATAGAGAGCGCCGGGATGATGAAGATGGCCACCGGAGAGGGATTCCCCCCTCCGCAGGGTGCCGGAACGGGTCTAGATTGGTTTTCGGTGGCTACGGCGGCTTCTGGCGGTGGAACTCTCGATCTAGGTTTCTTTCTGGAAGTTTCAGTATATATAAGAGGTTTTGGCATTGAGAACAAGTCAGGGGGGTCTCCGAGCTGTCCACGAGGTAGGGAGGCGTGCCCAGGTGGTGGGCACGCCCCCACCCTCATCGGCAGCCCGTGACTCTTTGGCCCAACTCTTTTACTTCATGGCCTTCTTCTGGTCCAAAAATAAGTTCCATGAAGTTTCAGGTCAATTGGACTCCGTTTTATTTTCCCTTTTTGTAGAACTCCAAAAACAAGGAAAAAAATAGAAACTGGCACTGGGCTCTAGGTTAATAGGTTAGTCCCCAAAATCATATAAAATAGCATATAAATGCATATAAAACATCCAAGGTTGATAATATAATAGCATGGAACAATAAAAAATTATAGATACGTTGCAGACATATCAGTCATCCCTTTATATATAGGTTGATGCCCGACGGCTTACAAAGTCCCACCCGGCTCACACAAACGTGACAAGTTCGGTTTCTAACTAAGCTTGCCTTACAGGACAAGTTAAACATATGGTGGCTCATCCCTTTAGGCCTCAAGTCGCCTCCGAGTCTTGGGCCATCAATAGGCTTGCTCTATGAACCGCCATCTTCATGTCTTCTTGACCCTTATCGGGCCTCTTCATCTTTAAGACGCCAGTGGCATGACTCGGCCCCTCCTGGGCGGGTCATACCTAATAGTTATATCCCCAACATTAGGCCCCGGGTTGATTTGAACTTGTTCACATCAATCTTCACCACTTGTCTTAGCAGAATCCTCCATTATCAATTCCCTTCCAATTCACTGTAAACCGCCATGACGTCACATCACAGAACCGCAGTAACCCACCATGACATCACTTCACATTAATTTCGCACGAAGCACAGGATATCTCAACAGATCTTTATCTTAATAGACCTCCCAAAAATCGAGGCATCCATATAGCCACATAATCATTTTCAGCCTCCTCGATTCCCGTGCATGCCGTCTAGACACCTCCTTATAAATATGGATAGGAGGCCCTTCTTTTCACTTTTTACCCTTGCCCCCTCATCTTCATCTTCCTCTTCATGACGCCTCTGGAACCTGACCTCCATCGCCACCATCTTCCTCCAGCTTCATCAGCTCCGGCCGCTGCATCGACCTGAGTGGACCAGAGAACGCGGCGCACCTGCACTGCTCACCGGCGCCAGTAAGTACTCATTCTGCTTCACATAAGTAGATCTGCATTAGGGTTTTTGTTGTCCGTCGGTGTTCTTCACCGTTCTTCATCTTTTCTCCTTAGAACACATAGTTCGATCTGAACACAATGCTGAAGTTGTGCGGTAGTCGTTTGAGCATCCTTTTCCAATGACAGCAGATACCCTTTCTATATGAGATCCCATCTGAGCACCTGAGTTCTTCCACTGCCGCAACCTTTGGTTTAATTTTTTTTTCTGAATTGATGTAGATCCAAAATCATAGAACTTGTCTATGGAATCTGTTTGTCCAGTACTTAGCAAAATTTCACTTATAGATCTTCATATACTTATGAACTGCAGTTGTGCGGGTGGCTCATATGATAGGCAGTAACCCGCCAGACACCATTATCCCCGCTTTAAGCTGTCAGTATTCATTCAAAAGATGTATAACCCGGCATCTTCTTCTGATTTAATCATGCCCACCTTTACAGCACGTGCCCTCTGCATATGAATTGGCCTGGCATAATGCACTTACTTTTTAATCACTGGACGGCTTAATAGCATAACCTTAATTCGGCAATATTTTCCTTTCTAGGCTTTTCATCAAAAAAATGACCAAGACCGTCACTTCTTGCAACTGGGTCGCCTCCCGGGTCACGAAGTAGACGTTGAACAAGCATATTCAAGTTGGCCTCTTAGCTGCAAAAAACGTTATCCACCAAAGAGTCCCAAGAACCGAGACCACCCCTGATCCAAAAGAGGGCGAAGTTGTAGTTTTTACTAATCACATCCTCCAGGGGTTCACTCCGCCCGGCTCAAAAATTTTTCGTGATGTGTTGCATTTCTTCCAACTCCATCCGCAAGATATTGGGCCCAACTCTTTTTCAAACATCTGCAACTTCCAAGTGTTTTGCGAAGTATATCTTTAACAAGAGCCCACTATAGAACTGTTCAGAGAATTCTACTACTTGAACCATCAGACCGAGTTCACAGACGGCCCCAATCTAGAACTAGATGGTATTTCAATTCAGAGACGGAAAGAAGCCACCTTCCCTGCCGCCGCACCTCCCAGTCATCCTAAGGACTGTAACCAAAATTGGTTTTATTACAAGGACACATCTCTAGAGGGTGAAAATCCACTGCCAGGTTACCATGAAAGCCGGCTTAGCAACAGACATCCTCTCCCAGAACGGATCATCACAGAAGAACGGGCCAAATATATGCCCATTTTTTCAAAGATCAGAGCCTTAATGGCCAATGGTTTGACTGGAGTTGATCTGGTTCGATGCTGGGTCACATGGAGAATCCTGCCCTTAAGCCGCTGATCCGGCTTAATGTGTGAATATACCGGCAATGTCAAATACCGCTGCGTCACTCTTCATTCTGTCTAGAATATGAACAGATCAATGATATGACGAAGACTCTACTCAATGAGAATTTAGAGACCTGCAGCAAAGTGGGGCTGAACCCCTTTTGCACCTTCAACAAACCGCTAGCTGTAAGTATTTTCAAGCCACTTTCATTAAATCATTATTTCTCAATCTGCCTTCTCATTATTACTTGATCTTCTGCAGGTTGATTCCCCCTTTTGGAATAAGAAACTCCAAGACAAGCCAGCTAAGAAGGTCAGAACCAAAACCAAGGCTTCCAAGAAGACCGCCAAAAAGAAGACAAACACCTCAGAACTATTCACTTTGAATGACGACGAGTCGGAGGTAGAACTTGACTCCCTTGGCTCTTTCTTTATATATCTGATTGACATTGAAAAATCTCAGGATGACGCGGAAGGAAGTCAGGCGAATATTGAAGAAGTAACTACCACTTCCTCCGACTCAGAACCTCTACCAATACAGAAAGTTCGTCAAGCAAGTTGGAAAGTACAGTTTTCTCACACTTTTGGTCACTTGGATCCCAACTTTATTTTGAAGAAACAATAGCATGAAGCTCGCCGCACAACCTGGAATAGTGGAGGTGGAGAACTTTCCTCCGGTTTACCCAATACACAACTCCTCGCAAATGCCGGAAAGAGGTGCCTCAAAACTCAATCTCTGTTTATCGAAAGGCATGTCTCATTCGCCAACCACTTAATCCGTCCGACTCAAATTATCAGGGAACTCCTCACTCTTCTTCCGGGACTCAACTGGAACTTAGATTCCTCTTTTCAAAGTCGCTCCTGGGTGAGAAAATTAAAATTCTTTGTTTCCGTACTTATACATTTGATATATTAACTCTTTCATGTGTTGCATTTCCAGTCGTATAGCCAAGCCCAGCAAAAAGCTGCACGTAAATAAACTAGCGGAAGATCCCATGGCTTCTGACCCGGAGAAGCAGACTATGTCTGAATCTTTGCATCAAACCTCTAAAGCAGCTATTGGTGATCCTCCACTAGAACACAATGTTATAATGGATTCCATGGATGTTTTCCCGGCAAGTGCTAAGCCGCCAAGTCCCATTAAGCCTGCTGAAGAAAAGGTTGACAGTGTTATTGTCACCGGGATTGGCTATACAGAACCGGGCAACCCCACTGTTTTATCAAAACATAGTGCCAAGGAAGAATTCGCAACTGCTGACAAGGGCAAGTGGAAGCTGGATTTGGAAAGTTATGCCCAGTTTAATGCTCATGAGATTCATGCGGGTTACCTAAACCGCCTTCACACCGGTCGTGACTTTGAAGCCAGCTTAGTCAATCTGATGAAACAGCGCTTTGAGGTAAACACTCAAAAACTCTTCATATATATAGGGTGGGTCTATTATGATAACACCCTTAAGAGTCTTATTCTGCACATCAATTTCTTATAGCGCCTGCTAGGCGTCATCCGGTTGATAACCGAGAAAAATCATCTGCCCTGTTCGCCCTACGATCTATGGGAATCGGACCGCTCAGATTCACGCGGGTGTTGAAGCGTAGGCTTTTCGCACATTACGTGGGCGTTGGGACTACAAGGCTGGTTATACACGTCGTTACTCGCCTCCATGACCCAACCAACAACTGCTAAGGCAGCTACGTAGTCAATGTAGAAAAGCCTCCCATTCCGTTCAGCTAGGGGTCGTCCACTAGTATCCATGCAGCCTAGTTCTTGCGTACATATTTGACACTTTGGATTGGAAGTCAAATGAAAGAGCAACACGAGCTATTGCGGCTTCATGTTGCGACCGCGGCCTGACCTCCTCGACGACCAAGGTGATACGAGGCGTGTTGGAATTGTGGCTTGACTGCTTCAACGAGCACGGGGATGCTACGAGCCGTGAAGTGATGGCGGCCTGGCTGCTTCGACGATGTTGCGACCACATGTTTCAAAAAATATGGCGATGTAGCAATGGCGTTCTTTGAACATTCACGGTGTGCTTCGACGACATGCGTCGCCGGACACGGTAATGCTACAACGGCGGCCTAGTTGCGCCTCGTCGATATCTTTCCAACGGCGTATCATTTGAATCATTGCGACCAGCAGTTTGTAAAAATTTCGCCAAAAAATGGCCGCTGCCACTCGTCGTCTGCCGCACGATTTTCAAAAATTAACTTAAAACCATAAGGAATCTCAAAAACATCTCAACATATGAAAGTTGCGCCTCGTCCATAGCTTTTCAATGGTATATTACACGGCTTATTTTGACAAACGCTTAAAAAACAGGAGCGAAAACAATACCGAAAATTTGCAAAAAAATTGGAAAATAGAATTTCACGATTTATTAAATTTGAAACTGCTCTTAAACTGTAACAAATTAGAGAAAAAACTACATGTGAAAAAGATGCGCCTCGATGATATCTATCCAACTGTGTATCATTTGCTTCATTCCGACGAGCAGTTTAGAAAAAAAATGCGGAAAATGCTCGCTGCCACTCGTTGTGGGCTGCACCATTTTCAAAACTGCTCTTAAACCGTGAGGAATCTCAAAAAGTGTTTAACATTGCAAACTAGCGCATAATCCATAGCTTTTTAATGGTATATTACACACCTCGTTCCGATAAATGGTTAAAAAACTAGAGCAAAAAAGGTACCGAAAAAATACAGCGTGCATTTTTTTGCGACGGGAAGTTCACTCGCGTGAGTACTGCAGCACATGGTTCAAGCAATGACGTGCACTTGCGTTGAGCGTGCAGTGCAGAAGTGTTATCACAATAGTTATTCTGCTAATATTAGCAGAATAGACTGGCTATAATGAATTATATATATATATATATATACATAAACACTATTCTGATCATGGGATCAGAATAATATTCTGATCACAACCTGAACTGTCTGAGTAACGCGCCTGGATTTCCCTCTGCACGAACCTGACCTTCGTGCTATCTTCGCAACTGTGGCTTCCCCCACGAATTATTCTGTTTAGTCATGTTCTCTATGATGTTAGTGTAATCTAAAAATGTTTTTAGCAACTAAATACCGGTTCTAAATAGGAATCTCGCCCGTTCGCGGATTTTTCTCTCGGGTCGTGATGAAATTGCGTTTTCTGCAATTTTAGTGCCTGAGTTGTTCGACCTGAACTTCTCCCGGTGCTAGGTTGAATTTCCGCCAACATTGCCCAAATGTGGCTTGCGATGTACCATTGGAAAGCTATGGATACCAGTATCATGACCCAAGTTAAATTTTTGGCAAAATGTAAGCGGTTTAAGAGCACTTTTGAAAACCGTTTTTTCCTCATACAAAAAACGTGAATCGAATTTTCGATCGCATTTCTAAACCGTTTATCGGAATGAGTCAAATAATATGGTGTTGGAAAGCTGCTGCAAAACCGCTCCTTCCACATGTTGAAAGTTTTCTCTAATTCCCTATGGATAAAGAGTAATTTGGACAATCATAGAATTTTTTAAACGGAACACCCGAGTTCATATTTTTCGATGCCATTTCTAAACGGCAAATCCAATTAAGGCAAATAATACTCCCTCCATTCCACAATGTAGTGCTTCTTCTATCCCCGTGCTTCAACTTTGACCGTAAATTTGACTACCAAGACTGATTGCGGCGGGAGAAAAAGTTATATCACTGAATTCGTTTCGAAATAAGTTTTTCATTATGTAACTTTTTCTCCCGCCGTAGTCGGTCTCGTTCGTTAAATTTATGATCAAAGTTCGACCTCAGGAAGCGCGGGCACACTATATTTTGGAATGGAGGGAGTATGGCGTTGGAAAGCTTATGAAAATGCGCTATTTTTCATGTTAAAAGTTTTTTATAATTTTGAACTATTTAAAAGTAATTTAGAAAACGATACAAGTTCCACCGAGTTCGTATTTTCGAGCTAATTTCTTAACCGTACGTCTGAATGCAGCAAATGATATGGCATTGGAAAGCTTGAACAAATGCGAAACTTTTTTGAATATATTGTGTCTCCCAATTCCATATGGTTTTAAGTCAATTTTGAAAATGGCCAAAAACATATTTCCCCGTAATTTGTACAAACTTTATCGGAATGAGGCAAATAATATACCGCTGAGAAGCTATGAAAAATGCAAAACTTTTCCATGTTGATGGTTTTCTCTGATTTCTAGTCGTTTTCATGTAATTTCAAAAACGGTAAGATCATTCGTTCTGCCTTTATCGCGAAACAGATTCTTCAAAAATGCACGACTTGAAGAACCTGAACTTCTCGGTGCGTGTACCTGAACTTCACTCTATTTTTCACGTGATTTTTTTTCTCGTAGCTCTCCATCCACTGCTCGTAGCTCATCCACTCACCGAAAGCTGCTATAAGAAAACAACTTTCCCGTGTTGATCATTTTTTCATACTCACAATGATTTTAAAAGTTTTTCATCTGAAATTCATCCGTAGTAGTTGAACTTCGTGCCGTTTTCACGTTGAACTTCTGTAACGTACTTTCGTTTGTAATTATCTCATTCATTCGTTAGTGTTACACAAATGATATTCCTTTTGTACAAACCTCTCTCTCAAATATATTTTTTAACTTTCTCCGACAAAGGACGTGAACTTATAACAACAAAACATTTGGACCTTGCCTTTTTATTCATTTTTCTCATATTAAGCACACCATGTAGTACAAGATCTTTTTCCATTTTTACAATTTGAGTTTTTTATTTTTGTTTTGAAATCAAATTGCTCCCAAATAATAATTGAACTTCTTTGTGTATTGAGAGAATTATTTTAAAAGGTAAAAAAACAATTTCTTTTTTGTGTTTACGAACATGGAAATACAAGGTGAACCTCTCTCACAAGAATTTTTGAACTTCCCCAGACAAAGCACTGAACTTCTTTTAACAAACATTTTAATATTTTATTTTTCTATACTTTTATTTTCACCTGAAATGCATTCCTTGCAATACTTGAACTTCTCGTTGTTTTCACTATGAACTTCTGTCGCATATTTGTGTATACGTCGAATTACACGCAATTGAAGGTGGGACGCCATTTTTCGCCATTTTAAAACATGTAATTGGAGTTCGGGCATCCTGGAATATAAATTCTGTATCGTGCACGGAGGTGCACGTGAACTTCTTGCAACGAATCTGATTTTTTTTATGTACCTCGAACTTCTCTGTTATTTTAATTTAAACTTCTTAGTCATATTCTTAGAAAGAAAATATGTTTTTATATAATCATTGAACATTTTTTTTGTAAATTGCACTTCATACTTTTTTTATTAGAAACATTAATAATTTGAGTTTCCCATATACATCAAACTACTCCTCTGAGTTTTGAACATCGTTATTTTTATTTTTTAGTAACAAGGAAAATCTGAGTTTTTTATAAATATTGAACTTCTTTATTTTGTAATTTGGACATATAGGTTTATTTCTATTAGCATCAAAATATCCTAGTTTTGTCATAAATATTGGACTCCCTCCACATTCTTTTTAAATTTTTATTTATTTGTAAAAGCATAGACACAAACGGGAGAGAGAATTATGTGTGCCTAAAGTGGGTAGCAATTTCCAACTTTCCCTCGTTGAGCACTTGAACTTTTAGCAAGAAATTTTATTCATTTTATGAGCTGGTTTTAAAAATGCCAAAATCGCATTGGTCTTTGTTTTTTTCGAACATGTCAATCTTAGGTTTTAATAAACTCCAAACTTCCATGTTATTTTAATTCGAACCTCACATTGGTTTTATTTTCTATTAGCGGTTAGAATTTGAGTTTTTAATAAACATTGAACCTCTCATTGCTTTAATTTGAACTTCTATGTTTATTTACAAACGGGGAAATCCATTTTCTAATTCAATTTTCTAAACTATTTTTTGTTACTTTAATTTGAACTTTCTCGAGCCCAGCACTTAAACTTCTAGCAAAAGTTTTCTTGGACTTCGCCTTTTTATTCCTGTTTTCTCATATGAAACACACACCATGCAGTACATGAACTTCCGTCTGTTGTCAATTTGAACTTCTCTCTATTTCACTTTAGTAACGAAAAAAATCTGAGTTTTTATAGACATCGAACCGCTCTAACTTTTTTATTTGAACTTTTTGTGTGTTTTTTAGAAATGTGAAAATTGGAGTTTGTTAGAAACATTGAACTTCTTCGTTATTTCGAATAGAACTTTTTGGTCTTATTCTTTAGTAACCAGGAAAAACTGAGTTTTCAAATAAATATCAAATTGCTCTGCTTTTAAAATTGAACTTCTTGGTTTTATTCTTTAACAACTTTTTGATGTAGACACTTGTTACAAATTCGCTGCCTTTTGAGAGCATAAAATGGCGAAAACAACATTGGTTTTCCCTTTTTACATGTAATTGAAGGCTAGACGTCTCACAATTTAATTTTTCAATGGTGCATGAGGAGCACGTGAACTTCTCGCTACAAACCTTTTAGGATTTTAGTTTTGTATTCTTTTTATTCTCAACTGAAAACACATTTTATATAAATAGTTGAATTGCTCGTTGTTTTCACATTGAACTTCGGTCACATTTTTTTGTTCGTAATTTCCCCACCCGTTCATCAGAGTTGCACGACGTTTTGTGTGTGTTTTTGCACAAGTAAATAGACGGTGAATCTCCTTTACAAGAATATTTGAACTTCCTGGGGCGATCATGTGAAATTATAAAGTCTTTTTATACCTTGTCTTATTATTATTATTTTTCTTATATGAAACACACTCCATGTAGTAGTTGAACCACTGGTTTCAAATTTTCAGTGGATCCTTACCATATTCGGCGCCCTGAGGTGCAAGGTGGTGGCATAGTGTATCCGAGACGGGAGCCATAGCCGGTGGCGCACGGGCCGGCGGCCGGGTATCATAATACCGCTTGGAAGAGCTTATGTATAGAAAACCGTGTTGTTTGAATTTTGAACTACTCTGTTATTATAAATTGAACTTCTTGGTTTATTCTTTAGTAACTGGAGAAATGAGAGTTTTGTCAAAACCTCAAACCACTCTACTATTTATAAATTGAACTTCTTGGGTTTATTGTTTTAGTAATCAGGAAAATCTTGGTTTTATTCTTTTCATAACAAGAAAAATCCAAGGTTTTAATATACTTCAAACTATTCTATTATTTAGAATTGAACTTCCTAGTTTTTTCTAGGAGTATTTTATTGAACATCCAACTTTTGTGGTATTTAAACCTGATTTTTTTTATTTTATTTTTTAGAAACGAATAGTATTTTTATTTTTTTAATAAACTTCAGACCTCTCTATTTTTAAAATTTGAGCTTCATGGAATTTTTGTATGTTCGCCTCTTTGTTTTTGGATACCCAATGTGTGTGTTTTGCCGTAAGTGAATATATTGAACTATCTGTGGCAGAGAATATGAACATCACATAAACCTTTTTTTGTCTTCAAGAAATACTCGCTTATTTTTTTTTTTGCTTTCAATATTGAAATCCTATGCTCTATTTTTTTGTAACAGTTTCATGAAGGAAAAGGAAAGACGCAACATAATGTGTGTCAGAGAGCAACTAGTTGGGGAAACCAACCAATACATGATACATTTTTACCATAAAGAACAAAGATCAATTTTTTATCATGTCTTTCCATTTTGAACCTCACTAAAAGAGTTTCTATTCAATGTATGTTTTAGTGTTTTCCCTATTGGGTGAACTTGCTGCTTTCTCAAAATTGAACTTCCTAATTTTGTACTCCATGAACACAAAAAACTGACACTAAAATTAATATGGAAAACAAACATGACAAAAAAGAGTTCTAAAATTTAGAGTAATACGCGTGCGCGCGCACACACACACCCATAACAAATCCACAATTTTTTTTGGCTTTCATGAAATGAAAAGAGTTTTAGTCTCAAAAGCATAGGCATCAAACTTCCATGAATTACAAAACAAACTTTTTTGCGTCAACTTAGGTAAAATTTCCTCGTGAGCAAAAATACATGAACCTCTCCTATCTTGTTGGGACCAGTGCTCGATTTCTACAAGGAATACTGGTCGAGGGCAGAGGGGCTGAGAAGCTTGGCGTCGTCAGCGTTCTGCACCGGGAGGTGAGGAAAGATGACCTGCTGCTGCTTTACTGGTGGCCGACGACCCAGCAGCTTGACAGCCTCCTGGCCGGAGGGGCGCGTGCAAGATCCGTCACCCAGCTGCCTCTATCTTCTCTGCTGGATGTGGCCACCCAGCTGTAGGTCGTGCCCTCCTCTTGCTGCAAGCCGAGCCCTCCTCTAGCTGCAGGTTCATCACTGGTATAGGAAATATAGACGTACAACAATCAAATATTCAAATAACTCAGAAAGAAGCGAGCAACCACAATTTTGTATGTACAACAAAGTAAGAAGCATGTTTGGGTGCTAGCTAAAATGCCATTGCACGACACACACATCAGCAGCAGCACACACATACGTCTATCACAAATGTTCAGTTCAGAAATAGAGAATGCAACAGTAGGCAAAACTGAACTGAATAGGCAGGGGCTTCACCGCGGCAGCTGCGTGCCTGCATACAAGAGACCCCGTCCGTGAGCTGTTTCCACACTGATCCATTGGTGCAAGTGTCATAGTGGCCACTCTCGTGGCTGAAGCAGGCGGAGGAGGCTCACCATCTGCCAAACATGCACCATCGGACTGCATAGGCTCACCCGTCGAACTTCGCACGTTGTGCGGAGCTCCATCCCTCTTCAGCCGAGCGACACCAAGGGACGACGAGTAGGACCACGCCTCAGGCCAGCTCCCATGCTCGCCAGTGCAAAGGGTGACGCCACGGGCCAAAGACGAACTACTTGCACGTGTCTGCCGAATAGCAGCCCACCACGGCTTGTGTGTTCCAATGAGCAACGCCGTTCATGGAGTGACGAGAAGCCTCCAGAACTACATCCTAGATCTTGAATATACAAGCACGATTGCGAAGGAGTACAGAGGGGGTGGGGGGATCTCATCGTTTACCTCACCGAAGGGAGCGATAGGGGATGGGGTGGAACGGTTTTAGCGCTGTGGGGGAGGAAGCTTCCTCCGCCTCCGGCAGCGCGTGGTGGCACGTGGTGGCACGACGTGACGGCGGCGCGTATTGACGGCAGGGAAAGCTAGGGGCGGCGGCGGGACGTTGGGGCCGCGGTGTCTCTGGTTGAGGCATGGCGGGGCTGCCGCGGTGTCACCGGTTGGGGCGGGACGGCCGCCGCGTCTCCGGTTGGGGGCTTGGTGGCGGCGGCGCCGGTGCCACTGGTTGGGGACAGGGTGGCAGGCGGGAGGTGCGGGAGCTGGTGGGATCAGGATTGGGGGAGGTGGGGTGGGCTTATTCCCCTTCTTTTTCTGTGACGGCCCGGTTCAGGAACATCCGCATCGAGTCTATATAGGGCGCTGTGATCCAAATAATTATTCTAATACCTTCTCCCAGCCGCCGCCCCAGCACTATTCTAATCCCAGGATTAGCATAACTATTTGGATCACGGCGCACCCTATATAGGGCCCGAAGAGGCGTTTCCGAACTTCTGAGAAAACTCACCCGATCGGTCAAAGAAAAAAACCCACCCCACCCACTTCCCACGACTCCCTCCACTACCCTCTCCCGATCCCATTTGCACACTCCTCACGGCATCGCGCCGCCGCCGATGAACTTCTCCCGATCCACCGCCGCCGCCCTACATCCCGCCGGCGCGCCTAACTCCAGCCACCTACCGCCGCCGCCGACGAGCGGATCCAGCGCCGCGCCAGGTTTGGCCGCCCCTTCTTCCCCAGCGCGCTCCCGCCACCAGAGCGCCCCCCCCCCGGCCCATGGGTCCCGCCGCCGGTCTCCTCCTACAACCCCGCCGCCACCGTCCCCCGGATCCAGCTGCAGCTCCGCCACACGCCTCGGATCCGGCTGCGGCGCCGCCCCCCACCGCAGGATCCAGCCGCCGCCCCAACCGCGAGATCCGTTCGCCGCCCCCATCCGGCCGCCGCGATGTCACCGTCCATCACCCGGTGGTGCAGTGCGGCGCGCCCTTCCCTCCCGTCCGGCGCAAACTTCCCTCTACGCCACCTCGACCTTCCCTCCCCTTCGGTGCAGCCTGCCCTCTGCTCCGGCGCGCCCTCCTACTCCTCCACGTGCGGCATGAACCTGGCCTTCGACCGCGAGCTCATCGGCCCGCCCATATGCTTCAGCCTCATGGGCGACGGCCAACCCATCGAATGGTACGACGACATGTGGCCGACTAGTGCATCACGGTAACTATAACTAAACTAAACGCACACATCGTCTTTGAGTTTGGTCCGGCTGTACTGAACTTTTACTGAATAATTTGTGTATGTGTGCAGGTGGTCTGCGACCACCTTGGGCTAGGAGTCAAGACGGAGCTGCCCTACATCTGGCACAGCAAGGCCAGCAATCCGTTCGTGAACCTGAAGGAGTACAAGGGCATCTTCTGGCAGGAGGACATCATCCCCTTCTTCTAGGTCGCGAAGCTGACAAGGAATGGGACACCGTGCAGAAGTGCTACATCTCGGTCTCGCAGCAGGTCAAGGAGAAGCTCAGCAAGATCGACCCCTACTTCATCAAGCTCGCCGACGCCATGGTCATCTGGATCGAGGCCCGGGACGTGTTCAACTCCAAGGACTCCAAGGAGGCCGACGCCAACGGCAATCTCAAGGGGAAGTAGATCGAGATCGAGGGAGAGAACCTTTTTTGCATTAGCATACTAAGCAGGCGGTGAGGCGGCATATACCGGTTTCTTCAGTTCGTAGGTTCAATGCGTGCATCAGGTATTCAGGTTCAGGCTGTTGTGTAGTACAAAACATTAGCTGCCTGTATGTGAGAAAACCATGTTGTTTCTTATTTTGTTTATGTGAGAAAACAAAAATGTATTTTAGAAGTTCATTTATTATTTCCCCAAAAGTTCATATATTACTACCTGTATGTATTTTGACATTTCACAACAACTGACAAGACTTGCGGCTGGATAGAGTGGCAAAACGATGGTACGCCACTCAAGCAGTGCATCACCGGCAGCCGCGTCGTCTCCTCGGCAGCAAAAAGCAGCTTAACTAAAGTTCAATTCGTACGCTACTAGTAGGTCAACTACAGCAGCAGCAGAGTTTTTAGCGTCTTCTTCCTAATTTCCCCATGTGAAATTCAATAAAAAGGAAGGAGCAATCTCCTTCTGGCTCAGCCATCGGTGATCCCGTTCGTGCTTCTCCTAAAGACCAAGTCGAACTTCACCAAAAACTAGAAAAAAGATGAGCACGTTCGTGCTTCTGCTGCAGACCAAGTCGAACTTCACCAAAAACTAGAAAAAAGATGAGCACGTTCGTGCTTCTCCTGCAGACCAAGTCGAACTTCACCAAAAACTAGAAAAAAGATGAGCACGGATGCCTGTCGATGTCCGTTGTGTTATCCTGCTGACCAAGCAATTCAAAAAGGAGCAGGTGGTTTCGTTTGCCTAAAGTACAAACATAAAAATATTTAGTTTTGATTCTTTGTAGTTATTCCTCCTAACTCGAGGGAGCACTAACCATCCAAATATGTGCTCTTATACCTTTTTCTGTTCAAAGTGTGGTGAGGAATGAGAGGTACAGTATGTCTTTTTTATATGAAAAATCTTCGTATAGCAACAAGCAGGAAACAATTGAAACTATGTCCTTCTTTTGTTTGATTGTTTCTGTATTTGGCTTATGGAAAAATTTACATGAGTTCCGTCTAGAAAATTTTGAAAATTTCAAATTGTAAAAAAGTTAAAATTTCAAATAGTTAAAAAAAATCATATTTCCATGTTTCTAAAAAAATAAACGAAGATGTTGTAATAAAAAAAGAGTTTGATGTTCACGCGCGAGGCCCGGCTACGGCGTCGTCCTGCTCCGCCGCCGCGGTCGTGGAAGATGACCATAGTATTGTGTGTAATGCCTGCACATAGTGTTGTGTGTAATACGAATTGGTGTTGTACTGTGCATGTATATTGTTGTGTAATTTTTTGCTTTTCGAACATGAAATTCATGTTTAGAAAAAACTAAGTTCAGAGGTATCACATAACAAAAACTTTCATCCAAAAAACCCAAAGGTCATTAGAAAAAGCATCTCAAACAATTTTGTAAAAAAGATTTCTCTGTTAAAATAAACCTAGAAGTTCAAATTTAAAAACAGAGTGGTTCGATGTCTATCAGAAAGTAGGATTTTTTCCATTACTAAAATAAATAAAACTAGGAAGTCAATATTAAAAAGATTGAGAAGTTCAATGATTATAGGAAACTCAGTTCCTCGTTAGTAAAGAATGGAAACAAGAAGTTCAAAAATAAAATAACAAGAATTTCAACTTTAAAAAATAGAGCGCTTCAAAATTTCATAAAAAAGATTCAGAAAAAAAACCAGGAAGTCCATATTAAAAAGACGGAGAAGTTCAATGATTATAGAAAAATCTCATATTTCCCTCGTTATTAAAGAATGGAAACAAGAAGTTCAAAAATAAATTAACAAGAAGTCCAACTTTAAAAAAATAGAGCGCTTCAAAATTTCATAAAAAAGGATTAAGAAATAAACCAGGAAGTCCATATTAAAAAGATGGAGAAGTTCGATGATTATAGAAAACTCAGATTTTCCTCGTTATTAAAGAATGGAAACAAGAAGTTCAAAAATAAAATAACAAGAAGTTCAACTATTAAAAATAGAGCGCTTAAAAATTCATGAAAAAAGATTATGAAAAATAAGATTAAAAATTCATAAAAAAACTCAAATATTTTCATGTAACCGAGAGAAGTTTAGGTTGATAACTGCTAGAAGTTCATGTAATACACGACGTGCATTTTGTATTAAAAAAAGAACAAAAAAGAAAAGGAAATTTTTTTTGTTGTTATAAGTTCAAGTCCTTCGTCGAAGAAAGTCAAAAAAAATATTGTGAGAGAGATTTGTACAAAAGGAAATAACATTTGTGTAACACTGACGAATGGATGAGAAAATTACAAACGAAAATACGTCACAGAAGTTCAACTGAAAATAGCAGGAAGTTCACCTACTACACTGAATGAATTTTAGATGAAAAACTTTTAAAATTGTCGCGAGTATGAAAAAACAATCAACACGGGAAAGTTAAGTGCTTACAGCAGCTTTCCACCGGTATATCACTTGCTCAATTCCGGTTAGTGGATGGAGAGCTACGAGCACTGAATGGAGACCTACGAGCAAAAAAATCATGTGAAAAACAGAGTGAAGTTCAGGTACACACGCCGAGAAGCCCAGGTTCTTCACGCGGTGCATTTTCGAAGAATCTGTTTCGCGATAAAGGCAAAACGCATGATCCCACCATTTTCGAAATTACTTGAAAATGGCTAGGAATCAGAGAAAACCATCAACATGAAAAAGTTTCGCATTTTCTGTAGCTTTTCAGCGGTATATTATTTCCCATTGCGATAAAGTTTGTAGAAATTACGGCAAAAATACGTCTTTAACCATTTTCAAAACTGACATAAAATCGTAGTGAATTAGGAGAAACAATATCTACAAAAAAGTTTCGCATTTCTTCAAGCTTTCCAACGCCATATCAGCTGCTGCATTTGGACGTACGGTTAAAAAATTAGCTCAAAAATACGAACTCGGTGGAACTTGTACCATTTTATAAATTACTTTTAAACCATTCAAAATTAGAAAAAACTTTTAACATAAAAAACTAGTGCATTTTCATAAGCTTTCCAACGCCATATTATTTGCCTCGATTGGATCAGCCGTTTAGAAATGGCGTCAAAAATACGAACTCGGGTGTTCGATTTACGAATTTTTATGATTTTCTGAATTACTCTTTAACCGTAGGGAATTAGAGAAAACTTTCAACATGTGGAAGAAGCGGTTTTGCAGCAGCTTTCTAACGCCATATTATTTGCCTCATTCCGATAAACGGTTTAAAAATGCGATCGAAAATACGATTCACGTTTTTTGTATGAAGAAAAACGGTTTTCAAAACTGCTCTTAAACCGCTTACATTTTGCCAAAATTTTAACTTGGGTCATGATACTGATGTCCATAGCTATCCAATGGTATATCGCAAGCCCCATTTGGACACATTTTAGCAAAAGTTCAACCTAGTACTCGGGGAAGGTCAGGCGCGTTACTCGGTAAGTTCATGTTGTGATTAGAATATTATTCTGATCCCGTGATCAGAATAGTGTTTATGTGTATATATATAAGCCGCCAAGTCTACTGAATATGAAAGAATTGAGTATGCTGTAGACTTAAATAACATCTTTGACCTTGTAGCTATTCCATAGCATTTTGTAACTCTACTGAATCAAAACGAGTAGTCACCAAGGGCCGGCTTAAACTGGAAGGTTAACCCGGGACTTCAAATTGTAATGCTAAAATCCTCATACATAGCCCCCAAGGGCCGGCTTGAGCTGCATAGCTAAGCCGGGACTTATCACCATACTTATGAACACATCCTCATATGTAGCCCCCATGAACCGACTTCAGTAGAAGAAACTAACCGGGTCATTAAAGATTTGTCTTCAAAAAGAGCAATGTACATTAGCCCGCAAGTGCCAAGTAAATTACTTGTATTATGCTTGGGACTTCAAATAAGATGATTATAATGCTACCTGTCTTTGTATATTTGCAGGCTGAACTGCACATGAAAGAATCTCAAATCACCGATCCGCGACAAAACATCAAGTCCCAACAATCAGAAACTTCAAAGGCCAAGTCAGAGCTGAAAACTACCTTAGAAGAAACTGAAAAGTTGAAAAGGGATTTCAACGCTGAGAGAACCGTTTGGGAGACTTAGAAGGCAGCTCTGTTGAAAAGAGTTGAAGATGCCGAAGCTGCGCTTAAGCCTGTGACTGTAGAGTTATCTCGCTTAAAGCATCAGATTAATAGCATGAAGCTTCCATCTTCAGTAACTAATTTTGTATTGTTAATCTTTCACCGCCAGCGTATAACAACCATCAGCCGGTTTATCAATAACTTTGCTGATGCAGGCCCCATAAGTTCCAACCTGGGTCAAGACATGCGTGTGAAGCTGAAAGCTGCATACACCCTTATGGAGCAGTTATACACCAGCGCTCAATGGGTTGTAGCTGCCGTCTCTCATACTAAACAACCACCTTCACTTATCAGAGAAACACTGGACAAACTGTAAGTCGTACCCCAAAGGGTGGAGGAGATAAAGCGATCAAATGCCAGAGCTGGTGCCATCATCGCCCTCAGCTGGGCCAAGGCATGGCAGGTAGAGCTAGATGTCGTGGCAATGAGTCTGACAGTAAGAGTAGGGGGTACGTAGGAGGAGGCAAGATCCTAGCTACGGCGAGGTTGTACACACGAGTTTACTGTCGGCGTTTTGGGAACGGGGGTCCGCAGACTTGCCTACCTGCGGCCCGCAGCGTGGCTAAGCCAGCAGGCCGTACGGCCCATCCTCACCAAAGAAGCGCCCAAGACCCTCGCGAGGGGACAAGCCTCGCGAGGTGGACGACGCAAGACCTCCTCTGGAGCGGCCTAGCCAGGTAGGCTCACGAGGATCGGAGATGTCAAGGCAAGGAGAACCTCATGAGGTTCTCGTGACGTGAGCCGTGACGATCGACACTAGGCGGGCGCCAGCGTGCACAGCGTCCTTGTTTCCTCTTTGGTGCAAAGGGGGCAAGCGCAGCCACGGAGTACCAACGCCTCAGGCAAAGGTTGCCATTTCGGTGCAACAAGACCAAGACCGAGGACCGCAAGACGGAGGTCACCGTGGAGCCCAGAACAGCGTCACCACCAGAGCTTTGTGCAGGCGAAGACTACATTTTGTCAGGATAGCTTGTACTAGTTGTCCCCCTTCAAATTAGCCCGCCATTGTTCGCTCCCTTCCCGCTCGATATTTGGGAAGAGGACCAGGGCCTCTATAAATAGGACTAGCCACCGTAGTGGAAAGGGGAGCTAAAAAAGAGAGAGGAGCTAAAAAAGGAGAATAGCTAAAAAGAGGGACCACCTCACACACAAGCTCACCGAGCACAAGAACGCCTCAACCTTAGGAGGTCGTTCTGCCCTTGTACTGTTCATCATCAGCCCAAGAGGCAATCCACCACCACCACCACACTAGAGTAGGGTATTACACCACAACGGTGGCTCGAGCCAGTATAAACCTTGTGTCCTTCCGTGTTGTGAGTTCGTCGAGTTTGTCCGCGAGATCCTAGCAAGCTAGAGCGTAGATCCGTTGGAGGGAAAGACCTCGCGGCACCCTAATGTTCGAACCTTAAGGGTTTGCCGGGACCCCATACCCCAACATTTGGCGCGCCAGGTAGGGGTGCGCCATAGCTTCCCTTCCATTAGTTCGTCGCTCCGTCGATCCGCCGTCTCCATGTCGGACGCTAGCCATGCTAGAGCTGAGCGTAGGGCCTCCCTCGCCGCCCGCGTCGCTCATACAGCTCCCATTGGCGGGACGCCTCATCGTTCTCCATCCCTCGCCGCCAACGCCGCCACTGGCCCGATGGGAAACGAGTAGCAGACATCCTCGCAACATCCTTCGGTCTGGCAGGACGGCCGCACCGCTACTCCATCACTCACTCCTGCTGGCTCTTCGTCCCACGCGCACCGTGCTGCCCTGGAGGCGCGGGCCATGCTCATTGTGGCGAACGAGCTCCTGCGTTACCGCCCCGTCGACAACATCTATGAGGAGTGGCTCGACCGCGTCGCCGAGCTTGTCCGCGCTGCGGGGGGCTCTTTGGCGCCGTACCACTCTGCGCCTCCCCCTCAGCAGGCCGCGGGCAACGGGGCTCGTGGCGCGCCTCCACCACCTCGACCCCAAGACGGTGCCTTGGCGCCAAGGCGCGCACCTCCGCGGCGCGATCCACCGCGCCCAGCGCCCGCGCGTGAAGAAAGGAGCTGCCAAGAAATCCCGCGGCCGCAAGAAGCTGCACCAGCGCTCCCCGCGCCACCTCGTCAAGACCGTGTGCTGCCTGCAGTGGCGCAGCACGAAGCTCGCCAAGACCAAGCTCCGCCCCCGAAGTGGGCCCCAGCAACCACAGCAGGTTGCCACGCCTTCACCCCTGAGCAGGCCGACCAGCTCAAGTTCAAGCCAGATCTTCCTCCTCGGTACGACGGCACCGCCGACCCCATGGAGTTCCTGCAGCTCTATGAGTTGAGCATCGAAGCGGCCAACGGCGACGAAAAAGTCATGGCGAATTGGTTTCCCATGGCTCTCTAGGATGGGGCCCGTTCCTGGCTCCTGAACCTACAGCACGGCTCGATCTCCTCCTGGGATGAGATGCGCGACCGCTTCATCGCCAACTTCCAGGGTACTCGTGACCACCCACCGGTCGTGGGCGACCTATGCCGCATCAAGCAACAGCCAGGAGAGACCCTCCAGAAGTACATCCAGCGCTTCAACAGCACCCGCCTCAAGATTCCCAAGGTCTCGGACGAGGCCATCATCTCCGCGTTTTCTGCCGGCGTCCGCGACGTCAAGATGAAGAGCTTTGCACATCTCAGGAGCTTCTCAACCTGGCGATCAGGTGTGCAAGAGCTGAGGAGGGGCACCTCTCTCTCCTCGAGCTGCCGGCTGCAGGAGTGGAGGAAAAGAAGGCCAAGGCCAAAGACATGAAGCGCAAGGAGGCAGTATTGCTCGCAGCAGAGCCAGACACCAAGCGAGGCAGATATCAGCCCGAGTCATCCAAGAATGGCCGCCCATTCTGCGCCTTCCACAACCTGAACACCCACAACACCAGCGACTGTCAAGAGCTCAGAGCCATTCGGGAAGGACGCTTCGGCCGACACCCCGAGCGCAACGACCGGGGCTACGTCCGTGGAGGAGTACGCGGAGGCATACGCTGGGATGACCGTGGCCCATGCCAGGAGTGGCGTGACCGGCCTCGTGAGGACCGCTGGCAGGACCAACCTCGCGAGCGTGCCTAGAGGGACCTGCCTCGCGAGGATCGCCCCCAGGGTAACGCTGGTCTTCCCTCGTTGCCGCCGCCAAGAAGGAATGACGACCACCACCAGGACGAGGGGGCTAGGGGCTTCCAGGAGCCATGCGCGGTCGCTTGCATATTGGGCGGCGCTCAGGCCCTAGCCTCTCAGCGTATCTTCAAAAAGTTCGCTCGCGAGGTGAACGCAGCGTTCCCCAAGCTCGAGACCACGCGCCCGCTCCGGTGGTCCCAATGCGCCATTAGCTTCAGCTCGGCCGACCAGCTCAAGTCCACAACCACCACTAGCACACGCCCTATGCTTTGCTCCCCAGTCATCAGCAACGTGCAAGTCACCAAGAATCTCATCGACGGCGGCGCAGGGCTCAACGTCCTATCCGCCGACACATTCGACAGCCTCCAAGTGCCCTATGAGCAGCTCCAGCCAACCAAGCCTTTCTCAGGAGTGAGTAACGGTTCCACCACACCAATAGAGCTGGTCCGCCTGCCTTTCACCTTCGGGGAGCGCAAGAATTACCGCACCGAGCTCATCGACTTCGATGTTGCGCACATCCGCCTGTCGTACAATGCCATCCTCGGGTATCCAGCCCTTGCCAAGTTCATGGCAGTCACCCACCACAGCTACAACGTTCTCAAAATGCCAGGAGCGGGGGGGATCATCACGGTCCCATGTGAAGAAAGGGATGCAGTGTGCTCCATTGAGCGTGCCTTCCAAGCCGCGGTAATCGACAACCCTGACGGTAGAAGTGAAGGCCCTCCGGAGACCATCCCCAAGAAGAAGCTACCGCGCCGTGCAAGATCCAGGGAGATGGCGTCACATCAGGGGCCTCGTCAGGATCGGAGCCCGCTCCAGCGGTGCCCTCCACCACCACATAGGAAAGCGCACCCGGCGCCCTCCTCAGCCAAGGCTCGGGGGCTCTCTTCTGAAGGGCCTCAGACCTTGCCAATCTCATGAGGGAGGCGCTTGGGCACCCCTTGGAAGCGTGCTTCACGGCACGTTTTCCTCAGGAGAGCATGGGGCAAGGATTGCCCACCACCCAGGAGTTCGTCATCAAGACCACCCAAGAGCTACGAGACGCAAGAGCCATGCGTGGCGACAACCGCTCACAGAGTGTGGCTCACCACCTCGGCGAGGGTGCTTAGCTACACGCCTGCATCGACATCCCAGGGCTTAACAGGGCCACATCCCAGGAACGCTTCTGGCCATCTCGCGTGGGCCGATGTGAGGGCCCACCACACAACTTCATTCGCATGCCCTTCGGCTTGCCGAGTGTGGAATCAGCACATCGGCGCCATGTGCAGCAAGTCTAGGCGGCTCAGGAGGCCAGGTTCCACGCCGTTCGGGAGGAGATGGCGATGGCCTTCAGGGAACCTCCCGAGCTCCCATAGCCTCTCGAGGCTCAGGGTCCCAGTGGCTCATGAGGAGTCATTTCTTCGACGCATGGCTTCAGCTGCACCAACTCTACTTCGTCTACAGACCCAGGTGACATCTTCCAAGTTCATTTAAGCTAGGAGTGCCCCTCGGGCTGCACTATTCCTAGGCGCGTGGGTCCGTCCCTGTGGCATGTATCCCTTTTACTTATGTCTTTTAGCTTACCTGGTTGGGGGTGCCCCTTGGGCTGCATCATCCCCACGCCGCTCGGGATGGACCCGGTGGCATGTATCTTCCTGCATTTATCCAAGTCAATCTACTCTTTGTGCTTAACCTGCCGACTACTATCACCTGTTTTATAACCACCCGCCACGGATGCGTTCACTCCATGCAATTTGCTTGCACGTTAAAAGGGGGGCACCTGAGCATCGCGACTCAGGAGCTCTTACTGGCTCTCCAGTCCTCACCCCTTGGCCTTGACCACGGCATCGTGACCTGGCATACCAGTGGTGGTTGAGCTCACTCGAGGGCCGGGACCTGAGGACGTAGAGTGCTTGCATCTAACCGCCTTGCAGGGACATACACTCACCAAGACTCAAGACTAGGCGCAACCCGCCTTGAGGTAGGGCCTCGTGAGTCCCGCGCTGGCTCAGGAGTGCCCAGATACACCTCGCAGCCCTGCCGTGCAAGCCACATGTCAGGGCGGGGCTGTACAAGCCCTCGGGGCTCCTCCCGAAGGGGAGCCCCCATCCCACTTCCAAGTGGAAGCTCCATGCTCCGCGCTGGCTGTCGACACTACCGAGGAGCGGCTATGCCCATGCACAAGCGGAAGCACTACGCTCTGCGCTGGTGATAAAAAACTGAGGGCGACCCCATGGTCGTACCAACCTCAGGGAGCCTAGAGCTCAACGCCCAGCCTCACCATGACGCCTACCCTCGGGAGAGTTTCGCGAGGGGGCTGGGCACGGGGGCTATGCTCGAGTCACGCCCAAGTGCACGCCACCCAACCAGGTCCCTCGGTCCTGGGCTTCGCGCACCCCTCCCGAGGCCTCGGCGAGGGCAGGTATGGAAATTGTTTGAACGTCAAGGGGGACTCCTGAGCATCGCGACTCAGGAGCCTAACTGGTAATGTAGCCCCTCACTCCTTGGTTCGTTCTGGTCTCCGGTCGGCCCAACGGCGGTTAAGGTATGCGTGGGGCCGGGCCCTGCCGACGTAGAACCTTAATCTATCCTCGCGAACTCTCCCTATATGTTGTTCGCACGTTAAGGGGGACTCCTGAGCATCGCGACTCAGGGGCCTAACTGGTCACATAGCCCCTCACTCCTTGGACCGTCCTAGTCTCCGGTCGGCCCAACGGCGGTTGAGGTATCCGCGGTGCCGGGCTCTACTGACCCAGAACAAGGCAAATAAGGAAGGAAATCGCAGAATCTCAAAGCAAATATTACAAGCATACTGTTCTCATGTTTGAACCCTTATGGGAATTCATGTTCCATGACTTCATCTGTGAAGCAACGAGGGTGTGCGGCGCCTCTATATCGGGCCGTATCGTGACATAGCTCTGATGGGGTCCGTCTGCGGCTCTCACCCCACGCATGACTAGGTTTGTCACGTCCGAATAGATGGCCGTCGTCGCATGTCGGGGCATGTCCTCGCGATCCATAGATTGATCTGGTATGTCCTGCTTTGTTGTTCAGGTCCTGCTGAAGATCATATGTATGACCCTGAGCTGGTTTGCCTCTGCCTTTGCGATGACGCGGGGCGGGCTGGTATTCGGCTAGGGTTGCCATTTTATCTCGACCACGTGGTGGTCGGTCAGCCGCATTGCACGATGGTGGTATATGTTCCGGCGCCTCTTCGTTGAACTGAGGTAGCAATTTGCGCTTCGGATAGCTTTTGGCTGGGCGCTTGAGGCCATAGTATTCAGCGGCTAGGACATCGGTCCATTTATCGTTGAGCAGATCTTGGTCAGCTTGAAGCTGCTGCTGCTTCTTCTTCAGGCTCCTTCCAGTGGCTATTAGCTGGCGCTTGAAGCGCTCCTGCTCAAGAGGTTCCTCAGGCACGATGAAATCCTCACTGCCAAGGCTCACATCATCCTCGGAGAGCGGAAGATAACTATCATCCTCCGAGTCTTCGTGCGTGGCCTATTTTCCAGGGCTAACCTGCCCATCTTCCCGTTCATCTTGTTCAGTGGCTACGTCAACGGGGTCTTCGTTATCTTCGGCACCTTCCGGAGTGTTATCTTCTCCTATGCCGGTGTTGTTGTCTTTATTGCGGCGTGACTTAGAGCGGTACCGCTGATGCCGGCGCTTCGATTGTATCTTGGAAGGTTTATCCTCAGGTAGATCTTCCTTGTCATCGCCGCTATTCTCCTTTGGTGCATCCACCATGTATACATCATACGAGGAAGTGGCCGTCCAGCGTCCGGTGAACGGCGGGTTCTGGGCCTCTTGTCTCCGGCATCGTCGTCCATACCGTCGATGTTGTCGGAGCCATAATCAAGCATGCCGGTTAAGTCTTCGACAGTGGCTATAAAGTGGGCGGTGGGTGGGGAGTGAAATTCTCCATCATCAGCCTCCGGTTCGAGCCGGACATAATTTGGCTGTGGGCCTCCCTCTAAAGATAGTGCTCTTAGCGAGTTGAGCATGTCGCCCAGTGACGAGTGACGAAAGATGTCCGCGGTGCTGAATTCGATGATCGATGACCGATCCTGCTCGACTTGCGTGGACACACATAGTTTGGAACTTATAACCGGAAACGAGTCCGTAGCTCCGGTGACACAGATGTTACTTGAAGTTAAGTCTATGTGCGGCTCCAACGCCGGGGAGTCTACGGCTTCCATGGCGGGGTTGAGCTTCCTGTCCTCAGATGGCGTGACCTGCTCCGGATCTAAGGCCATAGTGGTTTCAGGTACAATTTCCTGAGTATGGCCCGATGACAGATCTAAGCCATGTTCATCATGGTGGCTGGGAGCGCCTGCCGTGGTCTCGAATCCGTCGAAGATCATGTCTCCACGGATATCTGTGATGTAGCTCAAGCTTCCGAATCAGACCTGGTGGCCAGGGGAGTAGCTTTCGATCTGTTCCAGATGGCCAAGCGAGTTGGCCAGCAGTGCGAAGCCGCCGAACATGAAGATCTGTCCGGGGAGGAAGACTTCTGCTTGGACAACATTGTCGTAGATGATTGAAGGAGCCATCAAACCTTTTGAGGACGACACAGTGGAACTCTCAATGAAAGCACCAATGTCGGTGTCAAAACCGGCGGATCTCGGTTAGGGGGTCCAAAACTGTGCGTCTAGGATCGATGGTAACAGGAGACGGGGGACACAATGTTTACCTAGGTTTGGGCCCTCTCTATGGAGTAGTACCCTACTTCCTGCTTGATTGATCTTGATGAATATGAGTATTACAAGAGTTGATCTACCACGAGATCGTAATGACTAAACCCTAAAAGTCTAGTCTGGCTATGATTATTTTTGGGGTATCTATGGACCTAGCCCTCCGGTTTATATAGACACAGGAGGGATCTAGGGTTACACAAGGTCAGTTACAGAGAAATACATCTTCATAGTCGACGCTAATCTCGCCTTCCACGCCAAGGAGAGTCCTATCCGGACACGGGTAGAGTCTTCAGTCTTCGTATCTTCATGGCCCAACAGTCCGGCCTATATTGATAGGTCGGACGCCCGAGGACCCCTTAGTCTAGGACTCCCTCAACGGGGTCGCATCTAAGCCCCCGAGTGAGAGGGTTGCTCTTCACTCAAAGTGTTTTATAACTTTGGAGAAACTGATTCATATCTAAGCCCCCCGAGGAGCGGATTGCTCTTCACTCGGAATATGTTTTGAAACTTAGGCAAATCTGGTTTGCAGCTAAGCCCCCGAGTGAGAGGGTTGCTCTTCAGTTGGAGTGAGTTTTCAAACTTAGGCGAGTATGGGGTCGCAGCTAAGCCCCCGGGTGAGAGGGTTGCCCTTCAATCAGAGTGTTTTATAACTTAGGCGAATCTGCTTCGCAGCTAAGCCCCCGAGTGAGAGGGTTGATCTTCAATCGAAATGTTTTTTGAAACTTAGGCGAATCTAGTTCGCAGCTAAGCCCCTGAGTGAGAGGGTTGCTCTTCACTCGGAGTGTTTTTGAAACTTAGGTGAATTAGGTTCGCGGCTAAGGAACCCACTAGGGGATTTGGACACATGTTTATGTGAAAATAATCATTATGAAACTGTGGGAATCGTGTCTTTGATAAACAATCAGAAAAGTACTTTTATTACACCTCGACGATCTGAGTGTTTCAGGTACAAAAACAGCGAAGCAGATCCGCATTCTAAGAGCGCGACTCGTCTTCTTTCTTGGCTACATTATAAAGGTGATACGCCCCATTGTGGAGCACCATGGTGATGATGAAGGGACCTTCCCAAGCCGGAGCAAGCTTGTGAGGCCGTTTCTGGTGCACTCGGAGCACAAGATCCCCTTCCTGAAATGCTCGACCTCTGACATTTCGAGCGTGGAATCGACACAGGTCTTGTTGATAGATGGTCGACCAGATCAGAGCAAATCTCTCGTTCTTCTTCCAGCAGATCAACGGCGTCCTGTCGTGCTTGCTCTGCCTCGGCTTCTAAGAAGATCTCCACTCGGGGAGCATTCTGTAGTAGATCGCTTGGAAGCACAGCCTCAGCCCCGTACACCATGAAGAAAGGGGTTCGATCAGTCGATAGATTAGGAGTCGTCCTCAATCCCCATAGAACAAATGGTAACTCAGTCACCCAAGGTCCAGCTGCATGCTTGAGGTCGTGCATCAATCGGGGTTTCGGACCTTGCAGGATCAAACCTTTTTCCCTTTCAGCTTGCCCATTTGAGTGTGGTGTGCAATGGATGCGTAGTCGACCCGAGTGCCTTGGGAAGTGTAGAAGGCTCTGAATTCATCGGAATTGAAGTTTGAGTTGTTGTCTGTGATGATGCTGTGCGAAACTCCATATCCAAATATTAACTCTCTGATGGAACTGATGGCCGTGCTTGAGTCGAGGTTCTTGATGGGTTTTGCTTCAGCCCACTTAGTGAACTTGTCGACTGCCACGAGCAGATGGGTTAAGGCACTGCTGCCATTCCTCAGGGGTCCAACCATGTCTAGTCCCCAAATAGCAAATGGCCAGACGAGTGGAATATGCTTCAAGGCCGATGCGGGCTTGTGGGACATGTTCGAGTAAAACTGGCAACCTTCCCACTTCTTGACTATCTCTTTAGCCATTTCATTTGCTCACGGCCAATATAATCTTGCTTGGTATGCTTTGGCCACGATGGTCCGAGAGGATGCGTGGTGACCATAGCCCCCTAAGTGGATCTCATTTAAGATCAGTCGGCCTTCTTGTGGAGATATACATCGCTGAGCTACTCGAGCAACACTTTCTCTGAAAAGCTATCCACCTATTACCATGAAGGCTTTGGATCTACGGACTATCTGGCAGGCCTCATCCTCATCCTCTGGGAGATCTTATCTGAGCAGATACGCAATATATGGCACTGTCTAGTCAGGAGTGATTACTAGAACCTCCATGATTTAGTCGACTACTACTGGTACATCGACTTCAGTTGGATTGGTAGCACTTATTGGTTGTGGGGGCTCCTTTGCAAAGGGATCTTCTTGCACTAATGGGGTGTGGAGATGCTCTAAGAACACATTACTGGGAATAGGCTTCCGAGTGGAACCTATTTTCGCCAGGTCATTAGTTGCTTAGTTCTTGAGTCGAGGAACATGGTGGAGCTCTAATCCTTCAAGCTTCTTCTCCAACTTCCTTACTGCATTACAGTATCCAATCATGGTGGGGCTCCGGACATCCCATTCTTTCATCACTTGATTCACCACCAAATCTGAGTCGTCGTATACCATCAGACGACGGACGCCGAGTGAAATGGCCATATGCAAGTGATACGTCCATTTTGCATCATATTTTCTTAATGTTATTTATGATGTTTTTATCCATAATAATGCTTTTTGGAGTAATTCTAATGCCTTTTCTCTCATAATTTGCAAGGTACACACCAAGAGGGAGCATTCCAGCAGCTGGAAACTGGACCTGGAAAAGCTACATCAGGCTACCTATTCTGCACAACTCCAAACAAGCCGAAACTTCACGGACATTTTTTATGGAATATTTAAGAATTATTGGAGCAAATAACTACCAGAGGGGGCCCACTAGGTGGGCACAACCCACCTGGGCACGCTAGGAAGCCTAGGCGCGCCCTGGTGGGTTGTGCTCACCCAGGCACACCTCCGGTGCCCATTTTTTTGGTATATAGGTCGTTTTGACCTAGAAAAAAAAATAAGCAGAGGACTTTTGGGACGGAGCACCACCGTCTCGAGGCGGAACTTCTGCAGGAGCACTTTTGCCCTCCAGCGGAGCGATTCCGCCAGGGGAACTTCCCTCCCGGAGGGGGAAATCATCATTATTATCATCACCAACAACTCTCCCATCTTGGGGAGGACAATCTCCATCAACATCTTCAATAGCACCATCTCCTCTCAAACCCTAGTTCACCTCTTGTGTTCAATCTTGTTACCGGAACTATAGATTGGTACTTGTTGGTGACTAGTAGTGTTGATTACATCTTGTAGTTGATTACTATATAGTTTATTTGGTGGAAGATTATATGTTCAAATCCAGTATGCTATTTAATACTCCTCTGATCATGAGCATGTTTATCATTTGTGAGTAGTTACCTTTGTTCTTGAGGTCACGGGAGAAATCATGTTGCAAGTAATCATGTGAATTTGATATGTGTTCGATATTTTGATAGTATGTATGTTGTGATTCCCTTAGTGGTGTCATGTGAACGTCGAGTACATGACACTTCACCATATTCGGGCCTAAGGGAATGCATTGTGGAGTAGCAATTAGATGATGGGTTGTGAGAGTGACAGAAGCTTAGACCCTAGTTTATGCGTTATTCCATAAGGGACCGATTGGATCTAAAAGTTTAATGCTATGGTTAGAATTTATTCTTAATACTTTTCTCGTAGTTGTGGATGCTTGCGGGAGGGTTAATCATAAGTAGGAGGTTTGTTCAAGTAAGAACATCACCTAAGCACCGGTCCACCCACATATCAAATTATCAAAGTACCGAACACGAATTAGACCAACATGATGAAAGTGACTAGATGAAATTCTCATGTACCCTCAAGAACGCTTTGCTTATCATAAGAGACCGTTTTGGCCTGTCCTTTGCCTCAAAAGGATTAGTCTAGCTTGATTCACTTTTGTTACTACTATCATTACTTGCTCATTACAAATTATCTTGCTATCAAACTACTCTGTTACTTACAATTTCAGTGTCGGTTCTATATCCGGCGTATCTCATAGTAGGGGTCCTAAGCTAGGTGTCTTGGAGCGATGGTAACATGGACACATGATTTTACCCAGGCTCGGGACCTCTTGATGGAGGTAAAACCCTACGTCCTGCTTTTGATTGTATTCATATGGGGTGTTGTATACATGTATCTACCATGAGATTGTTCTAATGAATATTAGATTGTCTATTGACTAGCCTGGCCTCGGTTCATATATGCACCGTAGGCCTAGGGTTTAGAGGAGTCCTTGTATTATGCGCCAAGTCTTGTGGAATCCTCCTTGCATTCGGCATGGGCCTCCCAAAGTGGCCCATTACTGAATCATCATGGGGGTCCTCGGCCCGACCCACTGGTTGGGAGACGACATGGTGAGTACCCCCTAATCCAGGACACCATTAGTAGCCCCCTGAACCAGTCTTCAAGTTGGGGACACTCCTCGATTCTTTCGAACTGTTCTTCATCTTCGGTCGTTGGTCTTGAAAACTGGTTCAACAAATCTTCTCATCTTTGATGTTGCGGATCGCCAAAGTGAATCCGAAGAGTTTACACGTCAGGTATCCGAGGAGCCCCTTTAAGTTCTTCAGCCTTTACCAATGCCTTGTCATTTTTTACGCCACACTTTGGGTTTGAAACCGTAACCGTGCGGCAGTGTCCTCTTGCATCTGAGCTCCAATTCCGGACTGCATTCGAGGTATCTTTTGCAGCTGAGCACCAATGTCGGACTGCATCCGAGCTCCAATGCAGGACTGTATCTGAGCTCTAATGCCGGACTATATCTGAGGTGTCATAGATCACCTTGGCTTGAAAAAGTTTGAAGGAGGTTATCTGAGCTTAACGATGAAAAGTTCTCTATGGAGCCAGCCGCTTGCAACCGAGCTTTTACGCTGGACTGCTTCCAAGGTGATGCACCACCTCAGGCTCGGGCTGATTGTTTGCGGATTTTATATCCGATTGATGCAATTTATTTACCGACGACATATATAGCCAGTAGCCCTCAAGGTGTGTGTGTGTGTGTGTGTGTGTGTCAGCCTAAAATCCAAGATGCACATTAGAGGAGATAATGATCGACGGGCGGGCCCTTGAGAGAGGGTTTTGAGAAGTCGTCGTAATATATTAGCTTGATGCCGGATAAGTCCCAGTTGGTACCTATTGTTGTTCGAAGAAGCGTTTGCCCATGGTTTGGTCAAGCTGAACACTAAGCACTTCGAATTTTCTGCATCTTATAGGCAATGCAGTAGCCCCCGAGACACTGGTCGGGTGGCAACACCAGATCAGGGGATCGATGTTCCCCTTAATATTAGTAAATGATAAGCCTGAAGCCCAGTAGCCCCCGAGCCTTAATGTGGGCACGGATGGCCGAATTAAGGATCGACATCCGGAATAAAATCACAAATTTTGTGTAATGATTCTATGTATCCATGTACTCTTCATCATTAATGCTCGAATCCGCATTGTACAAAACTTTGTTAACCGACCATCAGCTTCAACCTCCTCGGCTAGTAGCCGGGGAGTGTTTGTCGTACTTTATAAAGGCTTTATGAGGTCAAAGATTTATGACAAACAAGGCAATTCGTCCATACGGTTTTATAAACAAAGGTATGCGGAGAGAATGTTATATTAGTATTTAATGTAAGAAACATCTTCCAAAGAAAATATTCCCGCTATCGGTTCCTTTCTTTGGGTTGTCATGCCGACCATGATCATGAAACCTCACCTCCGATCAATGCGGGAGAAAAATATTGAGGATTTAGTGTGGGGAAAGTTCCCGAACTATGTGGTCTTTAGCGAACCTAAATTTTCACTTCCGTCGTTGCCGACCAATTATATCCATTAAGATGGCTCGCTTTCGACTTCACCCAGTCTGAGGTACTAACTCGGATGACCGGTAGTAACAATCATAGAGGTGCTCCCTTTACCGCCTAGCCAAACGATCGGGAACGTAGGGGAAAGCACAGGAGCCAGGCAACCCAGCTTGGCCAAAATCTTAAGTCAAATTGATGCATATTTATGGCTTTATAACAATGATTATGGAAGGCAGCGCTTGTATACTGAATACAAATTTTGATGATATGTTTATTTTGACTCCGTTGCGACCATTTATCAGTTGAAAATGGCCCATCGTAGGCTTCCACCCATTGTAGATACTACACAGGGTGTTTTTGCAATAACAAACAACCCTTAACCGACGTCTCGGTGCATGAAGGCAGTTGTATTAGCGGAAATGAGTCAATCAGATATGCAGGCTTTATAAGTACCGAAGTCTAGCCATTAATACTTCGGCTAATGTTATGAAAGGCCCATCGTTTATCACGCGGTAATCGGTATCGATCTATAGTTTGACACCGTCATCGGATCGCTGACCAGATTACGCCCATTGTGACAGTCAATTTTCGGCTTTCTCCATTGAGGTGCTTAACCATTCGAGCTGGAAGCACAATCGTAGTGGTTCTCCTTTTGCACACCTAGCCGAACAAAGCGGGACATAGGAGGCAAGCACAAGAGCCGGGCAACCTAACTATTGACCAAAGACACAATTCGAAATCGATGCATATATAGCAATATCCAAGAATGTTTTACCAAATCTCTAAAGGTGTCCGGTGTTGCACTGCGAGACTTATGCTGGGAACACACAAGTAGTTTGAAAGTGCCATAGGCTTGGAAAACCAGAAAACTTCAGTAAAAACTTTACACCTGAACTAAATTAAGTCATTTGGTGCCAATCTGAAAATTGGTCTTACTTTTTGCTTCTGTCGTGCATTAATATGACACATCCGATCTCAAGACTACAAGCGGGTCAGCCTATGGCGGCAACCTCCTATCCCGAAGGTGGAGTACTGCTTGTTAAGCCAATTTAGTGAACTAAACTCGAGCGACATTAGAGACAAAATAGGCTATCGGGCTATTGACCACACACTTGAGTCGAGAAAGGAGTGGTAGAAAAAGACTTTGCACCAACTTAGAAGAAGAACACTTATTATAAAATGGATCATATAAATTTAAGAGCCCTAGTTAACACAAAATAGGCTATCGGGCAAAGAAATGTGTTTTAACGAACCTCGTTTTTCACAAACATATTTTAACATAAATATAATGTTTGGTCTAACCGAATAAGAATTGAAAAACTGAGCATGGAAGTGACTTAGCTGGTTAATGTGCTCATTGTCGATGCGCGGGATGAGGTCCCAGCCCCCAAGCCGGTCCCGAGGTGACGGAGCAAAGAGCTCGACACTCGGAAGTGGCAACATAGCATGGCTAATGTGGCGAGGTGGAACCCCAGTCCGTCTGAGGTGATGGAGCAGGCTGGCAGTATGACGCCAAAGTCCCCGGCGGGCTTTAATGAAGTGATGACGAAGCCACCAGTCTAGCCGAGGTGACAGCGCTGCCCAACCCGGTTCATTTACCTGTGCACAGAAAATGGTGCAAACCGAAGATAATAGTAATAAATTATAAGAATCGTTGCATAATTAATCATTTATGCAAAGCGAGTAATAAAAGGAATATGGCCCGTGTACCGAACACTCGATGAGGTAGAGCTCTCTTAGCGATGCCAAAATCCCCGATGCAACCGAACATGTCGGTATGGCAATTTGACCAACAAGGTGATCATGCGAGCCGATTTATGCCGATTGGGACGACGACGTCGGCTTGCCGAAGTGACCGCATGATGCCGTCGAAGTCGATTACCTACACGTGTAAAATACTGCAGACCAAAAAAATAATAATATAAATATATCAAAAATCCTTGCATAATTAATTTATGCAAATTAAGTTTTAAAGAGATGTGGCCTGGCATCGAAGCCAATGTCGATGCGGGGCGTCGGCGTGGCAAAGCCTGAATTCGCATGGCGGTCCTAGTTTTCGACGCGGCGTTCGCCGAATTGCGGATGGGAAACTGACCGAAACATCACCCAACCATCATTAATGTGGCCAGCATTTGACAGTCCTGTGTACCAAGGATGTAACAAACCAGAGTAATATTCCTCGGGAAAAATAAGCCCATGCAAGCAAAAAAAATTAGTAGGAATAATAGCACCTGATTTATTTGCTGTAGCAATCCAAAGAGACACACGCTGGCATTCATGAATTTGCATCTAGTAATAGTACTAGTGCCAGCGCTAGCTTGATGTTGTGTGCGCGTGCTCGGCCGGGACGCGGTGAAGCGAAGCCCCGGTCCAGCTAACGTGACGAAGCTGGTCGGCTGGTGACGCCGAAGTCTCCGGGGTAGGTTGATGAAGAGATGGCGAAGCTCCCAGTCCAGTCAAGGTGACGGAGTAGGTCGGTAAGGTGACATTGCCGCCGCCGTGCTAGCTGAGGTGTTGAAGCGGTTCGGCGTGGCAGACATAGGTTTGAATAAGCTACGGCTCGGCCATGCCGACGCTGGTCATAACTTGTGATGCGGTCAATGCCGGATTGATGAAGTGACCGAGCGGCGATGTCGGCGCGCTTGACCTGTGCAATCCGTGGGGCGATGGTGTTGGTGATGATTTAGCCTTCGCGACGCTGAACTCTTGTTCGGCTTGCCGAGCTGATGATCCGATAAGGTTAGGCTTGGCTCGATGAAGAGACGATCTATCTAGGGTAGGTCAGCAGATGTGGAGCAAGGGTTGGTTTAACACCGGCACAACGATGAAGATTACCTCCGAAAAAGAGCAAAATTTGCGAGCATGTGTTGGCAAACAAAACACAATACCCTAAAAGAGATTCTTCCAAAAAGGTTGTCCAATACCCCGTTCATGAAAAAAGATGACCTCAGGTCGGATTTGTATTCGCACAGAAAACAGATCCGAAAAGTGATGCACTAATCGGATGATTCCTGAGTTTGAACGGTCGGATCAAGCTGAAGTTTTGAGAAGTTGTAGATAACGAAATTACGCAAAAAATTAACAGTTGGATCTTCCAAATAACATCCAAGCCAGGATCTGGAGACCACGCCCTAAACTTGTCCAGATTCCTATCCACACTTGACAGTTCGCCTTGAATAAAACTCCTCCAGCAAGTCCCAACATTGGTTTTACCATTCGCCACTGTCGGATTTCGGGTTCCGGCAGACCCTTAAGGTTCGAACACTGGGGTGCGCGCGGAAATCACGTCCTCTACCTCCCCGTCTCACAAAGATCTAAACTACTAAGGGAACTGCATGAGAGACACAAGATTTATACTGGTTCGGGCCACCGTTGTGGTGTAATACCCTACTCCAGTGTGTGGTGGATGGATTGCCTCTTGGGGGTGATGGTGATGAGCACTACAAGGAAGAACAGCCTCGCGAGGGTCTGTTCTTGGCTGGGGGAATGAACTACTGGGAGGAGTTCAATCACCTTCTCTCTCTCTCTCTCTCTCTCTCTCTCTCTCTCTCTGCTTGCTTACTCTCTCTGCTTGCTAGCCGGATCCACACGCCGAACCCTTTCTCCAACCTACCAACTGGTCGAACCCCTTGCTACGTGGGTGACCGGTCCTATTTATAGGCAAAGGCCCTGGGCCTCTTCCCAAATATTGAGTGGGAAGGGCGCCAACAATTCGCCAATTCGAAGGGGAACATCTAGTACACTTATCCTGACTAAAGGTGGTCTTCGCCTGCGAAAGACTCTGCGGTGACGCCGTGCTGGGCTCCATGGTGACCTCCATCTCGTAGTCCACTTTGTCCTGGTCTCGTTGCACCGAAATGGCAACCTTTGCCTGATGCCTCGGTACTCCGCGGTTGCGCTTGCCCCCTTTGCACCAAAGAGGAAAGAAGGACGCTGCGCGCGCTGGCGCCCACCTGGCACCCTCGATCGTCATGGCTTGCGTCACGAGCACCTCACGAGGTACCCTGCCTTGATATCTTCGTCTCCTCGCGAGCCAGCCTGAGGAGGCTGCGCTTGAGGATGCGCTGTGTCGTCCGCCTCGCGAGGCTTGGCCCCTCGCGAGGGTCTTGAGTCTTGCGCTGATGCAGATGGGCCACGCTGGGCCTCCATTTGAGCCACGCCGCAGGCCGCAGGCAGGCAAGTCTGGGGACCCTCGTTCCCAGAACGCCGACAGTAGCCCCCGGGCCCGAGGCGCGCATGGGCTTGGCCGTGCCGAGAGGCGAAAGGGCAAGGGCGAAGTGCCGCGGGCCCTAACAGCCTGCGGCCTTGGGCGCCGCGTGGCGGTTAACGGGACGTGGGCGACTCCACTCCCCCACGACGCCTCGGTGACCGCGTGAGCTGGAAAAGTCCCTGCATGCAAATCATGTCATGATTACCTGTGATCGTGGAGGACGGCGGTTGGCCTTCGCCGGCTATAAGTACGAAGCCGTGCGTGCCCTTCCAGCCCGTCTCTCTTTGCTTTCTCCTCTGCCTCCGGTTCTTGCTCCGTCTTGCTGGGATGGCTCCGATCCGCCAGTTCTCCGCAGCGGAGAAGGGAAAAGCTCCTCGAGAGGGGCCAGACCCGCTCCCGCCGAAGAAATGGCCCGCCCTATGCAGCCGGGGCGAGGAAGACCGGCAGGTGGAGCCGAGGCCCCGGTGCGAGCGGGCTCCGCCGGGGTTTCCGCTTCCTTTGTACGCCCCCGCCGAGGGCCCCGAGGGTGTCGATGCTGATCTCCGTGGCCGGCGCCGTCGTAGGCGCCGTCGGGTCATGAAGGCGTGGGTTGTTCCTCCCGGAGTCCATGCCGAGGGCTCCTCCCACGAGTTCGTGCTCCACATCGTCGTTCCTCTCCAGTCCTGGATCCGTCTGCCTCCCTTCTTCGCCTCCGTCGTCCCTCCAGGAGGGCCTCTGGAGCTCTGGCTACAGCATGCCAGCTGCAGCACCCTCGCGACCGAGGCAGAGGTCGTGATCGCTGCCCCGGGCGAGGTCTACTTGTCCCGCAGCTGGAGAGATGTCGCCCGGGTTTGCAAGGAGAGGGACGTCTTCGCGGTCCACCTGGAGTATGATGGCGCTGCGGTGATGTTCTTCAAGGTCTTCGACGCGATCGGGCGCCGGCTGGAGTGCTGCCGCGGGAGAGGTGGCCAGGACCTTGCCCTGGCGAGGGCTAGGCCCGTCGACCGCTCCCTTGGTGGAGGCGCCGGGGGGTCCAGCGACTCGAGCGAAATCTTCACGACTCCGGATATGAGCGACGATAGCTACGAGCCCCCGAGCCGGTGTCGCTCCCGGAGCAGGGCAGGCTCGTCAGGCCGTCGCCGACCCTGATCTGGATGGGGTTGGCACCGGCGCCTGACGGCCCACTGTTGATGATGGCATCTTTTGCGGGAGCCCGTGTAGTTAGCACTCCTTAGGATCCGTTCCCTGCGAGGAATCAAAATGCACCCCACGGGGCTTGTAAGGTGTCTGTAGTCCCGTTTGTTAATACATGACCTTCGCTATGGATTTGTGTGAGTTGCTGATTTCGTCATAGCTTAGTTCTCCCTTTCGAACCTCGCGAGGGCTTGGTGCTCTACGCCGACAGGTCCCAGTCCCAAGGCAGCGTCAGCCGTCGCTGGTATGCCAGGTCGCGATGCCGTGGTCAAGGCCAGGAGGTGAGTGACCCGGGGTCCGGTAAGAGCCCCTGAGTCGTGATGCTCAGGAGGTCCCCTTTGGCGCCCAAGCAGCCGTTGCTTGGTGAGAAAGGGAAGCAACGTCGCTAGTACGGAATTGCTTTAGGTGCGGGGGTAGTGCCACGGTAGCCAGCGCTGTGAGAGGTGACTTATCTCGAGAGTCAGGGATTATTCCTGGTGCGCCGTCGGGTTCGCGCGTCCGTAGGAGCGGAATCGCTCGGCAAGGTCCTCGCGAGCCCCTTCCCCCTCGCCTCTCCTCCCCTTTCTGCTATACGTCCTCGGGTCCCGGCCCTCGAGCTTGTCTCAGCCGTCACTGGTATGCCAGGTCGCGATGCCGTGGTCAAGGCCAGAGGGTGAGGGCTGGAGAGCCAGTAAGAGCCCTGAGTCGCGATGCTCAGGCACCCCCCCTTTAACGTGCAAGCGGTTCGCGCGGGCGAGGGTGAAGGGAACCTCGTGAGGGCCTTGGCTAGCACAGTCCCCTCCAAGGATCCTGCAGGTTCATCACAGAAAGAAGATGGGGTTGCCATGGCAGTCATTAGTCGATTGTTAGTCGCTCCAGAGCTCGCTGGTTGGATCAGGTGAGGTGTATCTGGGCACCCGTGAGCTAGCGCGGGACTCACGAGGCCCTACCTCTAGGTGGGTTGCGCCTGGCACCGGGCCGTATCTTGAGATGTGTCCCTGCAAAATTTGGTTAGATGCCGGTACTCTACGTCCTTGGGTCCCGGCCCTCGAGCTTGTCTCAGCCGTCGCTGGTATGCCAGGTCGCGATGCCATGGACAAGGCCAGAGGGTGAGGGCTGGAGAGCCAGTAAGAGCCCTGAGTCGCGATGCTCAGGCACCCCCCCTTTAACGTGCAAGTGGCCGACATGGAGAAGAAAGGATGCCGCGGGCAGGCACCATGCAGTTAAGCGTGATAGGCAATGCATAGTTGGAAATAAACGCGAGGGAGATACACGCCGCTGGGTCTGGCCCGAGCGGCTTTGGGATGATGCAGCCCGAGGGGCGCCCCCAACAAGGCAAACTAACGACCGAAAGATAAAAGGGGATACATGCCGCAGGGACGGACCCACGCGGCATGGGAGTGATGCAACCCTGGGAGGGCGCTCCCAGCTGGGAATGGAACTTGGAAGATGTCACCTGAGGATGTCGTCGGCGAAGTGGCGTTGGTGCAGCAGACTCGGTGGGCGGCGGAAGCTGATCCTCACGAGCCCCCAGGCCCCGGGGCCTCGGGAGGCTCCGAAGGCACTGGTGACTCCTCGCGAGCTGCCTTCATCTCCGCCAAGGCCGCGGAACGCCTGTCTTCCTGAGCCTCCATGATGCCCCTCGTGAGGCGCTGGTACGCCGCAGCCATGCTCGGTAGGCCGCAGGGCATGCGAACATAGCTGTGGGGTGGACCCCCGCAGCGCCGCACTTGTGAGGGCCAGAGACGCTCCATCGTGGCGATCTGATTGAGCCCTGGTACGTCGACGCAGACGCACATCCCACCATCCTCGCCTGGATGTGGGGCCACAGCTGGTAGGCGGCGGCAACCTCTCATGATCCTTGTCTCCTGTAGTTCTTGAATGGCCTTGTTAACGAACTCCTGCTGGTCTGACCTTCCTTGCACGGCTCCTTCTCGGGGGAAATGTGCCGCGAAGCACGCTTCCACATGGTGCCCAAGCGCCTCCCTCGTGACCCTGGCTAGGTTGGTGGCCCTCCAGGTGAGAGCCCCCGAGCCCTGCCTGAGGAGGGCGCCGGGCGCGCTTCCCTATGCGATGGAAGGAGGGTCCCCCTGGGCAGAGACGGGCCCTGAAGGGCCTGCCTCCTGAGGGGCCGAGCCTGACGATGTCTTCTTCTTCTTGGGGGTGGTCTCAGGAAGCCTCCTGCTTCCGCGATCTGGGTCTTCTAGCGACGCGGCCTGATAGGCTCGCTCCAGGGAACACACCGTGTCCTTCTCTTCACAGGGCACCGTGATGACTCCGCCACTTCCTGGCATCTTGAGGACGTTGTAGCCGTGGTGAGTCGCAGCCATGAACTTGGCTAGCGCTGGGTACCCGAGGATGGCGTTGTATGGCAGGCGGATGTGGGCGACGTCGAAGTCGATGAGCTCGGTGCGGTAGTTGCTGCGAGCCCCGAAGGTGACAGGGAGGCGGACCTGCCCGATCGGGACTGTGGAACTGTTGGGAAACGTAGTAATTTCGAAAATTTTCCTACGCACACGCAAGATCATGGTGATGCATAGCAACGAGGGGGAGAGTATTGTCTACGTACCAACGCAGACCGACTGCGGAAGCGATCTCACAACATAGAGGAAGTAGTCGTACGTCTTCTTCCCGATCCGACCGATCCAAGCACCGTTACTCCGGCACCTCCGAGTTCTTAGCACACGTTCGGCTCGATGACGATCCTCGGGCTCCGATCTAGCAAAGCGTCGAGGAAGAGTTCCGTCAGCACAACAGCGTGGTGACGATCTTGATGTACTACCGACGCAGGGCTTCGCCTAAGCTCTACAACAATATGACCGAGGTGGAATTTGGTGGCAGGGGGCACCGCACACGGCGAAGGAACGATCAACAATGATCAACTTGTGTGTCTATGGGGTGCCCCCTGCCCCCGTATATAAAGGAGCAGGGGGAGGGGTTCGGCCGGCTAGGGAGAGGGCGCGGGAGGAGTCCTACTCCTACCGGGAGTAGGACTCCCCCCTCAATCCTATTCCAACTAGGACTCTCAAGGGGGAAAGGAGAGAGAGGGGGGCCGGCCCCTTCTCCTAGTCCTACTAGGACTTGGGGAAGGGGGGGGGGGGGCGTGGCCAGCTGTGGGCTGCCCCTTTTCTCTTTTCCACTAAGGCCCAATAGGCCCATTAGCCTCCCGGGGGGTTCCGGTAACCCTCCCGGTATTCCGGTAAAATCCCGATTTCACCCGGAACACTTCCGGTGTCCAAACATAGACTTCCAATATATCAATATTTACGTCTCGACCATTTCGAGACTCCTCGTCATGTCCGTGATCACATCCGGGACTCCGAACAACCTTCGGTACATCAAAATGCATAAACTCATAATAACTGTCATCGTAACGTTAAGCGTGCGGACCCTACGGTTCGAGAACAATGTAGACATGACCGAGACATGTCTCCGGTCAATAACCAATAGCGGGACCTGGATGCCCATATTGGCTCCTACATATTCTACGAATATCTTTATCGGTCAGACCGCATAACAACATACGTTGTTCCCTTTGTCATCAGTATGTTACTTGCCCGAGATTCGATCGTCGGTATCCAATACCTAGTTCAATCTCGTTACTGGCAAGTCTCTTTACTCGTTCTGTAATACATCATCTCATAACTAACATCTTAGTTATTATGCTTGCAAGGCTTATGTGATGTGTATTACCGAGAGGGCCCAGAGATACCTCTCCGACAATCGGAGTGACAAACCCTAATCTCGAAATACGCCAACCCAACATCTACCATTGGAGACACCTGTAGTACTCCTTTATAATCACCCAGTTACGTTGTGACGTTTGGTAGTACCCAAAGTGTTCCTCCGGTAAACGGGAGTTGCATAATCTCATAGTTATAGGAACATGTATAAGTCATGAAGAAAGCAATAGCAACATACTGAACGATCGGGTGCTAAGCTAATGGAATGGGTCATGTCAATCAGATCATTCAACTAATGATGTGACCTCGTTAATCAAATAACAACTCTTTGTTCATGGTTAGGAAACATAACCATCTTTGATTAACGAGCTAGTCAAGTAGAGGCATACTAGTGACACTCTGTTGGTCTATGTATTCACACATGTATTATGTTTCCGGTTAATACAATTCTAGCATGAATAATAAACATTTATCATGATATAAGGAAATAAATAATAACTTTATTATTGCCTCTAGGGCATATTTCCTTCAGTCTCCCACTTGCACTAGAGTCAATAATCTAGATTACATAGTAATGATTCTAACACCCATGGAGCCTTGGTGCTGATCATGTTTTGCTCGTGGAAGAGGCTTAGTCAACGGGTCTGCAACATTCAGATCCGTATGTATCTTGCAAATCTCTATGTCTCCCACCTGGACTAAATCCCGGATGGAGTTGAAGCGTCTCTTGATGTGTTTGGTCCTTTTGTGAAATCTGGATTCCTTTGCCAAAGCAATTGCACCAGTATTGTCACAAAAGATTTTCATTGGACCCGATGCACTAGGTATGACACCTAGATCGGATATGAACTCCTTCATCCAGACTCCTTCGTTTGCTGCTTCCGAAGCAGCTATGTATTCCGCTTCACATGTAGATCCCGCTACGACGCTTTGTTTAGAACTGCACCAACTGACAGCTCCACCATTTAAAGTAAACACGTATCCGGTTTGCGATTTAGAATCGTCCGGATCAGTGTCAAAGCTTGCATCAACGTAACCTCTTACGGTGAGCTCTTTGTCACCTCCATATACGAGAAACATATCCTTAGTCCTTTTCAGGTATTTCAGGATGTTCTTGACCGCTGTCCAGTGATCCACTCCTGGATTACTTTGGTACCTCCCTGCTAAACTTATAGCAAGGCACACATCAGGTCTGGTACACAGCATTGCATACATGATAGAGCCTATGGCTAAAGCATAGGGAACATCTTTCATTTTCTCTCTATCTTCTGCAGTGGTCGGGCATTGAGTCTGACTCAACTTTACACCTTGTAACACAGGCAAGAACCCTTTCTTTGCTTGATCCATTTTGAACTTCTTCAAAATCTTGTCAAGGTATGTGCTTTGTGAAAGTCCAATTAAGCGTTTTGATCTATCTCTATAGATCTTTATGCCTAATATGTAAGCAGCTTCCCCGAGGTCTTTCATCGAAAAACTTTTATTCAAGTATCCCTTTATGCTATCCAGAAATTCTATATCATTTCCAATCAGCAATATGTCATCCACATATAATATCAGAAATGCTACAGAGCTCCCACTCACTTTCTTGTAAATACAGGCTTCTCCAAAAGTCTGTATAAAGCCAAATGCTTTGATCACACTATCAAAGCGTTTATTCCAACTCCGAGATGCTTGCACCAGTCCATAAATGGATCGCTGGAGTTTGCACACTTTGTTAGCTCCCTTCGGATCGACAAAACCTTCTGGTTGCATCATATACAACTCTTCTTCCAGAAATCCATTCAGGAATGCAGTTTTTACATCCATTTGCCATATTTCATAATCATAAAACGCATCAATTGCTAACATAATTCTGACGGACTTAAGCATCGCTACGGGTGAGAAGGTCTCATCGTAGTCAACCCCTTGAACTTGTCGAAAACCTTTTGCGACAAGTCAAGATTTATAGACAGTAATATTACCGTCAGCGTCAGTCTTTTTCTTGAAGATCCATTTATTCTCAATTGCTTGCCGATCATCGGGCAAGTCAACCAAAGTCCATACTTTGTTTCTCATACATGGATCCCATCTCAGATTTCATGCCCTCAAGCCACTTTGCGGAATCTGGGCTCACCATCGCTTCTTCATAGTTCGTAGGTTCATCATGATCTAGTAGCATGACTTCCAGAATTGGATTACCGTACCACTCTGGTGCGGATCTCACTCTGGTTGATCTACGTGGTTCAGTAGTATCTTGTGCTGAAGTTTCATGATCATCATCATTAGCTTCCTCACTAATTGGTATAGGTGTCGCAGAAACAGTTTTCTGTGATGTACTATTTTCCAATAAGGGAGCAGGTACAGTTACCTCGTCAAGTTCTACTTTCCTCCCACTCATTTCTTTCGAGAGAAACTCCTTCTCTAGAAATGATCCATTCTTAGCAACGAATGTTTTGCCTTCGGATCTGTGATAGAAGGTATACCCAACAGTTTCCTTTGGGTATCCTATGAAGACACATTTCTCCGCTTTGGGTTCGAGCTTATCAGGTTGAAGCTTTTTCACATAAGCATCGCAGCCCCAAACTTTAAGAAACGACAACTTTGGTTTCTTGCCAAACCATAGTTCATAAGGCGTCGTCTCAACGGATTTTGATGGTGCCCTATTTAACGTGAATGCGGCCGTCTCTAAAGCATAACCCCAAAATGATAGCGGCAAATCAGTAAGAGACATCATAGATCGCACCATATCTAGTAAAGTACGATTACGACGTTCGGACACACCATTACGCTGTGGTGTTCCGGGTGGCGTGAGTTGCGAAACTATTCCACAGTTTTTCAAATGTATACCAAACTCGTAACTCAAATATTCTCCTCCACGATCAGATCGTAGAAACTTTATTTTCTTGTTACAATGATTTTCTACTTCACTCTGAAATTCCTTGAACTTTTCAAATGTTTCAGACTTATGTTTCATTAAGTAGATATACCCATATCTGCTTAAATCATCTGTGAAGGTGAGAAAATAACGATATCGGCCACGAGCCTCAATATTCATCGGACCACATACATCGGTATGTATGATTTCCAATAAATCTGTTGCTCTCTCCATAGTACCGGAGAATGGTGTTTTAGTCATCTTGCCTATGAGGCACGGTTCGCAAGTACCAAGTGATTCATAATCAAGTGGTTCCAAAAGCCCATCAGTATGGAGTTTCTTCATGCGCTTTACACCGATATGACCTAAACGGCAGTGCCACAAATAAGTTGCACTATCATTATCAACTCTGCATCTTTTGGCTTCTACATTATGAATATGTGTATCACTACTATCGAGATTCAATAAGAATAGACCACTCTTCAAAGGTGCATGACCATAAAAGATATTACTCATATAAATAGAACAACCATTATTCTCTGATTTAAATGAATAACCGTCTCTCATCAAACAAGATCCAGATATAATGTTCATGCTCAACGCTGGCACCAAATAACAATTATTTAGGTCTAATATTAATCCCGAAGGTAGATGTAGAGGTAGCGTGCCGACCGCGATCACATCGACTTTGGAACCGTTTCCCACACGCATCGTCACCTCGTCCTTTGCTAGCGTCCGCTTATTCCGTAGTCCCTGTTTCAAGTTGCAAATATTAGCAACAGAACCAATATCAAATACCCAGGTGCTACTGCGAGCTCTAGTAAGGTACACATCAATAACATGTATATCACATATACCTTTGTTCACCTTGCCATCCTTCTTATCCGCCAAATACTTGGGGCATTTTCGCTTCCAGTGACCAGTCTGCTTGCAGTAGAAGCACTCAGTTTCAGGCTTAGGTCCAGACTTGGGTTTCTTCTCCTGAGCAGCAACTTGCTTGCTGTTCTTCTTGAAGTTTCCCTTCTTCTTCCCTTTGCCCTTTTTCTTGAAACTAGTGGTTTTGCTAACCATCAACACTTGATGCTCCTTCTTGATTTCGACCTCCGCAGCTTTCAGCATTGCGAAGAGCTCGGGAATAGTCTTGTTCATCCCTTGCATATTATAGTTCATCACGAAGCTCTTGTAGCTTGGTGGCAGTGATTGGAGAATTCTGTCAATGATGCAATCATCTGGAAGATTAACTCCCATCTGAATCAAGTGATTATTATACCGAGACATTTTGAGTATATGCTCACTGACAGAACTGTTCTCCTCCATCTTGCAGCTATAGAACTTATTGGAGACTTCATATCTCTCAATTCGGGCATTTGCTTGAAATATTAACTTCAACTCCTGGAACATCTCATATGCTCTATGACGTTCAAAACATCGTTGAAGTCCCGATTCTAAGCCGTAAAGCATGGCACACTGAACTATCGAGTAGTCATCAGGTTTGCTCTGCCAGACGTTCATAACATCTGGTGTTGCTCCAGCAGCAGGCCTGGCACCTAGCGGTGCTTCCAGGACGTAATTCTTCTGTGCAGCAATGAGGATAATCCTCAGGTTACGGACCCAGTCCGTGTAATTGCTACCATCATCTTTCAACTTTGCTTTCTCAAGGAACGCATTAAAATTCAACAGAACAACAGCACGAGCCATCTATCTACAATCAACATAACAAGCAAGATACTATCAGGTACTAAGTTCATGATAAGTTTAAGTTCAGTTAATCAAATTACTTAGGAACTCCCACTTAGATAGACATCCCTCTAATCCTCTAAGTGATCACGTGATCCAAATCAACTAAACCACAACCGATCATCACGTGAGATGGAGTAGTTTTCAATGGTGAACATCGTCATGTTGATCATATCTACTATATGATTCATGCTCGACCTTTCGGTCTCTGTGTTCCGAGGCCATATCTGCCTATGCTAGGCTCGTCAAGTTTAACCTGAGTATTCTGCGTGTGCAAAACTGGCTTGCACCCGTTGTAGATGGATGTAGAGCTTATCACACCCGATCATCACGTGGTGTCTGGGCACGACGAACTTTGGCAACGGTGCATACTCAGGGAGAACACTTCTTGATAATTTAGTGAGAGATCATCTTATAATGCTACCGTTAATCAAAGCAAGATAAGATGCATAAAAGGATAAACATCACATGCAATCAATATAAATGATATGATATGGCCATCATCATCTTGTGCTTGTGATCTCCATCTCCGAAGCACCGTCATGATCACCATCGTCACCGGCGCGACACCTTGATCTCCATCGTAGCATCGTTGTCGTCTCGCCAATCTTATGCTTCCACGACTATCACTACCGCTTAGTAATTACATCGCGATTGCATTGCATAGAATAAAGCGACAACCATATGGCTCCTGCCAGTTGCCGATAACTCGGTTACAAAACATGATCATCTCATACAATAAAATCAGCATCATGCCTTGACCATATCACATCACAACATGCCCTGCAAAAACAAGTTAGACGTCCTCTACTTTGTTGTTGCAAGTTTTACGTGGCTGCTACGGGCTTAAGTAAGAACTCATCTCACCTACGCATCAAAACCACAACGATAGTTCGTCAAATAGACTCCGTTTTAACCTTCTCAATGACCGGGCGTAGTCACACTTGGTTCAACTAAAGTTGGAGAGACAGTCTTCCGCAAGCCATCTATGTGCAAAGCACGTCGAGGGAACCGGTCTCGCGTAAGAGTACGCGTAATGTTGGTCCGGATCGTCTCGTCCAACAATACCGCCGAACCAAAGTATGACATGCTGGTAGGCAGTATGACTTGTATCGCCCACAACTCACTTGTGTTCTACTCGTGCAAACAACATCAAACCATAAAACCTGGGCTCGGATGCCATTGTTGGGAAACGTAGTAATTTCGAAAATTTTCCTACGCACACGCAAGATCATGGTGATGCATAGCAACGAGGGGGAGAGTATTGTCTACGTACCAACGCAGACCGACTGCGGAAGCGATCTCACAACATAGAGGAAGTAGTCGTACGTCTTCTTCCCGATCCGACCGATCCAAGCACCGTTACTCCGGCACCTCCGAGTTCTTAGCACACGTTCGGCTCGATGACGATCCTCGGGCTCCGATCCAGCAAAGCATCGAGGAAGAGTTCCATCAGCACAACGGCGTGGTGACGATCTTGATGTACTACCGACGCAGGGCTTCGCCTAAGCTCTACAACGATATGACCGAGGTGGAATTTGGTGGCAGGGGGCACCGCACACGGCTAAGGAACGATCAACAATGATCAACTTGTGTGTCTATGGGGTGCCCCCTGCCCCCGTATATAAAGGACCAGGGGGAGGGGGTTCGGCCGGCTAGGGAGAGGGCGCGGGAGGAGTCCTACTCCTACCGGGAGTAGGACTCCCCCCTCAATCCTATTCCAACTAGGACTCTCAAGGGGGAAAGGAGAGAGAGGGGGGCCGGCCCCTTCTCCTAGTCCTACTAGGACTTGGGGAAGGGGGGGGGGGGCGCGGCCAGCTGTGGGCTGCCCCTTTTCTCTTTTCCACTAAGGCCCAATAGGCCCATTAGCCTCCCGGGGGGTTCCGGTAACCCTCCCGGTATTCCGGTAAAATCCTGATTTCACCCGGAACACTTCCGGTGTCCAAACATAGGCTTCCAATATATCAATCTTTACATCTCGACCATTTCGAGACTCCTCGTCATGTCCGTGATCACATCCGGGACTCCGAACAACCTTCGGTACATCAAAATGCATAAACTCATAATAACTGTCATCGTAACGTTAAGCGTGCGGACCCTACGGTTCGAGAACAATGTAGACATGACCGAGACATGTCTCCGGTCAATAACCAATAGCGGGACCTGGATGCCCATATTGGCTCCTACATATTCTACGAAGATCTTTATCGGTCAGACCGCATAACAACATACGTTGTTCCCTTTGTCATCGGTATGTTACTTGCCCGAGATTCGATCATCGGTATCCAATACCTAGTTCAATCTCGTTACTGGCAAGTCTCTTTACTCGTTCCGTAATACATCATCTCATAACTAACATCTTAGTTATTATGCTTGCAAGGCTTATGTGATGTGTATTACCGAGAGGGCCCAGAGATACCTCTCCGACAATCGGAGTGACAAACCCTAATCTCGAAATATGCCAACCCAACATCTACCATTGGAGACACCTGTAGTACTCCTTTATAATCACCCAGTTACGTTGTGACGTTTGGTAGTACCCAAAGTGTTCCTCCGGTAAACGGGAGTTGCATAATCTCATAGTTATAGGAACATGTATAAGTCATGAAGAAAGCAATAGCAACATACTAAACGATCGGGTGCTAAGCTAATGGAATGGGTCATGTCAATCAGATCATTCAACTAATGATGTGACCTCGTTAATCAAATAACAACTCTTTGTTCATGGTTAGGAAACATAACCATCTTTGATTAACGAGCTAGTCAAGTAGAGGCATACTAGTGACACTCTGTTGGTCTATGTATTCACACATGTATTATGTTTCCGGTTAATACAATTCTAGCATGAATAATAAACATTTATCATGATATAAGGAAATAAATAATAACTTTATTATTGCCTCTAGGGCATATTTCCTTCAGGAACCGTCGGTGATTCCGGAGAAAGGCTTGGTTGGCTGAAGCTGGTCATAGGGTACTTGGAGATTGTTGAATGTTTCCACAGACAGGACGCTGAGCCCTGCCCCACCATCGATGAGGGTCTTGGTGACCAACACGTTGCTGATGACTGGGGAGCAAAGCATCGGGAGGACTCCTGCCGTGGCCGCGCACTTGAGCTGGTCTGCCGAGCTGAACATGATGGCGCACGCCGACCACCTGAGGGGGCGCGTTGCTTTGAGCCTGGGGAGAACTGCATTCACTTCGCGGGCAAACTGCTTGAAGATACGTTGAGAGGCTGGGTCTTGAGCTCCGCCAAGGATGCAGGCGATTGCGCGCGGCTCTTGGAAGCCCCCAGCCCCCTCGTCTTGATGGCGGTCTTCGTTCCTCCTTGGCTGAGGCAGCAGCGGATGTAGGCCTGCATTGCCATGAGGGCGATCCTCACGAGGCTGATCCCTCCAGTCTCCCTCGCGAGGCAGGTCCCGCCAGCGGTCCTCGCGAGGCTGGTCGCGCCACCCCGGGAGCGGGCCGCGATCTTCCCAGCGTCCTGGGTTTCTTCCTCCTGCTCGGCCGTAGCCCCGGTCAGCACGGTCAGGGCGACGGCCGATCCTTCCTTCTCGCACGGCGTGGAGTTCTTGACATTCGTTGGTGTTGTGGGTTTGGAGGTCATGGTACACACAGTACCGGCTGCCCCTGGAGGATTCGGGCAGATCCTTGCCCCGCTTTGTGTCTGGTTCTGCCGCGAGTACGGCAGCCCCCTTGCGCTTCACGTCCTTGCCCTTGGGCTTCTTCTCTTCTGGGTCCGCGGCAGGAAGCTCGAGGAGGGAGAGACGTCCCTCCTCAGCCCTGGTGCACTTGTTCGCCAAGTTGAACAGCTCCAGGGAGGTGCAAAGGTCTTCGTGCATCGCCAGCTCTTCCTTCATCTTGATGTCGCGCACGCCGTCAGAGAAGGCCGAGATGATGGCCTCCTCGGACACCTTGGGGATCTTGAGGCGCGCGCTGTTGAAGCGCTGGATGTATTTTTGCAGGGTCTCTCCGGGTTGTTGCTTGATGCGGCGCATGTCGCTCACGGCGGGCGGCCGGTCGCGAGTACCTTGGAAGTTGGCGATGAAGCAGGTGCGCATCTGGTCCCAGGAGGAGATCGTGCCTGGAGCCAGATTTAGGAGCCAGGTTCGAGCTCCTTCCTTGAGCGCCATGGGGAACCAGTTCGCCATGACCTTTTCATCCCCGCTGGCAGCCTCGATGCCCAGCTCATAGAGCTGGAGGAACTCTGCGGGATCAGTTGTGCCGTCGTAGCGAGGAGGCAGGTCTGGCTTGAACTTGCCGGGCCACGCGACGCTGCGCAGCTCAGTGGTGTAGGCACGGCAGCCCGCGGTGGCCACGAAAGGCTTCGGTTGGTGGAGAGCTTGGTCTTGAGGGTCCCCACGCGCTGCAGCTAGGAGCTGGGCGGGGTCTTGGCGCGCCGGAGCTGGAGCAGGGTCGCAGCGTGCCGGAGCAGGGAGCACCCTGGCAGCCCCTTGCGGGCGAGGTCCTTCTTGGCAGCCCCGTTCTTGCTGTGCTGGCGCCTAACGGAGCGGGTTCCGCCCAGGGGCCAAGCGCTTTGGAGCCATGGCATCTTCTTGGAGCGGAGGCGGCTGGTGCGCCTCTGGAGCTTCGTTGCCCGCGCGGGGCGGAGTACGGCGCAGAGGAACGGACGGCGCGGAAGAGCCCCCTATGGCGCGGACAAGCTCGGCGACGCGGTCGAGCCACTCTTCGTATACGTCGTCAATGGGGCGGTAGCGCAGGAGCTCGTTTGCCGCGAGAGCGCAGCTCGAGCCTCCAAGGGTGCGCGGAGCGCGCGGGACGAAGAACCGGCTGGCGCGAGTGATGGAGTAGCGGTGCGGCCGTCTTGGCGCATGAACGGATGCTGAGACGACGCTTGCTGCTCGCCCCCCGCCGGGCCGGTGGCGGCGTTGACGGCGGGCGACGGGGAACGACGAGGACGCCCACCGACGGGGGCCGTCTGGGCGACGCGAGAAGCGATGGCGGCCCGGCGCTCGGCGCAGGCCCGACGAGCGTCGGACATGGATGCGACGGTCGGAGGAGAACGGAGCAGTGGGAGGCGGATTCCGGCGCACCCCTACCCGGCGCGCCAAATGTCGGATTTCAGGTTCCGGCAGACCCTTAAGGTTCGAACACTGGGGTGCGCACGGAAATCACGTCCTCTACCTCCCCGTCTCACAAAGATCTAAACTACTAAGGGAACTGCATGAGAGACACAAGATTTATACTGGTTCGGGCCACCGTTGTGGTGTAATACCCTACTCCAGTGTGTGGTGGATGGATTGCCTCTTGGGGGTGATGGTGATGAGCACTACAAGGAAGAACAACCTTGCGACGGTCTGTTCTTGGCTGGGGGAACGAACTACTGGGAGGAGTTCAGTCACCTTCTCTCTCTCTCTCTCTCTCTCTCTCTCTCTGCTTGCTTACTCTCTCTGCTTGCTAGCCGGATCCACACGCCGAACCCTTTCTCCAACCTACCAACTGGTCGAACCCCTTGCTACGTGGGTGACCGGTCCTATTTATAGGCAAAGGCCCTGGGCCTCTTCTCAAATATTGAGCGGGAAGGGCGCCAACAATTGGCCAATTCGAAGGGGAACATCTAGTACACTTATCCTGACTAAAGGTGGTCTTCGCCTACGAAAGACTCTGCGGTGAGGCCGTGCTGGGCTCCATGGCGACCTCCGTCTCGTAGTCCGCTTGGTCCTAGTCTCGTTGCACCGAAATGGCAACCTTTGCCTGATGCCTCGGTACTCCGCGGCTGCGCTTGCCCCCTTTGCACCAAAGAGGAAAGAAGGACGCTGCGCGCGCTGGCGCCCGCCTGGCACCCTCGATCGTCATGGCTTGTGTCACGGGCACCTCGCAAGGTACCCCGCCTTGATATCTCCGTCTCCTCGCGAGCCAGCCTGAGGAGGCTGCGCCTGAGGATGCGCCATGTCGTCCACCTCGTGAGGCTTGGCCCCTCGCGAGGGTCTTGAGTCTTGCGCTGATGCAGATGGGCCATGCTGGGCCTCCATTTGAGCCACGCCGCAGGCCGCAGGCAGACAAGTCTGGGGACCCCCGTTCCCAGAACACCGACAGCCACCTAGCCTTTTCTTTCCCTTGGGTTCTGCAGACTCAAGGGTCATCTTTATTTAAACCCCCGGGCCAGTGCTCCTCTGAGTGTTGGTCCAACTTGTCAGCCGCCGGTGGCTACCAGGGCCAACTTTGGGCTGGCCTACCGGAAGTTTGGACAATCCGGTGTGCTCTGAGAACGAGATATGTGCAGCTCCTATCGGGATTTGTCGGCACATCCGGGTGGCCTTGCTGGTTTAGTTTTACCATTGTCTAAATGCCTTGTAACCGGGATTCCGAGGAATATCCTTCGTTGACCATGAGAGCTTGTGATGGGCTAACTTGGGACTCCCCTGCAGGGATTTGAACTTTCGAAAGCCGTGCCCGCGGTTATGGGCAGATAGGAATTTGTTAATGTCCGGTTGTGGAAAACCTAAAGTTGATCTTAATTAAAATACATCAACCGCGTGTGTAAACGTGATGGTCTCTTCTTGGCAGAGTTCGGGAAGTGAACACGGTGTTGGAGTAATGCTTGCGTAGGTTGTTCTAGGATCACTTCTTGATCGTAGTTTTTTGACCGTGCTTTTGCCTTCTCTTCTCGCTCTCTTTTGCGTATGTTAGCCACACAAATATGCTAGTCGCTTGCTGCAGCTCCACATCATACCTTACCTTACCTATAAGCTTAAATAGTCTTGATCGCGAGGGTGTGAGATTGCTGAGTCCCCGTGACTCACATATTACTTCCAAACCCAGTTTGCAGGTGCCGATGTTACCGAGCAGGTGACGAAACCAAGCTCAAGGAGGAGCTCGATGAAGATCTTGTCCTTGGTGTTGTTTCGTTCTAGTTGATCAGTAGTGGAGCCCAGTTGGGGTCGATCGTGGATCTGTGTAGCATTTGGGGTAGTCTTCTTTTATTTTGGTTCCGTCGTCGGACCTTGATTGTATCTGGATGATGTAATGCTTTATTCATGTATTTGGGTGAAGTAGCGATTGCAAGCCAACTATGTATCTTTTCCCTTATTGTATTACATGGGTTGTTTGCGAAGATTACCTCACTTGCGACATTCCTTTCAATGCGGTTATGCCTCTAAGTCGTGCTTCGACACGTAGGAGATATAGCCGCATCAAGGGCGTTACAGTGCTCTATCCTTGTAATCGTGTGCAAGTTATATAATAAAGTTTAGTGTGAGTTTTTGCTTTCTTTACTCTCATGTTGCAAATAAAGAAAAGAAATAACAAAGGAAAAAGAGAAGGGCAACAAATAAAAGAAAGGAAAGAAATAATGAAAAGATCATATACTAATCCTATGGTAGGTGAAGGGACCACATAAGGAAAAGTATAAGTAGAAAATTTTATTATAGATTAACAAACATAGCATTAGTCAATGATGCAACTCATGAAAGAATTAATAAGGGAAGAGAAGGTTCACATATAAATATACTATCCTAGAAATCTTTTGTGATCGTGATCCCTCATTAAAATATTATATGCCAAAATTGTTGACGTTGGACAAGGAAGACAACTTAATGATTTATGTTTGTTTATATTCACATAGAAGTCATATTGTCATAGATCCTTTAACATGTGGTGCTTTCCCCCTATCTTTTCTAGCCAAAAATTCCGCACTAAGTAGAGATACTACTTGTGCATCCAAAAACCCTTAAACCCAAATCTTATTTTCAAGAGTCCACCATACCTACCTAGGGATTGAGCAAGATCCCTCAAGTAAGTTGTCATCGGTGTAAAAAGGAAATAAAACTTGCTTCTAAAAGTGTGAGATCATTTAGTGTAAGATAAAATTGAGTGTTGCATGAACTTGTGATGGTGAAGAATAAAAGCGACAGACTGCATAATAAAGGTCGCTATCACAAGGGGCAATGTAATGTGGTGTTCTTTTGCACTAAGGGATTGAGCATACAAACAAATAAGCTCATGGAAACCTCTGCTTCCCTCTGTGAAGGGCCTCTCTTTTACTTTTATGTATTTACTTTTATGCAAGAGTCAAAGTTTTTCTCTCTATTCCTTTTATTTTTCTCCTTTGGCAAGCATCATGTGGTAAGGAAAGATCTAGGCACATATGTCTGGTTGAATATGGGTGGCATGATTTATTATTGTTGTCATCACCCTTGAGGTGAGTACGTTGGGAGGTGAAACCATAAGCCCCTATCTTTCTATGTGTCCGGTTGAAATGCTTTGCTCATGTGTACGCGGTGAGTGTTAGCAATTATAGAAGACTATATGATGGTTGAGTATGTGGATTTTCCTAAAGGCTCCAACACGCGACCCTTCCTAAAAAGATGATGAATTGTACTTCCAAAGTTGACTGAGAAGATAGTTTATTGGTTTCTAATAGAGTTTTTGCTTTATACTTCGATTGTGTGCTGAACTATTACTTATTCATGAGAAGTGTCTGATAAAAGTCCTATGTTAAATTTTGTTTCTGTTATAATAATCAACATGATGCTTCTATGTCCGTATTTTGTTTTTATCCACACCTCTCTCTCAAAGCATGTGGATATGTTTTTTGATTTCGGTTTTCTCTTGAGGACAAGTGAGGTGTAAGCTTGGGGGAGTTGATATGTCCATTTTGCATCATGTTTTTTATTATTATTTATGATGTTTTTATCCGTAATAATGCTTTTTGGAGTAATTTTAATGCCTTTTCTCTCATAATTTGCAAGGTACACACCAACAGGGAGAATTCCGACAGCTGGAAATCTGAACCTGGAAAAGCTACGTCAGGCTACCTATTCCGCACAACTCCAAACAAGTTGAAACTTCACAGGGATTTTTATGGAATATTTAAGAATTTTTGGAACAAATAACTACCAGAGGGGGCCCACGAGGTGGGCACAACCCACGTGGGCGCGCCCTGGTGGGTTGTGCTCACCCAGGCCCACCTCCAGTGCCCATCTTTTGGTATATAGAATGTTTTGAACTAGAAAAAATAAGCAGGGGACTTTCGGGATGGAGCGCTGCCGTCTCGAGGCGGAACTTGGGCAGGAGCACTTTTGCCCTCCGGCAGAGCGATTCCGCTGGGGAAACTTCCCTCCTAGAGGGGGAAATCATCGTCATCAGCATCACCAACAACTCTCCCATCTTGGGGAGGGCAATCTCCATCAACATCTTCAACATCACCATCTCCTCTCAAACCGTAGTTCATCTCTTGTGTTCAATCTTGTTACCGGAACTATAGATTGGTACTTGTGGGTGACTAGTAGTGTTGATTACATCTTGTAGTTGATTACTATATGGTTTATTTGGTGGAAGATTATATGTTCAGATCTAATATGCTATTTAATACTCCTCTGTTCATGAGCATGTTTATCGTTTGTGAGTAGTTACCTTTGTTCTTGAGGTCATGGGAGAAATCATGTTGCAAGTAATCATGTGAATTTGATATGTGTTTGATATTTTGATAGTATGTATGTGGTGATTCCCTTAGTGGTGTCATGTGAATGTCGACTACATGACACTTCACCATATTTGGGCCTAAGGGAATGCATTGTGGAGTAGCGATTAGATGATGGGTTGCGATAGTGATAGAAGCTTAAACCCCAGTTTATGCACTATTCCCTAAGGGACTGATTGGATACAAAAGTTTAACGCTATGGTTAGAATTTATTCTTAATACTTTTCTTGTAGTTGCGGATGCTTGCGGGACGGTTGATCATAAGTAGGAGGTTTTTTCAAGCAAGAACAACACCTAAGCACCGGTCCACCCTGTCGGTGTCAAAACCGGCGGATCTCGGGTAGGGGGTCCCGAACTGTGCATCTAAGGTGGATGGTAATAGGAGGCAGGGGACACGATGTTTACCTAGTTTCGGGCCCTCTCAATGGAGGTAATACCCTACATCCTTCTTGATTGATCTTGATGATATGAGTATTACAAGAGTTGATCTACCACGAGATCATACAGGCTAAACCCTAGAAGCTAGCCTATGGTATGATTGTTGTTGATGATCTATCGACTAGCCTGGCCTCAGTTTATATAATGCACTAGAGGCCTAGGATAACAAGAGTCCTAGCCGAATACGCCGGTGGGGAGGAGTCCTTGTCTTGATCACCAAGTCTTGTGGAATCTTTCTTGTATGTGGCAGCTGTCCGAACTGGCCCATGAGTATACGGCCATGTGGGACCTCGGCCCAAGCTAATAGATCGGGAGATGACATGGTGAGTACCCCCTAGTCCAGGACACCGACTGTAGCCCCCTGAACCGGTCTTCAAGTTAGGGACGCTCCTCGATTCTTCTGAACTGTTCTTCATCTTCGGTCGTCGGTCTTGAAAACTGGTTCAACAAATCTTCTCATCTTCGATCTTGAGGATCGCCAAAGTGAATCCGAAGAGTTTACATGTCGTGTATCCGAGGAGCCCCCTTAAGTTTCCGACCTTTATCAATGCCTTGTTATTTTTATGCCACACCTCGGGTTTGAAGTTGTTCACAGGAGGCAGTGTCCTCTTGCATCCGAGCTCTAATGCTGGACTGCATTCAAGGTATCTTTTGCAGCTGAGCACCAATGCCGGACTACTTCCGAGCTCCAACACCAAAATGTATCCGAGCTCCAATGCCGGACTATGTCCAAGGTCCACCGTCGGACTATATCGAAGATGCCATAGATCATCTTGGTCCAAAAAAGTTGAAGGAGTTTAGACGAGCATAATGCCTGAAATTCCCTATATGGAGCTAGCCGCTAGTGCCCGAGCTTTATGCCGGACTGCTTCCAAGGTGGTGCACCACCCCGACGGTGGGCTGATTTTTTGTGAACATTTTTAGCTGGTGCAGTTTATTCTGTGCCGATGTATATCCAGTAGCCCTCAAGGTGTGTATCAGTCTAAAACCCGAGATGCACCTGAAGGAAATCATAAAACCGATGTTCCCAGTAGCCCCTGAGACTCAGGTCAATACGCGAAATCGGCCTGAGGATCAACTCCTAGCTCGGCAACATACACAGGAATAAAAACGCAGTGTAATATATTAGAAATAATAATGATCAGCGTACGGGCCCCTGAGAGAGGGTCATGAGAAGTCGCCGTGATATATTAGCTTGATGCCAGATAGGTCCAGATGGTACTTATTGTTGTCCGAAGACGCGCTTTCCCATAGTTCGATCAAGCCGAACACTGAGCCCTTTGAATTTTCTACATTGAATAGGCAATGCAGTAGCCCCAGAGACACTGGTCGGGTGGCAACACCAGATCAGGGGATCGATGTGCCCCTTTAATATTTGTAAATAATGAGCGCAAAGCCAAGTAGCCCTCGAGCCTTAATGTGGGCACGGGTGGCCGAATTAAGGATCGATATCCAGAGTAGAATCACAGATTATGTGTAATGATTCTATGTATCCAAGTACTTTACATCGTTATTTTGACTCCATTGCGACCGTTTATAAGTTGAAAGTGGCCCATCGTCAACCTCTACCCCTTGGTAGATACTACGCAGGGTATTTCTGCAATAACAAAAGAACCCTTAGACGACGTCTCGGTGCCCGAAGGCGGTTGTGTTAGCAGAAACGAGGCAATCAGATATGCGGGGTTTATAACTTTCGCTTAGTCATAGGAGCTTTAAACTGGGGAAGCTAGCTATGAGCCCTCGGTTTGTGTTCGGCGACATCCGAGGTCAAGCCGTAAACACTTTGGCAAATGTTATGAATGGCCCATCATTTGACATAGTCATCGGATCGCTGACCAGTTTACGCCTATTGTGACAGTCAGTTTTCGGCTTTCTCCACTGAGGTGCTTAACCATGCGAGCTGGAGGCACAATCCTAGTGGTTCTCCCTGTGCACACATAGCCGAACAAAGCGGAACATAGGAGGCAAGCACAGGAGCCGGGCAACCCAACTATTGACCGAAGACACAATTCGAAACAGATGCATATATGGAAATATCCGAGAGTGTTTTTGCCGAATCTCTAAAGGTGTCCGGCATTGCACTACGAGACTAATGCTGGAAACACACAAATAGTTTAGAAGTACCATAGGCTTGGAAAACCAAAAAACGTCAGTGAAAACCTGACATCCGAATAAGATCAAGTGTTTAGTGCCAATATGGAAATTGGACTGTAGAAAAAAAAGTTCTTCGGTCGTGCTTTAACATGACACATCATATCTCAAGACTTCAAGCGGGTCAGCCTATGGCTTCAACCTCCTATCCCGAAGGCGGAGTACTTCTCATTAGGCTAGTTTAGCAAGCTAAACTCTAGCGACTTTGGGAGAGGAATTAGGCTCCCCGGCTAGTGACCACACACTCGTGTCGAAAAAAAGAGTGATAAATAAGAATAAAATAACTTTGCAACGACTAAGAAGAAGAACACTTATTATAAAAAGGCTCATATAAATTTAAGAGCCCCCAAGTGACTTGGGTAAAAGAATTTTATGTATAATGATTCTATGTACCGAAGTACTTATATCATATATGTGTTCACCCGAACTTTAAACGCGTCTTAACCGACCGTCGGCTTCTCCCTCTTTGGTCAAGGGCCGAAAAGTGTTATGTACTCGACCTGGCGAGAATATTGACGGTGTTTCCGATAACCAAGCAATCGGGCCATAAGGCTGTAATAGACAGAGCGCGCTCAGGGAACTTATGCTATATTACTGACGAAGTGTAAAAAGCATCTTTGAAGAAAATAGTACCCCCACCGATACCTTTCTTCGGTTGCTCATTGCTACTATGAGACTTGTGCAATAGATTTTTTGTACTCATGAGTTCCGTTGTGTGCCGACCATAATTGAAAACAATAATAGAGCTAGCTTTCGGCTTCACCCAGTCTGAGGTCCGGCTCGGATGACCTGATCGTGACAATCGCAGAGGTGCTCCCTTTTGCTCCCTAGCCGAACAATCGGGAACGTAGGGGTAAACACAGGAGCGAAGCAACCTAGCTTGCAAATCGCTTAAGTCAACATGGTGCATATTGTGGCGTAATACACGAACAAGGAACGAAGCCGTACAAGTGTAATCATTTGCAAGAGGAAAGGCTTCATAAAGGAAGCCCCCAAGTAAACGGGGTATTTGAATTTGTGTGTCACAAACAAAGTTTTGACAAGGAAATATTTACAAGCAATTTTTTTCCAAAAAAGTATAATGCTTGGTCGAACCGAACACAAGTTAAAAATTTAAAACTTTGAGCATCAAGGCAACTTAGCTAGTTAATGTGTTTGGTATTGATGACGCGGTCTGAGCTTGATGCGGGACAAGGTTCCACCCCCCAAGCCGGTCCCGAGGTGGCGGAGCAAAGAGCTCAGCACTCCAAAGTGGTGACATAGCACGGTCAATGCAGGCCGGCAGAGTGATGCCGAAGTCCCCGGCATGGGGTAATGAAGTGTTGATGAAGCCCCCCCCCCCGTCCAACCGAGGTGACATGGTATGTAAGTATGCCGAGTTGACGATACTGCCCAACCCGGATCATTTTTCTGTGCACAAAAAATAGTGCAAACCAGAGATAATAGTAATAATAATAATTAAAAAAGTTGCATAATGAATAATTTATGCAAAGTGAGTAATAAAATAAATATGGCCTGGCGCCAAAGTCAATGTCGATGCAGGGCGTCGGCGTGATGAGGTAAAGGCTTGGCAAAGCCTGAATTCACAGGTCGGTCCAAGTTCCGGATGCGGCGTTCGCCGGACTATGTACGAAAACTGACCGAACCACCATGCGACCGTCATTAATGCAGCCGCCATTTGATAGACCTGTGTACATATGATGGACAAACAAGAGTAATAATTACTTGGGAAAAATAAACCCAAACAAGCAAAAAATACTAGGATTAATAAAACCTGGTTCATTTGTTGTAGCAATCCGAAGAAAGGTGATTCCCCAAATTAGGACTCGATCCGCACAACCATTGCCTGATGGGTGATAAAGTGATGGCATGGCGATGCTGGAAAAGGTTGGCTCGCCGAGGCAAAGCCCTCGGTCGAGCTAACGTGACGGAGCTGGTCGGCTAGTGACGCCGAAGTCTCCGGAGTAGGTTGATGAAGAGATGGCGAAGCTCCCGGTCCAGCCGAGATGTCGAAGCCTCGATGTCAGCTGATGAGTCAAAGTAGGTCGGTGTGATGAACACCGGCTTGAAGGAGCAATAGTGCGGCCCTGCCGATGCAGGTCGTGACGTGGTCAATGCTGGGTTGATGAAGTGATCGTGCGACGATGCCGGTGTGCCCGCTCCGTGCAAACCGTGGGGCGGCGATGTTGGTGATGATTTATCCTCCGCAATGCCGAACTCCTGTTCGGCTTGCCGAGATGATGATCCGAACAAGTTGAGATCGGCTCAACAAAGTGACGACATGTCTAGCGCAGGTTGGCAGCCGTGGATTAATATTGCCGGACTGGTTTGACACCAGCATGATGGTGAAGATAATGTTCAAAAGATTTTAAAGTTAGTGGGATGTGTTCGGGAATAAAACACAATACCCCATACAAAAATTCCTTCAAAAAGGATGTCCGAAATCCCGTTCATAAAAAAGACGAACTCGGGTCGGATTCGTTTTTGCGCAGAAAACAGATCCGAAAAGTCATGCACTAATTGGAAGGTTTCCGAAGTTTGGATGGTCGGATCGAGCTGAAATTTTGAGGGGTGGTAGATATGGGAATTCCGCAGTCGGTCAATGGTTGGATCTTCCAAAGGACGTCTGAGCTAAAAGCTGGGCACCACGCCCTAAACTCGTCCAAATTCTCGTAGAGATTTGACAGGGCTCTAGTATATCGCGGATTGCCAGAGATTCCTTCATCGGAACTCGACGAAATTTTCCAGGGTTGTTGTAGAATCAATAACGCACAATTCCACTGAAGTAATTGTTAAAACGACGCTTGAGGAGGCAGTGGTGGTGGATACAAGTTCGCTGTGGAGAAAAACAGCACGGTCGCCCAAGGGCAATGTTGACGTTGAGCCCCCGGGCTCCCTGGATGATTCCTCCATGATCTTGATGGAGATCAGAGTTGATGTTGATGAAGGCCTTCATCCGAACATGACGATTGGAGGTAGGGCGCAGTCCACGGTCCAGCCAAGGTGACCAGCCGAGCCGGTGACAAAGAAGCCGACATCGCAGTTGATCTGCAGTCGAGCCATTAATCTTTTGCCGATCACATAGTGGAACTCTCAATGAAAGCACCAATGTCGGTGTCAAAACCGGCGGATCTCGGGTAGGGTGTCCCGAACTGTGCGTCTAAGGCGGATGGTAACAGGAGGCGGGGGACACGATGTTTACCCAGGTTCGGGCCCTCTCAATGGAGGTAATACCCTACGTCCTGCTTGATTGATCTTGATGGTATGAGTATTACAAGAGTTGATCTACCACGAGATCGTAGAGGCTAAAACCTAGAAGCTAGCCTATGATATGATTGTTGTTGATGATCTATAGACTAGCTTGACCTCGGTTTATATAATGCACCAGAGGCCTAGGATAATAAGAGTCCTAGCCGAATACGCCGGTGGGGAGGAGTCCTTGTCTTGATCACCAAGTCTTGTGGAATCTTCCTTGTATGCGGCAGCTGTCCGAACTGGCCCATGAGTATACAGCCATGGGGTCCTCAGCCCAATCTAAAAGATCGGGAGATGACATGGTGAGTACCCCCTAGTCCAGGACACCGTCACACCCACATATCAAATTATCAAAGTACCGAACACGAATTAAACCAAGATGATGAAAGTGACTAGATGAAATTCCCATGTATCCTCAAGAACGCTTTGCTTATCATAAGAGACTGTTTTGGCATGTACTTTGCCTCAAAAGGATTAGGCTACCTTGCTACACTTTTGTTAATACTATCATTACTTGCTTGTTACAAATTATCTTGCTATCAAACTACTCTGTTACTTCCAATTTCAGCAGTTGCAAACATTACCTTACTGAAAAGTACTTGTCATTTCCTTCTGCTCCTCATTGGGTTTGACACTCTTACTTATCGAAAAGAGCTACAATTGATCCCCTATACTTGTGTGTCATCAGCAACCCATAAAGAAGTGCTTCATACTCAGCTTCATTGTTGGAGGAATCAAAGTGAATCTGGAGAACATAACTGACCTTGTCATCTCTTGGTGATACTAGGACTACTCCAGCACCAGATCCATTTAATATTTTGGATCCATCAAAGAACATGGTCCAGTGTTCCGGGTGAACTTGAGTCGGCTGTTGTTGCTCAATCCATTCGGCTAGGAAATCTACGATTGCTTGAGATTTGATTGCCTTTTTTGCTCTGAACTTGATATCCAGAGGGAGAAGTTCAATCGCTCACTTAGCTAGACGACCGATTGCATCTCGATTCTTAATTTTTTTATAATTAAGTGCCACTGACGACTGAAACCGAGTGGTCTGCAAAGTAATGTGCAACATTCTTCGTGGTCAGATAAGTTCCATAGAACAAGCTTCTGGTAGTGCGGATACCTTTCCTTGGACGGAGTCAAGACTTCAGAAATGTAATACACTGGGTGTTGAACTTTGTAGGCTTTGCCTTCTTCCTCCCGCTCGACTGTGAGCACTGTGCTGACAACTTGTCAGTGGCTACAATATACAACAATAGATGCTCTTTGTTGACTGTGGCATCAAGCACTGGCTGGGTGGAAAGCAGGGCTTTGAGCCCTACAAACGCTACTTTAGCTTCACCAGTCCACTCAAATGTATCTGATTTTTTCGTCAGTCGGTAAAGAGGCAATTCCTTTTCACCAAGACGGGAAATGAATTGACTCAATGTAGCCAAACAACTAGTAAGCTTCTAAACATCATGCAAACGCACAAGGCGTTTCATTTGGAGAATTGCTCTAATCTTTTCCGGGTTTGCGTCGATCCCTCGTTTGAAAACGAGAAAACCGAGTAACTTTCCTCCTGGGACTCCGAATGTGCATTTTGACGGACTGAGCTTGATGTCATATCTTCTGAGGTTGGCAAAGGTTTCAGCGAGGTCACTCAGTAGGTCGAAACCTTTGCGTGACTTGGCCATGATATCATCCATGTGTGCTTCCACATTCCGACTGATCTGAGTGAGCAGGCACTTCTGAATCATGCGCATGCACGTGGCACCAACATTCTTGAGACCAAAAGTCATGGTGACATAGCAAAAACACCAGAATGGGATGATGAAGCTCGTTTTTATTTCGTCGGGCCCATACAGTCAGATCTGATGGTACCTAGAATATGCATCCAAAAAGGACAGACGCTCACACCCCGCAGTCGAGTCCACAGTCTGATCGATGCGGGGGAGAGGGAGGTGATCTTTTGGGCAGGCCCAATTGATATGCTTGAAGTCAATACACATACGAAGTGAATCGTATTTCTTGGGTACCATGACGACATTGGCGAGCCAGTCGGAGTGGTATATCTCACAGATGAACTCAGCTGACAGGAGCCTAGCCACTTCCTCGCTAATCGCCTTCCTCTCTCCACGGCAGATCAACGGAGATGCTCTTTAACATGCGTTGCTTTTGGGTCGACACGCAAACGGTGCTCAGGCAGTCCCCTGGGTACACCAGGCATGTCAGATGGCTTCCATGCAAATATGTCCTAGTTCTCACGGAGGAACTGGTTGAGCACTTCTTCCTATTTGCTGTCGAGTGTTGTTGAAATGTGGGTTGGAGGAGCAGAGGGGTCTTCTGGGTGAATGTGGACTGGCTTTGTTTCGCCGACCGGCTGAAATGCTGACTTTGAAGCAGGCTTCTTGGCTCGTAGAAATTCACTCAGATCGTCATTCTTTTGGTATTCTGCCAGGTCCACCACTGCCATTTGCTCATCATTTATTTTGGAGCCTTTCTAGAGGCACTCCTCTGCTCTCTGTCTATTCCCCATAACCGTGATCACGCCTATGGGTCCGGGCATCTTCAACTTGAGATATACGTAACATGGTCGAGCCATGAAACGAGCAAATGTGGGCCTGCCCAGAATAGCATTATAGGCGTTGTGGAAATCCACCACCTCAAACGTCAACTTATCCTTGCGGTAATTCTTGGAATCACCGAAAACCACATCGAGAGCAATCTGCCCGAGTGACTTTGCCTTCTTCCCTAGGATGACACCATGGAACTACATACTGCTTCACTGAGTTTGGACATTGGGATGCCCATCCCTTGGAGGGTCTCAGCATATAGGATGTTCAAACCGCTGCCACCATCCATAAGGACTTTAGTAAGTCGGGTGCCTCCCAACGACTTGGTCGACCACCAACGCCAGCCGCCCAGGGGTAGCAACATGCGCTGGGTGATCGGAATGGTCGAATGTAATCGGAGTCTTCGACCACTTCAAGTATGTTGTAGTCGCTGGAGCAACCATATTCACCTCTCTGTTAATGACTTTTAGTCGACTTTTGCTCTCGATGTCGACAAAAATCACCAAGGTTGCATTGATATTGGGGTAACCATCATCTTCTTTTTTCTCCTCCTCCTTATCAGAGCCCTTCTCACTGGGTTGATCCTCTCAGAATTGGTGAATCAGGAGTCGACATTGTCGAGTGGTATGTTTGGGTAGAATCAAGTTACCCTCCTCATCTTTATTCGTGTGAATATGACACGGCAAATCCATGACATCCTGGCCTGACTGATTTTTCACTTTCTTGGGCACCCAGGGACCCTTAGGTTTTCCTTTGAATTTTCCTTGATTCAGAACTGCGGCTTCAGCGGGACCTGCAGGTTCAGCCATACGCTTTTTGCTTCCGACTAGTGTTTCCACCTCCAACGTCTTGGTCGAGTGGTTTCCCTTTACCATTACGGATTCGGTCTTCTTCTTCACTGTTTGCATACCGAGTGGCTATTTCCATCATTCGGCCTGGAGACATGTCTCCGGATCGACCAAACTTCAGGATGAGCTCTCTGTATCGGACGCCCTCCTTGAAGGCGCAGCCTACCTGGTATTCTGACACATTCTCCACCACATGGTGAAGGGTAGTCCATCTCTGGATGAAATCTCTCAAAGTTTCATTCGGCTTCTCAATGTAGTGTTGCAGCTCGGTCAGCCCAGCAGGTCACTTGCAAGTGCCCTCGAATGGCTTGACAAACACTTGGGCCAAATCTTCCCAACAGAAAATACTCCCAGAGGCCAACTGATTCAACCAGGCTCTGGCCGAGCCCTCAAGGATCAGGAGGAGTTGATTCATGGCTACGTCATTGAATGTGTGTTATATCGACTAGAAGGTGGTGAATAGGCAATTTTTATGAAATTCTTCGCTGAGGAATTTGCCGGTGAGGAAATTCCTTAGCGAAGAACTACTAGCAGCGGAATAAGTACTCAAAAGTAAACATAACAGAATACAAGCATAGTCATCATGATGAAATGAAGACAGGCACATAGTACAGGAAGCGTAATCACAGGATAACACAGGATGAAGACAAACAGACTGAAGAAATTAAACTGAGGAAATTGAGAAAGTCTTCAGTCAAAGTCTTCAAACACAGATATGAACAAACACACAACACAGTTATGAGGAAATGAAAGAGATGAGGAAATAGAACTAGTAAGCTTGGTGAAGACAATGATTTGGTAGACCAGTTCCAACTGTTGTCTCAGTTGTACGTCTGGTTGGAGCGGCTGAGTATTTAAACTCAAGGACACACAGTCCCAGACACCCAGTCCTGAACACGCAGCTCAGGACACCCAGTCCTCACTGTATTCTCCTTGAACTAAGGTCACACAGACCTCATCCAATCACCCGTGGTAAGTCTTCAGGCGACTTCCAAACCTTCACAAACTTGGTCACTTGGCGATCCACAATTCCTCTTGGATGCTCTAGACCATGACGCCTAACCTTCTAGAAGAAGCACAGTCTACAAAGGTAACAAGCGTCGGATCCACTCAGGATCAATCTCTTCAGTGATGCTCAATCACTTGGGGTTTGTAGGTGTTTGGGTTTTGGGTTTTTGGTTTTTCCTCACTTGATGATTTTTGCTCAAAGTCCTCAGAGGATGGGTTGCTCTCAATGACAAGTGTCAGTTTCTCTCGGAGCAGCCAACCAGCTAGTGGTTGTAGGGGGCGGCTATTTATAGCCTAGGGAGCAGCCCGACATGATAAGACATAAATGCCCTTCAATGATATGACCGTTAGGTGGATAGATATTTTGGGACAGCTGGCGCATAGCACAGCAACGGTCGGAATTTTGAGTAGCAAAATCCTCAGGGCTATCATGTTCCTCACTGTGTAGGCAATCCGCACTGGAGAATTCCTAACTCCTTAGTCAGGACAAATTCCTCAGAGACCAGAATAAATTCATCTCTGTCACTGAAGAAATTGACTGAACTGTATGAGATTTCCAATGGCTTCACTCGAAGGGATTGGTAGGTGTAGGATTTTGAGTTGAGCATCACATGGAAATTTTTCCTTAGTATTTCCTCGACCCCCTTTAACAGTACGGTGTTTCCTATGACTCAAGAAAGAGAAAAACAAAACTATGAAAACGAAAGTCTTCAAGCTTCATATTCCTCGCATGAATATCAAGTCTTCACGGACACACCAATTTCTTCACTTTCAAAGTCTTCATGAAAGTCTTCAGAAATACCAAAATCTTCAGTCGAAGATATTAATTTTTAGGGGTCGACTTTCCCTGCAAATATCAAACTCCTCATAGACTTATAGACATGTGTACAGTCACAAACGCATTAGTCCCTTAACCTATAAGTCTTCAATACACCAAAATCACTAAGGGGCACTAGATGCACTTACATTCATCGTTGCCTCCACCAATCTGCACTGCCACTTGATAATCTTCTAACCAAGTATCTAGCTATGACTCACCGTTGAACTTGCCGACACCAGCGGCCAGTCTGAAGTTGGGCGGAATCTTAGTGGCCCGGATGGCCCTACTGAAACACTCGGGCCCCGCAAATGCTCTATTGCCATTCGGACGATCTCTGTCCTAACCCTCTATGTGTGCTCTACCTCTGTCAACCAAACCCTATACCAGAACTAACCTCGTATCAAATCGAAACTCTATGGGGTCGACTGGGGCTCTCCGCTCGTTGCCATACGGGCACCGGTCGTCATACCACTGGGGCGCGTACGACCCGCCCCTCAAAGGAGGCGTAAGCACTCGACGGCGGTCATCACGAGGATCAAACTGCCCATAGCCCCGACCAAGGTACTGATCTTGGCAGTAACCACAATCTTCACACTGCAGAGGCAATCTCGGGCTATGTGCCGATTGAACTATGTCTGCAACCACAAATCTGCTATTCATTCTGTTGTGCGACTGAGAAACAACCGAGTTCTGTTCACCTGCTGCTCAGAGCAGTCCTCAGATCTGCAGCAAACCTCTACCAGCTTCTGAACGAGACGACTGAATTGACTCTGCTATGCATGCTACTGCTACGAGATTTAGGACCGGAGTATGATATACCTGAGGTTCAGGTGGAAATAGTTGTCGGGGACATCTACTGGATCCAGGGATCTGCTGACCGGCGCGTTCGTCGAGTGATTGCTGGAGATTCTCCAGACGCGTATGCTTGATGACCCACAAGTATAGGGGATCTATTGTAGTCCTTTCGATAAATAAGAGTGTCGAACCCAACGAGGAGCAGAAGGACATGCTAAGCGGTTTTCAGCAGGGTATTCTCTGCAAGCACTGAAATAATAGGTAACAGATAGTTTTGTGATACGATAATTTGTAATGAGTAGCAAATAATAAAAGTAAATAAGGTGCAGCAAGATGGCCCAATCCTTTTTGTATCAAAGGACAAGCCTGGACAAACTCTTATATGATGTAAAGCGCTCCCGAGGACACATGGGAATATCGTCAAGCTAGTTTCCACCACGTTCATCTGATTCGCGTTCGGTACTTTGATAGTTTGGTATGTGGGTCGACCAGTGCTTGGGTGCTGCCCTTACTTGGAAAAACATCCCACTTATGATTAACCTCTATTGCAAGCATCCGCAACTACAACAAAAGTATTAAGGTAAACCTAACCATAGCATGACACATATGGATCCAAATCAGCCCCTTACGAAGCAACGCATAAACTAGGGTTTAAGCTTCTGTCACTCCAGCAACCCATCATCTACTTATTACTTCCCAATGCCTTCCTCTAGGCCCAAATAATGGTGAAGTTTCATGTAGTCGACGTTCACATAACACCGCTAGAGGAGAGACAACTACATCTCATCAAAATATCGAACGGATACCAAATTCACATGAGTACTAATAGCAAGACTTCTCCCATGTCCTCAGGAACAAACGTAACTACTCACAAAGCATATTCATGTTCATAATCAGAGGGGTATTAATATGCATATAGGATCTGAACATATGATCTTCCACCAAATAAACCAACTAGCATCAACTACAAGGAGTAATTAACACTACTAGCAACCCACAGGTACCAATCCCAGACGTGGAGACAAGAATTGGATACAAGAGATGAACTAGGGTTTTGAGAGGAGATGGTGCTGGTGAAGATGTTGATGGAGATTGCCCTCTCCCGATGAGAGGAGCGTTGGTGATGACGATGGCGATGATTTCCCCCTCCCGGAGGGAAGTTTCCCCGGCAGAACAGCTCCGCTAGAGCCCTAGATTGGTTCGGCCAAGGTTCTGCCTCGTGACGGTGGAGTCTCATCCGGAAAGATGGCTTCTGATTTTTTTTCCTCATCAAAAGACTCCATATAGCAGAAGATGGCCATCGGAGGGCCACCAGGGGGCCCACGAGGTAGGGGGCACGCCCAGGGGGTAGGGCGCGCCCCCACCCTCTTGGGCAGGGTGTGGCCCCCTGGTAAACTTCTTGTGCTGAGTATTTTTTATATATTCTGAAAACGTCTTCCGTGAAGTTTCAGGACTTTTGGAGCTGTGCAGAATAGGTCTCTAATATTTGCTCCTTTTCCAGCCCAAAATCCCAACTGCCGGCATTCTACCTCTTTATGTAAACCTTGTAAAATAAGAGAGAATAGGCATAAGTATTGTGACATAATGTGTAATAATAGCCCATAATGTAATAAATATCGATATAAAAGCGTGATGCAAAATGGACGTATCAACTCCCCAAGCTTAGACCTCGCTTGTCCTCAAGCGAAAGCTGAAATCATAAAATGTGTCCACATGTTTAGAGATAGAGGTGTCGATAAAAATAAAATACGGACATGAGAGCATCATGATCATTCTTAGAATAGCAACTTATGTAATTCTTGTCATATGATCTCTTATGCTAGAGTAATAATTCAATCACAATTTTAAGTATGAATCATAAACTTCATTGAAAAACTAACAAACTATAATCTCAGTCATTGGAGCAATTGCAATTTATCATAACATAGGAAAGAGTCAATATAAGAGCTTTTCATCAAGTCCACATACTCAACTATCATATAGTATTTCACAATTGCTAACACTCACGCAATATTTATGGGTATGGAGTTTTAATCGGACACAGAGAAAGATAGGGGCTTATAGTTTTGCCTCCCAACATTTTACCTCAAGGGTAATGTCAACAATAATAGTTCATGAAAACTCACATCCAATTAGCTATATATACTAGGATCTTTCCAGCATGTTGTGCTTGCTAAAAGATAAAATGTAAAAAGGAAGGGTGAAGAGCACCATGAATCTTATGTAAGGTAGGAGATAAAGGTAAAAGATAGGCCCTTCGCAGAGGGAAGCAGAGGTTGTCATGCGCTTTTATGGTTGGATGCACAAAATCTTAATGTGAAAGAACGTCACTTTATATTGCCACTTGTGATATGGACCTTTATTATGCAGTCTGTCGCTTTTATTTCTTCCATATCACACGATCGTATAAAGCTTATTTTCTCCCACACTAATAAGTCATACATATTTAGAGAGCAATTTTTATTGCTCGCACCGATGACAACTTACTTGGAGGATCTTACTCAATCCATAGGTAGGTATGGTGGACTCTCATGGCAAAACTGGTTTTAGGGACATTTGGAAGCACAAGTAGTATCTCTACATTGTGCAAAGAATTTGGCTAGCATGAGGGAGAAAGGCAAGCTCAATCATGTTGGATGATCCATGACAATATAATTTATCTCATATATAAGAAAACATAACCCATTACGTTGTCTTCCTTGTCCGGCGTCAACTCTTTAGCATGTCATATTTTAATGAGTGCTCACAATCATAAAAGATGTCCAAGATAGTATATTTATATGTGAAGACCTCGCTTTCTTTATTACTTCCTATTAATTGCAACGATGACCAAAACTATGTTTATCAACTCTCAACAACTTTTATTCATCATACTTTTTATATGTGAGCTCATTACTCTCCAGAAGATCCATATGATCTCTTTGTTTCCTTTTTATTCTTTCTCTTTTCTTTTATTCACTCAAGATCATGGAAAAATAATCAAGCCCTTGACTCAACACTATTCTTTATTATATATAGCTCACGGACTTGATTACATAGAAGGATCATAAAGCAAGACTCACAACTAGATCATACTAAAAACTTTTACTCTACTAGATCAAGACATTATCAAAAGGATCGAACTAAGAAAAGCGGTAAAGATAAAAGTGGTGGTGGTATGATACCGGGGCACTCACCCAAGCTTGGCAGTTGCCAATGGGAGTGCCCATACCCATGTGATTATGTCTCCTTTGTTGGTGAAGAAGGTGGAGTTGTTGATGATGGATACTCGCACATCGAGCGTAGGAGGTCTTCTAACTTGCGTATAATGCCTTTGAGTGCGATCATATGCTCCTTCAACAAAATATTTTCACGTGTGAGATACTTATTTTGTATACGAGATAACTCAATCATCTTGAAAGCTTCGATCTCAGTTGGGGTAAGAAGATTGTGATCAAGTTGAGGGATGTCTTCGGTTGCCGGAGCTTGGTCCTCCGTGGCCTTCTTGATCCCTTCATCCTTGTTGGTCTCCATGGGTTCTTCTCTCTTCAACTCTATCTTCATTAGCCAAGCATCGTTGCCCTCATGGTTGGAGGAGGAGGGGGACGACATAATGCCTGGCCTTGACAACCCTGATAGAAAACAACTCGAAACAAAGACAAGAGATTTTTGTGTGATACGGTGGTCAAAACCTTCGGGAGATTATATAATGAATTTTTACCGACCAAAATATGTGTCGTGTACAAAAACGGAGACCGGAGAGCACACGAGGTAGGGGGTGCTACCTCATTTAGCACTGCGTTGGTTTTCCCCGAAGAGGAAGGGATGATGTAGCAAAGTAGCGTAAGTATTTCCCTCAGTTTTTGAGAACCAAGGTATAAATCCAGCAGGAGGCTATGCGCGAGTCCCCCGTACCTGCACAAAACAAATAAATCCTCACAACCAACGCAAATAGGGGTTGTCAATCCCTATAGGGCCACTTACGAGAATGAGATCTGATAGATATGATAAGATACTATTTTTGGTATTTTTATGATGAAGATGCAAAGTAAAATAAAAGCAAAGTAAATAACATAGTAAATAACTAAGTAGTAGGAGATTAATATGATAAAGATAGACCCGGGGGCCATAGGTTTCACTAGTGGCTTCTCGTGAGACAAGTATTCTACGGTGGGTGAACAAATTACTATTGAGGAATTGACAGAATTGAGTATAGTTACGAGAATATCTAGGTATGATCATGTATATAGCAATCACGTCCGAGACAAGTAGACCGACTCCTGCCTGCATCTACTACTATTACTCCACTCATCGGCCGCTATCCAGCATGCATCTAGAGTATTAAGTTAAAAACAGAGTAACGCCTTAAGCAAGATGACATGATGTAGAGGGATAGACTCATGCAATATGAAGAAAACCCCATCTTGTTATCCTCGATGGCAACAATACAATACGTGCCTTGCTGCCCTTACTGTCACCGGGAGAGGACACCGCAAGATTGAACCCAAAGCTAAGCACTTCTCCCATTGCAAAAAAGATCAATCTAGTAGGCCAAACCAAACTGATAATTCGAAGAGACTTGCAAAGATAACCAATCATACATAAAAGAATTCAGAGAAGATTCAAATATTATTCATAGATAGACTTGATCATAAACCCACAATTCATCGTTCTCAACAAACACACCGCAAAAAGAAGATTACATCGAATAGATCTCCACAAGAGAGGGGGAGAACATTGTATTGAGATCCAAAAAGAGAGAAGAAGCCATCTAGCTACTAACTATGGACCCATAGGTCTGAGGTAAACTACTCAAACTTCATCGGAGAGGCTATGGTGTTGATGTAGAAGCCCTCCGTGATCGATGCCCCCTCCGGCGGAGCTCCGGAACAGGCCCCAAGATGGGATCTCGTGGATACAAAAATTTACGGTGGTGGAATTAGGGTTTTGGCTCCGTATCTGATCGTTTGGGGGTACGTGGGTATATATAGGAGGAAGAAGTACGTCGGTGGAGCAACAGGGGGCCCACGAAGGCGAAGGGCGCGCCTGGGGGGTGCAGGCGCGCCCCCTACCTCGTGGCCTCCTGTTAGTTGGCTTGACATAGGGTCCAAGTCTCCCAAGTTGTATTCGGTGAGGAAATCACGTTCCCGAAGGTTTCATTCCGTTTGGACTCCATTTGATATTCCTTTTCTTCGAAACCCTAAAACAGGCAAAAAACAGCAATTCTGGGCTGGGCCTCCGATTAATAAGTTAGTCCCAAAAATAATATAAAAGTGTTTAATAAAGCCCAATAATGTCCAAAACAGTAGATAATATAGCATGGAGCATTCAAAAATTATAGATACGTTGGAGACGTATCAAGCATCCCCAAGCTTAATTCCTGCTCGTCCTTGAGTAGGTAAATGATAAAATAGAATTTTTGATGCGGAGTGCTACTTGGTATAATTTTAATGTAATTCTTCTTAATTGTGTTATGAATATTTAGATCCAAAAGATTCAACACAAAAGTTCATATTGACATAAAAATGATAATACTTCAAGCATACTAACAAAGCAATTATGTCTTCTCAAAATAACATGGCTAAAGAAAGTTATCCCTACAAAATCATACAGTCTGGCTATGCTCTATCTTCACCACACAAAATATTTAAATCATGCACAACCCCGATGACAAGCCAAGCAATTGTTTCATACTTTTGACATTCGCAAAACTTTTTCAACCTTCACGCAATACATGAGCGTGAGCCATGGATATAGCAGTATAGGTGGAATAGAGTGGTGGTTGTGGAGAAGACAAAAAGGGGAAGATAGTCTCACATCAACTAGGCGTATCAACGGGCTATGGAGATGCCCATCAATAGATATCAATGTGAGTGAGTAGGGATTGCGATGCAATAGATGCACTAGAGCTATAAGTATATGAAAGCTCAAAAAGAAACTAAGTGGGTGTGCATCCCACTTGCTTGCTCATGAAGACCTAGGGCATTTTTGAGGAAGCCCATCATTGGAATATACAATCCAAGTTCTATAATGAAAAATTCCCACTAGTATATGAAAGTGATAACATGAGAGACTCTCTACTATGAAGATCATGGTGCTACTTTGAAGCACAAGTGTGGTAAAAGGATAGTAACATTGTACCTTTTCTCTTTTTCTCTCATTTTTTGGGCCTTTTCTTTTTTTTGGCCTCTTTTTTATTTTTTTTATTTTTCGTCCGGAGTCTCATCTCGACTTGTGGGGGAATCATAGTCTCCATCATCCTTTCCTCACTGGGACAATGCTCTAATAATGATGATCATCACACTTTTATTTTTCTTACAACTCAACAATTACAACTTGATACTTAGAAAAAAAATATGACTCTATATGAATGCCTCCTGCGGTGTACCGGGATATGCAATGATGCATGAGTGACAAGTATTAAAGAATTATGAACGGTGGCTTTGCCACAAATACTATGTCAACTACATGATCATGCTAAGCAATATGACAATGATGGAGTGTGTCATAAACAGAACAGTGGAAAGTTGCATGGCAATATATCTCGGAATGGCTATGGGAATGCCATAATAGGTAGGTATGGTGGCTGTTTTGAGGAAGGTATATGGTGGGTGTATTATACCGGCGAAAGGCGCGCGGTATTAGAGAGGCTAGCAAGGGTGGAAGGGTGAGAGTGCGTATAATCCATGGACTCAACATTAGTCATAAAGAACTCATATACTTATTGCAAAAATCTACAAGTTATCAAAGCAAAGTATTACACGCATGCTCCTAGGGGGATAGATTGGTAGGAAAAGACCATCGCTCGTCCCCGACCGCCACTCATAAGGAAGACAATCAATAAATAAATCATGCTCCGACTTCATCACATAACGGTTCACCATACATGCATGCTACAGGAATCACAAGCTTCAACACAAGTATTCCTCAAATTCACAACTACTCAACTAGCATGACTTTAATATCACCATCTCCATATCTCAAAACCATTATCAAGTATCAAACTTATCACAGTATTCAACACACTCATAAGAAAGTTTTATTATTAATCTTGTATACCAAGCATATTAGGATTATAAACAAATTACCATGCTATTAAGACTCTCAAAATAATCTAAGTGAATCATGAGATATCAATAGTTTCTATAAAACAAATCCACCACCGTGCTGTAAAAGATATAAGTGAAGCACTAGAGCAAAATTATATAACTCAAAAGATATAAGCGAAGCACATAGAGTATTCTAAAAAATTCCAAATCATGTATGGCTCTCTCAAAAGATGTGTACAGCAAGGATGATTGTGGTAAACTAATAAGCAAAGACTCAAATCATACAAGACACTCCATGTAAAACACATATCATGTGGTAAATAAAAATATAGCTCCAAGTAAAGTTACCGATAGAAGTAGACGAAAGAGGGAATGCCTTCCAGGGCATCCCCAAGCTTTGGCTTTTAGGTGTCCTTAGATTATCTTTGGGGTTCCATGGGCATCCCCAAGATTAGGCTCTTTCCACTCCTTGTTCCATAATCCATCAAATCTTAACCCAAAACTTGAAAACTTCACAGCACAAAACTTAAAGTAGAAAATCTCATGAGCTTCGTTAGCGAAAGAGAATAAAAGATCACTTCAAGGTACTGTAATGAACTCATTCCTTATTTATATGGGTGTTACACCTACTGTATTCCAACTTCTCTATGGTTTATAAACTAATTTACTAGCCATAGATTCATCAAAATAAGCAAACAACACACGCAAAACAGAATCTGTCAAAAACAGAACAGTCTGTAGTAATCTGTAGCTAGCGCAAGATATGCAACCCCCAAAATTCGAAAATAAATTGCTGGACGTTATGCATTTATCTATTAATCATATGCAAAAAGAATTAACTAAATAGCACTTTCCAAATAAAAATGACAGCAGTTCTCGTGAGCGCCAAAGTTTCTGTTTTTTACAGAAAGTTCAACAAGACTTTCCCCAAGTCTTCCCAGCGGTTCTACTTGGCACAAACAATAATTAAACACAAAAACACAACCAAAACAGAGGCTAAATAATTTATTTATTACTAAGCAGGAGCAAAAAAGCAAGGAATAAAAAAAATTGGGTTTCCTCCCAACAAGCGCTATCGTTTAACGCCCCTAGCTAGGCATAACAAGCAAGAATAGATCTAGGTATTGCCATCTTTGGTAGGCAATTCTTCAATGAGGCATCTACCATCTTTAGGAGTTTCTTTATTTTTATTAATTATCAAACTTTTAGGCACAAGATCGAAAAATTCATTTGTAACAAATGGTTCCATAGTGATAGCAAAAAGATTGGGATGAACACTTATAGATTTAAGATCCGCATTTTCCTTACTAGATGATTCACCCTTATTTTTAGGAACATACATAAGCTTGGCAACTTTAGTGGAGGAACTTGGAGTATTATTTATGGAAGAAAAAGCGTTTCCCAAATTGGTAATAATATTCTCAAGTTTATCGATCCTAACATAATCGTGATTTATTTTCTCATTAACTATGGGTTCCTTTTCTTTAATATCTTTCAAAGTAACTCCTACTTTAGATCCATATTGAGAGATTAGGCCGTTGATCTTTTTATCCAAATTTTCAATTAACTCTACGGTAGCAACCTTATTTTCAATAATTTCAAGCCTTTGCATTACATGCTCCAAAGTTAATATAGTTCCATTAACCCAAAGAGGGGGGAGCCAAATATATCTAACATAGCATTATAAGAATCAAAAGTATGGCTACCCAAAAAATTCCCTTCGGTAATAGTATCAAGAACATAACGGTGCCAAGGAGTAATGCCTACATAAAAATTGCGAAGGAGAATGGTAGTAGATTGCTTCCTTGCACATTTATTTTCAGCATTGCAAATTCTATACCAAACATCTTTTAGATTTTCACCCTCCCTTTGCTTAAAATTTAGAATTTCATTCTCGGGAGACAACGGAGAAGATAAGGGACTGGCCATAACGACAAGCAAGCAAACTAACACACAAGCAAACGAAAAGCAAGCGGACAAAAAGAGGCAAATAGAGAGGGAGGATATAGAGAGAGGGTGAATAAAATGGCAAGGGTGAATTGGGGGGAGAGGAAAACGAGAGGCAAATGGCAAATAATGTAATGCGAGAGATAAGGGTATGTGATGGGTACTTGGTATGTTGACTTTTGCGTAGACCCCCAGCAACGGCGCCAGAAATTCTTCTTGCTACCTCTTTTAGCACTCCGTTAGTTTTCCCCGAAGAGGAAGGGATGATGCAACAAAGTAGCGTAAGTATTTCCCTCAATTTTTGAGAACCAAGGTATCAATCCATTAGGAGGCTACACACGAGTCCCTCGTACCTACACAAAACAAATAAATCCTCGCAACCAACGCAAATAGGGGTTGTCAATCCCTATAGGGCAACTTACGAGAGTGAGATCTGATAGATATGATAAGATAATATTTTTGGTATTTTTATGATAAAGACGCAAAGTAAAATAAAAGCAAAGTAAATAGCAACTAAATAACTAAGTAGTAGGAGATTAATATGATAAAGATAGACCCGGGGGCCATAGGTTTCACTAGTGGCTTCTCTCGAGAGCATAAGTATTCTACGGTGGGTGAACAAATCTGTTGAGCAATTGATAGAATTGAGCATAGTTATGAGAATATCTTGGTATGATCATGTATATAGGCATCACATCCGAGACAAGTAGACCGACTCCTGCCTGCATCTACTACTACTACTCTACTCATCGACTGCTATCCAACATGCATCTAGAGTATTAAGTTAAAAACAGAGCAACGCCTTAAGGAAGATGACATGATGTAGAGGGATAGACTCATGCAATATGAAGAAAACCCCATCTTGTTATCCTGGATGGCAACAATACAATACGTGCCTTGCTGCCCTTACTGTCACTGGGAAAGGACACCGCAAGATTGAACCCAAAGCTAAGCACTTCTCCCATTGCAAGAAAGATCAATCTAGTAGGCCAAACCAAACTGATAATTCGAAGAGACTTGCGAAGATAACCAATCATACATAAAATAATGCAGACAAGATTCAAATATTATTCATAGATAGACTTGATCATAAAGCCACAATTCATCGGTCTCAACAAACACACCACAAAAAGAAGATTACATCGAATAGATCTCCACAAGAGAGGGGGAGAACATTGTATTGAGATCCAAAAGGAGAGAAGAAGCCATCTAGCTACTAACTATGGACCCGTAGGTCTGAGGTAAACTACTCACACTTCATTGGAGAGGCTATGGTGTTGATGTAGAAGCCCTCCGTGATCGATGCCCCCTCCGGCGGAGTTCCGGAACAGGCCCCAAGATGGGATCTCATGGATACAGAAAGTTACGGCGGTGGAATTAGGGTTTTGGCTCTGTATCTGATCATTTGGGGGTACATGGGTATATATAGAAGGAATAAGTACGTCGGTGGAGCAACAGGGGGCCCATGAGGGTGGAGGGCGCGTCTGGGAGTGCAGGCGCGCCCCCTACCTCGTGGCCTCCTGTTAGTTGGCTTGACGTAGGGTCCAAGTCTCCTGAGTTGTATTCGGTGAGAAAATCACATTCCCGAAGGATTCATTCCGTTTGGACTCCATTTGATATTCCTTTTCTTCAAAACCCTAAAACAGGCAAAAAACAACAATTCTGGGATGGGCCTCCGGTTAATAGGTTAGTCCCAAAAATAATATAAAAGTGGATAATAAAGCCCAATAATGTCCAAAACAGTAGATAATATTGCATGGAGCAATAAAAAATTATAGATACGTTGGAGACGTATCAGGGGGGCGCGCCCTCCACCCTCGTGTCCTTCCCGGACTACTTCTTATTTTTCTATCTTTCTAAGTATTCCAAGACGGAAGAAAATTGCCATTAGAACTGTTTTGAAGTCGATTTACTTACCGTACCACATACCTATTCCTTTTTGGAGTCTGTAACGTTCCAGAAAGTCTCCCTTATGTATTCCTCCGGGGTTACGGTTTCAATAACATTGTTTTCAAAATACATAGGATTACCTGAGATATAATTTTAATTCTTTGACCGTTCACCACCTTCGGATTTGTGCCTTCGAAGTTGTTGATTTTTATGGCACCGGAACGATAGACCTCCTCGATAACGTAAGGACCTTCCCATTTAGAGAGAAGTTTTCCTGCAAAAAATCTTAAATGAGAGTTGTATAATAATACATAGTCACCTACATTAAACTCACGCTTTTGTATTCTTTTGTCATGCCATCTTTTAACTTTTTCGTTAAATAATTTGGCATTCTCATAGGCTTGGGTTCTCCATTCATCAAGTGAGCTAATGTCAAATAACCTCTTCTCACTGGCAAGTTTGAAATCATAATTGAGCTCTTTAATAGCCCAATAAGCCTTATGTTCTAGTTCGAGAGGTAAATGACATGCTTTTCCATAAACCATTTTATACGAAGACATACCCATATGATTCTTATATGCAGTTCTATAGGCCCATAATGCATCATCAAGTTTCTTGGACCAATTCTTTCTAGATCTATTAACAGTCTTTTGCAAAATTAATTTGAGTTCTTTGTTGCTCAATTCTACTTGACCACTAGACTGTGGGTGATAAGGTGATGCAATTCTATGATTAACATCATATTTAGCAAGCATTTTTACAGAAAGCACCATGAATAAAATGTGAACAACCATCAGTCATTAAATATCTAGGCACTCCAAACCTTGGAAAAATAACTTCTTTAAGCATTTTAATAGAAGTGTTATGATCAGCACTACAAGTTGGAATAGCTTCTACCCACTTAGTAATGTAATGAACAACAACTAAAATATGTGTATAACCATTGGAGGCAGGAAAAGCTCCCATATAATCAAAGCCCCAAACATCAAATGGTTCAATAACAAGTGAACAACCCATAGGCATTTCTTGACGTCTACTAATATTACCAATTCTTTGGAATTCATAACAAGATAATACAAACTTACGGGCATCCTTGAAGAGAGTAGGCCAATAAAAACTGGATTGTAATACCTTATGTGCAGTTCTATCTCCAGCGTGGTGTCCTCCATAAGCCTCAGAGTGACACTTGCGTAGGATCTGTTCCTGTTCATGCTTAGGTACACAACATCTAATAACACCATCTACTCCTTTATAAAGGTGTGGGTCATCCCAAAAGTAATGTCTCAAATCATAGAAGAACTTTTTCTTTTACTAGTATGTGAAACTAGGTGGTATAAATTTAGCAACAATGTAATTAGCATAATCAACATACCATGGAGCAGTATGAGAAGCATTTATGACATTTAATTGTTCATCAGGAAAGCTATCATCAATAGGTAGTGGGTCATCAAGAACATTTTCTAACCTAGACAAGTTGTCTGCAACGGGGTTCTCAGCTCCCTTTCTATCAATAATATGCAAATCAAATTCTTGTAGCAAGAGAACCCATCTAATAAGTATAGGTTTAGCATCTTTCTTTTCCATAAGATATTTAATAGCAGCATGATCCATGTGAATAGTTACTTTAGAATCAACAATATAAGGTCTGAACTTATCACAAGCAAATACAACTGCTAAGAATTCTTTTACAGTAGTAGCATAATTTCTCTGAGCATTGTCTAGAGTTTTACTAGCTTATTGAATAACATTTAATTTCTTATCAACTCTTTGCCCTAGAACATCACCTACAGCATAATTACTAGCATCACACATAATTTCAAAAGGTAAATTCCAATCAAGTGGCTGGACAATAGGTGCAGAGATCAATGCTTTCTTAAGTATTTCAAATGCTTCTATGCAATCATCATCAAAAAACAAATGGTATATCTTTTTGTAATAAATTAGTCAGAGGCAGAGAAATTTTTGAGAAGTCCTTAATGAACCTCCTATAAAAACCGGCATGACCAAGGAAACTTCTTATACCTTTGATGTCCTTGGGACATGGCATCTTTTCAATAGCATCAACCTTGGCTTTATCAACCTCAATGCCTCTTTCAGAAACTTTATGCCCCAAGACAATACCTTCATTAACCATAAAGTGGCACTTTTCCCAATTCAAGACAAGATTAGTTTCTTCACATCTCTGCAAAACTCGGTCAAGGTTGCTTAAGAAATCATCAAAAGAGGATCCATAGACGGAAAAATCATCCATGAAAACCTCAAGATCTTTTCACAAAAGTCAGAGAATATAGCCATCATGCATATTTGAAAGGTAGCAGGTACATTACATAAACCAAAAGGCATATGTCTATAAGCAAAATTACCAAAAGGGCAAGTAAAAGTAGTCTTTGATTGATCATTGGCTGACACAGGTATTTGAGAGAAACTAGAATAACCATCTAGAAAGGAAAAACATGTATGTTTGGATAATCTTTCTAGCATTTGATCGATAAAAGGTAAGGGATAATGATCGTTTTTAGTAGCTTTATTTAATTTGCGGAAATCAATTACCATCCTATAACTTGCAATAATTCTTTGCGGGATCAACTCATCTTTATAATTAGGAACGACAGTAATACCTCCCTTCTTAGGGACACAATGGACAGGACTTACCCACTGACTATCAGCAACGGGATAAATTATATCTGCCTCAAGAAGTTTGAGTATTTCCTTTCTTACCACTTCCTTCATCTTAGGACTCAGTCGTCGTTGATGATCATGAATTGGTTTGGCATCTTCCTCCAGATTTATTTTGTGTTGACATAGAGTGGGACTAATGCCCTTAAGATCATCAAGAGTATATCCAATAGCAGCATGGAGCTTCTTCAGAGTTTTCAATAATCTCTCTTCTTCATGCTCTGAAAGGTTAGCACTAATAATAACAGGATATATCTTTTTCTCATCAAGATAACCATATTTAAGAGCATCAGGTAACGGTTTAAGCTCAAACACGGGATCACCATTGTGTTTCAGGATGGGTTCCTGTTTAAAGAATACTTCATCTATTTCCCTTCTTTCATTCATAAACATATCATTTTCATGGTCCAGCAAATATTGTTCTAAAGGATCACTAGGAGGTACGGCAATAGAAGCAATACCAATAATTTCATCTTTAATAGGCAATTCCTCTTCACGGTGTTGTCTATGAAATTTAGAGAAATTAAATTCATGAGACATATCACCTAAACCAATAGTAACAACATCCTTTTTGCAATCTATCTTAGCAATAACAGTGTTCAAGAAGGGTCTACCAAATATAATGGGAGAAAAGCTATATTGTGGGGAACCAAGAACTAGAAAATCTGCAGGATATTTAGTTTTCCCACACAAGACTTCAACATCTCTAATGATTCCAATTGGTGAAATAGTATCTCTATTGGCAATTTTAATTGTGACATAAATATATTCTATCTCAATAGGTGCAATATCATGCATAATTTCTTTGTATAAGTCATGAGGTATAGAACTAGCACTGGCACCCATATCACATAAGCCATGATAACAATGATCTCCTATTTTAACAGAAATAATAGGCATGCCTACCAAAGATCTAGGTTTATCTTTAGCACAAGGTTTAGCAATTCTAGCAGTCTCATCACGGAAATGAATAACATGCCCATCAATATTATCTGACTAGAGATCTTTAACAATAGCAATATTAGGTTCAACTTTATTTTGCTCAGGAGGTGTATAGGTTCTAATATTGCTTTTACGAACCACTGTTGAAGCTTTAGCATGATCCTTTATCCTAATGGGGAAAGGTGGTTTCTCAACATAAGAAATACGAACAATAGGATCATTATAAGTGATAGTCTTTTCTTCAACTTCAACAGGTGCAGCTACTTTTACTTCTGATATTTAAACCACTTCTCCCTAGGGAGATCAACATGAGTAGCAAAAGATTCACAGAAAGAAGCTACTATGTTAGAGTCAAGTCCATATTTAGTGCTAAATTTACGAAAAACATCGGTATCCATAAAAGATTTAACACAATCAAATTTAGGTGTCATACCTGACTCCTTACCTTCGTCGAGGTCCCAATCTTCAGAGTTGCGTTTAATTCTTTCCAATAAATCCCATTTTAATTTAATAGTCTTCATCATAAAAGAGCCAGCACAAGAAGTATCGGGCATGGTGCGATTGTTATCAGAAAGCCGAGCATATAAATTTTGAATAATCATTTCTCTTGAGAGCTCATGATTAGGGCATGAATATAACATTGATTTTAGCCTCCCCCAAGCTTGAGCGATGCTTTCTCCTTCGCGAGGCCAAAAGTTATATATATAATTGCGGTCACAATGAACAAGATGCATAGGATAAAACTTCTGATGAAATTCCAATTTCAATTATTCGTAGTTCCATGACCCCGTATCATCACATAGCCTATACCATGTCAATGCATCTTCCTTCAAAGATAAAGGGAAGACCTTCTTCTTAATAACATCTCCGGGTACACCTGCAAGCTTAAATAATCCACAAACTTCATCCACATATATTAGGTGCTCATCAGGATGTGTTGTTCCGTCTCCTGCAAAAGGATTAGCTAGCAGTTTTTCTATCATACCCGAAGGAATTTCAAAGCAGACATTTTCATTTTCAGTAGGTTCAGTAGGTTGAGGAGCAACTCTTTGCTCTACTGGTCGGGGTGAAGATACCCCGAACAAGCCCATCTGAGGATTACTTTCCACAGTAACAAGTGACAGTAAATTTCAGCACACTATAAATTTTTCCTTACCAAATTCCACCTACCAAAGGCGCTTCACTCCCCGGCAACGGCGCCAGAAAAGAGTCTTGATGACCCACAAGTATAGGGGATCTATCGTAGTCCTTTCTATAAGTAAAAGTGTCGAACCCAACGAGGAGCAGAAGGAAATGATAAGCGGTTTTCAGCAGGGTATTCTCTGCAAGCACTGAAATAATAGGTAACAGATAGTTTTGTGATACGATAATTTGTAACGAGTAGCAAGTAATAAAAGTAAATAAGGTGCAGCAAGATGGCCCAATCCTTTTTTTAGCAAAGGACAAGCCTGGACAAACTCTTATATGATGTAAAGTGCTCCCGAGGACACATGGGAATATCGTCAAGCTAGTTTTCATCACGTTCATCTAATTCACGATCGGTACTTTGATAATTTGGTATGTGGGTGGACCAGTGCTTGGGTGCTGCCCTTACTTGGAAAAACATCCCACTTATGATTAACCTCTATTGCAAGCATCCGCAACTACAACAAAAGTATTAAGATAAACCTAACCATAGCATGAAACATATGGATCCAAATCAGCCCCTTACGAAGCAACGCATAAACTAGGGTTTAAGCTTCTGTCACTCTAGCAACCCATCATCTACTTATTACTTCCCACTGCCTTCCTCTAGGCCCAAATAATGGTGAAGTGTCCTGTAGTCGACATTCGCATAACACCACTAGAGGAGAGACAACATACATCTCATCAAAATATCGAACGAATACCAAATTCACATGACTACTAATAGCAATACTTCTCCCATGTCCTCAGGAACAAACGTAACTACTCACAAAGCATATTCATGTTCATAATCAGAGGGGTATTAATATGCATATAGGATCTGAACATATGATCTTCCACCAAATAAACCAACTAGCATCAACTACAAGGAGTAATTAACACTACTAGCAACCCACAGGTACCAATCCCAGACTTGGAGACAAGAATTGGATACAAGAGATGAACTAGGGTTTTGAGAGGAGATGGTGCTGGTGAAGATGTTGATGGAGATTGCCCTCTCCCGATGAGAGGAGCTTGGTGATGACGATGGCGATGATTTCCCCCTCCCGAAGGGAAGTTTCCCCGGCAAAACAACTCCGCCAGAGCCCTAGATTGGTTCCGCCAAGGTTCCGCCTCGTGGCGGCGGAGTCTCGTACGGAAAGATGGCTTTTGATTTTCTCATCGAAAGACTCCATATAGCAGAAGATGGCCATTGGAGGGCCACCAGGGGGCCCACGAGGTAGTGGAGCGCCCCCACCCTCGTGGGCAGGGTCTGCCCCCCTGGTGAACTTCTTGCGGTCAGTATTTTTTATATATTCTGAAAATGTCTTCCGTGAAGTTTCAGGACTTTTGGAGATGTGCAGAATAGGTCTCTAATATTTGCTCCATTTCCAGCCCAGAATCCCAGCCGCCGGCATTCTCCCTCTTCATGGAAACCTTGTAAAATAAGAGAGAATAGGCATAAGTATTGTGACATAATGTGTAATAACAGCCCATAATGCAATAAATATCGATATAAAAGCATGATGCAAAATGGATGTATCAATGCTAAGCCAAGGTGACTAAGCGCGCAACCTCCAAAGCCCGAGCCTCAGAGGTCTCCACAACGATGGGGGTCTAGAGCGCTTGGACGTTGCGGCGATGCAACTCCTCCTTCTGCTCCACAGTGAGGGCTTGGGGATAATATTCGTCGTGATCGCACGATGGGTCGTTGCCGCCGCCACGGTGGCGGCGATGAAATCTGGGCGGGCTGCGATGGGAGTCGACCATGAGGATTTTTGCCGCGGGTTTGTTGTTCCCACACTCAGAAAGAGTGTCCGAGGAACCAGTCGACAGATTGAATCGTCCATAGAGAGATTCGCCGGGCTCAATTGCCGCAGCTTGAGGGGTGGTCGACTGGCGAGCCACCGTATTCTTCACCCATTGCTGGAGCCATGATCGACCAGATTATTTATGGTGGCGAATAGCGGGGAGCGAAAATGCCACGGGAGCCGACCGATACTGGGTTGACGGCTGCTGTAGAAGGACGCTGTAAGCACTTCCATGGAAGTGCGCCGCCCCGCGGATGGGAAGGGCCTCGACGTCGAGGGGGCTTCTTGGGGCCAGGCGGAGTCGTCAGCTATGAACACGAGCACACCGAGACGGATCTCATGGCCCAAAGCCAAACCACCGTTGGAAACCATATTGACAGAGAACGGAATTCGCAACATCACCGAAAGTTGCTCAGACGCCTGCCCCACGGTGGGCGCCAACTGTCGTGGGAACGAGTCTGACAATAAGAGTAGGGGGTACGTAGGAGGAGGCGGGATCCTAGCTATGACGAGGTTGTACACATGAGTTTACGAGTTCAGGCCCCTCTCGGAGGAGGTAAAAGCCCTACATCTTCATGCCGCTGAGGCTGGTCGACTCGATATGTGTGGAAGTTACAAGGGGTGTGAACCCTTGTGCCAGAGGAGGGGGTGGATTATACAGAGTGCGCCAGGCCCCTCCAGCCCCCGGTTACACAGGGTTCAATGTGAGTTAAGATAGGGGCGTTACTGGTAACACCTGATATTAAATGATCTTTATGACTACGGAGTAAATGCTTGACCGTTGCCATCCTGGGGTGACTGTAGGCCTTCTATGCTCCGAGTGATTCTTTTGTATTGTCGAGTGTAATGATTATGTTAAGTGGAATTGGGATATCTGAGTGGAATTTGCCGTCAAGTGGATTACACTCTAGGGTGATTCCAGTATGTATCTTCTGTAGAACTTTGTATGTCTTTGACTCTTGGGCAGTGTCCTTGGGTAGGGTGTCTAAGTCAGGCCCCTATGACCCTACCCTAGGTACATGTCATCGTCACTAGACCCGGAGGAATTGGCCACTGGCTGTCCAACCTTAATAGAAGATGGGTCTCCTTTCAATGTAGATGATTTCACAAAATGTGGAAAGGAAATGTGTCCGTTGGCGTGCAAGCTAGCTGAGGAGACCGATCTATCCAAGTATCAGGCGGCTTATACTGTTGAAAACGCAAAAGTGAAGGCATCGGTTTACGAAGTTATGGATCTCATTCCACCAACATGTAAGCACACTTTTGCTCCTAATATTGATCCATCCACGCTCATAGATGATGAGGCTATATTCAAAGCCGTAACTGGCATCAATTGGACATCACCTGATTTCCAGCCAGTGGAGGAAGAAGAAGAAGAACCGGCGCTAGATAACCCGGAAGCTTCAACTTGCCTAGACCAAGGCAACTAGACCATGCGGCGGCTCTCAGACTGCAACCCTACGTGTTTTGTTCTGACAAACTTTTAATCAATTAGGCTGTAGAAAACCTTGTAATAGGCTAGTGTAAAACAATGATCTTGTCATGCCATCATGCATGTTTATCTGCATAATTTTTTAAACCGCCTATCAGATGTTGAAGATCTGCTGCTTATGCTTATAATATTATCAATCATGTAGGTCATATAATCATATTCCCTGCACACAAGTAACAAGATGCACCCTGGTGGTATACGCCAAGGCGGGTCATAATGCCCCATATAAAATTTGATGGTGACTTTAACGTCTATAACCAAGGCGGGTTATCAAACCTTGCATATTCATATAACAAGTAAAAACATACCTGTGAAATTATTTCACACTCTGGCTTACATCGCTGAATCCAGTGAGGGTGACAGCCCAAAGATTTATAGTGCATCACTCCAATTGCACAATCAAAGTATACTGGCAACTTAACATGCAAAGCCAGAAAGGGTTATCAAAACCCTAAATATGCTCAAATATGAGTCATAAAGATTAAGGCCACATGGCTTGAATTGTTTTTAAACCATGTGTTAATACGGAACAAGGATATGAACTCAAACAATGTTCAGAGAAAATAACAAATCAGAAAAAACATGGCTTTCATAGGCTGCCAAGCCGAAATTTTAAGTGCTTTCATGGGCAGCACAGCCACTAGGTTAATCCTTCATTCAATTTTGTAAGATGGCCCTCACATGACCAACCACCATTTTAAACTCGACAAGTTCATGGTCTTTTACAAGATTGACTATTTGAGAGTACGACGGGTCATTCTAGGATTACCTCGGTGGAGCGACAGGGACATACATGCAGGATAACCCGGAATTTGGTGAATACACCTAGCATACAAGCCTATCACGAGGGTAAACAAAGCTATGCTCATTAAACAAGAAGCCCCCAAGTAACCCATAATATGCCATCAAGGCAAGATACCTATGTTTGAACTGCGCACTGCAGCAAATTCTCTTAGGTAACCTTTTAAATTGGGCAGGAGCCCCCAAGTCATTTGCAACAAGGCATATAAGCCAGATCAAAAGGGTAGGCATAGCTACGATGAATGAGCAGGAAGCCCCCATGTAATTTGTATCAAGGCGTGTAAGCCGGATCAAGAGGGTAGTCACAGCTATGCCCAATGAGCAGGAAGCCCCCAAGTGATCTAATGAACGGACAATAAAGACTCAGATACTCAAAAATGAAACGACAGAGGCCCTGGATTATCAGGGATGCCAACTTTATTATACCAATCATAATATATACATTGATAAAAATATGTACAACACAAGAACCAGTGGATCAAGTGTAATAAGCCCGAAGATCAGCAATGTTCCAAGGCCGGCGGGTCTCGTCCTCCGATGTGCGTGAGTCCTTGTGGTCTCGAATATCGATGAGGTAGTATGAGCCGTTTTTCAGGTTTTTTTCTCACCACAAAAGGCCCTTCCAAAGGCGGGGATAATTTGTGCATATCTGTTTGATCCTGGATGAGCCAGAGCACCAAGTCACCTTCTTGAAATGTCAGGGTTTTAACCCGGCGGCTATGGTAACGACGCAAATCTTGCTGGTAGATTGCTGAACGAGCCGCCACAAGGGAACGCTCCTCATCCAGGAGGTCAAGATCATCCTGGCATGCCTTTTCATTATCAGCTTCAACATAAGCCGCCACGCGGGGCGAGTCGTGATGGATGCCACTGGGATGAACCGCCTCTATTCCATAAACCATGAAGAAAGGTGTATAACCCGTGGATCTGTTGGGGGTAGTATTGATACTCGAAAGTATTGAGGGTAACTCCTCAACCCAACAACCTGGAGTCCTCTGCAAAGGGACCATAAGCCGGGGCTTTACGCCTCTCAAGATTTCTTGATTGGCTCTTTCAGCTTGACCATTGGACTAGGGGTGAGCCACTCATGAAACATCAAGACGAATATGCTCTCATTCACAGAATTCTTTCATAGCACCCTTGGACATATTAGTACCATTATCATTTATGATGCTATGAGGGTAGCCAAAACGGAAACCACCTTTTTGATGAATTGAACCGTCGTTGCCGCATCACACTTGCTGACCGGCTCTGCTTCAACCCACTTTGTAAATTTATCAACTGCCACCAAGAGGTGGGTCTTTTTGTCTTTGGACCTCTAGAAAGGTCCCACCATATCCAGCCCCCAGACTGCAAATGCCCAAGTGATTGGAATCATCCTCAATTCTTGAGCCGGCACATGAGCTCATCTGGAAAATTTCTGATAGCCATCGCAGTTGCTAACCAAATCTTCTGCATTAGCATGAGCTGTCAGCTAATAAACCCCATGACGAAAAGCCTTAGCCACGAGAGATTTAGAGCCGGCATGATGGCCACAATCTCCTTCATGAATCTCTCGTAGAATTTCATGGCCCTCCTCAGGAGAAATGCAGTGTTGAAACACCCCTGTGACACTGCATCGGTGTAACTCGCCATTGACATTGGTCATTGACTTAGACCGCCAGGTTATTTGCCTGGCCAAAGTTTCATCCTCAGGTAACTCATCCCGGGTCATATAAGCCAAATATGGAACTATCCAATCTGGAATAGCATGGAGAGCCGCCACCAACTGTGCCTCTGGGTTAGGAATGGCAAGGTCCTCCTCCGTAGGCAATTTAACTGAAGGGTTATTCAGAATATCAAGAAAAACATTTGGTGGCACCGGCTTACATTGAGACCCCAACCGGCTTAAAGCATCATCCGCCTCATTTTTCCTACGATCAACATGTTCCATTTGATAACCCTTGAAATGACCAGCAATAGCATGAACGGCCCTGCGATAAGCCGCCATGATCGGGTCTTTGGAATCCCAAGTTCCCGAGACATGTTGTGCCACTAGATTTGAATCGCCAAAACACCTCACCCGACTTAAATTCATCTCTTTAGCCATCCGAAGACCATGGAGTAAGGCCTCATATTCAGCTACATTATTAGTACAAGGAAACATCAGCATTAAGACATAACAAAACTTATCACCTCGTGGGGAAGTCAAGATAACTGCAGCCACCGAGCCTTCCAACTGCCTGGATCCATCAAAATGAATAGTCCAATATGTATTATCAGGCTTTTCCTCAGGCATTTGCAACTCTGTCCAGTTATTGATGAAATCCACAAGCGCCTGAGACTTGATAGTTGTCCTAGGCATATACTTTAAACCATGGGGTCCTAGTTCAATGGCCCACTTGGCCACCTGGCCTGTAGCTTCTCTATTTTGAATAATATCCCCTAAAGGAGCGGAATTGACCATAGTGATGGGATGACCAAGGAAATACCGCTTCAACTTATGACTAGCCATGAACACTCCATAAACTAGCTTCTGCCAATGTGGGTACCTTTGCTTAGATTCAATTAATACCTCACTGACATAGTAAACCAGCCTTTGAACTAGATATTCCTTGCCTGACTCCTTCCTTTCCACAACAATCGCTATGCTGACGGTTTTTGCTGTTAGCAGCCACATATAAAAGCATGGGCTCCTTATCAATGGGAGCTGCAAGAACCGGCGGCTCAGCCAACTACTTTTTCAGCGCCTCAAACGACTGATTGGCAGCATCACTCTAGATAAAATGATATGTTTTCTTCATCATCGGGTACAGAGGGATAACCTTTTCTCCAAGGTGGCTTATAAACCGGCTTAAAGCTGCAATACGACTCGCCAAATGCTGGATTTCGTTGATACATCCTGGCTTAGGCAAAGAAGTGACAGCCTTAATTTTCTCCGGGTTAGCTTCAATGCCTCTCACAAAAACCAAAAAACACAACAACTTGCCAGCTGGCACACCAAAGACACACTTGGACGGGATAAGCATCATCTTGTAGACCCGGAGGTTGTCAAAGGTCTCCTTAAAATCATCGAACAAGGTCTCCTTCTTCCTGGATTTCACAACAATATCATCCACATAAGCATGACCATTGCGTCCAATCTGGCTATGGAGGCAATTCGTAACACAACGCTGATAAGTCGCCTGGGCACTCTTGAGCCCAAAAGGCATAGCCATGTAGCAGAAGGCTCCAAAAGGACTGATGAAAGATGTTTTCTCCTCGTCCTTAACTGCCATCTTGATCTGATGATAACCAGAATAAGCATACAAAAAACTCAAATGCTCACAACCCGTCGTAGCATCAATAATCAGATCAATACGAGGGAGAGCCAAAGGATCAGCTGGACAGACCTTGTTAAGGTTTGTGTAATCCACACACATCTGCCAAGTGTCGGTTTTCTTAAGTACCAGCACCGGGTTAGCCAACCATTCAGGATGAAAAACTTCAATAATAAACCCGGGCGCCAAGAGCCGGGCCACTTCTTCACCAATGGCCTTGGCCTCACTTCATTAAAACGATTAATGAATTTCTTGACTGGTTTAAATTTTGGATCAACATTGAGAGTGTGCTTAACAAGTTACCTCGGTACACCTGTCATGTCTGATGGCTTCCATGCAAATACGTCCCGGTTCTCATGGATGAACTCGATGTGCACGCTTTCCTATTTCGGATCTATATTGGCACTGACACTAAAATGTTGGGATGAGTCGCCAAGAACAAAATTGACCTACTTAGTGTCATCTACCGACTTAAATTTCAACAAAGGTCATGCTTTGTAGTTGGCTTCTTCAAGGGGGTCATATCCGTCGGGTCAGCATTATCCTTGTAGAACTTCAACTCCTCTGTTGCACAAACAGACTCAACATAGGTAGCATCGCCCTCTTCACACTCCAAAGCTATCTTCATGTCGCCATGCACTATGATGGTACCCTTACGACCCGGGATTTTAAGCTGCAGATAAACATAACAAGGTCGGGCCATAATGTTGGCATAATCCGGCCTTCCAAACCATCCTCAAAGGTCAATGTTTCGGCCCTGTAGTCATGCTCATTGCCAAGAGCAACTTCCAAGGCTATCTTACACATCGGATATGCCGACTTACCAGGCACCACCCCATGAAAATAGTAGAAGATGGCTTAAGGTCTTTGACAGTTAAATTCATACGACGAAAAGTATCATAATAAAGGATATTGATACTGCTGCCCCCGTCCATAAGCACTTTTGTGAACTTGTATCCTCCAACCCGAGGGGAAACCACCAAAGCTAGCTGACCCGAATTGTCAATCCGGGGCGGGTGATCCTCACGGCTCCATACCATGGGCTGCTCTGACCATCGCAAGTATCGGGGAACTGCCGGCTCAACCGTGCTGATCACCGCTCGTTTATGAACCTTCTGGTCTCGCTTGCATAAGCTTGTGGTGAAAACATGATACTGGCCGCTATTCAGCTGCTTTGGATTACTCTGATAATCGGACTGCTGCTATAGATTGCCTTGACTGGGTTGTTGATTAAAACCACTTTGATTGCCCTGGCCTTGAAATCTAGAACTCGAGCCGCCACCCCAAAGTCGGGCCCGTGAGAGCCGGAACTTGACCCGTCCTGTGGGCCAATATTATCGTGATAAAAGATGGAATTTCTGTACTCCCTCATGATGTGGAAATATTTCCATAGATGAGTGGCCAGCTTGTCTTGAGAATCATGCTTTGGGAAAGGCTGATTCATTATCGCCTCAAGGTTAACCTTTGGCCCGCCAAACCAGGGCACTGATGATTTCCCCTTACGATACTGATTATTATTATGCGTGTTGGTATTGGCCACAAAGTCTGAACCACCATGAGTTTGCTTGCGCTTACCATTATTACCTTGACCTGCTGTACTATGTTGTTGTCCCTTTGCATTGCCATTCTTCTTCCCCTTGCCAGCCTTCTCCTCATCAGACTCAGGGTCCTTAGTGTTATTAGAGTCAACATATTTGATAAGAGCCGCCATGAGCTCTCCCATATCATTGTAGTGGTGCTTAAGCCTCCCCAGCTTCTGTTTGAGGGGAAGGAACTGACAATTTTTCTCCAAAATCAGGACACCTGAGCCGGTGTTGATGCTATCCCATGAGTGGATAATAGCCAAAATCCGGCATACCCAATGGGCGGTTGACTCGCCCTCGCTCTAGATACAAGTGTCTAAGTCAAGAATCAATAGAGGCTGCTTGCATGTGTCCTTGAAATTCTAAATAAAGCGCATCTTCAATTCAGCCCATGACCTAATGGAGTTGGGGGCAGTCCTTTTAGCCAGGTGCGAGCTGGCCCATCCAACATCATAGTGAAATACTTAGCGCACACATCGTCATTGACGTCCAACATCTCCATGGCTATCTCATAGCTCTCAATCCAAGCCTCCGGGGGTTGATCCACTATGCAACTGGGCACCCTGTGGGGGCCCTTAAAATCCTTGGGCAGGTGCTCATTACGCAAAGCCGACACTAGGCACCGCACACCAATGGTTCTAGAAGTCATCCCAGCCTCCGTAGACACCGCCGGGTTAAGCTAAGGTTGCTGATGAGCTGCTAAGTGAGCTGCCAGCTCTGCCTCCTGATGTGCCCTGGCCTGGTCCACCAAAACTTGAGCATGGTTATCAACATGTGGCGGGGTCACGCCCATGAGGCTAGTTACGGCGCCGCTCACTTCTTGAAACCGCCGGTGACTCAATATGCCAGCTATAACTTCGACTAGGGCGTGGAGTCGAATGGATCAAATCATGGTTGTATAAGTAAGCCGCCGACTGAGCTACTGCTGTCTGAAGAAGTTCCCTTGCCCTTCATATCTCCATCGCAGCAGGAGACTGGCCATCAACGGGAAGAGCCGCCAGCTGCATCACCGCAGCAATGATGTTGTCCAAAGGGTTAGAATAATAACCCGACGGCGTTGGTACTTGCTGAGGTGGGGTTAAATTCAAACGAGGTGGGTCTGCAACATGTGGTTGAGCCGTCGCCCCAGTCACGGGTGCCTCAACAACCCGGTTTACCTCGAGCGGATTAGTTGGACCAGCACCAGGCATGTTGAAAAGATTCCTCGCATCATACTCCAAAGGTAAACGACTCTATTGCCTTCTTCGCAGAACAACGTTAGATGCATTCTGATCCAAGCTTAACCGCAAATTTTCTGCTTGAATCCGTTGCGACGCAGCGTTCAGGGTGGCTCGTTCTGTCGCCATCCTAGTATTCTCAGCATTAAGTTCCTCCTTGGCCTGAGCTATCTCATCTCGCAGCTTCGCGACATCCACCTTACGATGTTCTTGAGTCTTCAGGGTTACCTATATTTCTAATAAGGTTGCCAAAGCATCCAAGAGCTCATACAAGACTTGAGCCGACGGGCGCACAGAGCCGCTCGCCCCAGCCGTTTCCGCAGCTGTTGAGCTGGAAGTCATAGTCGTAGCGGTTGAGGAATTGAGCACCAGTTGTGTGCTGACCATGAAGATCGCAACCCTGTTCAGCGGCTTATAGGGATACAGAATACTGTTGCCATCGGAATATCCCCCAAGCTCACCATCTAGCAATTGATACATTGAATTGGTCTCACCAGTCGAGGACTCATCATCAGAGTAGATGGCCGTCTCTCCACCGGATACAGATCCTTCCTCAAGATCCACCCCGTGGATAAAACCAACAAAGGCATGCTTCACGGCGGCTTGAACCTTGGCGAGTCATGCACACTGAGTCGTCTCGATGATGTCGGTGTAGGTTTCCGGCTCAGGCTCCGACTCGCCGATCTTGCCGACGAAGACTTGGATTCCGTCAAAGGGGACCCGGTACCCATACTCAATTGAGCCGGCCTCGGGGCCCCAGCCAGCATCGTCAATATAGAGTTTGCCGCAACGGCTCTCGGTTATCCGGCTCATGGCGTATACCTTGATCCCTCAGAAGCTGCACTTCAAGAACTCGAAAACCACCGTGCGCTGGCCTCATGGTGGGCGCCAACTGTCGTGGACTTAACACGGCAGATGCCCTAGCAAAAGGACTTAAGTGTGGAGCCATCTCTACTAGGTTAGCTTGAAGGGATTGAACAGGGCAAAGGACACAGAGAGTTTTACCCATGTTCGGCCCCTCTCAATGACATAAAAGACTACTTCTGCTTCCCATCGTATTGCTTGTGTTTCGATTACCAGGGAGCGAATGCACTTGACCTAGTTCTTGATTGAATGTTACTTGAGTTAACCCGCCGCAGGGTCACCCCTTTATATATAGGTTGATGCTTGGCGGCTTACAGGACAAGTTAAACATATGGCGGCTCATCCCTTTGGCCTCAAGCCGCCTCCGGGTCTTCGGCCTTCAATAGGTTTGCTCTACGAACCTCTATCTTCATGTCTTCTTAGCCCTTATCAGCCCTCTTGATCTTTAAGCTACCAACGCATGACCCGACCCCTCTTCGGCGGGTCATACCTAATAGTTATATCCCCAACACTATCTGCAAGTTGACACGTCTAATTTCAGACATCTCCACATGATAATACATTGCATATCTCTTGCGCATATTTAAACCACCAATTAACAATTGTGAGCGTAGAATAAACTAGCCATGACTCTGTGTGCTGGACTAGCAGGCACTCTAAGGGAGCCTAATGTTGTGCACTGGAATCCCTACATGCCACCTATGATTTTGTGTAATGTACTCCCTCTGTTCCTAAATATATGTCTTTGTGGAGATTCCAGTATGGAGAACATACATATGTATATAGATGCATTTTCGAGCGTAGATTCACTCATTTTGCTCTGTATGTAGCCTATAGTGGAATCTCTAGAAAGACTTATATTTATGAACGAAGGGAGTATCATGTATGACATCTACATATCTAATTTAGCAGCTGATATGTCTCCAACGTATCTATAATTTATGATGTATTCATGCTGTTATTTTATCATTCTTGAATGTTCTACAATCATTTTATAGCAACTTTATATCATTTTTTTGGACTAACCTATTGACCCAGTGCAAAGTGCCAGTTGCTATTTTTTGCTTGTTTTTTACATCACAGGAAATCAATATCCAACAGAGTCCAAACACCGCGAAACTTTTTGGAGAATTTTTATGGACCAGAAGACACCCAATGGGCCAGAGCTGGACCTGAGGGGGTGCCCCGAGGGGGGCACAACCCACCTGGGCAGGCCACCCAGGCGCGCTCTAGTGGGTTGTGCTCACCTTGGTGGCCTCCCGTACCCCTTCTTTGCTGTATAAATTCCCAAATATTCCGAAACCCCTCGGGGTTAACCTAGATCAGAAGTTCCACCGCCGCAGGCCTCTATAGCCATCGAAAACCAATCTAGACCCTTTCCGGCACCCTGCCGGAGGGGGAATCATCTCCAGTGACCATCTTCATCATCCCGGCGCCCACCACGATGAGGAGTGTGTAGTCCACCCTCGGGGCTGAGGGTTTGTACCAGTAGCTATGTGTTTAATCTCTCTCTCTCTTGATATATCACGGGCTTTGTTAAGATAGTCGGATCATATGGTGTTTTCCCCTCTCTATCTTGTTGTGATGAATTAAGTTTTTCCCTTTGAGATTTCGTTGTTATCAGATTGAATACTTTTATGGATTTGAGAACACTTGATATATATGTTGCAATTGAATACTCGTGGTGATAATGGGGTATCGTATTGATTCACTTGATATATGTTTTGGCACTCAACTCGCAAATTCCCGAGGTGACATTGGGGTAATCTATGCATAGGGGTTGATGCATGTTCTTGTCTTTGTTTCTTTGGTAGAAATTTTGGGGCACTCCTTGAAGTTCTTTGTGTTGGATTGAGTATTATGAATATGAATTTTCTTTGGTGTTATTTTAGTACGAACTCTAGGATAGATCGAACGGAAAGAATAGCTTTGTGTTATTTTAGTACGGACTCTTGAATAGATCGAACGGAAAGAATAGCATTGAGTTGGTTTCATACCCTACAAACAATTTATTCTTATGTTCTCCGCTAGATAGGACCTTTGGAGTGATTCTTCGTTGCACATTGAGGGATGGTTATATGATCCAATTATATTAGCATTGTTGAGAGGTTGCACTTGTGAAAGTATGGACCCTTAGGCCTCAATTTCAAGCATTGCAATACCGTTTTTGTGCCCGTTTACTATTTGCCACCTTGCTGTTTTTATTTATTCAGATTATAAAAATATATTTCTACCATCCGTATTACACTTTTATCACTATCCCTTCACCAAAATAGTGCACCTATACAATTTTCCATTGTATTAGGTGTGTTGGGGACACAAGAGATTTCTTGTATTTGGTTGCAGGGTTTTTTGAGAGAGACCATATTCATCCTAATCCTCCCACGGATTGTTAAACCTTAGGTCATCCACTTGAGGGAAAATTGCTACTATCCTACAAAACTCTATGCTTGGAGACCCAACACATGTCTACAAGAATAAAGTTGCGTAGTAGACATCAAGCTATTTTCTGGCGCCGTTGCCTGGGAGGTGAGTGCATGAAGGTATATCTTTAGATATTGCAACTGAATATTTTATTTTCTTGTTTTATCGCTAGTTTGGTTTATAAAAGAAAACTACATAAAAATGGAATTGAGGTTGCATCATATTATTGATCATCTTTATAATATCTTTCTTGAAAATGATGGTTCAGAAAATGGTGCTCAATTGTTAGAAGAAGAAGTCAATAAAATGTTTGGCACAAAATATCTGAATGATGAGCATGATTGCAATGTTGTTAGTATAAATTCTTTGAATATCCAAAATGCTAATGATGATTGCACAAGTCATTACAAAAATGTTTCTTATAAGCATGTCAATTTTTGCGGAGTGAATTGGGAATGCATTTGCACATCAAAAAGGAAAGATAGATTTTGTAAGAAGAATAAATATTTAGAAATTCAAAAGTTGCAAGAGAGTCTAGATGATTGTGCTGAATGATGTAATTTTATTCGCCATCCTTGTGAACTTTGCAATGAACGTGGTCATTTAAATCTCCAATGCAAATTGTTTCATGATCAAATCATGTCCAAAGATTGTGATAACTTGATTTCCCTTGAGCATCATAAAGATCTTAGTCTTCTTTGGGGGTATGAAGAAATGAAACATATAACTAAGGGTTTTACAAATCCCAAGAGATTTCTTGATTTTGATCTAGAGGAAATTTATATGTTTTGTGCGGTAAATTCCATTGAGAATCCTTATATTGCAAACTATCTAAAGACAAGAAACAAATAGAATATGAAGAGGGTACTAATGCAAGGGAAAATATTTCCCAATACCATCCTAGTGTTTATTATGATGAATCAGCTGACGAGGAGAAGCTTCCTATCCAATCAATCTCTTCAACAAAAAGCTTGGAAGAATTAATTAAACCCACACATGATGTGGTGAAGAAGAAGAAAAGAAGAAAGAATAAAGGTAAAAATGTATCTCTCCCAAATAATGTTGCTCCTACCATTGTGCCTCATGAAAGTGAATCAAATATGTTAAATGTAGGATGATGATATTGAGTATGATTTTGTGATACCTACTACTTGCTGTAATGTATATGATTGGGAAGACAACGATATCCCTTATGATCTTGAAAATCTTTTTAGCACTTGCTTGGAAGAATATGATAGTAATGTTTGCTATACTATTGGTGCCATTCATGCTATTGATAAGAATGATTGTGATGATATGCAAAACCACAAGCTTGGGGATGCTATGTTTAATGAGTATGATATGTTTGAAGATTTATTTAGTGCAAATAATGCTTGTCCTAAGATTGGGGATGCTTTTCTTAATGAATATGATCCTTTGATTCCTTCTACTTTTGATAAGAAAATTTATTATGATGATAGCATGCCTCCTATTTATGATGATTACATTGATGAAAGTGGGTTTGGAAGAGTGTCAACTCTAGTTAGTAGTGATCCCACTATTTTGGAGGGTGTTGAATCTTATTACAATATTGATGAAAGTGGATTTGGATAGGTCATGACTTTATTTAGTGATACGTCCACTATTTTGGAAGAGGTTTCAATTGACTATGACAATAAAGTTGCTATCTATGATGATTATTATGATGACATGTATGCCATAAAGAGTAATAAATCTTATATGCTTGTGCATCATAAAAAGAGTGTTGTATGTGATAGTTATATTATTTAATCCATTCATGATGTTTTTGAAAATTATTATGAGGAAGGAACTTACGCTCTTACATATCTCAATAATATCAAGTTTCTTCTCTATGTGTTGATTGTTTTGAAGTTGCACTTGTATTGCCTTCCTATGCTAGTTGATTCTTGTTACCATAAGTTGTTTGCTCACAAAATCCATATGCATAGGAAGTGGGTTAGACCTAAAATGTTCTAGTAATATGCTTCATGATGCTCTCTTTATGTTTCAATTCTTATCTTTTATGCGAGCATCATTGAAATCATCATGCCTAGCTTAAAAGGCATTAAAGAAAAGCGCTTGTTGGGAGACAACCCAACACTTTTCCCTACTATTTTTGTGTGTTCACATAATTAGGATATTGTAGTAATCATGTTTTATTGCTTTCGTTTCAATAAAGTTCCAAGTAAGACCTTTGGGATGGCTTACGGTGATAGTTGATTTGATCTTGCTGAAAAATAGAAACTTTTGCACTGAGGAAAACAATTCTCATTTTTAACAGAAGCGTGATAAAATGCTGATTCATTTTTCAAAAGATTAATAGACAGATTATCCATCTTTTCCTCATTTTTCAGAATTTATGGAGTGTCATAAATATGGTTGGAGTACAGATTATTACAAACTGTTCTATTTTTGATAGATTCTGTTTTCAATGCATAGATTGCTTGTTTTCTAGTTTCTATGGCTTATATTTCTCAATTAAATTATGGAAATGATATGCTACAGTATGAATTGTTTGGAAACAATTATGAATCTTGTCTTTGACAGTACCAAAATTGAAATGGTTTGCTCTTTATCAGACTAACCTATCTCACAAAGTTCCTTTAAGTTTTGTGTGATTGAAGTTTTCATGTTTTGGGAGAGATGTCGATATGAGGAGAATAAGGAGTGACAATACCCTAAGCTTGGGGATTCCCAAGGCACCCCAAGGTAACATTCAAGGAAGATCCAAGTAACGAAGCTTGGGGATGCCCCGGAAGGCATCCCCTCTTTTTTGTCTATAACATTATCGGTAACCTCACTTGGAGCTATGTTTTCATTCGTCACATGATATGTGTTTTGCTTGGAGCGTCATTCTATTTTACTAGGATTTTCTTGATTCTATTTAGAATAATTTTTTGCATCATTTATTTCAATAAAAGTGGCATTGATAGCCTTTACTATGCTGATTTTACAAGTCTACATGTTGCTGTTTGAAAACAGAAAGTTTACCGCTGTTGCAAAAATTCCGTAGAAAAGTCAGAATGTGATAAAATGTTGAATTTTTTTGCAAAATGAGCTCTAATAAATTTTCTAAAGTTTGTCAAATTTTCATAACTTTTGGAGTTAGGGAAGTATTGATACTCTTGCATTCTTTACAGACTGTACTGTTTTGGCAGAGTGCTGTTATGTTTGCATTGTTTGCATATGTTTTGTTGTTTAATGATTCTATTTGAGGATAGGAGTATTAAATATGAAGAGGCATTTAGTGTGCAATGTTGAATAATAATTTTAGTGATTTGATACAGTAGAGAATGATAAGGTTTTTGCATTGGTTTATACTAACTTATCTCACGAGTTCTTGTCGAGTTTTGTGTGGATGAAGCTTTTCAGGTTTAGGAAAACTGTGATATGAGAAAAATTAAGGAGGCCCAAAAGATGAAGCTTGGGGATGTCCAAGGCATCACAATATAATATTTCAAGAAGTCTCAAGCATCTAAGCTTGGGGATGGCCCGGTAGGCAGCCCACCTTTCTTCTTCAACAATTATCAGTTAGTATCAGTTGAGCCTAGGTTTTTGCTTCTTCACATGATGCATGCTATTCTTGGAATGTCATTTTATTTTGTTTTGCTTGCTGTTTTAATAAAATTCTTAGATCTTAAAGTTTTTGAATAAGAGAGAGTCCTCAAATAGCTACCTATTTACTTAATTACTCGCTTGATCTTCACTTATATCTTTTTTGGAATAGCTTGTCATTTACTATTGTGCTTCACTTATATCGTATGAGTAAATTGTTAAATGAATTCAATCATGAAGTTGAAATAGTATCATTCCTAGTGGTAGCTTCACATTGGGTTTAAAAAGTGAAATCTTTTGAGGCTTGAAAATCACAATATTGGTCATACAAGCAATTGACGAATAATTGGTATAAGGAAGAGAACTTTCACATGCAAATACACTATCATGGAAATCTTTTGTGATTGTCAGACCCCATCAAAATATTATATGTCAAATTGTTGATGTTGGACAAGGAAGTCAATGTAACGATTTATGTTTGTTCATATTCACATAGAAGTTATATTGTCATAGATCCTTCAACATGTGGTTCTTTCCCCCCATCTTTGCTAGCCAAAAATTCTGCACCAAGTAGAGATACTACTTGTGCATCCAAAAACCCTTAAACCCAAATCTTATTTTCAAGTGTCCACCATACCTACCTAAGGAATGAGCAAGGTCCTTCAAGTAATTTGTCATCGGTGCAATAAGGCAATAAAATTGCTTCTAAAAGTGTGAGATCATTTAGTGTAAGAGAAAATTGAGCGTTGTACGAACTTGTGATGGCAAAGAATAAAAGCGACAGACTGCATAATAAAGGCTGCTAACATAAGGGGCAATATAATGTGACATTCTATTGCACTAAGGGGTTGAGGATACAACAAAATAAGCGCATGGAAACCTCTGCTTCCCTCTGCTTAGGGCCTATCTTTTACTTTTATGCAAAGAGTCAAAGTTCTTCTCTCTATTCCTTTTGATTTTTCTCTTTTGGCAAGCATCAGGTGGTGAGGAATGATCTAGGCACATATGTCTAGTTGGATATGGGTAGCATGAGTTATTATTGTTTACATCACACTTGAGGTGAATACGTTGGGTGGCGAAATTATAAGCCGCTATCTTTTTATGTGTCCGGTTGAAACGTTTTGCTCATGTGTATGCGGTGAGTGTTAGCAATCATACAAGACTATAAGATGATAGAGTATGTGGAGCTCTTACTTAAACTCTGTTGAATAAGTTAAATTACAATTGATTGGTGACTGAGATCATAGGTTGTTGAGTTTCAAGAGAATTCATTGTTTGAACCTTAAAATGTGAATTGGTTGCCACTTTAACATGAGAAGTGTTATAAGAAAGAATTGTTGTTATGATGCTAGGAAAAGTGATTGAAATTATCATTGATCAAACTTGTGCACTTTGCTAGCATTCACACTTCATACATTATTTCTTTTATCATTTACCTACTCGAGGACGAGTAGGAATTAAGCTTGGGGATGCTGATACGTCTCCAACGTATCTATGATTTATGAAGTATTCATGCTGTTATTTTATCATTCTTGGATGTTTTACAATCATTTTATAGCAACTTTATATCATTTTTTGTGACTAACCTATTGACCCAGTGCCAAGTGCCAGTTGCTATTTTTTGCTTATTTTTTAATCACAAGAAATCAATATCAAACGGAGTCCAAACACTGCGAAACTTTTTGGAGAAATTTCTATGGACCAGAAGACACCCAATGGGTAAGAGCTGCACCTGGGGGTGCCCCGAGGGGGGCACAACCCAGCAGGGCGCGCCTGGCCCCCCCAAGCGCGCCCTGGTGGGTTGTGCTCACCTCGGTGGCCTCCTATACCCCTTCTTTGCACTATAAATTCCCAAATGTTCTGAAACCCTTCGGGGTTAACCTAGATCAGAAGTTCCGCTGCCGCAGGCCTCTGTTGCCACCGAAAACCAACTTAGACCCTTTCTGACACCCTGTCGGAGGGGGAATCATCTCCGGTGGCCATCTTCATCATCCCAGCGGCCACCACGATGAGGAGGGAGTAGTCCACCCTCGGGGCTGAGGGTTTGTACCAGTAGCTATGTGTATAATCTCTCTCTCTCCCGTGTTCTTGACATGTCATGATCTTGATTTATCGCGGGCTTTGTTAATATAGTCCGATCATATGGTATTTTCCCCTCTCTATCTTGTTGTGATGAATTTAGTTTTCCCTTTGAGGTTTCATTCTTATCAGATTGAATACTTTTATGGATTTGATAACACTTGATATATGAAATGCAATTGAATACTCATGGTGACAATGGGGTATCGTATTGATCCACTTGATATATGTTTTGGCACTCAACTCACAGATTCCCGAGGTGACATTGGGGTAATCTATGCATAGGGGTTGATGCACGTTCTTGTCTTTTTTTCTCTGGTAGAAATCTTGGGGCACTCCTTGAAGTTCTTTGTGTTGGATTGAGTATTATGAATATGAATTTGCTTTGGTGTTATTTTAGTACGAACTCTAGGATAGATCGAACAGAAACAATAACTTTGTGTTATTTTAGTATGGACTCTTGAATAGATCGAATGGAAGGAATAGCTTTGAGGTCATTTCGTACCCTACAAACAATTTATTCTTATGTTCTCCGCTAGATAGGAACTTTGGAGTGATTCTTTGTTGCAGGTTGAGGGATGGTTATATGATCCAATTATATTAGCATTGTTGAGAGCTTGCACTAGCGAAAGTACGGACCCTAGGCCTCATTTTCAAGCATTGCAATACCGTCTTTGTGCTCATTTACTATTTGCTACCTTGCTGTTTTTATTTATTCAGATTATAAAAATATATTTCTACCATCCATATTACACTTTTATCACCATCTCCTCATCGAACTAGTGCACCTATACAATTTCCATTGTATTAGGTTTGTTGGGGACACAAGAGATTTCTTGTATTTGGTTTCAGGGTTGTTTGAGAGAGACCATCTTCATCCTACGCCTCCCACGGATTGATAAACCTTAGGTCATCCATTTGAGGGAAAATTGCTACTGTCCAACAAAATTCCGCGCTTGGAGGCCCAACACGTCTCTACAAGAATAATGTTGCGTAGTAGACATCAGCAGCCAGTAGTAGAAATCATTGTCTGCACAAAGGGATTACTGGCCAGAAATCCCAAGAAAGCACGCTGGCAGGCACACAACAATATTAGAGAGAGAGAGACGCGCTTACAAGATCATAGTAATGCCTCAGTGCAGGATCTTGGTTGGCCAAGTTGTTAGATCCAGAAGAAATATCGTCCTTGTAGTTTTTGCCAGCTGCATAACATATAACAATGACCTGTTAGTATATTTTAAGTACATCAGCAGGTGATGCTGGACGGGTTTAAGGGTGACAAGTACCTAGGCCGTGGCGGGTGCTTGGCATGTTGCCAGACGGTGGGAATCAGGTTAGAAAAGTCAAGGGTGATGACTCTGCGCTGGCTGACGGGGTCCGATAACGAGATCTAGAACCGTCGAGTAGGGTGTTTATGGAGTGGCTCCGATAGGGTGGACTACGGTGTGGGCAAAGCGGATAGAAGGCCGTGGACGAGGGCGTCGGTGGAGATGCTCCGGTAGGTTGGACGGGGGTGTGAGGAAGCGGACCTGGGGCCGTGGAATTGTGTGTGTTGGCAAAGCGGCCCCGGTAGGGTTGAGAATGGTATAGGCGAAGCTATTCCGGTAGGATTGATGATGGTGTCGGTGAAGAGGATCCGGTAGGATTGAGGAAGGTGTCGGCGAAGAGGATCAGAGGCCGTCGACGGGGGCGTCTGTGGGGCGACTTCAGAGGTGTGTGGACGGAGCGTCTCCGGTGAGGAGTACGAAGGAGCCGTTGGAGATGCGTTGTGGTTGATAGAGAACCAGCGAAGTAGATCCGGCGCCGTGGACAAGGCCGACAATGAATGGGCTATGGTACAGTGGTGGATGAGCAGTCTACTTGTTTCTAGGGGAGGTGGGAGGAGTAGATGCAGCCGCAGAAGCAGATCCGGTGAGGTGGACGCCGCTAGCAGTGAATAGGCTATGGTATGCCGGTGGCTGAGTAGTCTAGGGTTTCGAGAGGGGGGGGGTAGAAAGGCCGATGAAGTATGGACGGTGTGATGTAAGATGCTCTGGTGCTGTGGAGTTAGTCACATTTGCGGGAGGGGGCGAGCAAATGGGGGTGCCGTGTGGTGGGAGGAACCGAAAGTTACCAAAGCAGCCCCGACCTATTATGTAAATGAGGGCCGTATTGTAACTGTTTTTCTCCATGAACCAAGGACAAAAGGGGAATTGCCCATGCTAAAGACTAGGTTGCAGAAAATTTAGAAGGAGGCGGGAGATTTTTCCGCCCGCGATTGTCCGTATCCAGTTTCAACTAATTTTTGACAGTGCTAGCGGCAAGGCCATGCGAGACTGTGTACATGGGGCACACGTCAGCAGTTGATAACTGGTGTGAAGTTCTCCTCAGAAAAAGAAAATAACTCAGGATGATGCACTGATAACTTGGACTTCCATACGGGCGTGACCAATCGTACGGGTGTAGAGGCGCGTTCACAAAAAAGGGATAAAATGCTCAGCCTATGTATTTCTCGTGTAAATAGATAATTTAGTTCCACTGGTTATTTACTTTCAACATAATGCATTGACGTGTTATTTTAGAGGCGCACAAAAAGAAATGGAAATTATGGTCCCACAAAAGAAATGGATATTGTAGTCTGCTACTTAAAAGTGTTACCTCATATGATTACATAGACTCCATTTCATAAATTGCGTACCCGTTGAATTCATGTATGAATATTACACATATTACTTCATAATAGAACCTTAAAGCATCCAAGACTAATGAATTTGAATGCAAGACTAACGATGATGCATGTACATGATAGCTACCTCTGTTGTTTGAAGAAACATCACTGTAACTTTGGCATTCACAATTGAAAGGGATTATTTAGAAAAAAATGTGATATGTGAGTGTCTCTTTATAACGTTGAATCGATATTGTATCTTTGGCCACGATACAAAGTAAATATTGATTTATGTTCAAATGATGCACGTCCACGATCACTAGATAGTGATACGTGAATGAATTGTGCAATCTCTCTCACACAGATACATATCTCATTTCTCCGTGGGCATCGGAATTACACACGCGCACTTCGTGTATTTCTCTCCCTTCGTCAAGGTTAGTATTCGTCTTTCTACCTCATCCTACAAGTCTCTCACACGGAAACACACACGCTCTCTCTGTCGAACACACCTACCCCTTTAATTCCGCCCACCCACCGCCACTAATGTCTCAATGTATAATTATGTCTCTCACACATATGCCTAAGGTTAACTCGAGTCCCGGAACCATATGAATACATACAATGGGATTCTAGCAGAGAACCTTTTGTTTTGAGATTTCACTCTCTCTCTCACACACACACAGACACACACACACACACATAGACATTGTTTCTCTCTTCATTTTTACGACACTTGCATGCACACCGCTTGTTTATCTCCATGATGCTTTAAGTATGCCTCGCACACATGCTATCTACCTATCCCTTAATATAGATATGTGTCACACAAACTCCTTCTCCCTATATCTAAGTCTCACTATCCTCCCCCCACACCCACACACACACACACACTTCCTGACACCGAACGAGTAGGGTGACACCTCGATCTTGATACTAATCTACCTACTGGCTTCTCTCTCAAACACAAACACACAGGAACACACACACTACCCAACACCAAAGGAGTAGGGTGGCACCTCGACCTTGATAGTAATCTATCTACTAGCTTCTCTCCTAAACACACACACACACATACACACACACTCGCTAGTTGTGCCTCTGTGCCTACCACGCACACACTCTCGATACATCTTTCTCTCCCTCCCCCTCCCCAACACCACCCCCCAACAATGACACCAGAAGGGTGACAACTCGATGTTGATCTTAATCCATCAATTGGCTTCTCTCTCAAACACACACACACATGCGCGCTAGTTGTGTCTTTGTGCCTCGCTCACACACACACGCGTGCTAGTTGTGTCTTTGTGCCTCGCTCACACACACTCGATACGTCTTTCTCTCCGTAGCCCCCTCGATATGTAGACTTCTCGCGCAAGCACGACAGTAGTGACAATGACGCTGAACCTAGCGTGCGTTGTTTTTACCGGCGTCATGTGATAGTTTTCACCCTATTTTCTGTTAATTAACAAGGCAACCTTTACTTTGTTACTACTAGTGAATCTCAGATCATTCGGGACAGACATAAAATATATCACTTCAACTCAATTACCGTAGTAACTATTTTAAAAGAAACTAGCTAGATGCCATGCGTTGCACAGAACATCAAGATGCATTTGTATGAGTAGTTTATCTTGTGAGAGAAAAGGATGAACGAGGGAAGGCCTTATTTGCAAATGTGGAGAGGGGCTTGGGTATCTTTTTAAAAAATTGCCATAGTTTCCTTCCCATCCGTTAGATATAAATTTGAAGGCCGATATTGTAGGATGGCAAGCACACTATCAACACCAAATCTATTTTCTACTCCCTCTGTTCCTAAATATTTGTCTTTTTAGAGATTTCAACAAGTGACTACATACGGAACAAAATGAGTGACTCTACACTCTAAAATATGTCTATATACACATCTGTATGTGGTAGTCCATTTGATATCTAAAAAAGACAAATATTTAGGAACGGAGGGAGTATAAGAGTAGACATAGAGATATATCTCCAGCATCGTCCACGACGAAAATGTGCTAGACTGGTGAGCACCGGATGCTGGCAATGTGATGACCCGAGTTTGAATTATGTCTTTAACTTTAAATTTTTGTATTATACATTATTTAATGTATACTTATTTTGCTACTGTACTGATAGTGGAACCCACAGAGTACTTAGAATACAAGATTAAGGATGGATTTGTTTCTTTTTAACTTTTTGTACGAAGCTGTAGCCACCCTGCAAGTCATGTGTACATTGTACATGCAATTAACTGTTTATAGAGGGAGAATCATCCATGCAATTAACTCAAATGGATTGGATGTGACCATTATTTCTAGCATAAGAGCATCTCCAATGGCAGCCGGCAAATTTCCTCCCGCTTCCTTCCGCGGAGGACGGCATCCAACGCCAACGGCATACATTTTCACAACTCTAACTAACCAGAGGAAAGTCATGCAAACATAGGCTGATTTCATATAAGCATGAAGGATTTCCTATAAAAAATCTAGATCTTCATATAAACATGATGGATTTCATTACATTTACATGAACTAAGCGCTGCTAATCCGGCTCTCGTGGTATAATTAATACCTAATCTAAATGGCCACCCACAGATCCCTTTGTCTTCGTCATGTCCGGCAGACACTTGCGGGGTCGATGAAGGTCCTTGGAAGAGACGAAGCAGCAAAGAAACCACCTGAATACACAGTCGTCGCCTCGGCGGTGGCCTTCATGGGACCTATGTGGTGGCGGCCTCCCGTGTTCTACTTCTCCTCGATGATGGCGTCGGACACGGAGAAGCTGGCCACCAACTCATCTCTCTCCATGCACCCGACTTCTATCTCTGCCTGCATGGCATTGCCGCAGTCATGAGAGGTGCACCCACAAACAAGGGAGGCGCGGCCACCGCAGACACTGGTGGCGCAGTCCGATGCAGCAGCGACGATGCCCGTGCTGTCGTGCTTGCCACTGTGCCGGCATGGAGCAAATCTCCACTCCTCATCAAGTTGAACTGGAGTGGAAAGTTGCTGAACCACGCGCTGACTTGGGGCAGCAACTGGCTCCGTCGGGCCAAGCGAGGTTGGTGAAGCACCGAGCAGCCTCGCTCGTATCCGAAGGGCTCGGTGGGCCACCCAGTCGGGTAGTATGCCGGAGAATGGCTCCTTGGAAGCCATCGGAAGAGTGGAGAAAATGGTGAAGGAGGAGATGGGGGAGCGACGGAGGGGTGTTGTCGGTGTCAAAACCGGCGGATCTCGGGTAGGGGGTCTCGAACTGTGCGTCTAAGGCGGATGGTAATAGGAGGCAGGGGACACGATGTTTTACCCAGGTTCGGGCCCTCTTGATGGAGGTAAAGCCCTATGTCCTGCTTGATTATTCTTGATAATATGAGTAGTACAAGAGTTGATCTACCACGACATCAGAGAGGCTAAATCCTAGAAGCTAGCCTATAGTATGATTGTATGTTTTCCTACGGACTAAAACCCTCCGGTTTATATAGACACCGGAGGGGGCTAGGATTACACAAGGTCACTTACAAAGGAGGAGATATACATATCCATATATTCTAGCTGGCCTTCCACGCCAAGGAGAGTCCCATCCGGACAAGGGACGAAGTCTTCAATCTAGTATCTTCATAGTCCAACAGTTCGGCCAAAGGATATAGTCCGGCTGTCCGGAGACCCCCTAATCCAGGACTCCCTCAGTAGCCCCTGAACCAGGCTTCAATGGCGTCAGGTCTGACACGTAGTATTGTCTTCGGCATTGCAAGGCGGGTTCTTCTCCAAATTTCGAATGTTTGTTAAGAAGTGTCCAGCCCCATAAATGTTGGTCCTCTTGGATTCTGCGCCCAATAAGGGCTATCTTCCACGCGTCGAATGAATACGAGGAGCCAGGGCATTTTTACATTCGCCCCCTAGCCAGATAAATAAATTGTCTATTAAAGGGATGGGGATTCTTATTAAAGGGATGGGGATTCTTAGATCGAATCCATATCATCCTCCCCCAGCGAGAATCCATCAGAGCACGTTTCGGAAAAATCCACTCCAGCATGGCCGACAACCGCATCTCCTCCTCCCGCCCCCGTAGCCCTAAGCCCGGTGATTGGGAGAGGTGTCCTTTCCCACACAGTCGATTAGTCGAACTGCAGACTAAGGGATTTCTCCCTCCAGCGTATATGGTTCCCGTCCGAGCCGGGCTCGCCACCTATAATGGCGGGGAGCAAGCGGAGAGCTTCCCCAGTCCCTCTACGGGGGAGCGGGTATGCCTTGTTCCTTACTTATTAAGGGGACTCGGATTTCCAATTCATCCGTTCCTCCGCGAGCTCCTGGAGTTTTACGGCCTCCAACTGCATAACTTCACCCCTGCTTCCATATTACACATCGCCGGCTATGTTGCCCTCTGCGAGTTATTCCTGGGCTGCGAGGCTCATTTCGAGCTGTGGAAAAGGTTATTTTGCCTCGTCCCCCGCACACAGGAGGGCTCACTTTATCAAGTGGGCGGAGCCGAGTGGCGCATCACCGAAATCGGATACCTGTCCGGTACTCCAAAGAAGATGTCCGAGGACTAGCCTTCGGAATGGTTTTATATGGAGGACGTCCCCCTTCCAGACCCTGTTCGGTGGGGTCTTCCTGAGTTCAACAATGCTCCTCTGAGGAAACGCTGAAGCTAGCGCCCACGGAGCCCCCAGGAGGAAGACAACGGGGAAGTCCTTTACCTGATGAACTGGATTAAAGCACTGGCTCAATCAGGATTGACAGTAATCGAGGTTATGCCAATATGCATAATGCGGGGAGTGCAGCAACTTCAATATCGAGGGCATCCCATGTGGTGTTTTAACGGGGAAGATGATGCCACCCGTTGTGGGTGTAAGGGTCCGGACAACGCTGCTGCTTTAGCAAAAATCATGTCCGAACTGTTCAAGGGAGAGGAAGAGGAGTTCGTCTGCATCAAGCCACGGGATGGATTCTCCATGTACAACCCTCCAAGCTGGGTGAGTTATATCTCCTTACTCCCATTCTTCCCACATTCTTTGTCGTAGGTACTCACCTTGACATTTTATGGCAGGAACTGCGAAAAGCCATAAGGGAGGTCAATAGCCCATCCCCACAACCAGAGGACCCCGACCGGGCCCTCGGTCCCAGACTCGAAGAAGATCCAGACATATTCGTGGAGCTGATAGACCGGCAGTTCTATCAATTGAGTTGTGATGATGCCATGGTGGCCATTACGCCCGACTATCCCAGACTGCTCCCTGTGTCGCTCGTAAGAAAAAACAAAAATCCCAACTCCAAAAACCAGGATCCCCTTTTAGATACTTCACGTACCATATACATATGGTGTTTTACAAGGAAGGCATTCGGGACGCCGTGCCAAACCGGTAGCAACTCACCAACAAGAGGCACCGAGGCCGGGTAGGCCAAAAAGGAAGGCGGTTAGGACGGAGACGCCGATGCAGAGGTATGACAAAAACCCCGCTCCGTGGTTGTCGTCTTTCTCAAAATGTAATGAAGTCCATGTTTCTTTAACAGAAAAAATGCTCGCCGGAATATGTCCGGTGAGGCTACCGATCATGCCAGAATATGTCCGGTGAGGCTACCGATCATGCCAGAATATGTCCGGTGAGGCTACCGATCATGCTTCCACCAGTCGGGCTCGAGGACCGGACATAGAGGCGGAAGCCGACATTGGGCGGATGCCGGATACTCCCCCTATAGAGGATGCGGATAGACTATACGCTACAAATTCAGAAGTGGAGAGTGCCATGAATCATAGGCGTTGCCGGGCTGTACTCCGTGACGCTTGCTTCTCACCAGAGGCATTTGATGCCTTCAATTTTGGAGACGCGTACCTCCGTGCTGCTCAGAATGGTCTAGCCAGAGCCATGTACCTGTATGTAAGGGATGTACGGGTAAGCAAATCTGACGATTATGTGTATCAGTAGCTCCTGAGACTTGAAACAGTTAGCAAAACTAATTTAAGGATCATCTATTGTGCAGGTTCTTACAGAGAAGAATACTCGACTGTCACAGGAGCTAGAGGAATGCAAGACCCAACTTTGGGCCGCTGTTGCCGCATTGAAGGAACCTAAAAAGTCCCCAGCTAGTAACATTTGTTTCAAAGAATGATGGGTACCATATAGCATGCGGCATGGCTATAGATCTAACAATAGATGATGCAGATGAATCCAGAGAGAATCCGGAGGACCAGCGTGTCGTACGACAGCTAAAGGCTGGCGAACACGTGCTGACTGAGGTTAGGCGGGAGAAAAACAATCTCCAAGACGCCAATACCAGGCTGAGCGTGGAAATGAAAGATGTTCGAGCCTAGCTTGCGGACTCCGAGAAGGAGAATAAGCGGCTTCGATGTGGCATTTTCAGTAAGTGCTTGAACGAACCCTTAAAAGGGGGCGGCGGAGAAGCCGGCTAACAGAGTCATGTCTGTAGGTATGCTGACGGGTCGTCCCGCGGAGGAGATGCCCGGGTCTGTGGGTGATCTTCTATCCGAGCTTTCACAACTGCACGAACAAGTTCGGCAGGAGATGCAAGGTATTACCCAGGCCTTGTGGCCATCCGTCTCCCTGCCAGAAGGCATTGGAGAGCTTGCAGAGAAGCTCAAGGGAGCACGGCGGCGCTTCCGATTATGGAAGATATCGGCCTACCGTCAAGGCGCCAGTGAAGCCTGGGCCATGGTGAAGACGTGGTATACCAAGGCTGACCCAAACCACATGGCCGAGGTCGGACCTGTGGGGCCCGATGGGAAAGAGATCCCCGTTAGCTTAGTGTATGGGCAAGTAGAATTAGCCGCAAAGTACTCCCAATAGGATTGTAGGCTAGACAGCCTATTAGATGGTATAGAAGAGGAATTTAATCAGTCTACATGAGTATGTAATTAAAGTGACATGTATAATGCCTTCTAGCCGGATTGTAAATCATTTGTCATGGCAGACCTTTTTGCTTCAACCTCGGGACCCAATAGTCTGGAGTGTGTCCGAATACCAACTCAGTTATATAAGAACTAGGGTATGCGTGGAAACCAAGCGTAGGGGTCATTAGTGCTTGAACAGACAAGTACCCAACTAGTTATGTTATATTACACGGGTAGTAAGAAACATCTTCCAGGGAGAATAGTTCCGTTAGGGGTTCCTTTCCCTGGGTACGCATGCCCTAAAGTGCATGTCCAGACTGCGAGAGGAGACGTAGGCAAAAACATCTGGGGGCATATATGGAAAATGAATAAAAATCATCTTTCATTCACTGATCGAATATTCCCTTAAGAACGCTAGCTTTCGGCTTCACCCAGTCTGAGGTACACATCCAGCTGACCCGGCAGTAACAATCGTAGAGGTGCTCCCCTTATGCCCTAGCCGAATTAACAGGAACGTACGACATAAATACACGAGCCAGGCAACCCAGCTTGGCCAAAACTTAAGTCATATCGATGCATATAATGGTGAAGAAAAGGTACATGCAGAAGAATAACACATGTGCGGGGCATGAAGCCCAGATAAATAATTAAGCTTCTGTGTAAGAAGCGCCCAGGTATAATGAGCGCGGTTAGCGCGTCTATAGTGTGCAAGCGAGGCACAAGTTGGCCCTTGAAGGCCTTGAGAAAGAATAAAAGAAAGAAAGAGAAAAAAGACAGATAATGTATATGCAAAAATGGACAGAGGAAGGAGACGAATATAGAGTCCGACGCTGGGCGTAGAATCTTTGAAGCCTGGCTGCGTTCCACGGGTTTGGCTCAAGTCGATTATTCGATGCATCCCACAGATGGTACACTCCACCGATCAGAAGTTGGTCAATAATGAAGGGACCTTCCCGTTTGGGCTCGAGCTTGGTATTTTTCTTCTCCGGCAGGCATAGAACTAACTCGCCAACATTATAAGTTTTGGCCCGTACTTCTCTGCTTTGGTATCTGCGAGCCTGTTGCTGATAGAATGCGGAACGGGCTTTTGCCACGTCGCGCTCCTCCTCCAGGGTGTCCAGACTGTCCTGCCGATCGAGCTCGGCTTCTCTTTCTTCGTACATGCACACTCGAGGTGAGCCATGAATTATGTCGCAGGGCAGAACTGCCTCTGCGCCGTACACCATAAAGAAGGGTGTATGTCCGGTAGTATGATTCGGCGTGGTCCGCAGCCCCTGAGTACAGGGTCGAGCTCCTCTACCCAGTGCATGTTAGACTCCTTTAATGACCACACTAATCTGGGTTTAATGCCGCTCATGATAAGACCATTTGCTCGTTCAACTTGGGCATTGGTTAGTGGGTGATAGACGGAAGCATAATTGAGCTTCATGCCCATGTTGCTGCACCAGAGTTTTACCTCGTCGGCCGTGAAGTTCATGCTGTTGTCAGTGATGATGCCGTGGGGGACGCCATAACGGTGTACAACCCCGGATATGAAGTCTATCACCGGTCCGGATTTGGCTGTTTTAACAGGTTTGGCTTCTATCCATTTGGTGAATTTATCCACCATGACCAGTAAGTATTTTTTCTTATGGGTTCCCCCTTTAAGGGGTCCAACCATGTCAAGCCCCCAAACCGCGAAGGGCCAGGTAATGGGGATTGTTTGGAGGGCGGTGGGTGGCATGTGGCTTTGGTTTGCCAAAAGCTGGCAACCGGCGCAGCGTTGGACCAAGTCCTGTGCATTTGCCCGGGCCGTCGGTGTAACACCCCAGATGTAATTTACCCAATATGTACTCCGACTCTTGCCGTTTCCGGCGTTAAGTTATTTTATTTTCTCGGGTTCGGGTTTTTGTCTCCGTGTGTTGTTATTGTTGTCATGCATCTCATATCATGCCATCATGCGCATTGCATTTACATACGTGTTCATCTCATGCATTCAAGCATTTTCCTCGTTGTCCTTTTTGCATTCCGGCACTTCGTTCTCCCCCAGTGGTCATTTCTACCTTTCTTTCGTGTGTGGGGATTAAACATTTCCGGATTGGACCGAGACTTTCCAAGCGGCCTTGGTTTACTACCGGTAGACCGCCTGTCAAGTTTCGTACCATTTGGACGTCGTTTGATACTCCAACGGTTAACCGAGGGACCGAAAAGGCCTCGTGTGTTGTTGGAGCCCAACACCCCTCCAAGTTGGCCCAAAAACACACCTAAACCTTCTCCATCATCTAGAGCGTTCGATCACGATCGCGTGGCCGAAAACCGCACCTCATTTGGACTCTCCTAGCTCCTCCTATGCCTATAAATAGAACCCCCTCCTCAAATCCCGGGTCGCTTCTCCCCCTAACCCTAGAAATCCTCCTCGCGCCGCGTCAGACATGTCCGCCCGCGTCGGACGCCTCTCTGCCGCCGCCCGCAGCCACTCGTAGGCTGCCACATGTCGCTCCGCCGACGCCTCCCATCGCGGCCCGCCGAAGCCCGCGAGGGGCCCTCCTCGGCCCACATCACCCCGCCGCCTCTCGCCCGAAAGCCGCCGCCACCCTCCTCGAGTCCGGCCGCCCGCCATCGATGCCGGCCGGCGACCTCCCGCCGCGACCCCGCCGTCCTCGTCCAGCGCCGCCCTCCGGCGCTCGTGCTGCACCGCACCACCGCCTGGTGCTCGCCGCCCCGCCGTCTCCTCTCGTCGGCGTTGCCCGGATCCGGCCCGATCTGCTCGCCGGTGACCGGATCCGCCCTCCCCGGCCTCCGGCCGACCACTTCCCCGGTGAGCTCCCGTCGAATTCGGTCAGATCCGTCGCCACCTCATAAACCGTGCCGGGTCAACCCTAGACTCGAGGGTGAGATTTCGTCTAAGTCCACGAAATTTCCAGATTCACATGCCCATCTTCATCGCATCGTAACTTTGCATCTGTACATCATTTCATCTCATTGCATCATTTTCATTTGAGTTCATCTTGATGCCCGAAATGCTATTAGGAGAGTGCTACTTGAGATTATTGTCAGATCTGCTGCTCCATTTAGGTATTTGTCTTTTTTACCATGATTGTTATGTGCATGATATGCCCATGAGCTCTACATATGTTTTGTTAAGGGGTTTGCCATCTTTCCAGAGGTGCAACCCATGTATTTTTGTGATGTGTGTGGTGACTAGCACAAGCTTGCAAAGTGAGGCACTTGGTAATGCTGATTTCAGGGACTTAGCATTTCCACTAAGTCCTTGACCTGTTTATCTCATGTTATCATATGTTCATGTCGTTTCCTAGTGATCCGTGCCTCTTTTGAGGATGATCAGTAAGGATGTTTTTATTAATCTTGTAGTGCTCTATCCATCCATGTCTTTGTTTGCAATTATGGAGCACTCTAGCTTGAGTCAATCAAGCTCTACTTTTGCTACTTCGTGAATCCGGGCAGATTGTCTACTTGTTAGCAATTTTGCCGGGGATGTTGTAGTTGATCCATGCATGCTATGTTATTGTTCTTGCTATGGCTAGCTTGAATTTTGTGTATTATTGATGGATGTATGCTTAGCTTTTCATGACATGCTCCGTAGTGAGTGCATCGAGCTCGTAAACATGCCTACTTGAAATCTGTTTTCAGCATGTGCCAGTTTTCACTAAGTCTGAAAACTGATTATGCTTTTGCTATGTTCACATGCTTGCAAATGTGTTTTCTGATCCCTTTTGGCTCAAGGTCACTAAGGGACTTTTGTTAAGCTTTTTGAGTAGCTCCATGCCATATTTTACTTTGCCATGTTCAGATCCTGTAGCATGTAGTTTTTTTGCTCCAAAGAGTGCTACCTGATCTGAGATTTCAGACAAGTGTTAATTTCGCTATGTCTGAAATCTGTTTACCATATGCATTTTTGCCATGCTTGTTTGAACCTGTTAATGGATGAATTGGCCGTAGCTCAGTGCTAGACTTTTGTTAAGCATCTTGAATGCATCCCTGCCATCTATTTTGTTGTCATGTTTGAGTGTTGTAGCATGTTCATATCATTGCATTTAGATGGCTACTTGCTGTAAATCGCAGATCATGGTCATATTTGAATCACTTGCCATTTCCAAACCGTAACTCCGATTCCGGCGTTCTTTATATCATTTTCAAGCGTTTTCATCTCATCTTTCCAGTGGCACACTTGGTTTTCCAAGTTGAGACCAGGTTCATGCATTCCTTGTCAAATCTTGCATATGCATCCCGCATCGCATCCTGCATAGCACACCATCTTTGCATCATATTGTTTGAGCTTTGCACGTGGTTGATTGTGTTCTGTTTGCTTGTTTGTCTTATTTGGGTAGAGCCGGGAGACGAGTTCGCTAACGAGGAGCCCGTTGAGTTTGCTTTCGAGGATCCAGTCAACTCTGACAACTTTGCAGGCAAGATGATCATGCCCTCGAAATCACTACTATCTTTGCTTTGCTAGATGCTCGCTCTTTTGCTATGCCAATGCTACGATGCCTACCATTTGCTTTCAAGCCTCCCTAATTGCCATGTCAAACCTCTAACCCACCATGTCCTAGCAAACCATTGATTGGCTATGTTACCGCTTTGCTCAGCCCCTCTTATAGCGTTGCTAGTTGCAGGTGAAGATTGGAGACCGTTCCTTGTTGGAACATTATTTACTTGTTGGGATATCATTATATTGCCATGTTATCTTAATGCATCTATATACTTGGTAAAGGGTGGAAGGCTCGGCCTCTCGCCTAGTGTTTTGTTCCACTCTTGCCGCCCTAGTTTCCGTCATATCGGTGTTATGTTCCTGGATTTTGCGTTCCTTACGCGGTTGGGTTATAATGGGAACCCCTTGATAGTTCGCCTTGATTAAAGCTTTTCCAGCAATGCCCAACCTTGGTTTTACCATTTGCCACCTAGCCTCTTTTCCCTTGGGTTTCCGGAGCCCGAGGGTCATCTTATTTATACCCCCCCGGGCCAGTGCTCATCTGAGTGTTGGTCCGACCGAGTAGACTGCGGGGCCACCTCGGGGCAACTTGAGGGTTGGTTTTACTCGTAGGATGTCTCATCTGAGTGTGCCCTGAGAATGAGATATGTGCAGCTCCTATCGGGATTTGTCGGCACATTCGGGCGGTGTTGCTGGTCTTGTTTTAACCTGTCGAAGTGCCTTGAAGAACCGAGGTACCGAGTCTGATCGGAACATCTCGGGAGGAGGTCTATTCCTTCGTTGCCCGTGAGAGCTTGTCATAGGCTAAGTTGGGACTCCCCTGTAGGGATTTGAACTTTTGAAAGCCGTGCCCGCGGTTATGGGCAGATGGGAATTTGTTAATGTCCGGTTGTAGATAACTTGAACCTTACCTTAATTAAAATGAATAAATAGTGTGAGTTACCGTGATGGTCTCTTCTCGGCGGAGTCCGGGAAGTGAACACGGTGTTGGAGTAATGCTTGCGTAGGTTGTCCTCTAGTTTCTCGCCCGCGCTTTGCCCCCTCTTCTCGCTCTCTTTTGCGCACAGTTTAGCCACCATATATGCTAGTCACTTGCTGCAGCTCCACTCATATCTACCTTACCTTACCCTTTTAAGCTTAAATAGTCTTGATCACGAGGGTGCGAGATTGCTGAGTCCCTGTGGCTCACAGATTACTATTACACCAGATGCAGGGCCTGATGATTCCACTCCAGGTGACGCGCTTGAGCTCAAGTGGGAGTTCGACGAGGACTCTCAGCGATACTATGTTTCTTTTCCTGATGATCAGTAGTGGTGCCCAGTTGGGGTGATCGGGACCGTGTCACATGTTGGGTTGTCTTTTATTTTGGCGCCGTAGTCAGGCCATGAGTTCTTGAATGTTGTAATGCTATTTATGTACTTGATTGACGTGGCAAGTGTAAGCCAACTATGCTATCTCCCCTTTATTATTTATATTACATGGGATGTTGTGAAGATTGCCTAATTTGCGACATTGCCTTCAATGCGATTATGCCTCTAAGTCGTGCCCCGACACGTGGGAGCTATACTCACATCGAGGGTGTTACAAGTTGGTAATCAGAGCCTTCCCCGACCTTAGGAGCCCCCACTGATTGATCGTTTTTAGCAGCCGAGTTGTGTCTAGAAAAATGTTTTGAGTCATTTAGGAATTATATATCGGAGAGTTTAGGAATTCTTTTTACTTCCCAGTCTCCTCATCGCTCTGGTAAGGCATCCTGACGTAGAGTTTTGACTCTTCTCTTCTCAAATTTCACAAAAAAAAATTTAGGATCCCGCGGGTATCTTGGAATCGTTCCGATGGTTTTATGACGAGAACATTGTCTTGGTGCCTCCTGTCAGGGGTTTTGTGGAAGTGTCCTGGGGAGTTGAGCTCTGAGGTGTTGTCGTCATAATTTTATCGTTCCAGTTCTGGAATACCTGAGTTTAGTACGCCGACATCGAAAATCTCTTTTATGCAGTTCGTTGGTGAGATAACCTCGACGCCACCCAGTACTGGGGCGGGAGTTCGGGAGTATCGCCATAACTTGTATAATGGATGCTTTTCGAAGGTTGAGGTAGATGGTTTCCGAAGTTTTCTCGGTTATGTGTTCAAGGATGGATACAGCTGGATGTAGGATTTGCTAGATTTGGGTGAGATATTATGCTTCCCCTGTATCCCCAACACCTGATTGCATAACCGAAAAGGTTCGGGAGTTTCATAGGTGGGAATCTTGTAGCTCTAGTTCTTCTTCCACAGATATATGGTTTGAGATGGGGATTTCTTACCGAGTATTCGTTCTTGATCCGTACCTTGTTGATTTATTTCTCTACCTAAATTCTAAGTGGCTTCTCAATTTATGGATATGTGACCATTTCAAGAGGAATGCATTTGTTCATTTTGTTCGGATGTGAAGACTATATGTTGCAATTTTCATTCCGTTGGTTTTAGCTTCATTTTATCTGTCTATGTGCTAACTGTGGTCAACCTCTTCAGGATGGCTCCCACTAAGAGCACCAATCAGAATCAGAATGAAGATCCGCCACCACCTCCACCTCCTCCAGAGGCATGGCAAGTTGTGATGGCTGCAACCAATGCAAACACACAGTTGATCATGCAAATTCTTCAAGAGCGCAATCAAGCGAATCAAGGCAACCAAGGAAACCAAGGCAACAATCAGAATCACTTTGCTACACTCAACCAGTTCCTTGCTAATGGGCCAAAGACCTTCAGCAATTGTGTTGAGGCAACTGATGCTGACGATTGGCTCATGGATCTATGCAAGCATTTTGAGTGCAGTAACGTCAGGCCTGAGGATTTCTTCAAGTTCGCTTCCTTCCAACTCAAAGACCAAGCTGCAGAATGGTTCCAGCAGTACAAGGATTCCAGAGGTGGACGTGTGATCACTTGGGATGAATTCCGTCAAGATTTCAGGGCTCACCATATCCCTCAAAGCGTGGTTGAAAGAAAGCGTGAGGAATTCCGCAACTTGAAGCAAGGCTCTTTGTCTGTCTATAACTACAACAAGTTGTTCCAGAAGCTCGCCCTCTTTGCCAAGCAGGACGTCCCTGATGAGAAGAGCATGATATACCAGTTCAGGGGTGGTCTCAGAGAAGAAATTCAGCTAGCTCTTGTTCTCTTTGAGCCCTTGAGGTACGATGAGTTTTACAACATGGCACTGAAGCAAGAGGCCGCTCAACTGAGGTGTGATGCTTCAAAGAAGTGAGTCAGAGACACTACTCCGTCTTCCTCTACTCAAGTGGCCAAGCAGCAGAAGTATTGGCTTCCTCCTCCTCCGTTTCGTCAGCCGTATCAGCAGAAGAGCAAAGGTGGCAGTGGTTCTTCCCACCACCCAACCCTGGATTTCAGAACAAGACTTCGTCCCAAGCTCCAAGATCGAGTGCTCCGTATCACCGTCCGCTTTCAGAGGTCACGTGCAACAAGTGCCAACAGAAGGGTCACTATCCCAACAAGTGTCTCAACCAGAGGCGTCTTCCTCCTCCTCCTCCTCCTGTTAGATCGGCAAGTACAACTGTGGTCAAGCATAGCCCCAAGCACGCCAAGGTCAATTTGATGAATGTAGATCAGGCAGAGGATACGTCAGATGTCATCATGGGTAACCTTCCTGTTAACGATGTTCCCGGAAAAGTACTTTTTGATACTGGTGCATCGCATTCTTTCTTGTCATGCCCGTTTGCATCGAAGCACAACGCTGATACTGAGATCATGCCCAAAGTCATGCAAGTTGTTTCTCCCGGCAAGCTTTTGACTTCTAGTTTGGTTGCTCCCGATATCTCTATCACGTTGGCGATTACAAGTTTCTCTCTTCTCCGGTGGTTCTTGGCAACTCGGATATTGATCTTATTCTTGAAATGGATTGGCTTTCTAAGCACAAGGCGCATCTTGCTTGTGCAGCCAGGCAGATTCAATTGACTCATTCGTCTAAGGATGTAATTGTCTTTGCCGCTCGTGCCGGATGAGAAGGGTGAACTGGATGCTATCTTGCAAACTCTAGTCATTTGCGAATATCAAGACGTCTTTCTAGAAGAGCTTCCAGGAATGCTTCCGCACCGGCCAGTTGAATTCGTTATTGATCTTGAGCCTGGCACGGAACCAGTGTGCAAGCATCCTTACAAGCTCGGACCTGAAGAGTTGAAGGAGCTGAAGAAGCAACTCGATATTCAAGAAAGAATGGGTCTCATCCGGCCTAGTTCTTCTCCGTGGGGTTGTGGTGTTCTTTTTGTGAAGAAGAAGGATGGAACGGACCGACTTTGTGTTGATTACCGTCCATTGAACAAGAAGACCATCAAGAACAAATATCCACTTCCCAACATCAACGAGCTGTTCGAACAACTCAAAGGTGCCCAAGTATTCTCCAAGCTTGGCCTCCGTATGGGTTATCATCAGATTCCAATCCGTGAGCAAGATATTCCCAAGACGGCTTTCAAGACAAGATATGGTTCATATGAGTACACTGTCATGTCTTTTGGTCTCATCAACGCTCCTCCGATGTTCTCTCGCATGATGAACTTTATCTTCAACGCCTACACCAATGACTTCGTTTTGGTCTATCTCGACGACATTCTGGTTTTCTCGAAGAACAAGGAAGATCATGCCAAGCACATGCGTTTGGTTCTCGATAACCTGAGGGAACACCAGTTCTACGCCAAGTTCTCCAACTATGAATTTTGGCTCGATGAGGTTCTTTATCTTGGTCATATCATCTCTGCCAAGGGCATTGCGGTGAATCCTGAGAAGGTGTCTGCTATTGTGAATTGGGAACCTCCTCAGAACGTGAAGCAACTACGTAGCTTCCTCAGTCTCGCAAGCTACTGCCAAAGATTCGTAGAAAACTTTTCTAAGATCACGAAGCCTCTATCAAATCTTCTCCAGAAGCACGTCAAGTACGTTTGGTCTCCGGAGTGTACAATAACATTGGTTCGCCAATGTTTGGCGCGGCCAGGATTGGGTTTGTTGCCAGTATGGCTTTTATTTCTTCCAATCTGGCTGTGGCAGCGTCCGTCCACTCGAAGTGTTTCGTGCACCGAAGGAGGCGATAAAGGGGTGATGCCTTTTCTCCTAAGAGGGAGATAAAGAGGCTTAGAGCCGCCACACATCGAGTTAATTTCTGGATTTGTTTGAGGTCCGTTGGGATAGCCAACTGTGACGGAGCTCCGATTTTGGCCGGATTAGCTTCAATTCCTCTACTGGAGACAATGAAGCCCAGGAGCTTTCCGGCTGGTACGCCAAAAACGCATTTTTCTGGATTGAGCTTGATGTCGTATGTTTGGAGGTTGTCAAATGTGAGCCTCAAGTCGTCTATTAGAGAGATGACATGTTTGGTTTTGACGACCACATCATCTACGTATGCCTCTACCATTTTGCCGATCTGTTTCTCCAGACATGTCTGAATCATGCGCTGATATGTTGCGCCGGCGTTTTTGAGCCCAAAGGGCATTGTGTTGAAACAGAAGGGGCCGTATGGTGTGATAAATGCCGTTGCGGCTTGGTCGGACTCCGCCATCTTGATTTGGTGGTAGCCGGAGTATGCGTCGAGGAAACACAATGACTCGTGTCCTGTAGTAGCATCGATAATTTGAACAATGCGGGGGAGGGGGAAGGGATCCCTTGGGCAAGCCTTGTTGAGGTCCTTGAAATCGACACATAGGCGCCAGGATTTGTCCTTCTTTGGTAACATCACCAGGTTTGCTAGCCAGTCCGGGTGTTTTATTTCTTTAATGAATCCGGCCTCCAATAACTTGGCTAGTTCCTCTCCGATAGCTTGTCTCTTAGGTTCAGAGAAACGCCGATGAGTCTGCTTGACCGGCTTGAATCCCTTTAGAATATTGAGGTTGTGCTCAGCCAGCCTACATGGGATTCCTGGCATGTCTGAGGGGTGCCAGGCGAATATGTCCCAATTCTCGCACAGGAACTCTCGTAGTGCAGCGTCCACGGCGGGGTTTAACTGTGCCCCGATGGAGGTTGTTTTTGTAGGGTCCGTTGGGTGGACTTGGAATTTGACTATTTCATCCGCTGGTTTAAAAGAGGTGGACTTGGATCTCTTGTCAAGTATCACGTCGTCAATGTCCACTATGGAGCCTAGCGCAGTTAATTCTTTGGCCGAAAGGGCTTTGGATAATGCCTCGAGGGCCAATGCGGCTGTTTTGTTCTCAGCGTGGAGTGCTGTGTCCGGATCACTAGCGAGAGTGATCACTACAAAAAAAAATACACTTCCATGATGATACGTGTTTGTCACAGTAGGTCGCTTTTTTTGCCATGCATGTACATCCATGACAAATTTATGACAGAATCAAGATAGTCATACCTGTGCTGTCGTAGAAGTGTTCCATGACATTACCAAAATTATCATCATGGAAGTGTCCACTTCCATGACGATAAATCGCATGTCACAGAAGTGCTTTTGTCAAGGGTGACCGACACGTGGCATCCACCTTAACGGAACGCCGTTAAGCTGTTGGGTCGGGTTTTGGATCCGATAACCCGTTAACAGCCCCGACCAATGGGAAATTTCCACGTGTAAAATTCTTATTGGCCGGACGGAACACGTGTCAGCTCGTCAGTGGGTCAGATAGGCGCCTATGATAGATCGACACGTGGCATGACCCAACAGAGGCCCATTCCTGTGAAAAGGCCGGCCCGTTTGACTTGGTCAAAAGGTGGCGGGTCGGCCCATGTAAAGCCTGTTAACGGCCTGTCCGCATATAGCCCATTTACAGCCTGCTAACCCAAGGCCCGTTATGCCCTATACAAATTAGGCCCAGTAGCATCATCCGGGCCACCCAATATGATTCCCGCCTGTTTTCTCTTCTGGCGCATGTATGGCCCATGACGTCTTTCGGCCCATATGAGGGTATGTAACTCTTGGCCTATTAACGGCCCGTGGTGAAACTGGCCCATAATGAACATTGTATCACTTCACACCCATTAACGGCCAATCACTACTAGGGAAAACCTTAGTAGTAGCGTGGGTTTTTAGGCTATCAGCAGCATGGGTGGCCGCGCTACCAATAAGGCGCTACAGCTAACTCTTAGTAGTAGCGCTGTATGTACCCGCGCTACTACTATTGACTATAGCAGCAGCGCTTTTACAGAACGCGCAACTATTAGTTAGCTGTAGCGATTTCCTTGCCCCGCGCTATTGCTATATCTTTCAGCATTTCAACCCCGTTTCAGCTTCAATAAACTACAATTTCGAGATACTAGGTACTACTAGATATCAATTTCATAAAGCCATAAAGCAATATAGGTACTAGGTAGTATTCCCTCGGTTCCAAATTACTCGTCGTGGTTTTAGTTCAAATTTGAACTAAAACCACGACGAGTAATTTGAAATGGAGGGAGTACTAGGTAACAATTTCATATATACTCAACATGCATCCTCAGGCAGTACTAGGTGATATCAATGACGATCATCATATGTAGTTTTAGACGATATCGACGACGATCATCATATGTAGTTCTACATGATATCGACGACAATCATCATATGTAGTTCTAGATGATATAGCCACACACACACATATGTAGTTCTAGATGATATCGACAACGATCATAACCCTCAACCCTGGGCGGCGGGTGTTCCTGATAGTAATTAGGATGGCCTGTCCAACACGAAGATTCTTGCAAACGAGGAATCTCTTCCACCCAACCGAGTTTAAGTGTGTGTGACCGTCGTTTGTGTCCATGTGGTAAGTACAAGTGGTGACCGAGCCCCTTGCGGTAAGGCGTAGTCTAGCTGAGCCTTCTTCATTAGGGTCGATACCACAACTTGCAGATATGTTCTTTGGGAATTTCTGAATAAGAAAAACATATCAATTAATAAATAGCTTCGCACATACTCTTACAAATATATTTCTATTAAGTCTATATTTCTTCACTATCAAAAGACACAGTACTACGTATTTGTACTATTTAATCATGAATTCTACTAATAAGTATATATGGATTATATACTAGATTCCACATAGCATATCATCGACTAGATTCCACATAGCATATCATTGGACTCTACACTAAGCATATCATTGGATTCACTAAGCATATCATCGGATAATTTGCATTTGTAAGTATAACAATAAAGCATATATATATATATATATATCATCAACTTACTACAGTCAGTATAACATACCATTTCATGCCGATCGACCATGGTACTTGTCAGGCGGGTCACGAATGGCAACCCGACAAAGTCATCACGTGTCAGAATTATGTCCCATAGGTTGCGCACCTGCTCCTCGCTCAGCCTCATTCTTTGAGCTACGATGGCTTCATGAAGTGGGTTCTCATCATCTTCATCATCTTCGTCATCTTCATCATCTTCGCCATCTTCATCATGTTCCACCAGGTTGAGATAAATGACAGCCAGCCTGGGTCTTTCTACTCTGAAGGAGAACCTGATCAACTCACCACCAGTAAGACGCATGTGGGCGACGAAACGGGCCCATCCATCTCCTCCAATCTGCGACATATTACTTCCTTTCTCGACCTCCATAGTGTATGGCCCCCCAGGAGCCTCAAATGTCACAGTGTCTCCTATCAGCTTGTTGAATTTCAACCTCACATTGCATGGGACGATATATGTAAAAAAAAAGCAAAATGACACAATGCAGTAATGTCAACACTAAAAATAAAATAGTTGTTACATTTCATTTAATTTCTTACCGCCGCATGACGAAAACTCGGCTGGAAGTAGATGCCAAACAGCTTGCCAGTTGCAAGGCTGCTGGCGCACCTTGACTTGCACAGTCGACATAGTGGTGGTGGTGGCGGCGCCATTTTCCTAAAGCAATATGAGCAAAGGATTAACGATCCACTTCACAGGAAAGAAAAATAGTAGCATGTGATTTTAACTAAATTGGCACCTACATTTTGCCAAAAAATAACTTATTACAAAAAAACAAAAACATCTACATATCCATGTAAAGAAAAAATAACAATAAAATGGTGCATAATAAATCAACTAGCCTACTAAATCAACTAAATCAACTAGCCTACTAAATCAACTAAAGCAAAATGTTCTAAATCAACTAAATCAACTAGCCTACTAAATCTACTAAATCAAAATGTTCTAAATCAACTAAATCAAAATGTTGCATATGAACTAGCCAACTAAATGAAAATGTAGCAGGGAGGAGGGAGAAGGAGAGGCGACTCGAGGAGGGAGAAGAGAGTAGGACGGAGGAGGAAGGCGGAGCGAGGAGGGGCCAACCGACGGCGAGTCGAGGGAGGACGGAGGAGGAGGGCGGTACCGAGTCCAGCGAGGAGGAGGAGTTGACGATGGCACAGAGGGTAGAGGGGTAGGCGACGGCGCTCGGTGGGGGAGGACCGGCGCGGGGGGGGGGGGGGGGGGGGTTGAGGGGGAGTGAGTCTGAGTGTGTGAGTGTGGATCACGGAGAGGAGCGTACGTGGGGGTGGAGATAGCTAGTTTTAGCAGTAGCGCTCTAAAGGCAAAGGCGCTACTGCTGAACTACCTATCAGTAGCGCGATCCCAGTAAACGCACTGCTGCTAGAACTAGCTTCGCGGCGGGGTCGTGGGAATTATAGCAGTAGCGCGGCTTAGAGGAGGCGCGCTGCTGATATGTCTATTTCAGCAGCGCGTATTGACGGAGCGCGCTATTGCTACATTGCATCATCACCTTATTTTAAAACTCGCTGCTGGTAAGATCCTGTGTATAAGCTTTTCCCTACTAGTGAATGGTGAAACTGGCCCGTAATGAACAGTGTATCACTTTATACCCATTAACGGCCCATTATTCCGTTGGGCCGTTTCCAGCCCATGTTATCTTTCGGCCTTCTCAGAGCCCATTTATTCTTGGGCTCATTTCCAGCATTCATTTACTTACGACTCGTTACTGTCATTTTCTGCTTGTGGGCCAAATTCAGCCCGTGGTTATAGTCGGCCCGTTTGTGGTCCGTTCATACGTTAGGCCGTTTTCATAGCGTCATCAATTACGGCCTATTAATGATGGCCCGTTACGGTCGGCCCATGAATGGACGATTCCAACTCTAGCCTGTTTACGGCCATAATGCGGCTTGTTTGGCCATCGATCATACTGCCCGTATAAGGCCCATTGATGATATGGCCCATAGAAGGCCCACTATTTTTACGGCCCGTAGAAGGCCCACTGTTTCTACGGCCCGTAGGAGGCCCAGTGTCACTACAGTAAATATTAGCCCATGGTTATTGTGGCGTAGTTTTAAAAAATAGGTTATTGCAGCCACTAGCAAACCGCGAAAAAAGAACTGCAATGACTAGAAGCAAACAAATAAACAAGACAACAAGGAAATAAATAAGTAAGCAACTTACGCTAGGCTATCACGGCTATCACACACATTACCTCCACTGGGCATCAAAGTTCGCCACCAGTGCAAATAAACGCGCCGACAAAAGAATATACAAAAGTGAGAGCACTTCAGAAGGCACTAGGCCTGGCCAGGTCAGGCCCCCCCAAACAGGTGAAGAAGCTGAGTAGACCTCAGTTGTGCCAACGATAGATGCATCAACACTAGATTTAAGGCATGATGGTGCGCACGGCAGTCCTCTGACATCTTCATTATATCTTTGACTTCAAGTCGGAGCTGAGCTGAAGCAAGCCTTTCCGCTTTAAGTCGAGACTGAAGAAGTTGAACTGATTGAGGCAGCGACTGCACAGAGGTTGTCTAACACCTGCTGGTGAGTAGCTTCAAGTCAATGTCTTCATCAAGACAGGACCTTGGGGTCATCTCGCTGTCCTCAAGATGGTTTGGCTCACTATCTTCCATAAAGTTGTGCCTGGCGTAAGAGATACGAGTCTGAAAGAGAAACAAGGAGACACGTAACAGGTTTCACAATAATATAAGCAAATAAATGGATATGTTCTTCATAAGGAACATGTTATTACAACTACAATTTGAAACTAGTAGTTGTTGCAAACATCCAATTAGATGTAAACAACAAAGCAAACAAGAGTGGAGGAAATGATGCCTATCCAAATCTATACTAGAACAAAGTTTGAAGGCTTGAGAAGGATGAACTACATTACATGTTAACACGGGCTGGACAAAGCCCTTCTCCATGTTGATGGAAGGATAATTCAATAAATTCCCCAAAGAAACAGAGGATAATGAAGCTCAGGTGCAGACTGATGATACATAATCAAATAGCAATTAATTAAGTACAACGTTACAAGGCAAAAGGGAGAGAGGTACTGACAAGAGCAATGCAGAGCCCATTATTGTTTTGAGATCGTATGATCCTTTGAGCATGGAGATTCATCTGAAATTAGTTTTCATACAAGAGAGAAGGTAAGGCACAAGCAGAAATTTAGGAGTTCAAATTTTGAATTGATATCATAGACAGTACCCGACGCTGGGCTCCCAGCAGTTCTAATAAGGGTTTGGCCACTGGAGTAGGGGTAAAGTGTGCTACAGTTGGGCCTGTGTTTTCTGTGGCTGCTGATCTATCTAATTTAACAGGTATCACTACCTTTAACAAATACCTAGTTTGTACTCCTTGACGACCTGCACTCACCCTCTTCCTTTTGGACACCTATTATGAAAGAACAACATTTGACTGGAAAAACAAAGTGTGACAACACATGGAATAGGTACAGAAAATGGATAGGTATGGCATATACTCTTATATGATTCTTAAACTAAGCAAATGGTGTAACAAAGTAGAAGGAATGCAAGAGGTCAGAAGTAAAATATGTGCGACCAATACAACTTTGCAAAGTTAGAGCAAGCACCTTGATGGGTGAATAAGATAGGCCATCCTCCACCATGCCAAGTTTGTTAGGCAGTGGATCATTCCACAATATTCCTCTCGTGCACCCATTCTCATATTCATTTTGATAATGTTCAATATCTGACATGCATGAAAACATAAAAACAAGTGAGATTTTCTTTGTAATGCAGAAGTGATTCTAATCCAATACTGCCTCCCTGTAAACCCCTTTGTGCTATCTCTGCAATTCTTTTGAAAGATACCATGCATGCTGTAATTTGTTCCTACTACTCAAAATATGAGAGCTCCAGAAGTGATGAGACTTCGCAGATGATAGCTTCAACATATAGTAAAGAAGAAGAAGTCGACCTGACCTAACAGATTCAAAATATACTAAGGGAGAACAACTGGACCTGACCAGTCGACCACAAGAGAAGAGTATCATCTTAAAGAAGAGCAGAAGAGCAAGAAGATTGAAGATATTACAAGTCTTTTAATACAATGTCGGTTGGCCACCCATGATGAACCAGAGCGCATAGAGAAATATTATTCTTTCCGGTCTCTCCATATGTGGCTCACATGCATTTCGAAACTAAAGTAGGAACATTTAGCTAACCAATGAAACATCTCTCAGTTTTACTAATATCAGCAATAATATCAGATATGAATGTGTACAACTAAGCTTGTTTAGCTCGATGGGTGGAGCAGTGCTATTACGAGACGAACCACGTAGGTTGATTCTGGTCATCATAAAATGGGGAAAACATAAGCATGATGAGTACAGTGTTGACCATGGTAGTGGGATGGCAGATCTGAAGCTGCAAACCGTGCAAAGCGTAGTTAGCAACCGATGTTTGCTTTGAAATAACAACTAATATTTGGTATGGACAAGAAAGTACGGTCAACAAGTGACAAAGAAATGCAATTATGCTGTCTCTCTATATGTCGTGACATGCATTTGGAAACTCAAGTGGGACCTTTAGCTAACCAATTAAATGTGTTGGTTAACTAATATCAGTATCATATCACAATCATGTTTGAACAACTAAGCTTTCGAATTCTGAGTGTTGTGTTGTTTAGCTTGAAGGGTGGAGTAACGCTAGTACGACAGAAAGCACCTACGCAGATCATAGTAGAGTAGATAAAAGGGGAAAACCCTAAGCATCAAGAGAAAAATCAGGAAAGTGGAACTAGCTGGACCAGTGGGTGGCGCACATGCTTTTCGAAACGAATATAGGAACATTAGGTGACCAATTAAACGTTCTCTGTTTTAGTGATATGAGCATCATATCAGATTCGTATTTCAACACGTAAGCTTTGGGTTGAGGTCTTGAGGAGCAGTGCTAGCACGACACGAAGTACCTACGATGATGGTAGTGAATATACAGGGGGCAAACCATAAGCTTTACGAGTATAGTGCCCGTGCCATGGCGGATCTGAAGGTGCAAACCGGACAAAGCTACTTTGCAACCAATGTTTGCTTTCAACTAGCCACTACGATTTGGTACGAACAACAAAAGTATAGTAAACAAATTACGATATATTTTTCCGGGTGAGATCAATAACTTAAGCACATATGGAAGAGTACCACCTCTCTTGCGACGCCGTGTAGGCCTATGCTGATATGTTGAGGGTGCTGCGGGTGCGATGGCTGTCAGTGGCGGGGAAGAAGACTTTAGACGGCAGACGACCGGGTCGGGGGATATATCTTGTTGCCGTGGATGAGGCGGTCGTAGGAGCGGCAACGACAAGGTGGAAGACGGCGCCGATGAAGCGAGAGGAGGCGATGAAAGGATGCTAGTCCAGCACCGTGGATGAGAGACATTCATCTCTTGAAGTGGACGACGGGGTAGGGGTAGCGGCTCCGGCAAGGTGGAGGATGGGGTGGCGGACGGAGGAGGCTGGCCGCAGTGTAGAGGTTGTCGTGCCGCCGACGGTGTATGAATGGGGAAATGGAGGGGGAGGGGGGATCTCAAACTTTGGGACGCGCTTCCCTAAAATGGGGGAAAGTTACAAACTTATCCCCTATTTAAAATTTCGGACTTCGCGTCGGTTGGGGATAGGACGATAATCTCGCATCTCCCAAATATTTGTCGGTAACTATTTCGTGCGAGGAGTGGGTGTTTTGCCGCCCACGGTTGGCACCCACGGTGTATGAACAGGGCTGACAGGTAGGGCGGTTGTGTCACGTCTGATGGAAGTTACACATCTACCACTATTTAAAATATTAGCCTACATCAATTTTGGGCGAGGAGCGGGTGTTTTGCCGCCCACGGTTGGCGCCCATGGTGTATGAATGGGGCTGACAGGTAGGGCAGCTGTGTCACGTCTGATGGAAGTTACACATCTTTCCCTATTTAAAATATAAGCCTACATCAATTTCGGACGAGGAGAGTTTGTTTTGCCGCCCACCGTGTATGAATGGGGAAATGGAGGAAGAGACACATGTCTTTCGGACGAGCTTGAATCAAATGTGTTTTGCCGCCCACGCTTGGCGCCCACCGTGTCTGAATGGGCTCAGAGGCCATCGTGTCACGTCTGATTGAAGTTACTAGTCTACCCCTATCGACAGCAGTGTAAATCCTGTCGATAAGGATGTCAAGTGTCAGGGGTAGACAGTAATTTCCATCTCGCAAACACTTGCTTCGAGCAGCCCACACATTATAGTGGGTCTTTAGCCGCTTCGTTCAAATCTTGGGAGAATTAGCATTCACGTTTGCCCTAGGACCTGGCAAACTAAATTCAAATCCAATTTGTATTTGATTACGAATATCCACAGATGATTATACATTTTGTTATTTATTTCTTCAAAACCACAACAAAGATTTATTCTACCTTTATATATGATTATGATTTAGAAATGTCGTGATCTTCGAATTCAGTAGGTTGGATACACTCTGAGTCAAACAGTTATTTCATCCAATACAATATGCTCACACGACAAACAGTTCACCTTATGTCAATCATACAAGTTCCGAGGATTACCTCGCCTAAAAAAATCGGATCATTACAACACATGGACAACATAGAGGGTCTTGCAACATAATACATTCAGAGACATGACACAACATGCAAGTACAATAATCTAATGAAAATTTCAACTGGTATCTAAAGAAGAACTAGGATTATCTTGGGCTTCAGATAGCAGAAACAGAAGGACCTCCTCCATCTTCAAATGCAACATTCTTACTTCCTCCAATTCTTGGGTTGCTTGCATAATGTGTGCCGCTAATTTCGTAATTTCCAGCCTCAAGATAAATATTACCTCATTCATGGCAGCCACACCATCTCGTTCTGCCTCTAGTAGAGCCTCAAGCACTATAATATTTGTGCTCAGACTGCTCTCCGGCGGTGTTGCCTCTGAACTGCTACCATCTGGTAACATGGATGGCGCACTGCTTCCACAAATAGATTCTGGGGTTGTACATTGTGTCCTAGTCTGAACGGCATCCTGAAAGGTTTCCACTGGACATCAGTAAGAGATAGTTATCGTATGATCCAGGCAGTAAGCTTAGATGGTAAACGACGGATGAATTATTGCCGAGCATGGCAAACTATATTTAAATGGTTCGAAGCAGCATCAGCCGAAAAGAAATTAAAATGGTACGATAAAACTAGGGATGTAAGTGGCAAATAAACGAAATCCGCCAGTCCCATCTAGTTAGTTTTTGCTACCTCCCTAGTTCATTTTCTTCAAAAAAATAAAAACTCTTTTGAACTATCATACCACTAGTGGACTTTAATCGGGATTAAACCGGACCCAGTAGACATCCCTAGTTGAAAGGGAGTGTACAACCGCTATATTTAAGTTGCCAAGGCATCTAAGCAGTTGAAATAATCTGAGAATGCACTGGATGAACAGGACCCCGATCGATCGAACCAGTTGGGGCTGCATGAACAGGACCCTTGGTGGGCTGGATGAACAGGACCACCCCGTGGAGGGCAGGATGAACAGTAGACGGTGGAGGGCAGGATGAACAGTAGCCCATGGAGGGGTGGTTGAACAGGAGCCCGTGGAGAGGGCTGGTTGAACAGTAGCCGGTGGAGTAGCGCGCGGTGGAGGCTGGATGAACAGGAGCCCGTGGATGAACAGTCGTGGGTGGAGGATGGAGGAGGTCGACGGTGGATGAACAGTAGCTCGTGGAGGCTGGAGGGGGTCGACAGTGGAGATGAAGAGTATCCCGTGGAGTCCCGTTTTGCGGTACGCCACACCCCTCCCGATGAACAGGACCTCCGTTTCGACCGTAGTGCTCCAACACAAGTCTATTTCCTCCGTTTTGCGGTACGCCACACCCCTCCAGAAGAACAGGACCCCTGTTTCAACCATAGCAGGTCCGTTTCCTCCGTTTTGCGGTACGCCAGACCCCTCCCGATCAACAGGATCCTGTTTGGAACATGGCCGGTCGAGCACAAGGCCGTTTCCTCCGTTCTGCGGTACGCCAGGCCTCGTTTCCATCGTCTGTTCCGTCCAAGCCCTCCCGATGAACACGACGCATTTCGTTGCGTCCCCATGAACACGACGCATTCCGTTGCCTCCCCATGAACACGACGACGACGCTGTTTCTCCGTTCCGACCCAGCCATGTACACGAGCCCTGGCCGTACGTATGCGCGAGTAGGCATTCGAGACCCCGCCCGTATGTACACATACGTGGCCGTATTTTCTTTCTTGCACCCTGGCCGCTGTACGTACATGTACATGCTACGTGTGCGCCTCTACTATGACATGTGTGCGCCTCTACATCCACCAGTATATATGTACGTACACGTTGGCGACCAGAATGACAATGCTACGTATGCTTCGACCATGTGGGTCCCGACTGTCAGGCACTTCCTTGCGTGCAAAGATGTAGCTGGTGGGTCCCAGCAGTCAGGGGGGCGAAATACGGTGGCCCGTACAGTGGGTCCCCGCTGTCAGGTGGAGGAATAATTATTTTGCACCTAATAAGGAGGCACTTCCTTGCTGCGGCCGTGGACCCAGCTGTTAGCCTCTCCACATACAGTCCACGTCCGATGGAAGCCGTTCCGTGACCACGTTGATCACGCTGTGCCCAGAGCACCAGGGCGGTGTACGACGACGCCGCCTAGGAAGGGGACGATGCGGAGCCGGGGAAGACGCGGCAGTGGATGCCCATGCATAGAGGAGTACGAGGGTTCACTGGCTCGCTGCGGTGTGAGGCTACCGTCGCTGCAGAATAACATGGGGTGTGGGTGAGCAGAGGGATGGCCTGGCCAGTGGTGGGAGTAGTAGGGGCGGTGAGGCCTCCGCCACATCGCAGCCGGCCACGGGAGGCAGGACCACGAGGCACGACCGGCGCTGGTTTGGGCGGCTAGAGCAAGAAGACCAGAGGTTGAAGAAGCACTACGGCCGTTGGATGGACATCGTACGGTCACTAGAGCTAGAATCGTGCATATTGACTAAGTTGACAAAGCCCTCTGTCCCCGTCAACTTAGTAGGCCCACAAGTCAGCCTGCCTCTATACTTGTTCCCAGCTAACAGGGGGAGTATTCATTTTTTTGTGCGTAATAAGAAGGCACTTCCTTGCGTGTGAAGATATAGCTGGTGGGTCTGAGCTGTCAGCGGTGGTAACATTTTTTTCTCGAAATACAGAGGCCCTTTCGGTGGGTCCCTGATGTCAGGTGGAGGAATCATTATTTTGCGTGTAATAAGGAGGCATTTCCTTGCGTGCGGCCGTGGACCTATCTTTCGGCCTCTCCACGTAAAGTCCACTTCAGATGCATGTCGGTCGTTGACCACGTTGACCAGGCCACACCGAGAGCACCAGGGCGGTGGACGACGGCGTGGCCTAGGAAGGGAACGACACGGAGGGAGGGAAGACTGATCAGTTGTTTCCCATGCGGAGGGGAGTACGACTCTACAAGGGATTACTGGTACGTCTACCGCCGCCGGAGAATAACAACAGGTGTGGGTGAATAGAGGGTTGGCTAGGCCAGCGATGGGAGTACGGTGGGGCGGTGAGGCCTGCGCGGCAGCAGAGCCGGCCGCGGGGAGGAGGGAGCAGGCAGTCCCGCCGGCGCCTGTTTGAGCGCCTGGAGCAGGAACAGCAGAGATTGAAGAAGCACGATAGCCGTTGGATGGCCATCCAATAGTCACTGCTTGTGCGTCAACCTTTTTTTAGGAAAGCCTCAAATCTATGGAAAATAGCATACAACCCATCTGCCATTATTTCTAATAATTTACAGCCCATTTGCTAAGTATTAAGGTTTTTTTGGAGCCCATATTCTTTTTGTTAGCATTACAGCCCATATTATGGCCACGGTTAAAAAATTATACGAAATTTTGGATATTTCGGTGCGGTCCGAACTGTTTTTAATCCCCAAATTTCGACTCACGTTCAAACTGATTTTAAAAATAAATGTATATCAATATAAAATCCAACAAATTCTCCACGCATAAAAATTAATGTAATTTCAAATCTCGAAATGAAAAAAAGACATTTGAAACTAATTTCCGGTTTGATGTGTTTTAAAAATGTACATCCCATTTCTCATTACTGATGGGCCAATTTCTCGGCCAGCCAAATGAAAGCTCTCCTCGCCTTGAAAGATTTGCAGCTCAACAGGCCTGACAAAGCGACTTGTCAAATCACAAAAAAACTGGGTTGTGGCCGTGGACCCAGCTGTCAGCCTCTCCACGTACAGTACTCTTCCGATGGAATGTCGTTGACCACGTTGACCACGCCGCGCTGAGAGCACCAAGGCGGTGGACGACGGCGAGGCCTAGGAAGGGGACGTCGCAGAGCCGGGGAAGACGCGGCAGTGGATGCCCACGCGGAAAGGAGTATGAGGGTTCACTGGTTCGGCTGCGGTGTGAGCTGCCGTCACCGCAGGGCTTGGCTAGCGGTGGGAGTAGTAGGGGGCGATGAGGCCTCATCGGCAGCACAGCCGGCCACTAGAGGCAGGAGCAGGCGACTCGCCGGCGCTGGTTTGGGCGGCTGGTGCACGAAGAGCAGCGATTGAAGAAGCAGCATGACCGTTTGATTCAAATCCAATGGTTACTGCTGCTAGAATCATTTGTTGACTAAGTTGACAAGCCGTGCGTACGTGTCAATTTAGTAGGCCCACAGGTTAGCCTCCCAACCGGTGCGCCCCAGATGTCAGTGGGAGGAATCATTTTTTTCGCGTAGTAAGGAGGCAGTTCATTGCGTGCGACATCACAGCGGGCCACAAGAGGAGGGAGCAGGCAGTCCTGACGGCGCTAGTTTAGGCGGCTGGAGCAGGAAGATCACAGATTGAAGAAGCACGTCGGCCGTTGGATGGACATCCAACACTAACTGCCGCTAGAATCGTGTGTTCACTGACAAAGCCTTGCGTAAACAAGTCAGCTTCGAAATCTGTGGCGTGTACAACCCATTTGCTATTATTTTTATATTTTTTACTCATTTTCTAATTCATATGGAATTTATTGCAGCTTGTTTTCCATTTTTAGAATTGCTGGCCATTTTCTGGTCAGTACCAGGGTCAAAAAATTAACTAAATATGTGGGAAATTTTGAAAATTCGCAAATTTTTGCTGGGGAACGAAATATTCTTAATCCAAAAATTAATAGCCATAATAAAACAAATTTAAAAATAAATTAGTACTATGTCATGTTAAATCCAATGAAATACGTATAAGATATCAGTGAAGAACAAAAACAAAAAAAGAAACTTATATTCCATTTGCTATAATTTTTTGGAATTTTCAACCCCTTTTGATATTACTTTTAACAGACATTGACCATACTCTTAAGCCAGGCCGGAATGCATCCCTCCTCGTCTTGAAAGATTTGCAGCCCAGTAATTCGGAGAAAACAAATAGGCCACAAGAGGAGGGAGCAAGCAGTCCTGCCGGCACTAGTTTAGGCGGCTGGAGCAGGAAGATCAGAGATTGAAGAAGCACGTCGGCCGTTGGATGGACATCCAACACTAACTGCCACTAGAATCATGTGTTTAGCTACCTATTTTCCCAAAGAACTGGTGCACGAGCATTTAGCTTTATTTATTTATTTATTTACTTATTTATGTTTAGGGGACCATGAGCATGTACCTGGGCCAGATTCATGTGAGAGCCTCCCTTCCAGTTAATTATGGGCTTCTCTATTGGGCCTTCATCAGTGGGCTGCATGTTATCAACAAGTGGAAAATGTATTCCGAGTTTAAAAAAATGTGTTCTGTATGATAAATAGTATGCGCTATGTATGGTACGGGGCACTAAAGTATCGAACCGTGCAACGACTTCCAAAACATTGTGTTTGTCGTTCTAACAACACATTTATTCAACCAACAGACGAAATATACTACTGATTGTACATTGAAAACAGCAGCAGCAACAACCAGGGCTGGGGGTGCAACAGAAGCAATAAGTAGGCCAGAAGAGTGAAGACACAGCTCTCTCTTCCAAACCAAACATCAGCCATCATTACAAAAGTGCTACCAAAAAAGAACAAGTGTATGCATCAAACTAAATAAAGATCCTACTACACCAAGTGTACGCATCTAACTAACTGGCTTAGTTAGACGTTACTATTTAATTTTTTTCGAAACGGAGGCAAAAGAATTGCCTCGTCGATTAATTAAGAAGAAGAGAATTCCATGGTTAATCTATGAAAAACCAGGCTAAAACCGAAGACTTTACTATTTATTAAGCTGCAGTGGAGTCGCAGATGGAGAGGAGCGGGAAACTTCACTAGTTCGGGTGCACGGCAGCACAGCCGCGGTGCCGCCCACGGGAGACAGGAGCAAGAACAGAGGTTGAAGAAGGAGCACGGTTGTTGGATTAACATCCAACGGTCCAACTGCTAGAATCATTTGTTGATTAAGTTGACAAAGCCATGCGTACACGTCCGCTTAGTAGGCCCACAAGTCAGTCACCAAATCTGACGGGTCCCAGCTGTCAACGGGATGAATAATTTTTTCGCAAAACAAGGAGGCACTTCCTTCTGTGCGAAGATACAGCCGGTGGGTCCTAGCTGTCAGGTGGAGGAAACATTTTTTTCAGCTTAATAAGGAGGAACTTTCCTTGTGTGTGACCATGGACCTCGTGGGTTCTAGCTGTCAGGCTCTCCATGCAAAGTCCTCTTCCGATGACTCTTGTTTGTTGACCATGCCGCACAGAACGAAGCGAGGAAGTGGACGATGGCGAGGCCCCGGACGGGAACGACTCGGAGATGGGAACACGCGGCAGTGGAGTCGCAGATTGAGAGGAGGGGAAGGGTTATAACTGGTTCTGTTGCGGCGTGGGGCTGTAGTCTGTGGAGAATAACAGGAGGTGTCATGGGGTGGAGGGATAGCCTGGCCGGCGGTGGGGTACCGCTTCGCAGCGGTGTGTGCTAAGCAGAGCCGCTAGCCGCCGGAGGTCGGACCAGGCGATCCCGGCGACGCTGGAGGAAGAAGACGAGAGATTGAAGGTGCATGCTGGCCGTTGGATATAAATCCAATGGTTGTGGATGACATAATCATTTGTTGACCAAGTTGACAACGCCCTGCGTAGGCTTCGACCTATTGGCCCACATGTCAGCCTGCAAAAATGTGGCATATATTTAACCCATGTTTTCTAGAATGTACAGTCCATTTGCTGGGCTGGGTGAACAAATAATTTCACGTCAATCAGGTCCATTTATATTTTCTAAGAAATCCCAGTCCATTTGCACTTCCTTGAAATAAACGTATTAGGTGGGCTCGTTATATATACTCCCTCCGTCCGGAAATACTTATCATCAAAATGGATAAAAGGCACGTATCTAGATGTATTTTAGTTTTAGATACATCCCTTTTTGTCCATTTTGATGACAAGTATTTTCGGACGGAGGGAGTATAATGATATGTTAGAAGGAGCAATTAATATCAAAGAATAAACCAGAGAGGCACATTATATATATATAATAATTAAGAAATTAGCGAGTTATTGCTGAAAATAAAAATCAGCGCGTTATTATTAAATTGGTCCTTAAAATATTCACAAGCTTCTGTACGCAATCACCAGGATTTTCCTTGCCTGTGAGTAAAAAACAACCATGATTTTCCTTGCCAACTTCCGTTAAACATTTACTTTTATAAGTTGGGATGTTTTTATAATGTATATATAAGTCTCTATAAAATATACGATAATAGTAATAATATAAATATATATAATGTGGTTAGAAGGGAAAACATAAATTGGACACATCATTACTTTTATAAGAGACCTGCGTTTTATACCCCATAGTAGGCATACTAACAAGTTCAGACACAAATACAATAGAAAAGGTAAACATTCATATCAAACTCAGGTTCACAAGACACGTTCATATCCATAGCCAACATTAACAATCAACAACTCAAAAGATTCATATATACACAAGCTCAGCATGTCTATGCATCCAAATGATTGATAGATCACACGACAATATTCATACATAATTTACAAAAAGATTCAGATATACACATGTTCACTATGTTTATGCATCCAAATGATTGAGATCACAGCCAATATGATCCATGGACGAACTTTAATTACCTAGGGTACAGACTGGTAAATGGTGTTCAATCGGAGGTACTTCTTGCTAAAATTAGTTCTTGTACAAGTAAACCTTCGAGTACATAAGAGGCAACAAAGACAATCTGAACTTTGCTTGTAGGTTTATCCTCAAATAGTGGCCTCGTGCCAAGGGAGGTTTGAGCAACTTGGCCACTACTTTCATCCAACCAGTTTACTGGGTCATCTTGGTCCTGTATCTCGCCAAAATTCTACATTGAAGACGAGAAAGGAGGCGGTTGAGAAAATGAACCACCCAATTTTTTTGTGCAGTTCAACTGAACTGGAGCATCCTTGGTGTGCAGACTAATTAAGTGTTAGATGAATACGCGTCAACCAAGTTGTCTGGAATCTTTAGACTCCATGCCATATAGTTCGCTACCATATGTGCCGATAACCAAAAGGCACAAGTTGGGACCAAAGACTAGACAACGTTTTTCTGGGCTATGCACCAAGCAATATTTTTGGCGTTCACTCTCCTAACACTTGGAGTTTGACAATTGGTTGACGCTAGTTGATACTCGAATGAATATAGGCACTTCTTATCAACATCGATGCTTGTCTGAGTGAACTTTGGAGTACATAGCAGCAGCATAAGTACCTGTCCATCTGATCATTTTGTGCAGTTCTACTGAAATCACCCGATGTAATGATTTGCCTACGAGTTCAGGCTCCAAATTACTCCTTTATGAAATCGGCAAACAGTAGCACAACACCAAATTACCTATACATATGACAGGCACAATAATCAGGATAAAGACCAGTACCAACCTATGTGAGGTAGCATATCAATTACTATTTCCTTTGACTGGAAGCCGAGATAAGCCAAGCGACTGACAGCAAAGGAAGAAAGCATGCGGAGTTTAGGGACTGACAGGAAAGGATGGAAGCTGTCGAGGCAATGAAGCACCCAAAGTTTTTGTTCAGTTCCACCAAAACCAAGCATCCCTGTTGGCACATATATTGAGAGAGTGAGATTACTGTAATAGTTGGACTAGTTTATGAAACATACACTAACAAATTGAAGCACCCTCATTATCTTAATGGGTAAAGTTAGCAACATAGTAGTCTTGCTTAAAGAGAGGTATTAGTTTATTTAATCAGTGCCAATTAGCTCAACTCAACACTCAAAGCATTGCCATTTATCATAGGTTGCAAAACTTTAACGTGCAAAGATAAAGGAGTTTCTCATGACAGTAGCACGATACAAATAGAGATGACAGCTAACTAATATGGATGAAGGCCTTAGGCCCGTACCAACCTGAGAAAAAAAAGCTTATTCATGTAGTCCCATAAGAGATGATAAAGCACTCACTAGAATCACACAATAGTATATATTTTTGTGCACTTCAAATGTATGGTTGAAATCACTCTTGTTTGCGAGTGCTGAGATTATATCGAAAGATTATCAAGAACTTCCAGCAGAGTTAAAGCACTGGTTGGGATACAGTTCATTGTATTGTCTTGTGTAGTTCCATTTAATGTATGATTGGCACAACATGATCCCTCTTTGCACAAGTAGGAACAAGGTGAAACCTTCATTAGCTTAGTGAGAAAGGATAGGAAGACATTAGCATATTACTCAACCAGTAGCATCAAATTCATGATGGACAATATGCAAAACATTGCCTCATTGAACCACTGGCAATAGATTTACATGCAAAACAATAGCACTATTATGTCATGACACTAATAATATTCCCTCCCTGCTCCACCACATGATTCACCTCCATAGACAAACATACACATGTACATGATTCAGCATAGGGTCCTACTAAAGATTTGTTTAACTCCAACAGGAAAATTAGGCAGTAATAAATTAGTGGTACTTATGTACTCCTAATTAATTAAGTGAGACAGCAGAAGTGGAAGGGCTCCCTGGAGGATCGTCTCACATGTAAGGTAGTCATTGCCGGAGCCCTTGAATGGCCTCGACTGAGGCCTCTGGCTTCAGCAAGATTGCCTTGGCACTGTTTATTCTTCTTCTTCTTCCTCTTCATGCTCTGTTTCTCTTTCTCCTCACCAGTTGGTGAAACCAAGTACATGATTGGCCTTCTAATTTAGAATTGATTTTGTTAGTGAGGGAGTACAAGCGTACTAGTAAAAAACAACATTATTTTCTCATGGCAGTCGAAAAAAAGAGATGAACACATGCATTAAATATCATTCTTACCTAAAGGAAGGTTATGGCGCCAATATGGATGATGAGGATTGGAACACAGATCTCCCTTTGTGCAGTTCCACCAAAATGAACAAACTGTTCCATTCTGACATTCCAGTTAAACAGCGCAAAAGTCACTTCTTTTAAGAAGAGTTTTGTGCAGTGCACCAAAAGTTCACAATAGCAACCAGGTGAATTGGATATCCCTGTTTGCACAAAAAGGCACAGAGGAAACTGTCAGAGTCTCAAACAATTATAGGCAAAAACATTTGGCTAAACTTGCCATGGCTTATAATAGTGGGTGCACTGGCAGTCCAGCACCATGTACGTAAACAGGGGCATAAAGTGGTGATTCATAGTTTGTTGCCCCGAGAAACAAACATCCAAGAAACATATCTGGGTGTGTCCCATTTTAGTTCACTCTAGCCACCTACTCCTATGTGTGGATAGCAAATATAGTCCTGGTCATACCACTGTGTACAGCGTTACCCCTATATTTCCCTTTTCGACCAAGAGACAGGTTGGATGACCAGTCTGTACTACTTTCACCCCCTTTCCTTCATGTTTGTACCAAGTCCGATGTACATACTAAATTCCCCCACCCCCACTTTATTTCTTGTTTGAACCAAGTAGAGTACAAGATTCGACTCAATGAAGTAGCTTTACCTCTAACAATAGAAGAAAAAAATGTGACGTTGGACCATCCGATCGAGAGGGGCTGAGAAGTAGAAAATGATGCACATGCAGCGACGTAGCGAGCTGGGGAAGTAAAGCTAAGGCGGTTTCGAACGAAGATATACCTGAAGGTCGTCGGGATGTGGAAAGGTGGGCGGCGGGAGGCCGGATCCACCCACAGGCAACAACAAAGGGATCGGAGGACCTCCCGCACCGGCGCTCGGTCTTGTACGAGTTGACAAAGATAGGGGTTGACATAGGGAGCAACCCTAGCAAGCAAGCAACCACTATCTTCGTCAACTCGTACAAGACCGAGAAATTTGATTACTACAACGCCCTCTCCCTCGTAGACTGAGCTCTAGTGCCTTAACTGCACCTACCTTTGGCTGCATGACAGGAGGGCAACCACATGTTGGGCCCACCTATCATGGACGCAAAGGCAGGGGCAGTAAGTTGAAGCTTTCGCTATCCCTCCCGCACGAGGTGGATGGACATGCAGTAGTGGATTCGATACTGTATAAGTAGGAGTAACATCATTATTGTTTGTCTTCTCGAAGAGGCGAAGAGCCAAGCGCAACCCAAACGTGGCAGTTGCGAATGCTCGCGTGGTGTGGTTCCTTGGAGTACTAGCCATGCTCTTGCATGAGACAAAATCGCTATTGTTTAACAATTAAACTCCATTATCCATTGGTTGATACTCATTCTGCATAGGTCCACGCGCTTAGCACCGTTTCCTCCTGGGGTCACCAATGTTTAGTTGCTAATTAATAGCATTCCATGCAATGAACTAACCATTGCAAGTCAATAAAAGCATGCACACCTCTCATCTCTTATTGGTTGATATGTCAAGAAACAAGAAACAAGGTAGAAGTTAATGCACCGCGCCTAAGTGTTTTGGGACTATTTGGTTTTCGTAAGATGACTTACACACCTAGACGGAGGGAGTAGTATAGCCATGTAAACCGGAAAGGAGTACTTGCCTTTCTAGAGATTTCAACAAGTGACTAGAATACACCATGTGCAGTACTCCCTCCCTTCCGGTTTATAGGGCTCAAATCTCAAATCTCATGAACCAAGGAAGTTTGCGATTAGAGGAATGTATCTCGTACTTTACAAAATCACCCTAATTAAACTCATGCATTAATTACGTAGTTCTCTTGTTTTCCTCTCTGCCTTGGTTGCGGTGCACAATATTGAGCACTCCTATATGACTAGCCGCTCTATCTACATGCGGGACATTTCAAAGCATCCGAGCCCGTGTGCCATCCACCAAATCACAGCGAGGTGCTACAGTCGAGACACACCTGTAACCCCGGTGTGGCTGTCATGACCCGTCATATCACAAAACCCACACCTTTACCAGAAGTGGTAAGGTGGCCTCCAAGTTGGACTGGATGAAGCAACCATCATTTCACTGGAACGCTCGTTCAAGCCCTTTCTTCCCTTTCTTGAAGAAAACCTCACTCCAGGCTACTCACTTTTGCCATTTTTCTTCTGTACCGACGATGGAAAGGTGGGCGAATCAGTTATGCTGCTATATTTTCATTCCAAGAATCTTCTTTTTGCGAAGCACCAACCGATTCTCACATCCTATTCTTTTCACGTTTTCATTGCGATTGTGCTTTCCTTGCGATTGCTTTTTGTTTGTCAGTTCATTGATGGATCCTGGAGCACTAGGCAAAGAGTTGCCAGCGGACAACCCACTGGAGACAGCGATCTCCAGGAAGCGAGCACCGACCAACGAGTTGACCATGTTGGCGGGCCAACCCATGGAGACGAAGAACTCCAAGAAACAAGCATTGGCAAAAGAATTGAGGACGTTGGCGGACGAACTCCTCAAAGGAAGTTGGAAGAACAGCAAGGGCCCCACCGTGCCTACCCCAGGAACTCTGATTGCCACCTATGTGAGTCTCAAGACTGAGTTTGAGGAGATAGTCGCTGTTGAGAAGCAGTATTCCCCTGGCAAGGTGATGGCCCCCATCGAGGACGAGGAGATGGCCCCCGGAGGGATGAGATCCCCCGGTGAGCTGCACAAGGTAAAAAATAATGGCTTATTACCATAGTTGTGGTTTTTGATTTTTTGCAATGTGCTTGCTAATATGTTAGGGTTGTACAGGTGCCGATGGACGTCCTTGATGATTCTGATGTCGTGGCCCGTCCTGTTGGCATCGCCCCGGAGATCGATTCCAATGCCGCTGTCCATCATGTGGACATTGCCCCAGAGATCGATTCCGATGTCGCGGTCAGTCCTGCGGACATCGCCCCAGAAATCGATTCCCATGCCGCTGTCCGTGCTGTGGTCATTGCCCGAGAGATCGATGACAAGAAATAGTTGGTTGCGCTAATTCTTCAGGGTAGTTTGCATTGCCCTTTGTTTAATTACCAGAACGATGCGTGTTATCAAACCATCTTAGGGCTAGTGCACTGTCTTGTGTGGGCGGATCTTGCTACTTTTGTTTGATAGTGAATCATGCAAACCCTCTCCAAGTTATGGAAACAGATGTATCCTCACCAGCTTTTGATGTAATATACGGCATGATTAGATGTAAGTTTGAACTGTTTATCATATCAGCCGGGCTTGTTTGATGATTATTGGTTTTAGTAGGATAGCTACTGTGCGAGCTATAGTACTTGCAAAACACTCACCGAAGAGAAATGTTGGGGCTGATGAGCTCGTGGTACGCTTATACTTATCCCTCGTCGATCGACCAATAGCCCTAGCTCCTAAAATTGTAGGCTTAGCGATCGATAACCTAGGCGGGCTAGCTTGGCCTAGTGGGTTTCAGTGATATGATGTGCAACACAAAATCATAGCAGTGCAGAGACGTACTCCCTCTGTTCCAAAATAGATGACCTAGGCGGTCTAGTTTGCCCTAGTGGGTTTCAGTGATATGACGTGGTACAGTGCCATCCAGTCTTCGTGTGTGGTAGTAGTATTGCGGGTACAGTAAGTTTTCTTGAAGAAGCAGAATTCAACGAAGTCATGATGGTTCCTTCGTCCGAACAACTTACACTGGGAAAGGTTGGGCCTGCGATATGGCCGGGGTAGACCAGGATAATTTTGTGCATGGCAGGTGGACCAGGATGGTCGACGTCCCACATGTCGACGAATGAAAGTATTCTTTCCGATATAGAGGACGAGCAACGAGTATTCATTGTTTATTTTTTATGAAAGCTATTGTCTCCATTGTTACGACGGAGGAGTGTGAAACATGGCAGCCCAGTGAACTTGGCATGTGCACCACTCCCTCCTTCCTCATGTAATGCACAGGTTACAACTTTTTCTCACTTTCTCTCTATCTATTTCCTCTCAAATGTTTGTTACCTTACTTTTTTTAAGACACAATTGTTTTTTATGCATTTTTTTAGAATTATTTTTTAATACCTAGGAGCACATGTAGAGACGGGCTCTTGCAGCATTGCTATTGCGCGCGCGCGTGCCAACGCCCGCTTTCCGACAGGCCAGGATCTCCCCGATTTGGAAGGTGTGGACCAGGTTATCAGGGTAAGGGTTATGGTAATTAGTGTGGCCCCCCCTCGGCCCCCTGATTTCAGGGCAGATTATATGGAGATTATTGGGTGGGCTTTGCACGTCTTGGCACTTCTTAGCGATCATGTGGTGGGCCCCCAACGTGATACGAGGAATTTGTCAAAGGACGCTTCATTCGGATCGATTCGACCGCTCCAGCGAGCGATCGCGAAGGAGCATTTCCGCTCTTGCAGAGCCCACTCCTTGACTTTGTCAATGCCTCTCTCTCCTACACATAAGGAGTACTACTTGCTATGCATGCATGCGGCGGGCAGCTGGCCTCTTGAGGGGCCAGGGCGGTGAGAGCAGGCTCCGGAAGCGGTCTGGACTCTATCATAATTTTGGTTTTTACAGTATTTCTTTCTCCATTGATAGGTAGGCCCGCGTAGATAGATAAAGAACACGAGCTGATGAGGCGCATGCGGACTGTTTGTCTGGTCAACCATACAAATACGGAGCTATACGCTGAGCCAGTGACCGTATAATCACCATATCTCATATACAATGATCAAAGTGAGCTCTCAAGACAAGTTTGATGACTGCCAATGCATTTTACTCGGTAATAATTGACCAGGATTGAAGGGGAATCCAAATTTTCTTCGGCTTCTGTCCTTGAGCCCTTGACAAACCAATGCACTATACGATTGTCCGGCCACTCCACCCCAGAGCTCACACCAAGCGTCGTTCATGCCACCGCGCTACACAGTTATCGGTAAGGCAGCGATGGCATCCCGCCACGCCGAGTTCCTCGCCACCCACGACCACACACAAAATGGTAGGGAAGCGATGGCATCCCGCCGTGCCGAGTTCATCGCTGCTCGCGACCTCACAACTATATGGGAGGAATTTAAAGATGCCAAGGCCAAATGGGCGGTAGAGCAAGAGGCGGCCAAAGCCGCACAGAGGGAGCGGAAAAGTCAGAAAGCACTCAAGAGAAGAGAGGCCCGCCGCCGCAAGAAATAAAAGGACGCACACGCTGCTACGGAGAGGTTGGCGGAGATCCAAGCACGGTGGGGTGTCGCCGACAAAGCCGGGAAGGAGAACGACATCGTCTGGCCAGCATGTGAGAAGTAGTAGTACTAGTAGTTAGTGTGTGTGTGTGTGTGTGTCTGAGTACGAGCATGTACCAGTACTACTAGTTACTACTATAGTTTTTAGAGCAAATTACCAGTACATTAGCCTAGACTAAATGGAAAAATTCCTATCCTAAGCATCAAATATCATCTCTTTCTCTATAGGAATTGAGATGCATGTCATCTCACTTCCTATGATTTTCATATTCCTGTCCTATGAATGAAAGGAGGCCTCTATTGGAGTAACTACTGTAGCTAGCAGTACTGCTGGTACAGTAGTTTTCTTCAAGAAGCGGAATTCAACAAAGTCATGATGGTTCCTTCGTCCAAGCAACTTCAAAGTGGGAAGTGGGCCTATGATTTGATGGCTCATTAGTCATTGTTACTACGGCGCGACGACCTGGGTGACTCCCTTGGAGTTCTGCGTGCATGGCAAGTGGTCCAGGATGGTCGACGTCCCACATGTTGGCGAACAGAAGTATTCTTTCCGATATCGAGGAGCAAGGACACCGCGTGGTATAGTATCACTGCTGATTGGTTCGCAAAAAAATAGTATCACTGTCGATTTATAATTATTTTTTATTTCTGATGAATGCTAGCGTTTCAACTCTTACGACGAAGGATGCCAAACACGGCACGTGCTGGATGTCCCACACGTCAGCGAAAGGAGTGGGACATGAACAGCGTGGTAGAGCCTAGCGTAAAAAAAACAGTGTGGTCGAGCGTCTCCACTTCTTCCACTTTTGGGTCGGAGACCACACTTAGTAGTACTTAGTGGTATGAACGATACAAAGTGCGACCTGGACACAAAGACACGTCTAGTTGGAAGGTCTCGGGGCATACACGTAAACAAATATAAAAGTTAATATGTGCCTCCAACTAATATAGTAGTAGTAGAGTACTTATGCACGTACTCCATAACATCATCGTGCATTGCACGTACACCATTTAGTGGTAGTACGTAGTAAGAGACAAATGTTGCCCAAGAGTTCCCTTCTCGACCTACTTTTGGGTGTTTGGTAGAGTGTATGGAGGGTGCGTGAGTCCACACTAGTTTAGCACAAATACACTAGAAGCATGCATGAAGAGAGCATGCATGAAGAGGGGTGTTGAGTTGAGCATGCATGAAGAGAGCATGCATGAAGAGGGGTGTTGAGTTGAGCATGCATGAAGAGGGAACAACTATGCTGAGACGAGAACGCAACCAAACACACCCTATGTGCCACACAAGTTCATACCATTTGTGCCTTTCTACTTCACTTACTGTGCTACATTACTCAGGTTCGTACGTCCACTCCTGGGTACATGTTCATCTTGTAGTTCCAGTCCCACGTGTTCTTCATATAGATGGAACGATCCTTGCATAACACGTGCACCATGATGCTAGATGTCTCGCGTGTTGGCAAAAGGATGAACAAAGCTCACGTAAAAAAATAGAGTGGAAGAACATAGATTCCGGACGACCGAGAAGGAGCAAGGAACCTCGTGGTGGAGCATCTGCACTCATAATATTTAATATTATTCAGTGATATAAAATTAACCAACCATCTCCATAGTGGACTAGAAGAGTATGAAACACGGCAGCCCAGTGTAGTATCATAGTAGTACATGGCTAACCCACGCTATCACCATATTTCTTGGCATCCGTGCGACACCTATCTCTAGTATCAAAGTGCAGCGGGCTGGCGTTTCTGCCGTCTAGTGAGGTCGGTTAACTATCAGATGTTAGCGACATGCCAAGAGCATACTAAAAAAAATTCCTTTCATGTTCCGTTTTCAAAAAGAAAAAAGTCCTTTCATGTACGAATTTGCCTGTATGCTTTGAGCAACTTGCATGTCCTATACTGCTCCTGTTTGATACTCTAACTTAGCTAGAGGTTAGACTAACTCATGACTAACCCTGAACTAACTGTAGCCAAAGAGGTGTTTGGGCGAAAGGGTTAGATTTGCAATAAATGCACTTCATGGAGATAGAAAAGTGATTTTTCAGTGGTCTCAATGAGAACTATCTCCAGTTAGCACCTCTTGGGTGGGATAGTTTTTTTGGTGGGTTCGGTGCAACTTGCTCCAATTTAAACCCTCATGCTTGAATAGTTTAGGGCTATTTGAGCCCCAACTAGCTCAAACTAACTCTAACCCATGGATGCAAACAAGGCCTATGGCCGGTCTCGGCACGGAGCAATCGCGTGCACCGGGAAGCGGCGCTCTCGCGGCCGTCGCGCCCCTTCAAAGTCGGTGCCAGTGAGAGGTCGCCTCCGCTCTGGCCGGGCATTAATGCGGCACTGACGCTCCAGGACGACGGTGGCCATTTCATGTGGGAAGCGCGCGCTGGCAAGGGAGTATAGGTTTTGAACCGTTTCAGGTGTAGTACTGGTAGTTTGCAAAACTACTCAATTATTGCACTCAGTTTCCTAGGAAATTGTGGTAAAAAACGTTACTCCACAGCCCGCTTCCCTTCTCCTTCCTATTCCACCGCCCGCGCACGACCGCGGGAAGCGACCGGTCAACCCTTATATAGGAGTGCTAGCACAAAAAGATGCATGCATGACCACTAAAATTTCCATATTAGGCTGCCTGTAATGGGAGTATCATAGGTAGTATCATGCATGCCAACTAAGCAATTTTGATGAGGTGGCATAGAATTAAATGAAGAAAGAGAGGCTTGAGTATCATATCATGATACCGTATCTGTAGCGACCCGACCCGAATGGGTCAAGTCTCTATGCTTAAGTGTCATCTCTGGATTGGTATGCTGACACACACAGTACTCGAGGATTTAGAACAAAGGTAAATCACATGTATAAGTAACGTAAATACTATTACCTCAATCCATATAGCGGAAGCAACAAGGTTGTGGATTCCCACCAACACCAACGGCAAAGTTGAGTGTAGAAATAGTAACCCTAACGTATCACTTACTCGTCGTAAGAAATCCTGCAACATGAGACGTTGCAGCCACAAAGGGTCAGTACATTGAATGTACTGGCAAATTCACACCATAGGGAATGATGAATAGAGGCTATCACTACATGCATATTTGGCTGGTGGAAAAGCTCTATGGTTATAGTTTTGCGTAAAGCCAATTTTTCCCTACTGCAAAGGAATATATTTAATTACTATCATGGTGGTTGTTAAACATTGAGAATGGTTGACAGCATTCTCAATCCCAATTAAGCAACATCATTAAACCCAACAATATTCATTTAAAGTAACATGATGAGATCAATAGGATAATCCAAGAACTAGATACTCAAGATGTCAATAACCGGGGACACAGCTAATCATGATTAGTTTGTACACTCTGCAGAGGTTTGCGCACTTTTCCCCACAAGACTCGATCGCCTCCGTTGGATTTCTCGCACTACATGGTGTTTGAGAAATGGATGATCGAGAGATAGTCTTTCAGAAGCGTTTACACCTTACGATGGGTAGACCGTACCACCTACAACCCATATATCTGCTAGTCTACCACTGTAAGAGCTCACACGCCTTAATCAACTATGCTATAGCCCATAATAGCTTGTGGCTGCACACGGAAGTTTCTAGCACGAATAATCTTATGATCCCTTTGAGCCTGGGTGGTGGTCCAAAAGAAAACAGGCAAGTCCTGATAGAAACTAGGTGCTCAATCCACCCAGATGTGTATTTAAGTTGCCACCTTAAATAAACCAATAAAATTTATCAAACTCACATCTGTCATGGATATCACTCACCCAATCCACGTCTACTAGCATAGCATAGCATAATAAGCAAACGTAGAAGTAACTCCCAAAGGTTTCATAATAAATAGGTAATAGGTACTACCTCATCTACTTCCCATCCCAAAATTTAATTAGATCCTAATCATGCAATGTGTGAAGATTTATCTAATGCAATAAAAACCGGGTATGAAAGGGATATGATCAAAGTGTGAACTTGCCTGCAATGTTGATGACGATGATTCGCACTCAAAATCTTGATAGCTCTACTCGTCACACTCCGGTCAATCTATCATAAGCAAGCAATAGTAACCATACATAAGCAATCACTCAAAAGATCAGAAAGATCGAAGAAAACAATTCGGAAAACATCAAACCCAAGCAAATAGCTCTTGCAACATAAAACAATTTCTAATAGTACCAAAATTATGTGAATTTGGCCTTATCAGAAAATTTAGGTCAAGAGCTTCGATTTGCAAAAAGAATCAACTGAAACCGAGTTACGGATAAAAAGATATGATCAAAAGAAGTTTGAATTCAAATCTGATCTAATTCAAATTTTAATTTTTTTTAAAAACATGTTTGAGTTGGATTAATGGATAGAGGCGTTCATAACGAAGAAGTGGGCATTGGTTTCGTTGGATTTGGGCAAACGAGTAAAAAGTTATGGCTATTTGAAAAATCAGGGCCAAGCTGTTTTACGGAAGAAAAAATAGCTACGGGCTAAGGTCTAATGTATAAATACGCAGACTAATTGTTAATCTAATTATTTTATTATATTAGTCTAAAAATAATAAACTATGGAGGTATAAGAAGAAGAAAAAAAACAAAGAAAGATACCTTTATAAGGCAGAGAAAAGACGACTTTGGAGAGAAAAGATAATTTTCAGAAGTCGCGCCGGAGAGGAGAAATATATTTTTCTTAAATGAATCTAGTCAAACCAAAATATTAATTTAACCCGAATCGGATGATTTTTGGAGGCTCTATGGGTCTATATTTATTGGTGGAAAAGAGGCTTAGGGGTCAAAGGCTAGGCAATGTGGGACTAAACATAGACGAAAATATACGAAACGGAGAAGAAAAGAGGCGATGGGCCTAAAGGCCTTCGGCCGCGCGCACGCTGCATTTTTTTTTACAGCCGCGCGGTACAGTTTTTTTACAGAATACGATAAACGGAAAAACGAAAATAAAAATAAAACTTTATATAGGCATATTATATATCAAAATTTTCAGAAAAAGATTTTCTACGACATGAACATTTTTCTAGCATTAAATAAAATACACACAAATTCTAATAATTCAAAGAGTGCTACTGATCTATTAAAATCCAACAAAAATCATTTTAAAAATACCAAAATGATTTCAAATTAATTTTTCTCCAATTTTCTATTGTAGGGAATCATGTTACCCTAATTTCCATATATTTTATTTTTGGAGAAAGATAATTTGAATAAAACTCAAATAACTCCAAATTGGAAATAAATTCAATTTTTTTTTGAATTTAATTCTTTGAAACTCCCAACTCATATTTCATATAATTTGAAGAAGTCATTTTATTTTCTCTCATGAAAATCATTGAGTTGCATGAAGTTTATGAATTGAAATATTTCCAAATAAAATTCAATTATTTTCAAATACCCTTTCATTTAATTTAAATGGAAGAAGTCATATCATCTTCGCTCAAGGGTTTTGTATTTGAAAATAATTTGAATTCACGAAGATCATAAATGCAAAATGAAAGTTTGGGAAAGTCCTTTTATTCCCTCTCATTTAACTTTCAAAAAGTTTCAAATTCACTCACTTTCAGTCAATAAATCAAACAATCAATCAAATCTATCTATTTATTATAACATTCCAAAATTTAGAATTTTGGGATGTTACAGTATCATATTAAATGATGTGCGACTTTGTGTCATGCATGGCAATAAATATAGTCCTCTATGATACCAACTTATGATACTATGCATTAGGGATGTAGTATCATAGACTAGTATCATATGCATGATACTAGTATATGATACTCCCAATTACAACCAACCTTAAAGCGCCGCTCCGGCGGGAGTATGGCGTATGTTGTTACCTTCGCCCGGCCCATGGCTACCGGGCGACGGCAACCAGAGAAGAGGTGGTGGGAGGGGAATGAATGCCGCTACTATTTGGGTTTGCCTTCCAGCTTAAATAAATGTGTAGCATCACATGTACCCGCGGGTGCACAAATTGTAACATACGTGTCTGCTTAAGTGGGCATCACGTAACTGGTGTGTGTGTGGGAGAGATTCTGAGAGACAGAGTGCATGTGTGCGACTCTACTCTTCGGACATGTACTCAACCTTTTTGCATCGGGTTATAAGTATAATGGTATTTACTTTAGCTAGTGATTTACGTGGCCATGTTAACGTGGTTGTGTCAAAAAAAGGTCACTTCCTGCTCTTGATTTGCGTTATATAATTACAAGCAAGATTATCGTGCATTGCATAGAACATCAATATGCATTTTTTTGCAGAACACCTGTTGTAATTGACCCATGCAGGAGTAATCCCATGTGTAAAAACCAATGATATCTTAAGAATTTTATCGGAAAACTGGTATCTCGAGAATGTCGTCGAAACAATGAAAGATGAGAGATAAGGCGAGGAGGAGTGGAGCGTGGTGGTGACTGGTGGTCGGAATGGGCGGAGGCATGGGGACGGACGGCGCCGGCAGGCGGCAGCGGCCGCCATGCATGCTAGATTGTTCTAGAGACTTATTCCTTTTTTAATTGCTGAGCAATGAGGTTGTGGGAGATAATGATGTGGAGAGAGGTGCTGGTATCTTTTGTAAAATTGTAATAGTTTGCTTTCTATCCTCAAATATAGATCATATGGTCTGTATTACAGGATGGCACGCACACCATCACCACCAACTCATTTTTTATAAGGGTACAGATGATAAGTTTGCTGACTACTAAAGTAAAGTGGAATTTGTCCATGTTATGCAAGTAAATAAAGGTGAGTGTTTATCATACGGGTAAGGTTGGATGAAGGGTGGTAGGAACAAATGCTCTGCCTAGAGCATGTGTGTGTGAGATGGAGTTTTGTGTGTGTGTGGGGTGTGTGTGTGTATGAGAGAGAGAGAGAGAGGAGAGAGAGATGGAGTCTTAGTTTGTGTGTGTGTGAGAGAGAGAGGGAGAGAGATGGAGTCTTAGTGTGTGTGTGGGGGGTGCGTGCTTGCGTGTGTGTGTGTTTGTGTGTGTGTGAGAGAGAGAGATGGAGTCTTAGTGTGTGTATGTTGGGGGGGTGCGTGTGTGTGTGTGCGCGTGTGTTTGTGTCGCGGGGTCCTCTGTTGCGGATGTAATTTAAGTGTGCATGGATTTCATCATAGAGACGTGATGTTTATGGCAGAGGCCACCAACAATGGGATGCGAGAGAGAACATGCCCGTAGAGAGGGAAGAGAAGGTGTGTGTGTGTGAGAGGAGTCGAGTTCGAGAGAACATGTTTGTTCGAGAGACACCGAGGAAGACTACTATATATCGATGGTGCATGTAGGCGGGAATTAAACTAAGGGATGGTCTTATTGGTTTCGGGGATATAGGGGAAGAGTGAGAAGCGGCGGGGGGGGGGGGGGGGGGGTAGCTAGAAGGAGATTGTTAAGTGTGAGTGTGTGTTTTACCCATCCAGGAAGAAGTTATGTGCACAAAAGAGGATACCGATTCGATGTGGCGTTAGGATTGAGGGTAATTAACTACGTATGGAGATATAGAGACCTTGAACATGCATGTGTGAGAGGAATACATGTATATGTGGGATGTGTGTGTGCGCGCGCGCACATGATCGAGATAAAAGAAAGAAGACATAAGTCATAAGATCAACGACATGGGAGAGAAGGATCGGTATGACAATATGCATGCATGTGAGAATGCATGGAAGAAGTCCCGACAATTGAGCATGTGTTTTTGTCTTTAAGAGATAGTGGCGTTGGCTGGAGCATGCATCTATGGAGAGCAGAGGGAGTGAGGCGCAACGATTGTGCAAAAGAGACAACCTATAAATGCATATGTATGGAGAGACATATATAGTGTGGGTGATAGGAAGCAAGACTCCGTGCGAGAAAGAAATGTTGACGGAGAAACTACAAATAGATACAGAGATGGAGATGCTAGCTAGAGGGACATCCGCTAGTTTGGGTGTTGGAGATGACCGTCGGGTGGTTCAAAGGGTGAAGTTATATATGTGTGGGTGAGGGCACTTGACTGCATGTAGAGAGAACCATATGTAGTGTGCATGACAGGAATCAAGAGTGAGGGCGAGAAAGAAGGTTGATGGAGAAACAGATAAATAGAAAGATAAAGATGCTAGCTAGTGTGCGTTAGAGATAGGAGTCGAGTGGATCGGAAGGCTGGGTTATGTGTGTGGGTGTGAGAAAGATAGAGAGAGGGTGCGTGTGAGTCACACACAAACATATATTAGAGAGAAATGAGATCTAGAGAGACGGAGTTTTGTGTCTGCGAGAGAGAAAGATATTTCACAACGAGAGTGATAGCTAGAGAGACATACGAGGGAACACAAGATATATCTAGGGAGAGAGGGTGTGTGTGAGCGACATACAAGAGAACAATGGAGAAATATGAGACCCTGGGAGACAAAGTTTGTGTTTGTGTGTGAGAAAGAGATATTGAAGAGGAAGAGTCGTAGGTTCTCATATCTAAGGAGTGAAAGACATCTCTATGTGAGGGGTGTGCGAGTGGCACACATGGGAATAGTAGAGAGAAATGAGACCCCGGGAGACAAAGTTTCGTGTTTGTGTGAGAGAAAGAGATTCCACATGGAGAATCATAGTTAGAGACACATAGCAGGGAGCGAGATATACTTAGAGAGAGATAGAGTGATGAAGGTCGAGGCAGAGAGTACCATCAGTGTGTTACGAAGATAAAAGATCATTGTCAACATACAGGTAGCACGAGAGATACCTGAGAGACGATGAACGCGTATAGGTCCAGAGAGATAGTCCTATATAAGCATGAGTGATAGCTATATGAGACGAATATCTAGATTAAAGGGGATTCAAATATTTAAACTGGAGATCACGACATCGATAATATCATAACGCAAATTGGTGTATCAAACATGCATATTCATTTAAATTTGGGCACACGTGTAATGTTATATAGTTTATCAATATTGGTGATCCATAGATTCTTCAATTACAAACAATGCATGGTTTGTATGCAATTAATGTCTAAACGGGATTACACTATATGTTGCGTTTGTGAAACACATTATACATGTTTGAGAAGTAAAAAAACCCGCATGAAACACACATTAATTGGAGACAGTTAGCGAGGAATGCATACATTGTTGGGGAACATAGCAGAATTTTAAAATTTTCTACGCATCACCAAGATCAATCTATGGAGTTATCTAGCAACGAGGGAGAGGGGAGTGCATCTACATACCCTTGTAGATCGCGCGCGGAAGCGTTCAAGAGAACGGGGTTGATGGAGTCGTACTCGTCGTGATCCAAATCACCGATGACCTAGCGCCGAATGGACGGCACCTCCGCGTTCAACACACGTACGGTTGGGAAGACGTCTCCTCCAACTTGATCCAGCAAGGGGAAAGGAGAGGTTGATGAAGATCCAGCAGCATGACGACGTGGTGGTGGAAGCAACGGTGATCTCGGCAGGGCTTCGCCAAGCTCAGGGAGAGGGAGGAGTGTCACGGGAGGGAGAGGGAGGCGCCAGGGGCTAGGGTGCGGCTGCCCTCCCTCCCCCACTATATATAGGGTCCCTAGGGGGGGCGCCGGCCCTAGGAGATCCAATCTCCAAGGGGGTTGCTTGCCCCCCAAGTCAAGTGGGGCGCCCCGACCCCTAGGGTTTCCAACCCTAGGCGCAGGGGAGGCCCATGGGGGGGGGGGCGCACCAGCCCATATGGGGCTGGTTCCCCTCCCATTTCAGCCCATGGGGCCCTCTGGGATAGGTGGCCCCACCCGGTGGACCCCCGAGACCGTTCCGGTGGTCCCGATACAATACCGATTACCCCGAAAACCTTCCCGATGGCCGAAACTTGACTTCCTATATAGAAATCTTCACCTCCGGACCATTCTGAAACTCCTCGTGATGTCCGGGATCTCATCCGGGACACCGAACAACTTTTGGGTTACCGTATACTAATATCTCAACAACCCTAGCGTCACCGAACCTTAAGTGTGTAGACCCTACGGGTTCGGGAGACACGCAGACATGACCGAGACGACTCTCCGGTCAATAACCAATAGCGGGACCTGGATACCCATGTTGGCTCCCACATGCTCCTCAATGATCTCATCGGATGAACCACGGTGTCGAGGATTCGATCAATCCCGTTTACAATTCCCTTTGTCAATCAGTACGTTACTTGCCCGAGACTCGATCGTCGGTATCCCAATACCTTGTTCAATCTCGTTACCGGCAAGTCACTTTACTCGTACCGTAATGCATGATCCTGTGATCAACCACTTGATCACATTGAGCTCATTATGATGATGCATTACTGAGTGGGCCCAGAGATACCTCTCCGTCATACGGAGTGACAAATCCCAGTCTCGATTCGTGCCGACCCAACAGACACTTTCGGAGATACCTGTAGTGTACCTTTATAGTCACCCAGTTACGTTGTGACGTTTGGCACACCCAAAGCACTCCTATGGCATCCGGGAGTTGCACAATCTCATGGTCTATGGAAATGATACTTGACATTCTGAAAAGCTCTAGCAAACGAACTACATGATCTTTAAGCTATGCTTAGGATTGGGTCTTGTCCATAACATCATTCTCCTAATGATGTGATCCCGTTATCAATGACATCCAATGTCCATAGTCAGGAAACCATGACTATCTTTTGATCAACGAGCTAGTCAACTAGAGGCTCACTAGGGACGTGTTGTGGTCTATGTATTCACACATGTATTACGATTTCCGGATAACACAATTATAGCATGAACAATAGACAATTATCATGAACAAAGAAATATAATAATAACCATTTTATTATTGCCTCTAGGCCATATTTTCCACAGTCTCCCACTTGCACTAGAGTGAATAGTCTAGTTATATTGTGATGAATCGAACACCCATGCAGTTCTGGTGTTGATCATGTTTTGCTCTAGGGAGTGGTTTAGTCAACAGATCTGCCACATTCAGGTCCGTATGTACTTTACAAATATCTATGTCTCCATTTTGAATACTTTCACGAATGGAGTTCAAGCGACGCTTGATATGCTTGGTCTTCCTGTGAAACCTGGGCTCCTTGGCAAGGGCAATAGCTCCACTGTTGTCACAGAAGAGAGTCATCGGGCCCGATGCATTGGGTATGACTCCTAGGTCGGTAATGAACTCCTTCACCCAGATTGCCTCTTGTGCTGCCTCCGAGGCTGCCATGTACTCCGCTTCACATGTAGATCCCGCCACAACGCTTTGCTTGCAACTCCACCAGCTTACCACCATTCAAAATATACACGTATCCGGTTTGTGACTTTGAGTCATCCAGATCTGTGTCGAAGCTAGCATCGATGTAACCCTTTACGACGAGCTCTTCGTCACCTCCATAAACGAGAAACATATCCTTAGTCCTCTTCAGGTACTTCAGGATATTCTTGACCGCTGTCCAGTGTTCCATGTCGGGATTATTTTGGTACCTTCCTACCAAACTTACGGCAAGGTTTACATCAGGTCTGGTACACAACATAGCATACATGATAGACCCTATGGCCGAGGCATAGGGGACGACACTCATCTTTTCTCTATCTTTTGCCGTGGTCGGGCATTGAGCCATGCTCAATCTCGTACCTTGCAATACAGGTAAGAACCCCTTCTTTGACTGATCCATTTTGAACTTCTTCAATATCTTGTCAAGGTACGTACTCTGTGAAAGACCAATGAGGCGTCTCAATCTATCTCTATAGATCTTGATGCCTAATATATAATCAGCTTCTCCAAGATCCTTCATTGAAAAACATTAGTTCAAGTAGGCCTTTATGCTTTCCAAGAATTTTATATCATTTCCCATCAACAGTATGTCATCCACATACAATATGAGAAATGCTATAGAGCTCCCACTCACTTTCTTGTAAATGTAGGCTTCTCCATAAGTCTGCGTAAACCCAAACGCTTTGATCATCTCATCAAAACGAATGTTCCAACTCCGAGATGCTTGCACCAGCCCATAAATCGAGCGTTGGAGCTTGGACACCTTGTCAACATTCTTAGGATCGACAAAACCTTCCGGCTGCATCATATACAATTCTTCCTTAAGGAAACCATTAAGGAATGCCGTTTTGACATCCATTTGCCATATCTCATAATCATAGAATGCGGCAATTGCTAACATGATTCGGACGGACTTCAGCTTCGCTACGGGTGAGAAAGTCTCATCGTAGTCAACCCCTTGAACTTGTTGATAACCCTTAGCGACAAGCCGAGCTTTATAGATGGTCACATTACCATCCGCGTCTGTCTTCTTCTTAAAGATCCATTTATTTTCTATGGCTCGCCGATCAATGGGAAAGTCAGTCAAAGTCCATACTTCATTTTCATACATGGATCCTATCTCGGATTTCATGGCTTCCAGCCATTTGTCGGAATCTGGGCCTGCCATCACTTCTTCATAGTTCGAAGGTTCACCATTTTCTAACAACATGACTTACAAGACAGGGTTGCCGTACCACTCTGGTGCGGAACATGTCCTTGTGGACCTATGAAGTTCAGTAGCAACTTGATCTGAAGTTTCATGATCATCATCATTAACTTCCTCTCTAGTCGGTGCAGGCACCTCAGGAACATTTTCTTGAGCTGCGCCACTTATCGGTTCAAGAGGTAATACTTCATCGAGTTCTACTTTCCTCCCACTTATTTCTTTCAAGAGAAACTCTTTCTCTAGAAAGGATCCATTCTTGGCAACAAAGATCTTGCCTTCGGATCTGAGGTAGAAGGTATACCCAATAGTTTCTTTAGGGTATCCTATGAAGATGCATTTTTCTGACTTGGGTTCGAGCTTTTCAGGTTGAAGTTTCTTGACATAAGCATCGCATCCCCAAACTTTTAGAAACGACAGCTTAGGTTTCTTCCCAAACCATAATTCATACGGTGTCGTCTCAACGGATTTCGACGGAGCCCTATTTAAAGTGAATGTGACAGTCTCTAAAGCATTGCCCCAAAATGACTGTGGTAGATCGGTAAGAGACATCATAGATCGCACCATATCCAATAGAGTGCAATTACGACGTTCGGACACACCATTACACTGAGGTGTTCCAGGCAGCGTGAGTTGTGAAACTATTCCACATTTCCTTAAGTGTGTGCCAAATTCGTGACTCAAGTATTCCCCCCCATGATCTGATCTTAAGAACTTAATTTTCTTGTCATGTTGATTCTCAACCTCACTCTAAAATTCCTTGAACTTTTCAAAGATCTCAGACTTGTGTTTCATTAAGTAGACATACCCATATCTACTCAAGTCATCAGTGAGGGTGAGAACATAATGATAAACACCGCGAGCCTCAACACTCATTGGACCGCACACATCAGTATGTATGATTTCCAATAAGTTCGTTGCTCGCTCCATTGTTCCTGAGAACGAAGTCTTGGTCATTTTACCCATGAAGCATGGTTCGCACGTGTCAAATGATTCGTAATCAAGAGACTCCAAAAGTCCATCGGCATGGAGCTTCTTCATGCGTTTGACACCTATGTGACCAAGGCGGCAGTGCCACAAGTATGTGGGACTATCATTATCAACCTTACATCTTTTGGTATTCACACAATGAATATGTGTAACATTATGCTCGAGATTCATTAAGAATAAACCATTCACCAGCGGAGCATGACCATAAAACATATCTCTCATATAAATAGAACAACCATTATTCTCGGATTTAAATGAGTAGCCATCTTGAATTAAACGAGATCCTGATACAATGTTCATGCTCAAAGCTGGCACTAAATAACAATTATTGAGGTTCAAAACTAATCCCGTAGGTAAATGTAGAGGCAGCGTGCCGACGGCGATCACATCGACCTTGGAACCATTCCCGACGCGCATCGTCACCTCGTCCTTCGCCAGTCTCCGCTTATTCCACAGCTCCTGCTTTGAGTTACAAATGTGAGCAACTGCACCGGTTTCAAATACCCAGGAGCTACTACGAGCACTGGTAAGGTACACATCAGTTACATGTATATCAGATATACCTTTAGTGTTGACGGCCTTCTTGTCCTCTAAGTATTTGGGGCAGTTCCGCTTCCAGTGACCACATCCCTTGCAATAAAAACACTCAGTCTCGGGCTTGGGTCCATTCTTTGGCTTCTTCCCGGCAGCTTGCTTACCGGGCAAGGCAACCCCCTTGCCGTCCTTCTTGAAGTTCTTCTTACCCTTTCCTTTCTTTTACTTATTGGTTTTATTCACCATCAACACTTGATGTTCCTTTTTGATTTCCACCTCCGCTGATTTCAGCATTGAATATACCTCAGCAATGGTCTTTTCCATCCCCTACATATTGAAGTTCATCACAAAGCTCTTGTAGCTCGGTGGAAGCGACTGAAGGATTCTGTCAATGACCGCGTCATCCGGGAGATTAACTCCTAGCTGAGTCAAGCGGTTATGCAACCCAGACATTTTGAGTATGTGCTCACTGACAGAACTATTTTCCTCCATCTTACAACTGAAGAACTTGTCGGAGACTTCATATCTCTCGACCCGGGCATGAGCTTGGAAAACCATTTTCAGCTCTTCGAACATCTCATATGCTCCGTGTCTCTCAAAACTCTTTTGGAGCCCCAGTTCTAAACTGTAAAGCATGCCGCACTGAACGAGGGAGTAATCATCAGCACGTGACTGCCAAGCATTCATAATGTCTTGGTTCTCTGGGATGGGTGTGTCACCTAGCGGTGCTTCTAGGACATAATCTTTCTTGGCAGCTATGAGGATGATCCTCAGGTTCCGGACCCAGTCCGTATAGTTGCTGCCATCATCTTTCAGCTTGGTTTTCTCTAGGAACGCATTGAAGTTGAGGGCAACATTAGCATGGGCCATTTGATCTACAAGACATAGTGTAAAGATTTTATACTAAGTTCATGATAATTAAGTTCATCTAATCAAATTATTCAATGAACTCCCACTCAGATAGACATCCCTCTAGTCATCTAAGTGAAACATGATCCGAGTCAACTAGGCCGTGTTCGATCATCACGTGAGACGGACTAGTCAACATCGGTGAACATCTTCATGTTGATCCTATCTTCTATACGACTCATGCTCGACCTTTTGGTCTTCCGTGTTTCGAGGCCATGTCTCTACATGCTAGGCTCGTCAAGTCAACCTAAGTGTACTGCGTGTGTAAATCTGGCTTACAACCGTTGTATTCGAACGTTAGAATCTATCACACCCGATCATCACGTGGTGCTTCGAAACAACGAACCTTCGCAACGGTGCACAATTAGGGGGAACACTTTCTTGAAATTATTACGAGGGATCATCTTATCTAAGCTACCGTCGTTCTAAGCAAATAAGATGCAAAACATGATAAACATCACATGCAAATCAAATAGTGACATGATATGGCCAATATCATTTGCTCCTTTTGATCTCCATCTTTGGGGCTTCATGATCATAGTTGTCACCGGCATGACACCATGATGTCCATCATCATGATGTACATCATCGTGTCTTCTTGAAGTTGTCTCATCATCTATTACTTCTACAACTATGGCTAACGCTTTAGCAATATAGTAAAGTAATTACATGACGTTTATGTTGACACGCAGGTCATAAATAAATTAAGACAACTCCTATGGCTCCTGCCGGTTTTCATACTCATCGACATGCAAGTCGTGATTCCTATTACAAGAACATGATCAATCTCATACATCACATATATCATTCATCACATCCTTTTGGCCATATCACATCACACGGCACATGCTGCAAAAACAAGTTAGATGTCCTCTAATTGTTGTTGCAAGTTTGACGTGGCTGCTATAGGTTTCTAGCAAGAACGTTTATTACCTACGCCAAAACCACAACGTGATATGCCAATTTCTATTTACCCTTCATAAGGACCCTTTTCATCGAATCCGATCCGATTAAAGTGGGAGAGGCAGACACTCGCTAGCCACCTTATGCAACTAGTGCATGTCAATCGGTGGAACCAGTCTCACGTAAGCGTACGTGTAAGGTCGGTCCGGGCCGCTACATCCCACGATACCGCCGAATCAAGATAAGACTAGTAACGGCAAGCAAATTGACAATATCCACGCCCACAACTGCTTTGTGTTCTACTCGTGCATAGAAACTACGCATAGACCTAGCTCTGATACCACTGTTGGGGACCGTAGCAGAATTTTAAAATTTTCTATGCATCACCAAGATCAATCTATGGAGTCATCTAGCAACGAGGGAGAGGGGAGTACCCTTGTAGATCGCGCGCGGAAGCGTTCAAGAGAACGGGGTTGATGGAGTCGTACTCGTCATGATCCAAATCACCGATGACCTAGCGCCGAACGGACGGTACCTCCGCGTTCAACACATGTACGGTTGGGAAGACGTCTCCTCCAACTTGATCCAGCAAGGGGAAAGGAGAGGTTGATGAAGATCCAGCAGCACGACGGCGTGGTGGTGGGAGCAACGATGATCTCGGCAGGGCTTCGCCAAGCTCAGGGAGAGGGAGGAGTGTCACGGGAGGGAGAGGGAGGTGCCACGGGCTAGGCTGCGGCCGCCCTCCCTCCCCCCACTATATTTAGGGTCCCTAGGGGGGCGCCGGCCCTAGGAGATCCAATCTCGAAGGGGGGGCGGGCGGCCAAGGGGGTGGCTTGCCCCCCAAGTCAAGTGGGGCGCCCCCACCCCTTGGGTTTCCATCCCTAGGCGCAGGGGAGGCCCATGGGGGGGGGTGCACCAGCCCATTTGGGGCTGGATACCCTCGCACTTCAGCCCACGGGGCCCTCCGAGATAGGTGGCCCCACCCGGTGGACCCCCGGGACCCTTCCGGTGGTCCCGGTACAATACCGATTACCCCGAAAACCTTCTCGATGGCCGAAACTTGACTTCCTATATATAAATCTTCACCTCCGGACGATTTCGTAACTCCTCGTGATGTCCGGGATCTCATCCGGGACTCCGAACAACTTTCCGGTTACCGTATACTAATATCTGAATAACCCTAGCGTCACCGAACCTTAAGTGTGTAGACCCTGCGGGTTCGGGAGAGATGCAGACATGACCGAGACAACTCTCCGGTGAATAACCAACAACGGGATATGGATACCCATGTTGGCTCCCACATGCTCCTCGATGATCTCATCGGATGAACCACGATGTCGAGGATTCGATCAATCCCGTATACAATTCCCTTTGTCAATCAGTACGTTACTTGCCCGAGACTCGATCGTCGGTATCCCAATACCTTGTTCAATCTCATTACCGGCAAGTCACTTTACTCATACCGTAATGCATGATCCCGTGATCAACCACTTGATCACACTGAGCTCATTATGATGATGCATTACCGAGTGGGCCCAGAGATACCTCTCCGTCATACGGAGTGACAAATCCCAGTCTCGATTCGTGCCAACCCAACAGACACTTTCGGAGATACCCGTAGTGTACCTTTATAGTCACCCAGTTACGTTGTGACGTTTGGCACACCCAAAGCACTCCTATGGAAACCGGGAGTTGCACAATCTCATGGTCTAAGGAAATGATACTTGACATTCGGAAAAGCTCTAGCAAACGAACTACACGATCTTTAAGCTATGCTTAGGATTGGGTCTTCTCCATCACATCATTCTCCTAATGATGTGATCCCGTTATCAATGACATCCAATGTCCATAGTCAGGAAACGATGACTATCTTTTGATCAACGAGCTAGTCAACTAGAGGCTCACTAGGGACGTGTTGTGGTCTATGTATTCACACATGTATTAAGATTTCCGGATAACACAATTATAGCATGAACAATAGACAATTATCATGAACAAAGAAATATAATAGTAACCATTTTATTATTGCCTCTAGGGCATATTTCCAGCATACATTGGATTTCAACATAAAGTGGTTTCAAATATTTGAAAATCCAATTTGATGGATACAACCTTATGAATCTGAGATCATGCCATTTGTAAACCATATTTATGTATAAATGGTGTTGTGCTTTTGAAAGTATATATAAAAAAATGATGTATATAGAATGTAATTCCAACTGAAAATGGATCCCGCCCGAAAAAAATAGAATACAAACAGGATTCAAATTGAGTTGGCACGGTAAACATGCACTCGGCAAAATTTGAATGAAGCAAGGAAAGTCGCGGTAACCGCCCGAAACCAAAATCTGCGACATGGAAGTCACTACTGCCTATCCCTGCCACGCAAAGCCTATATGCGGGATTTCTATAGGTTTCGATAGGGGTAGGTTTGTAATTTCACCCAAAAGTGACGTAACCGCCTCTCACCCGGATTCATACACGGTGGGCGCCAAAACACAGTGTGTCCTCGGCCGAAATTGACTCCCTCCCTGATTCATATTCATACATGGTGGGCGCCAAAAACAAACTCTCGTCGGCAAATATTCGGTGTATGCGAGATTACTGTCCTATCCCCAACCGACTAGTGTTGTTGTGATGTAGTAGAAATTTGAAACGGGGGCTAAGTTTGTAAATTTCCTTGCATTTGAGACAAGCGCGCCCTAAATACATGGTTCCCCCCTTCCTCTCTACCTCCTTTTTCCCCATTCGTACTCCGTGGGCGCCAAAACACCCTCTCCACCCCACCCTCCTCCGTCCGCCACCCCATCCACCGCCGTCCTCCTCCACCATGCCGGAGCTGATACCCCGACACCACCATCCATTACAAGAGATCGACCTCTCTCATCCACGACTTCGGACCGGGATGCTTGCATCCCGTCTCTCGCTTCATCCCGCCGTCGTCGACCTTGCCGGCGCCGCTCCTACGACCGTCTCGTCCACCGCGCCCCACCGCCACCGTCTACCCTCTTAGATCTGCTTCCACGCCGCCGACAGCCATCGCTACCGCTTCACCGTCAAATTCTCAGCAGATGCGTACACGGCGCCGCACCAGAGGCGGTACTCTTTCGTATCTGCTCAACTTATTTATCGCAACAAGAAAATAGATCGCCACTGCTTTACTCTGATTTCTTGTCTTGGTTGCGAAGTTGCCTTTGTCCGGTTTGCACCTTCAGATACGCCATGGAACGCTCAACACCATACTCGCAATGCTTATGGTTTTCCCCTTTTATATTCCACACTAGTGAAATGACAGTAGACTAAATTTCAAAATTGGGCCAGTCAATTTTTCACAGCTCGCCGGAGTTCACCGGTGCGATCGAATGGGCTCGGGTGGGGATGGTGGTTGTGGGCGGTGGTGGTGCGGCCTCGTTGAAAGAAGAAAACTTGACGCGGGTGGGGGCAGGGGTGGGGGTGGGGGTGGCGGAGGAACACAGGCGGTGGGGCCGGTGGTTCGGCCGACGGCCCGTGCGGTGTTCTGTATGGGAAGCACAATATGTTCCTTGTCAGGAAGGGGAGCAGGGACATCTGTAGTCAACAGCTGATAGAGCTGGCCTGTACGTGATCGATAGGCTTTCAATTACTAGCGGCAATACAACACCGTAATTTCCAGCCAGTTCCACTTTCCTGATTTATATATCCTGGTTATGGTGTACCCCTGTTATGTACATTGTGACCTGCCTAGTTGTTGTGTGCTCTTCTTATCATGGTTTGGCAATAAACTCTCTATACAGTATATTATGAACCTATCATCTGCCATCTATCCTTACTTTTGGAGCCTATTTTTTGTGTACTTGTGCTAGATTATATAAATGCACACACCATATTATAGCACACATGAGCTCTCTCATCAGAATCTAGTGATAGCACACAAGTGTATACAGGAGCGCCCCTATATTAGAATATCATCTACATTACAAAGATAATCTCGCAACTATTTATGTTTTCATGGTTCTCAGATATTATATGCAATTACAGTGAATATCAGAATCCGTGCATCAGAAGAATATTGTGGAACACTTCAATGACTTACAAAATTGGCAGCAAGGCATTGAGTGCCATTCTGGAAGCAATGAAACTCATACACTCCCCACCTGTTGATTCTTGTTCAGAATATCATCCTAATGACTATTCTAACCTCGAGGAGTCAAAGGCAGATGGCCTGTCCTGTTCACCCATCAAGGTGCATGTTCTAATTTGGCAAGGTTTTATTGAGTGCGCGTATCTTGAATATGTTGTCTTGCATTTCTTCTACTTTGTTGCACCGCCATCTGCTTAGTTTAGTCATCATATATGTCGAGATGCCATGCCCATCAATTATCAATACATATTCCATCTGTCATCATACCATGTTTTTCCACTCAAATGCTGTTCTTGTGCATCAGACATCAAAAAGGAAGAGGGTGATTGCCGAACCTGAAGGAGCACCAACAAAGTCCTTGAAAAACGTGGTGGTGCCGGAGAAATCAGACAACACCCCACTTATATTGGTTGTGCCACCAGTGACACAAAACGTAGGATCGACTCCAGCAGACTGTACCCATACTTCACTGGCCACACCACTAGCCCCCCACACAGGACCCGCACTCCAGCAAAAGGTATACCGATTTCATTTGCCATAGCACCAGCTGTACCACAGAAAAATCCCACTCTAGCAAAAAGTACGGCAAGTCCACCGGCCGATGACCTATGCCAACTGCAGAGATGGCCAATTCCTACAGATTGGAACCCCATTCCATTTATTCCCAGTTTAAAAGACAATGCTTTCAATGTTTTTAGGGACTACGTGCATATATTCCCATCATGGGAAGATTATTGTGAAGACAAACACCATTTCCACATCTTCCTGTCCAACTTACGTGTAAGTGCTATTATTCATGGCTATTATTTTCCTGTTTTCTGCTGATTGAACACATCAATGATTTACATTACATTGTTGTAATTAGGCGAGGGTCAATCTGGATAGTCATGACGAGCAAAGCTTGCTTGTGCTTTTCAAGGAAGCATTGCACCAGTATCGGTGTTACCTGAGGAAATCACACTTTGATGGCAAGTCTATAAACGAATTTCCGGTGAAGTCTCCTGTGCTAAATTTAGAAGATATTGAATGGAAAAACTTGTTATGCACTGGTCTCGTTCCCAGGATGAGGTACTGTCTATGAAATCACATGACAATTTGAACTTCTATTTTTCCGCATGTGCCTTACGGATCTTTTTTGCAGGAAATCTGCTCGAAGAAGAATTCCGGTTTGACAAGAACGACATGATATCGCAAATATGCTGCCCACTGCTTTGCTCTTGTTAGTACCTGCTGTCCTGTATCACTATACTTGCATACATACCTGGTTCATTATGTGACAGCAGTATGCATGATAGCTTGCTTATCAATGGTTCGCTCCAAATTATCTGATCTGTATGAATGGTTACATTAGTGTAGAATATATCCAATGCCAATGTTTTTTTAGCTCCGCAATGTTCTTGTAAGTACATGATGTCCTTTATTAGTGTACTTATAATGACAGGTAGTTGTTCATGTACCATCACTCTGCAGCTTATTTTCCTTTTCCCTCCATTTTCTACATATCAGATCTATATTTACTCTTACCATAAGGTTGGTACTGAAGAAGTTTAGTTGTGCATTGCTCTTTGCTATACCTTTTGCCTGTTTCGATGCACTTACATTTATAGTTACTTGGTTATGTAGCATCACTCTTCATCTTATCTTAAATATTCTCCATTTTTTGTATATTATCACATCTGTATTTACTCTTAACAAAATGTTGAATAAAGGCAATGCTTTTGAAGAAGATTATGTGGTAAACTTCTTGAATTGCTCCCCATCAGCATGGACAAGGCCTTTATAGAGCCTGTCTTCACCAATAATGTAAGTTTGTCCAGCTCAAGCCTTCAAACTTTGTTGTATATATTTGGTTAGGCATGACTGCAACAGCTGTTTATTTTTGGTGTTTGCATCAAATTGCTTGTTTAAAGTTTATTATATGTAGTTCATAAACAAAAGTTTGTCCTTTCTCAATTTAAGTTTCCAGTTGTACAACCAAGTTCCTTCTTCATACCATGTAAATTAAACTATACAGAGCAAGTGATATTCTTTTGCACTGCATGTATGCTTCTGTTCTTCATCCGTAATCCAGTGGTGTGGTGAACCTACCCACTACATCACAATGTCATATTCTGCAATGTCTTAACTATGAACAATGTCATATCATTCTACTATTATTTAAAATATCTCTTTATTTGCCAATCTGAAATGTTATAAATTGACAGCACACTAACCATTGATACTTATGAGTTCTTGATCTGTAATCTAGTGGTGTGTGAAGCTGCCAACTCCTTCACAATGTCATTTCCTGCCATGTCTTGACCTGAACAATACCATATTGTGTTAATGCAAATTTAAAGTGTGTCACTTTATTCGTTAGTAAGAAATGTGATGAATTGTCAGCGCTGATACTTTTATGTGCAAAACCTATCATCTGTCTGCTTGTTTATCTTTCAGAGTGAGGAAGATATAAGTGTTGAACAAGTGCAGTCTCATCATCTTGCTCACCTGCTTGCGCTGCAGCTCCCCAGCAGGGCTAACTTTTCCTGAACTCTATTGAAGTGCTGTCGGTTTTGTATATTATTTTGTCGGCGTGTTTATTTGCACTGGTGGCGATCTTTGATGCCCAGTGTATGTAATCTGCTGTCTGCTTGTGCTTTATTATCATAGTGGCGAACTTTGATGCCCAATGGATGTAATATGTCGTAATTTCTTTATTGTATAGTCTAAGTTTTTCCTTATTCACGATGCTGCAGTTATTTTACTGTATATATATCCTGTCTTCATAGTAAACCGGCCAAACTATAAAATTATGGTACATAATCGGGCCGTCATCTTGCTCACGGGCCTGAAACGAACCCCGACCCATGATTGTGCAGAACAGCTCACGGGCCGGCAGCAGCCCGAAATGAACCCCGGCCCATGATTGTGTGAATCAAATCACGGGCTTTTAACTGGCCAAAAAATTGTCTCGGTCCTTGTTTGGCCCAATCAGATATCGGCTGCAAGCAGGCCGGATGCAAACCGGGCCGTAGTTAGGCCCAACTATATGACGGGATTTTAACAGACCGAAATTAATATAGGGCCGAAATGTTAAATGGGCCCTTAACCGGGCAAAACTAATATCAGGCCGAATTACTAAGTGGGCCTTTAGCAAGTGGGCCCAAAAGCATAGTGTCCAGTTGACGGGCCAAATCTGATATGGGCCATAATTGAGCCCAAAGCCTCTTAAAGGGCCGGACCTGATCTGGGCCATAATTTGGCCCAGAACGTGGTAGGCCTTTAACGGGTCGGATCTCATATGGGCCACTATTAGGCCCGGAGCGTGGCAGGCCAATCATGGACCGGATCAAATATGGACCGGCATTTGGCCCAAAACATGGCACGCAGTTAATGGGCCGGCCTACTAGGGTCCTCAAAATCTTGTGGGCCTACAGCTGGGCCGGCCCATTAATGTCGGCGAAATCTCGTGGGCCTTTAGCTGGGCCGGCCCATTATGATCCGCAAGAATCTTGTGGGCCTTTACCTGGGCCGGCCTATTACGGCACACAAAAATCTTGTGGGCCTTTACCTGGGCCAGCCCATTATGGCCTGCAAAATCTTGTGGGCCTTTAGCTGGGCCAGCCCATTATGGTCCGCAAAATCTCGTGGGCCTTTAGCTGGGCCGGCCCACTACGGTCCGCAAAATCTTGTGGGCCTTTAGTTGGGCTGGCCCATTTAAACTTGTTGGATCGTGCCACGTGTCAACGTATCATAGGCGCCTTCTGTCCTGTGAGTGGATGACATCTATCCCGATGATGAGCCGACACATGTTTCCTGTAGCCAATGATGATTTTACACATGGAAAAATCCCCATTGGTCGGGGCTGTTAACGGGTTATCGGATCCAAAACCCAACCCGATAGCTTAACAGCGTTCCGTTACGATGGATGCCACGTGTTGGTTGTTGGGGAACGCAGTAATTTCAAAAAATTTCCTACGCACATGCAAGATCATGGTGATGCACAGCAACGAGAGGGGAGAGTGTTGTCTACGTACCAACGCAGACCGACTGCGGAAGCGATCACACAACATAGAGGAAGTAGTCGTACGTCTTCTTCCCGATCCGACCGATCCAAGCACCGTTACTCCGGCACCTCCGAGTTCTTAGCACACGTTCAGCTCGACGACGTTCCTCGGGCTCCGATCCAGCAAAGCATCGAGGAAGAGTTCCGTCAGCACGACGGCGTGATGACGATCTTGATGTACTACCGACGCAGGGCTTCGCCTAAGCACTCCAACGGTACGATCGAGGTGGAATTTGGTGGCAGGGGGCACCGCACACGGCTAAGGAACGATCTCAAGGATCAAGTTGTGTGTCTTGGGGTGCCCCCTGCCTCCGTATATAAAGGTTGGAGGGAGGGGGGCTGGCCGGCCAAAGAGGTGTAGGCGCAGGAGGAGTCCTACTCCTACCGGGAGTAGGACTCCCCCCTCCAATCCTAGTCCAACTAGGAATCCTTTAAAGGAGAGAAAGAGAGAGGTGGCCGGCCCCTCTCCTAGTCCTAGTAGGACTAGGGAGAGGGGGGGAGGCGCAGCCCTATGTGGGCTGCCCTCTCACCTTTCCACTAAGGCCCATGTTGGCCCATTTGGCTCCCGGGGGGTTCCGGTAACCCTCCCGGTAATCCGGTAAAATCCCGATTTCACCCGGAACACTTCCGATGTCCAAACATAGGCTTCCAATATATCAATCTTTACGTCTCGACCATTTCGAGACTCCTCGTCATGTCCGTGATCTCATCCGGGACTCCGAACAACCTTCGGTACATCAAAATGCATAAACTCATAATAACTGTCATCGTAACGTTAAGTGTGCGGACCCTACGGTTCGAGAACAATGTAGACATGACCGAGACACGTCTCCGGTCAATAACCAATAGCGGGACCTGGATGCCCATATTGGCTCCTACATATTCTACGAAGATCTTTCTTGGTCAGACCGCATAACAACATACGTTGTTCCCTTTGTCATCGGTATGTTACTTGCCCGAGATTCGATCGTCGGTATCCAATACCTAGTTCAATCTCGTTACTGGCAAGTCTCTTTACTCGTTCCGTAATACATCATCTCATAACTAACATCTTAGTTATTATGCTTGCAAGGCTTATGTGATGTGTATTACCGAGAGGGCCCAGAGATACCTCTCCGACAATCGGAGTGACAAACCCTAATCTCGAAATACGCCAACCCAACATCTACCATTGGAGACACCTGTAGTACTCCTTTATAATCACCCAGTTACGTTGTGACGTTTGGTAGTACCCAAAGTGTTCCTCCGGTAAACGGGAGTTGCATAATCTCATAGTTATAGGAACATGTATAAGTCATGAAGAAAGCAATAGCAACATACTAAATGATCGGGTGCTAAGCTAATGGAATGGGTCATGTCAATCAGATCATTCTACTAATGATGTGACCTCATTAATCAAATAACAACTCTTTGTTCATGGTTAGGAAACATAACCATCTTTGATTAACGAGCTAGTCAAGTAGAGGCATACTAGTGACACTCTGTTGGTCTATGTATTCACACATGTATTATGTTTCCGGTTAATACAATTCTAGCATGAATAATAAACATTTATCATGATATAAGGAAATAAATAATAACTTTATTATTGCCTCTAGGGCATATTTCCTTCAGTCTCCCACTTGCACTAGAGTCAATAATCTAGTTCACATCGCCATGTGATTTAACAGCAATAGTTCACATCACCATGTGATTAACACCCATAGTTCACATCGTCATGTGACCAACACTCAAAGGGTTTACTAGAGTCAGTAATCTAGTTCACATATCTATGTGATTAACACCCAAAGAGTACTAAGGTGTGATCATGTTTTGCTTGTGAGATAATTTTAGTCAACGGGTCTGTCACATTCAGATCCGTGAGTATTTTGCAAGTTCTATGTCTACAATGCTCTATACGGAGCCACTCTAGCTAATTGCTCCCACTTTCAATATGTATCCAGATTGAGACTTTAGATTCATCTGGATCAATGTCAAAAACTTGCATCGACGTAACCCTTTACGACGAACCTTTTTGTCACGTCCATAATCGAGAAACATATCCTTATTTCACTAAGGATAATTCTGACCGCTGTCCAGTGATCTACTCCTAGATCACTATTGTATTCCCTTGCCAAATCAGTGCAGGGTATACAATAGATCTGGTATACATCATGGCATACTTTATAGAACCTATGGCCAAGGCATAGGGAATGACGTTCATTCTCTTTCTATCTTCTGCCGTGGTCGGGCTTTTGAGTCTTACTCAATTTCACACCTTGTAATACAGGCAAGAACTCTTTCTCTGACTGCTCCATTTTGAACTACTTCAAAATCTTGTCAAGGTATGTATTTATTGAAAAAACTTATCAAGCATCTTGATCTATCTCTATAGATCTTGATGCTCAATATGTAAGCATCTTCATTGAAGTCTTTCTTTGAAAAACTCCTTTCAAAGACTCCTTTATGCTTTACAGAATAATTCTACATTATTTCCGATCAACAATATGTCATTCACATATACTTATCAGAAATGTTGTAGTGCTCCCACTCACTTTCTTGTAAATACAGGCTTCACCGCAAGTCTGTATAAAACTATATGCTTTGATCAACTTATCAAAGCATGTATTCCAACTCTGAGATGCTTGTACCAGTCCATAGATGAATCGCTGGAGCTTACATATTTTGTTAGCACCTTTAGGATTGACAAAACCTTCTTGTTGCATCACATACAACTCTTCTTTAATAAATCCATTAAGGAATGCAGTTTTGTTTATCCATTTGCCAGATTTCATAAAATGCGGCAATTGCTAACATGATTCAGACAGACTTAAGCATAGATACGAGTGAGAAACTCTCATCGTAGTCAACACTTTGAACTTGTCGAAAACCTTTTGCGACAATTCTAGCTTTGTAGATAGTAACACTACTATCAACGTCCGTCTTCCTCTTGAAGATCCATTTATTTTTATGTCTTGCCGATCATCGGGCAAGTGAACCAAACTCCATACTTTGTTCTCATACATGGATCATATCTCAGATTTCATGGCTTCAAGCCACTTTGCGGAATCTGGGCTCACCATCGCTTCTTCATAGTTCATAGGATCATCATGATCTAGTAGCATGACTTCTAGAACAGGATCACCGTACCACTCTGGCGCGGATCTTTACTCTGGTTGATCTACGAGGTTCAGTAGTGTATTGTTCTGAAGTTTCATGATCATCATCATTAGCTTCCTCACTAACTGGTGTAGGTGTCAAAGAAACATTTTTCTGTGATGTACTACTTTCCAATAAGGGAGCAGGTACAGTTACCTCGTCAAGTTCTACTTTCCTCCCACTCACTTCTTTCGAGAGAAACTCCTTCTCTAGAAAGTTTCCGAATTTAGCAACAAAAAGTCTTGTCTTCGGATCAGTGATAGAAGGTGTATCCAACAGTTTCCTTTGGATATCCTATGAAGATGCTCTTCTCCGATTTGAGTTTTTGAGCTTATCAGGATGAAACTTTTTCATATAAGCATCGCAACCCCAAACTTTAAGAAACGATAATTTTGGTTTCTTGCCAAACCATAGTTCATAAGGCGTCGTCTCGACGGATATAGATGGTGCCCCTTTTTAACGTGAATGCAGCTGTCTCTAATGCATGACCCCAAAAACAGTAGTGGTAAATCGGTAAGAGACATCATAGATTGCACTATATCCAATAAAGTACGGTTATGACGTTCGGACACACCATTATGATGTGGTGTTCCAGGTGGCGTGAGTAGTGAAACTATTTCACATTGTTTTAACTGAAGACCAAACTCGTAACTCAAATATTTGTCTCCGCGATCAGATCGTAGAAACTTTATTTTCTTGCCACGATGATTTTTCACTTCACTCTGAAATTCTTTGAACTTTTCAAATGTTTCAGACTTATGTTTCATCAAGTAGATATACTCATATCTGCTTAAATCATCTGTGAAGATCAGAAAATAATGATACCTGTCGCGAGCCTCAATATTCATCGGACCACATACATCAGTATGTATGATTTCCAACAAATCTGTTGCTCGCTCCATTGTTCCGAAGAACGGCGTTTTAGTCATCTTGCTCAAAAGCATGGTTCGCAAGTATTAAGTGATTCATAATCAAGTGATTCCGAAAGCCCATCAGCATGGAGTTTCTTCATGCGCTTTATACCAATATGACCTAAACGGCAGTGCCACAAATAAGTTGCACTATCATTATTAACTTTGCATCTTTTGGTTTCAATATGTGTATCACTACGATCGAGATCCAACGAACTTGTTTCATTGGGTGTATGACCATTGAAGGTTTTATTCATGTAAACAGAACAACAATTATTCTCTGACTTTAATGAATAACCATATTGCAATAAACATGATCAAATCATATTCATGCTCGATGCAAACATCAAATAACACTTATTTAGGTTCAACACTAATCCCGAAATTATGGGGAGTGTGCGATGATGATCATATCAATCTTGGAACCACTTCCAACACACATCGTCACTTCACCCTTAACTAGTCTCTGTTTATTCTGCAACTCTCGTTTCGAGTTACTAATCTTAGCAACTGAACTAGTATCAAATACTGAGGGTTTGCTATAAACACTAGTAAAGTACACATCAATAACATGTATATCAAATATACTTATGTTCACTTTGCCATCCTCCTTATCCGCCAATTACTTGGGGTAGTTCCGCTTCTAGTGACCAGTCCCTTTGCAGTAGAAGCACTTAGTCTCAGGCTTAGGACCAGACTTGAGTTTCTTCACATGAGTAGCAACTTGCTTGCCGTTCTATTGAAGTTCCCCTTCTTCCCTTTGCCCTTTTCTTGAAACTAGTGATCTTGTCAACCATCAACACTTGATGTTTTTCTTGATTTCTACCTTCGTTGATTTCAGCATCACGAAGAGCTTGGGAGTTGTTTCCGTTATCCCTCGCATATCATAGTTCATCACGAAGTTCTACTAACTTGGTGATGGTGACTAGAGAATTCTGTCAATCACTATCTTATCTGGAAGATTAACTCCCACTTGATTCAAGCGATTGTAGTACCCAGACAATCTGAGCACATGCTCACTAGTTGAGCGATTCTCCTCCATATTTTAGCTATAGAACTTGTTGGAGACTTCATATCTCTCAACTCGGGTATTTGCTTGAAATATTACCTTCAACTCCTGGAACATCTCATATGGTCCATGACGTTCAAAACGTCTTTGAAGTCCCGACTCTAAGCTATTAAGCATGGTGCACTAAACTATCAAGTAGTCATCATATTGAGCTAGCCAAACGTTCATAACGTCTGCATCTGCTCCTGCAATAGGTCTGTCACCTAGCGGTGCATCAAGGACATAATTCTTCTGTGCAGCAATGAGGATAAACCTCAGATCACGGATCCAATCCGCATCATTGCTACTAACATCTTTCAACACAATTTTCTCTAGGAACATATCAAAAATAAACACAGGGAAGCAACAACGCGAGCTATTGATCTACAACATAATTTGCAAAATACTACCAGGACTAAGTTCATGATAATTTTTAAGTTCAGTTAATCAAATTACTTAGGAACTCCCACTTAGATAGACATCCCTCTAATCCTCTAAGTGATCACGTGATCCAAATCAACTAAACCATAACCGATCATCACGTGAGATGGAGTAGTTTTCAATGGTGAACATCGTCATGTTGATCATATCTACTATATGATTCACGCTCGACCTTTCGGTCTCTGTGTTCCGAGGCCATATCTGCATATGCTAGGCTCGTCAAGTATAACCTGAGTATTCTGCGTGTGCAAAACTGGCTTGCACCCGTTGTAGATGGACGTAGAGCTTAGCACACCCGATCATCACGTGGTGTCTGGGCACGACGAACTTTGGCAACGGTGCATACTCAGGGAGAACACTTCTTGATAATTTAGTGAGAGATCATCTTATAATGCTACCGTCAATCAAAGCAAGATAAGATGCATAAAAGGATAAACATCACATGCAATCAATATAAGTGATATGATATGGCCATCATCATCTTGTGCTTGTGATCTCCATCTCCGAAGCACCGTCATGATCACCATCGTCACCGGCGCGACACCTTGATCTCCATCGTAGCATCGTTGTCGTCTCGCCAATCTTATGCTTCCACGACTATTACTACCGTTTAGTAGTCTAGTAAAGCATTACATCGCGATTGCATTGCATACAATAAAGCGACAACCATATGGCTCCTGCCAGTTGCCGATAACTTAGTTACAAAACATGATCATCTCATACAATAAAATCAGCATCATGCCTTGACCATATCACATCACAACATACCCTGCAAAAACAAGTTAGACGTCCTCTACTTTGTTGTTGCAAGTTTTACGTGGCTGCTACGGGCTTTAAGTAAGAACTCATCTCACCTACGCATCAAAACCACAACGATAGTTCGTCAAATAGACTCCGTTTTAACCTTCTCAAGGACCGGGCGTAGTCACACTTGGTTCAACTAAAGTTGGAGAGACAGTCTTCCGCAAGCCATCTATGTGCAAAGCACGTCGAGGGAACCGGTCTCGCGTAAGAGTACGCTTAAGGTTGGTCCGGATCGTCTCAGCCAACAATACCGCCGAACCAAAGTATGACATGCTGGTAGGCAGTATTACTTGTATCGCCCACAACTCACTTGTGTTCTACTCGTTCATATAACATCAAACCATAAAACCTAGGCTCGGATGCCACTGTTGGGGAACGCAGTAATTTAAAAATTTTCCTACGCACACGCAAGATCATGGTGATGCACAGCAACGAGAGGGGAGAGTGTTGTCTACGTACCAACGCAGACCGACTGCGGAAGCGATCACACAACGTAGAGGAAGTAGTCGTACGTCTTCTTCCCGATCCGACCGATCCAAGCACCGTTACTCCGGCACCTCCGAGTTCTTAGCACACGTTCAGCTCGATGACGTTCCTCGGGCTCCGATCCAGCAAAGCGTCGAGGAAGAGTTCCGTCAGCACGACGGCGTGATGACGATCTTGATGTACTACCGACGCAGGGCTTCACCTAAGCACTACAGGTACGATCGAGGTGGAATTTGGTGGCAGGGGGCACCGCACACGGCTAAGGAACGATCTCAAGGATCAAGTTGTGTGTCTTGGGGTGCCCCCTGCCTCCGTATATAAAGGTTGGAGGGAGGGGGGCTGGCCGGCCAAAGAGGTGTAGGCGCAGGAGGAGTCCTACTCCTACCGGGAGTAGGACTCCCCCCTCCAATCCTAGTCCAACTAGGAATCCTTTAAAGGAGAGAAAGAGAGAGGTGGCCGGCCCCTGTCCTAGTCCTAGTAGGACTAGGGAGAGGGGGGGAGGCGCAGCCCTATGTGGGCTGCCCTCTCACCTTTCCACTAAGGCCCATGTTGGCCCATTTGGCTCCCGGGGGGTTCCGGTAACCCTCCCGGTAATCCGGTAAAATCCCGATTTCACCCGGAACACTTCCGATGTCCAAACATAGGCTTCCAGTATATCAATCTTTACGTCTTGACCATTTCGAGACTCCTCGTCATGTCCGTGATCTCATCCGGGACTCCGAACAACCTTCGGTACATCAAAATGCATAAACTCATAATAACTGTCATCGTAACGTTAAGCGTGCGGACCCTACGGTTCGAGAACAATGTAGACATGACCGAGACACGTCTCCGGTCAATAACCAATAGCGGGACCTGGATGCCCATATTGGCTCCTACATATTCTACGAAGATCTTTATCGGTCAGACCGCATAACAACATACGTTGTTCCCTTTGTCATCGGTATGTTACTTGCCCGAGATTCGATCGTCGGTATCCAATACCTAGTTCAATCTCGTTACTGGCAAGTCTCTTTACTCGTTCCGTAATACATCATCTCATAACTAACATCTTAGTTATTATGCTTGCAAGGCTTATGTGATGTGTATTACCGAGAGGGCCCAGAGATACCTCTCCAACAATCGGAGTGACAAACCCTAATCTCGAAATACGCCAACCCAACATCTACCATTGGAGACACCTGTAGTACTCCTTTATAATCACCCAGTTACGTTGTGACGTTTGGTAGTACCCAAAGTGTTCCTCCGGTAAACGGGAGTTGCATAATCTCATAGTTATAGGAACATGTATAAGTCATGAAGAAAGCAATAGCAACATACTAAATGATCGGGTGCTAAGCTAATGGAATGGGTCATGTCAATCAGATCATTCTACTAATGATGTGACCTCGTTAATCAAATAACAACTCTTTGTTCATGGTTAGGAAACATAACCATCTTTGATTAACGAGCTAGTCAAGTAGAGGCATACTAGTGACACTCTGTTGGTCTATGTATTCACACATGTATTATGTTTCCGGTTAATACAATTCTAGCATGAATAATAAACATTTATCATGATATAAGGAAATAAATAATAACTTTATTATTGCCTCTAGGGCATATTTCCTTCATTGGTCACCCTTGATTAAAGCACTTCTGTGACACCCGATTTATCGTCATGGAATTGGACACTTCCGTGATGATAACTTTGGTAATGTCATGGAACACTTCTACGACAGCACAGGTATGACTATCTTGATTCTGTCATAAATTTGTCATAAATTTGTCATGGATGTACATGCATGACAAAAAAGTGACCTACTGTGACAAACACGTATCATCACGGAAGAGTATTTTTTTGTAGTGATGGATTCATTGCTGCCACATGGCAGAGTTCGGCGAGGCTGCGGAGTGTTCGCTTGCGCCTATTATTTGATGTGAAGGTTTCAAAGACTGTTAATACCGTATTGTTATCCTCGGGATGGTGCTTTGTGGCATTTGGGATGAGAAGATCCTCACCACTTTTGGCCACCTGCCGGAGTATCCAATATGCTCTAAGGCTATGAACGGATGTGGCCTTGTGTAACGCCCTCGATGCGGCTATGTCTCCCACGTGTCGAGGCACGACTTAGAGACATAGGCGCATGGAAAGAAATGTCGCAAGTCGGGAATCATTACACAACCCATGTACATATATAATATAAAGGGGATAATAATATCATAGTTGGCTTACACTCGCCACGTCACATCAAAGTACATAAATAACATCCATCATACAATCACTCATGGCCCGACTACGGCGCCAAAATAGAAAAGACCCCCAACAAGCGACTAAACCCTGAATCGAACCCCGAATAGGCACCACTACTGATCATCAGGAAAAGACACATAGTATCGCTGAGAGTCCTCATCGTACTCCCACCTCAGCTCGAGCGCGCCATCCGGAGAAGTATCATCGGTCCCTGCATCTGGTGTAATAGCAATCTGTGAGCCACAAAGGACTCAGCAATCTCGCACCCTCGCGATCAAGACTATTTAAGCTTAATAGGTAGGAAAGGGGTAATATAAGTGGAGCTGCAGCAAGCGACTAGCATATATGGTGGCTAACTTATTCGCAAAGTAGAGCGAGAAGAGGAGGCAAAGCACGAGCGGAAACTAAAATAGAGCAGACTACGCAAACATAACTCCAACGCCGTGTCCACTTCCCGGACTCCGCCGAGAAGAGGCCATCACGGCAACACACGCAGTTGATTCATTTTAATTATTTAAGTTCAAGTTATCTACAACCGGACATTAACAAATTCCCATCTGCCCATAACCGCGGGCACGGCTTTCGAAAGATCAATCCTTGCAGGGGGGTCCCAACTTAGCCCATGACAAGCTCTCATGGTCAACGGAGGAATAGACCTCCACCCAGGACCCACCGATCAGACTCGGTATCCCGGTACAACAAGATGATTCGACAGGTCAAAACTAGTCCAGCAACACTGCCCGAATGCGCCGACAAATCCCGATAGGAGCTGCACATATCTCGTTCTCAGGGCACACTCAGATGAGACATCCTACGAGTAAAACCAACCCTCAAGTTGCCCCGAGGTGGCCCCGCAGTCTACTCGGTCGGACCAACACTCAGAGGAGCACTGGCCCGTGGGGGGCTAAAATAAAGATGACCCTCGGGCTCCGGAAACCCAAGGGAAAAAGGGGTAGGTGGCAAATGGTAAAACCAATGTTGGGCATTGCTGGAAAAGCTTTAATCAAGGCGAACTGTCAAGGGGTTCCCATTATAGCCCAACCGTGTAAGGGACGCAACAATCCGGGAACATAACACCGATATGACGGAAACTAGGGCGGCAAGAGTGGAACAAAACACTAGGCGAGAGGCCGAGCCTTCTACCCTTTACCAAGTATATAGATGAGTAAAGATAACATAGCAATATAATGATATCCCAACAAGTAAATAAGTCTTCCAACAAGGAACGGCTCCAATCTTCACCTGCAACTAGCAACGCTATAAGAAGGGGCTTGAGCAAAGCGGTAACATAGCCAATCAATGGTTTGCTAGGACAAAGGTGGGTTAGAGGCTCAATCATGGCAATTGGGAGGCTGACAAGCAAGTGGTAGGCATCGTAGCATTGGCAAAGCAAAAGGGCGAGCAAACTAGCATAGCAAAGATAGTAGTGATTTCAAGGGTGTGATCATCTTGCCTGCACAGTTGTCAGAATTGACTGGATCCTCAAAAGCAAACTCAACGGGCTCCTCGTTAGAGAACTCGTCTCCCGGCTCTACCCAACAACACAAACAAGCAACAAGGATACAATCAACCACGTGCAAAGGCAACCAATAAGATGCAAAGATGATATGCTATGCGGGATGCGATGCGGGATGCAAAATGCAAGATGTAACAGGAAATGCATGGACCTGGCCTCAACATGGAAATCCAAGTGTGCCACTGGATAGAGGGGAAGAAATCACCTGAAAACGATATAAAGATCATGGCAATCGGAGCTACGGTTTAGAAATGGCAAGCGATTTACCAAACGAACCGATCTGCGATTTACAGCAAGTAGGCTCTTAAATGCAACAAAATGAACATGCTACAGCCACCCAACATGAAAACAAATTGCATGGAAGTGATGTACTCAAGAATCTTAACAAATCATCAGGACTGAGGCATAGGCAAATTCATCCACTAAGGGCTCCAAACAAGCATGGCAAAACTGAATAAGCAAAACAGATTTCAGACTTAGCGAAATTAACGCTAGTCTGAAATTTCAGACCACGATGCTCTCTTCGGAGCAGCAAAACAACATGATGCAAAACCTGAACATGGAAAGTAAGAGAATGGCATGGAGCTACTCAACAAGCTTAACAAAACACCCAAAATGACCTGGGGCCAAAAGGGTTCACAAAATACTCTACCGAGCACACGAACATCAATGAAACACAATCAGTTTTCAGACTTAGTGAAAACTGGGACATGCTGAAATAATAACTCACGGAGGCATGTAAACGAGCTCGATGCACTCACTACGGTGCAAGTCATGGCAAGGAAATCATATATCCATTAATAAGGCACAAAATTCTAGCTAGACATGGCAAGAACAATGGCATAGCATGCATGGATCACTAGCAATAACTCTGGCAAAATCGCAAAAGAGTTCACGATCTGCCCAAAACAACAACTATGCAAAAGTTGAGCTCGATTGAGTCAACCTAGGGTGCTCCAACATAACAAGTAAATACATGGATGGATTAATCACAACAAGTATAACAAATCACTCTTACTGATCATCCTCAAAAGAGGCATGGATCACTAGGAAACAAGCTGGACATATAGCATCGTGAACTAAAACATCCCAGACTTAGTGATTTTCACTAAGTCCCTGAAATTAGTAAACTCAGGTAGCCTACTTCGCAAGCTTGCACAAGACAACACACACATCCTAAAAATACATGGAAGCCACCTCTGAAAAGAAGAAAACATGCTTAACAATTCATCCCAAAGGGGCACAGGCATATCATGCACGGATTAAACATGGAAAAAATGACAAAAGTGCATGTTGAACTAACGGATCTGCAATTTAACTCATGATGCCTCCTTCCAACAGCATTTCGGGCACCAAGATGACCTCAAATGCAAATGATGCAATGGAATGAAATGATGTACTCGTCGAGACGAAGATTTTGACATATCGTATGCCCAAATCGGAGCTACGGATGGAAAGATATGGCAGGTCAAAGTAGGCAAGAAAATTAGGGTTTCGGGAGGAGAAAGTCAACCGAGCCAAAATATCTCAGATCCAGATCGGCACGGTTCCCGAGGCTCGCCAGCACACACTGTTCACGCCGGAGTCCGTCGGCCGCCGGAGTCGGTGGGGAGGCGGCGTGGTGCTCCCGGGCCGGATCTCGCCGGATCCGGCCGGCGGGGAGCTGGAGAGGCTGCGGGGCGGCGTGGCCGGCCGGCGCGGTACGCGGCGCGGTGTCCGGCGAAGAAGGGCGGCGGGGCGGCGATGGCGGGCGCGGTGGCCGGCGCTGCTCCGGCCACCGGAGCGGAGGACGGCGGCGGCGGGCGCTGGGAGGCGGGGTAGGCGGCGAACGGGCCCGCGGGGGGCCTCCCTGGGCCGGGCGGGCCGGCGGCGGGGTTGACCCGGCGGGGACAGGTGGCGGCCCCTCACTGGCCGGGCGCGGCGGCGCGGTACGTCCGGCTGAGGGCGGACATGTCCGGCCGGGCGCGGGGAACGATATCTCCTTTTTTTAGGGTTTCGAGGAAGGGGACGAGCCAAAACAAGGAGGGGGTGTATTTATAGGCATAAGTGGAGCTAGGAGAGTCCAAATGAGGTGCGGTTTTCGCCCACATGATCGTGATCGAACGACCGAGACGATGGAGTAGAGTTTGGTGGGTTTTGGGACAAAATGGAGGGGTGTTGGGCTGCACACACACGAGGCCTTTTCGGTCCCTCGGTTAACCGTTGGAGTATCAAACGAAGTCCAAATGACCCGAAACTTGACAGGCGGTCTACCGGTAGTAAACCAAGGACGCATGGAAAGTCTCGGCCCAATCCGGAAATGTTTAATCCCCACACACGAAAGAAAGCTAGAAATGGCCACCGGAGGAGAACGAAGCGCCCGAATGCAAAACGGACAACGGGGAAAATGCTCGAATGCGTGAGATGAACATGTATGCATATGCAATGCACGTGACGACATGATATGAGATGCACGAAAACAAAAACAACACACGGAGACAAAGACCCGAACCCGAGAATTAAATATAACTTAATGCCGGAAACGGCAAGAGTTGGAGTACAATTCGGGAAGGTTACATATGGGGCGTTACACCTTGTTTAAATAGAGGGCGGACGGTAGGTGCTTGGCCGGCATCTGGCCTCGTTTAAACTGAGGGCGGAGGGGAGGAGCTCGGCCGGTGTTGCATATGCATACATGAACGGACATGTGGCCGGAGTAGGTTTCTTGGTTTGCATGTTGGTTTAACGGAGGCGTTTGATGGATGCGAGGAGGCGTGTTCAGCCGGGCGTGCAGCGGGCGGCGCAATACTATTCTATTTGACAGCTACTAGTAAACCAGGACAATTCTCGATATAGCTTTAATGCAGACGAGGGATAGGGTAGCGGTTCCCAAAATGTTGAACGGCCAATGATTCATCATCCTTCAATTAGCATCCCGAGTGCATGAGGGAATTAATGGGAGGAGGACGGGGAAAAGAGGCGGCATGATGTGAAAGCAACGCAATTTGCACTCATATAAAGGAGCCCCTCCATTCCAATGCATCTACCACATTGTATGCACCTAAGCACCTACACTAAGCGCAAAAGTGCTCACTCCAGACCCATTGAGGCGATGCGCGCGAGCGGCCAGCGGCTGTGCCAGATGGTCCACGATGCCGACCTACGGCATGGCACCGAGGATCGTCTCCAGACGGTGTTGGTGACTAGCTGGTTCATGGCATCGTTGAATCCAGCTACGACTCTTAGTTGGACCAGATGTTTCTTGCCACCATCAACAAGTTCACCGTCGTGAAGAAGCTCGCGGACGACATCGCCGTACTCCTCCAGCCCGCGCGCGCGGGCTCCTCATTGCCTGCCACCCTAATTTGCCTCCATGGCGAGAACCTCTTTCAAGCACTGGTGGCCCTACGACTACCCGCCAACGCAATGAAGATTGTGCACCTGGAGATTGCGCTCCCCACGCGGCGCCTCGCCCTACAAAAATTCGTCAACCAACACATCCATGTGTATGAGCAAGTCGTGTACATAGGTATCTACAAGGCCGGTGAGGACGCTGCGATGTTGGCCTTCATCAACCGGCTGGAAGCATTGGACACCTTTGTTGAGAAGCACCTTGACCTCGCCACAAGAGTCGCCGCTCCTAAGCCACCGGTCGATGGCCCGACGCACTGAGTCAAGGAGGAGGAGGTCGTACGTTGATGGATGCATCTTTCTTCATGCCTCCTGTAATCACCACTACGATCACATCACCATGGCCTTAATTCTTATTGTGCTATTGCACTCTTGTTCCAGTCAATACTGACATGTGTGATCCCTTTGCTCACAATTGGAGGCAATTATATGTGTTACTATAACTAGTACTCCATCTGTCAATTTATAAGTTGTGCTTACCTTTTCCATCAACTTCATGCAACGCACGGGCATCTTGGTAGAAACACTACAACATGTCGAACTGCATGTGACCAAACTGACAATGCGCCAACCTAGCTACTACCCTGCTTATCTGGCGGAAAAAGCCCCGCCCTAGCATTTCCAATCGTTATTTCTATCTATCGACCGTGCCAAGGAGCAAAACCAAATGTTACAATTTATACATGTTTCTCTATCTCTACTCTTATAAAAAAACAGAGTTGGTGATCATGGTGTGCCTGCCATCCTGTAATATAGGTCATTCGATTTATATCTGATGGATAGGAAGGCAACTATGGCAATTTTGCAAAAATATACCCACACCCCTCTCCACATTTGCAAATAATGCCTTCCATCATTCATCTTTTATCCCACAAGATAAACTACTCATACAAATGCATCTTGATGTTCCATGCAACGCATGGGCATCTTGCTAGTCTCCTACAAAAGACTCAATTGGTGATGATAGTATGTCTGCCATCCATCATTTCTGACCATTAGATGTGCATCTAACGGTTGTGAGGTAAGTTGTGGCATTTTTGCAACAATAGCCCACTTCTCTGCTCCAATTTGCAAAAAAAACCTTATTATCTTGAAAGCAACCACATCCCTCCCCCACCTCTTCAAAATAGCCACAGAAATATTTTTTGAGTGAAAAGTATTATATTTTAGTGGTATATATGTATTTCAAAACAAGATTGTTTTCTTTCAAGTTTGTGAACAAATACTATTCTACTTTGGATCCATCACAACGCACGGTCACATTGCTAGTAATAGAAAAAGGCCCGCCGCGTTCGCATCACACCCCCACACGCCCGGGAATAGGGAGTACTCCATGGCCCGTCCAGCATGCCACATAGCTAGGGAAGGCATGTTGCCTAGCATTTTCACTTTCATGTGGGACCGTAGTTGAGCAAACCGACTATCGGCAAACCGCACCCCGCCCGCCGCGTTGGAAAATAGAAACGAGGAGGGGAAGATCTAGCTGTAGCACAGAAGCCAAGAAATTTGGTGTTAGATGGGGCTCGTTTATAGAGTAGGAGCACTCCGTACTGCTACTGCTACTAGTACGAAGTTTGTACTACAAGTAGTACTACCGCTATACAACTAGGTACGTGCACGGCACAGCATCGTAGGAACAAAAAATGGGAAGATCTTGTTTTGGCTGATTTATCTTTTTTTCAATCAATGTAGTATGAATAATATGATGTGGGGGGCAACAATGAAGCTTATGTGGCTTGGTTGCATGTCTAGGAAAGTCTAGAGAAATATAAATAGATAATGTGTTTAGAGTGCACTCCACTAAATAGATACTTTGGATCCATTGCAACGCACGTGCTGGCACATTGGTAGTAGTAAGTAACAAATTCCAGGTTTGGCACGAGTTCGTACTGTGGGAGCACCACAAGGCCTGGCACAGGAGTTACATTTCCCTCTAGGGGCCCACGGGACCGAGCTTTAGTGGATTAGTGCACCGGCCTTTGAGTCAATGACATGTGGACCTTAAATGCGGCAGGCCCACATGTCATTCTCATGAAAGCAGAGCGGCGGTGGGACAGAGAGGGGTGAGGCGCAGGTCGGCGGACGAGGCTTGCCTGCTCCCCTCCCATGCTCTGATCCGTACTCCCGCACCACTAATTTTCATCCAATGATGATAATAGATTTCCTCGTGTGGGTCATCTATAGCCTCAAAGAAAGGTAAACAAAGGCCGTATTTCTAGGAAATAATTTCCTGCATGAATCTGTACACGCATGCAAGATCGTTTCCTTTCCTTCTCATCCTCCTCCGGATCATCAACTGCGTTGACAATTCCGGTGCCAACGCCAGAGGGTTGCAACAGGTGCCTGCCTAAGCCATGTAGCATGGTGCGGCACCAGCGAGTATGGCCTCCTCCATTCCAACATCGGCGTCTGGGCCATGCATGTGCATCTGATCCCATAGTATTTTACCCACATGTTCGACTGCAGTACCACACCAATCTTCGATGAGACCATGGAGCTTGTGGCCAAGAAAAGTATCTGCCCAACCGACGCATGTTGAGGTGCTTGACTGTTATGATGTGCCGCACGACGTTTACTAGCTCGCGCTCCGGATGAGCGGCAGTGTGCTCCTCCCGATCATTAGTGGTGCGACGACAAGGATGGCCGGGTGGGAGCTCGGGCGGGAGCCAGTGATCTACCCGGGGCACATAACTCGACTTGGGCTGGAGATTCCGAATGCTTGCACCGTCCCGAGGATGTACCATTCAGTGACGAGGCTGGAATGCTGGATACGTATAGGCGTGTGCTCGTGGGTGGGAGCAACCTGCTCAATGGATACCGGTTTGCGAACGTGATGTACTCGACATGGTTGAGCCAGTGAGCTTGGAGGCGTTCCTGCCATCGTATGTTGACGCGCGGCTGAACGGCGTACGGCCACGAGCGAGCGTAGGTCGGCTACGGGGAGGCGGCATCGGTGTGGTTCAATATGCCCAGGTGGCCGTTATCGCGGCGGCATTCGCGACTCACTCGTTCGAGTTGAACCGGCCGATGGTGGCCTGGCCGTGGCGAGGGTGCCATAGCTGGACGTCGGGGTGTTATGAGGCGTATATGTCCATGGAAGGAAACTATGGCAATTTTGCAAAAAGATACCCACACCCATCTCCACATTTGCAAATGAGGCCTTCCCTCATTCAGCCTTTTGTCCCACAACATAAACTACTCATACAAATGCATCTTAATGTTCCATGCAACGCACAGGAATCTTGCTAGTAAGAAACAAATGTCGAATTTGGCACGAGTTCGTGCAGCGGTAGCGCCACAATGCCTGGCGCATGAGTTACATTTTCCTCTTGGGGCCCATGGGACTGAGCTCCAGTGGACCCGATAGGTGGCTGGTCCACATGTCATGCTCCCGAAGGCAGAGCGGCAGTGGGGCCGAGAGGGGTGAGCCGCAGGTCGGGGGACGTGTGGTGTCATGGGTTCGAGCGGCATCATGGGAATCGCATGTGGCTGTGGTAGAAACTTGATGCTCGCCGCATTTCAGCTGGCCCACATGTCATGCACACAAAGGCAGAGGGGCGGTGCGGTAGAGAGGGGTGAGGCGCACGTCGGGGGACGTGGTGCCGTGGGTTGGAGTGACATCATTGGAATCGCGAGTGGCAGTCTATAAAACATGATGCTCTCCGTAGTTCAACTTCCATGGACAAGTTGTCATGTCTACTAACACATGCATTGCATACCGATCACTGGAAGGAGTAGTAGAGAAAGCTAGGTGGATAAATAGTCAAGCAGGCCTACGCTGCTACTTGTTCCAAAGACATGCACACCATCGAAATAGTCCATCTATATCAATATACACAGAGAGGAAATATTTTTTACAAGAGAGGAAATAGTTCGTCCATTCATAATGCCCTGCTGCTGGTGCAGCTTCTTCTTCTTATTCTTCTTCTTATTCTTCTTCTTCTTCTTCTCATTTTCTATAGGAGACGGCTTCACAACAAGCTCTTTGGACCTTGCAGCTATTTTAGAACTCACACGGGCATCGAGGGCAGCATATTTTATCCGCTCGTACGTGAAGGGATAATTCTCCCATCCAGACGACCTTAATGCCAGCGTATCGTCACCCTTGTGAAGATTTGTACCGAGCATAAAATTTGCTACGTCGAATAGGGATGGTGTCTGTTTATCACAATCTTCTACAGGAATTTTGATTCTGGTTTGTAGGTCAGCGATGCTTTTCAAATTAAGGTTGTACGACGCCATCTTCTGCATGTCCCCTTCGATGACGACCTCACAGAAGTATATATCCTCTCTAGATAAGAAATCATGGAGCTCACCTGGTATGAAGGGCGCGTGTATGATGTGGTACACCAAAACATCATCTTCGAGGCACAACTGAAGGACGGCGACAAGTTGGGTCTTCCCAATGGCACGCTCCATGTACTCTGCATCGAGACTGATGACCTTCATCTCTACCTTTTGGAGGGAGTTGGATACATTGTTGATCAACTTCCGGATAACCCTTGGGTGGTCAGCGACGGTGGCAACTATGCTCAATAAGCCTTTGACGAGGAAACGTTGGATGCTAAAAACCTGCATCTGGATCTCTTTCTCCATTTGGAACCGCTGGACCAGAGGGCTATGGTTTGGAGAATTTGGATTATATGGATAGTCTAACTGAAGAAGATGATTATTTAAAGGGGCTATAGAATTACTCCAGGAGTGTGTGAAGAGGTTAAAATAATGTGAATGTAGTGGGGTTTGGATGCAAATGAAGATGAAGGAGAGGTGAAGAAGCCGAGGAAAATCGGTTCTCGACGGAGAAGTAAATGGGAGAAGTGGCCTGTAGGTAGTTGATTAGACCGCTAGGTAGACTAAACGAAAAGGCTATGCAGGTAGACTGAGGAGTGGTATGATACGTCCATTTTGGATCATGCTTTTATATCGATATTTATTGCATTATGGGCTGTTATTACACATTATGTCACAATACTTATGCCTATTCTCTCTTAATTTACAAGGTTTACATAAAGAGGGAGAATGCCTGCAGCTGGGATTCTGGGCTGGAAAAGGATCAAATATTAGAGAACTATTCTTCACAACTCCAAAAGTCCTGAAACTTCACGGAAGATGTTTTCCAAATATATAAAAAATACTGAGAGCAAGAACTTCACCAGGGGGCCACACCCTGCCTACGAGGGTGGGGGCGCGCCCTACCCCCCTAGGCGCGCCCCTACCTCGTGGGCCCCCTGGTGGCCCTCCGGTGGCCATCTTCTGCTATATGGAGTCTTTCGATGGGAAAAAATCATAAGCCATCTTCTCGGACGAAACTCCGCCACCATGAGGCGGAACCTTGGCGGAACCATTCTAGGGCTCTGGCAGAGCTGTTCTGCCGGGGAAACTTCCCTCCCGGAGGGGGAAATCATCGCCATCGTCATCGCCAATGCTCCTCTCGTCGGGAGAGGGCAATCTCCATCAACATCTTCATCAGCACAATCTCCTCTCAAAACCCTAGTTCATCTCTTGTATCCAATTATTGTCTCCAAGTCCGGGATTGGTGCTAGTAGGTTGCTAGTAGTGTTAATTACTCTTTGTAGTTGATGCTAGTTGGTTTAATTGGTGGAAGATCATATGTTTAGATCCTATATGCATATTAATACCCCTCTGATTATGAACATGTTTATGCTTCGTGAGTAATTACTTTTGTTCCTGGGGACATGGGAGAAGTCTTGCTATTAGTAGTCATGTGAATTTGGTATCCGTTCGATATTTTGATGAGATGTATGTTGTCTCTCCTCTAGTGGTATTATGTGAACGTCTGCTACATGACACTTCACCATTATTTGGGCCTAGAGGAAGGCATTGGGAAGTAATAAGTAGATGATGGGTTGCTAGAGTGACAGAATCTTAAACCCTAGATTATGCGTTCTTCATAAGGGGCTGACTTGGATCCATATGTTTCATGCTATGGTTAGGTTTACCTTAATACTTTTGTTGTAGTTGCGATGCTTGCAATAGAGGTTAATCATAAGTGGGATGCTTGTCCAAGTAAGGGCAGTACCCAAGCACCGGTCCACCCACATACCAAATTATCAAAGTACCGAACGCGAATCATATGAACGTGATGAAAACTAGTTTGACGATATTCCCATGTGTCCTCGGGAGCGCTTTACATCATATACGAGTTTGTCCAGGCTTATCCTTTGCTACAAAAAGGATTGGGCCACCTTGCTGCACTTTATTTACTTTTGTTTCTTGTTGCTCGTTACAAATTATCTTATCACAAAACTATCTATTACCACTTATTTCAGTACTTGCAGAGAATACCTTGCTGGAAACTGCTGATAATTTCCTTCTGCTCCTCGTTGGGTTCAACACTCTTACTTATCGAAAGGACTATGATAGATCCCCTATACTTGTGGGTCATCAAGACTCTTTTCTGGCACCGTTGCCGGGGAGTGAAGCGCCTTTGGTAGGTGGAAATTGGTAAGGAAAAATTCATATAGTGTGCTGAAATTTACTGTCACCTGTTACCATGGAAAGTAATCCTCTGAGGGGCTTGTTCGGGGTATGTTCACCTCAACCAGTAGAGCAAAGAGTTGCTCTTCAACCTACTGAAAATGAAAATGAAAATGAAAATGCTTGCTTTGAAGTTCCTTCGGGTATGATAGAAAAACTGCTAGCTAATCCTTTTTTAGGAGATGGAACAAAACATCTTGATGAACATCTGATATATGTGGATGAAGTTTGTGGATTATTTAAGCTTGCAGGTGTACCCGGAGATGTTGTTAAGAAGAAGGTCTTCCCTTTATCTTTGAGGGGAGATGCATCGACATGGTATAGGCTATGTAATGATATGAGGTCTTGGAATTACAAACGATTGAAATTGGAATTTCATCAGAAGTTTTATCCTATGCATCTTGTTCATCGTGATCGCAATTATATATATAATTGTTGGCCTCGTGAAGGAGAAATCATCGCTCAAGCTTGGGGGAGGCTTAAATCAATGTTATATTCATGCCCCAATCATGAGCTCTCAAGAGAAATGATTATTCAAAAAATTTATGCTCCGCATTCTGGTAACAATCACACCATGCTTGATACTTCTTGTGCTGGCTCTTTTATGATGAAGACTATTGAATTCAAATGGGATTTATTGGAAAGAATTAAATGCAACTCTGAAGATTGGGACCTCGACAATGGTAAGGAGTCAGGTATGACACCTAGTTTTGATTGTGTTAAATCTTTTATGGATACTGATATTTGCCGTAAATTTAGCAGTAAATATGGACTTGACTCTGAGATAGTAGCTTCTTTCTATGAATCTTTTGCTACTTATGTTGATCTCCCCAAGGAGAAGTGGTTTAAATATCATCCTCCCATAGAAGTAAAAGTAGCTGCACCTATTAAAGTTGAAGAAAAGATTGTCACATATAATGATCTTATTGTTCCTACTTCTTATGTTGAGAAAGCACCTTTCCCTGTTAGGATAAAGGATCATGCTAAAGCTTCAACTGTAGTTCATAAAAGCAATATTAAAACATATACACCTCCTAAGCAAGTTAAAGTTGAACCTAATATTGCTATCGTTAAAGATCTCTTGTCTGATAATATTGATGGGCATGTTATTTATTTCTGTGATTAAACTGCTAGAATTGCTAAACCCCGTGATAAACATAAACCTAGACCTATGGTAGGCATGCCTGTTATTTTTGTTAAAATAGGAGATCATTGTTATCATGGCTTATGTGATATGGGTGCTAGTGCAATACCTTATTCCTTATACAAAGAAGTTATGCATGATATTGCACCTGCTGAGATGGAAGATATTGATGTCACAATTAAACTTGCCAATAGAGATACTATTTCACCAATGGGAATTGTTAGAGATGTTGAAGTCTTGTGTGGGAAAACTAAATATCCTGCTGATTTTCTTGTTCTTGGTTCCCCACAAGATAGCTTTTGTCCCATTATATTTGGTAGACCCTTCTTAAATACTGTTAATGCTACCATAGATTGCAAAAGAGATGTTGTTACTATCAGTTTAGATGATATGACTCATGAATTTAATTTTTCTAAATTTAGTAGACAACACCGTGAAGAAGAATTACCTAGTAAGGATGAAATTATTGGTCTTGCTTCTATTGCCGTACCTCCTAGTGATCCTTTAGAACAATATTTGCTAGGCCAGGAAAATGATATGTTTATGAATGAAAGAAGGGAATTAGATGAAGTATTGTTTAAACAGGAGCCTATTCTGAAAAACAATTTACCCGTTGAAAATCCTAGGGGATCCTCCTCCACCCAAGGGTGATCCCGTGTTTGAGCTTAAACCATTACCTGATACTCTTAAATATGCTTATCTTGATGAGAAAAATATATATCCTATTATTATTAGTGCTAACCTTTCAGAGCATGAGGAAGAGATATTATTGAAAACTCTGAAGAAGCACCGCACTGCTATTAGGTACACTCTTGATGATCTTAAGGGCATTAGTCCCACTCTATGTCAACATAAAATTAATTTGGAGAAGATGCTAAACCAGTTTGTGATCATCAACGCCGGATGAATCCTAAAATGAAAGAAGTGGTAGGAAAGGAGATACTAAAGCTCCTTGAGATAGGTATAATTTATCCCGTTGCTGATAGTCAATGGGTAAGCCCTGTCCATTATGTCCCTAAAAAGGGAGTATTACTGTTGTTCCTAATGATAAAGACGAATTGATTCCTCAAAGAATTATTACAGGTTATAGGATGGTAATTGATTTCCGCAAATTAAATAAGGCTACTAAAAAGGATAATTACCCCTTACCTTTTATCGATCAAATGCTAGAAAGATTGTCCAACATACACATTTTTGCTTTCTAGATGGTTATTCTGGTTTCTCTCAAATACTTGTGTCAGCCAAAGATGAATCAAAGACTACTTTTACATGCCCTTTTGGTACTTTTGCTTATATAGGTATGCCTTTTGGTTTTTGTAATGCACCTGCTACCTTTCAAAGATGCATGATGGCTATATTCTCTGACTTTTGTGAAAAGATTTGTGAGGTTTTCAAGGACGAATTTTCCGTCTATGGATCTTCTTTTGATCATTGCTTGAGCAACCTTGATCGAGTTTTGCAGAGATGTGAAGAAAATAATCTTGTCTTGAATTGGGAAAAGTGCCACTTTATGGTGAACGAAGGTATTGTCTTGGGTCATAAAGTTTCTGAAAGAAGTATTGAAGTTGATAAAGCCAAGGTTGACGCTATTGAAAAGATGCAATGTCCCAAGGACATCAAAGGTATAAGAAGTTTCCTTGGTCATGCCGATTTTTATAGGAGGTTCATTAAGGACTTCTCAAAAATTTCTCGGCCTCTGACTAATTTATTACAAAAATATATACCATTTGTCTTTGATGATGATTGTGTAGAAGCATTTGAAATACTTAAGAAAGCATTGATCTCTGCACCTATTTTCCAGCCACCTGATTGGAATTTACCCTTTGAAATTGTGTGCGATGCTAGTGATTATGCTGTAGGTGCTGTTCTAGGACAAAGAGTTGATAAGAAATTAAATGTTATTCAATATGCTAGTAAAACTCTAGATAATGCTCAAAGAAATTATGCTACTACTGAAAAAGAATTCTTAGGAGTTGTATTTGCTTGTGATAAGTTTAGACCTTATATTGTTGATTCTAAAGTAACTATTCACACTGATCATGCTGCTATTAAATATCTTATGGAAAAGAAAGATGCTAAGCCTAGACTTATTAGATGGGTTCTCTTGCTACAAGAATTTGATTTGCATATTGTTGATAGAAAAGGAGCTGAGAACCCCGTTGCAGACAACTTGTCTAGGTTAGAAAATGTGCTTGATGACCCACTACCTATTGATGATAGCTTTCCTGATGAGCAATTAAATGTCATAAATACTTCTCATACTGCTCCATGGTATGCTGATTATGCGAATTACATTGTTGCTAAGTTTGTACCACCTAGTTTCACATACCAGCAAAAGAAAAAGTTCTTCTATGATTTGAGGCATTACTTTTGGGATGACCCACATCTTTATAAAGAAGGAGTAGATGGTGTTATTAGACGTTGTGTACCTGAGCATGAACAGGAACAGATCCTATGCAAGTGTCACTCCGAAGCTTATGGAGGACACCATGCTGGAGATAGAACTACACATAAGGTACTGCAATCTGGTTTTTATTGGCCTACTCTCTTCAAGGATGCCCGTAAGTTCGTCTTATCTTGTGATGAATGCCAAAGAATTGGTAATATTAGTAGACGTCAAGAAATGCCTATGAATTATTCACTTGTTATTGAACCATTTGACATTTGGGGCTTTGACTATATGGGACCCTTTCCTTCCTCTAATGGATATACACATATTTTAGTTGCTGTTGATTACGTTACTATGTGGGTAGAAGCTATTCCAACTAGTAGTGCTGATCATAACACTTCTATTAAAATGCTTAAAGAAGTTATTTTTCCCAGATTTGGAGTCCCTAGATACTTAATGACTGATGGTGGTTCACATTTTATTCATGGTGCTTTCCGTAAAATGCTTGCTAAATATGATGTTAATCATAGAATTGCATCTCCTTATCACCCTCAGTCTAGTGGTCAAGTAGAATTGAGTAATAGAGAACTCAAATTAATTTTGCAAAAGACTGTTAATAGGTCTAGAAAGAATTGGTCCATGAAACTTGATGATGCATTATGGGCCTATAGAACTGCATATAAAAAATCCTATGGGTATGTCTCCGTATAAAATGGTCTATGGAAAAGCATGTCACTTACCTCTTGAAGTAGAACACAAGTCTTATTGGGCTATTAAAGAAATTAATTATGATTTTAAACTTGCCGGTGAGAAGAGGTTATTTGATATTAGCTCACTTGATGAATGGATAACCCAAGCCTACGAAAATGCCAAGTTGTTTAAAGAAAAAGTTAAAAGATGGCATGACAAAAGGATACAAAAGCTTGAGTTTAATGTAGGTGATTATGTATTGCTATACAACTCTTGTTTAAGATTTTTTGCAGGAAAACTTCTCTCTAAATGGGAAGGCCCTTACGTTATCGAGGAGGTCTACCGTTCTGGTGCCATAAAAATCAACAACTTCGCAGGCACAAATCCGAAGGTGGTGAACGGTCAAAGAATCAAACACTATATCTCATGTAATCCCATAAGTGTTGAAACCAATGTTATTGAAACCGTAACCCCGGAGGAATACATAAGGGACACTTTCCGGAACATTTTAGACTCCGAAAAGGAATAGGTATGTGGTACGGTAAGTAAACCGACTCCAAAACAATTTTTAAGGCAATATTTCTCCGTTTTGGAATATTTAGAAAAATAGAAAAATAAGCAGTAGTCCTGGAAGGACACGAGGGCTCCACAAGGGTGGAGGGCGTGCCCTACCCTACTGGGCGCGCCCCCCTACCTCGTGGGCACCTCGTGTGCTCTCTGGACTCCGTTTTCGTACACAACACATATTTTGGTCGGTAAAAATTCATTATATAACCTCCCGGGGGTTTTGACTCCCGTATCACGCAAAAATCTCATGTCTTTGTTTCGAGCTATTTTCTGTCAGGGTTGTCAAGGCCAGGCACTATGTCGTCTCCCTCCTCCTCCAACCATGAGGGCAACAATGCTTGGCTAATGAAGAGAGAGCTGAAGAGAGAAGAACCATGAGATCAACAAGGATGAAGGGATCAAGAAGGCCATGGAGGACCAAGTTCCAGCAACAGAAGACAACCTTCAACTGGATCACAATCTTCTTACCCCAACAGAAATCGAAGCTTTCAAGATGATTGAGTTGGCTCATATACAAAATAAGTATCTCACACATGAAAATATTTTGTTGAAGGAGCATATCATCGCACTCAAGGGCATTATCCGCAAGTTAGAAGACCTCCTACGCTCGATGTGCGACTATCCATCATCAACAACTCCACCTTCTTCACCAACAAAGGATACATAATCACCTGGGTATGGGCACTCCACTTGGCAACTGCCAAGCTTGGGGGAGTGCCCTGGTATCGTATCACCATCACTTTTATCATTACCGTTTTTCTTAGTTCGATCCTTTTGGTAATATCTTGGTCTAGTAGAATAAAAGTTCTTATTGTGATCTAGTTGTGAGTTTTGCTTTATTATCATTCTATGTAATCGAGTCCGTGAGCTATATAATAAAGATTAGTGTTGAATCAAGGGCTTGATTATTTTGCCATGATCCTAAATGAATAAAAGAAAAGAGAAAAAAATAAATAAAGAGATCATGTGAGTCTTATGGAGAGTAATGAGCTCACATAGAAAGAGAATGATGAATAAAAGTTGTTGAGGGTTGACAAACATAGTTTTGGTCATCGTTGCAATTAATAGGAAGTAATAAAGAAAGAGAGGTCTTCACATATAAATATACTATCTTAGACATCTTTTATGATTGTGAGCACTCATTAAAATATGACATGCTAAAGAGTTGACATTGGACAAGAAAGACAATGTAATGGGTTATGTTTTCTCACATCTGAGATGAATTATATTGTCTTGGATCTTCCAACATGATGAGATTGCCTTTCCCCCTCATGCTAGCCAAATTCATTGCACCAAGTAGAGATACTACTTGTGCTTCCAAACACCCTCAAACCGGTCTTGCCATAAGAGTCCACCATATCTACATATGGATTGAGTAAGATCCATCAAGTAAGTTGTCATCGGTGCAAGCAATAAAAATTGCTCTCTAAATATGTATGATTGATTGGTGTGGAGGAAATAAGATTTATACGATCGTGTGATATGGAAGTAATAAAAGCGACGGACTGCATAATAAAGGTCCATATCACAAGGGGCAATATAAAGTGACGTTCTTTCGCATTAAGATTTCATGCATCCAACCATAGAAGCGCATGACAACCTCTGCTTCCCTCTGCGAAGGGCCTATCTTTTACTTTTATCTCCTACAGTGCATAAGAGTCATGGTGATTTTCGCCCTTCCTTCTTACACTTTATCCTTTGGCAAGCACAATATGTTGGAAAGATCCTGGTATATATGGCTAATTGGATGTGAGTTTTCATGAACTATTACTGTTGACATTACCCTTGAGGTAAAACGTTGGGAGGCAAAACTATAAGCCCCTCTCTGTCTCTGTGTCTGATTAAAACTCCATACCCATAAGTATTGCGTGAGTGTCAGCAATTGTGAAAGATTATATGATAGTTGAGTATGTGGACTTGCTGAAAATCTCTTATACATTGACTCTTTCCTATGTTATGATAAATTGAAATTGCTTCAATGACAGAGATTGTACTTTGTTAGTTTTCCATGAACTTTACGATTCATACTTGATATTGTGATTGAATTATTACTCTAGCATTAGATATCATATGACAAGAATTATATAAGTTGTTGTTCTAAGAATGATCATGATGCCCTGATGTCCGTATTTTATTTTTATCGACACCTCTATCTCTAAACATGTGGACATATTTTTCGATTTCGGCTTTTCGCTTGAGGACAAGCGAGGTCTAAGCTTGGGGGAGTTGATATGTCCAGTTTGCATCATGCTTTAATATCAATATTTATTGCATTATGGGCTGTTATTACACATTATGTCACAATACTTATGCCTATTCTTTCTTAATTTACAAGGTTTACATAAAGAGGGAGAATGCCGGCTGCTGGAATTCTTGGCTGGAAAAGGAGCAAATATTAGAGACCTATTCTGCACAACTCCAACAGTCTTGAAACTTCACGGAAGATGTTTTACAAATATATAAAAAATACTGAGAGCAAGAACTTCACCAGGGGGGCCACACCCTGCCCACGAGGGTGGGGGGCGCGCCATCTTCAGCTATATGGAGTCTTTCGATTGGAAAAATCAGAAGCCATCTTCTCGGACGAAACTCCACCGCCATGAGGCGGAACCAATCTAGGTCTCTGGCGGAGCTATTCTGCCGGGGAAACTTCCCTCCCGGAGAGGGGAAACATCGCCATCGTCATCACCAATGCTCCTCTCATCGGGAGAGGGCAATCTCCATCAACATCTTCATCAGCACCATCTCCTCTCAAAACCCTAGTTCATCTCTTATATCCAATTCTTGTCTCCAAGTCCGGGATTGGTGCTAGTAGGTTGCTAGTAGTGTTAATTAATCCTTGTAGTTGATGCTAGTTGGTTTAATTGGTGGAAGATCATATGTTCAGATCCTATATGCATATTAATACCCCTCTGATTATGAACATGTTTATGCTTTGTGAGTAGTTACTTTTGTTCCTGAGGACATGGGAGAAGTCTTGCTATTAGTAGTCATGTGAATTTGGTATTCGTTCGATATTTTGTTGAGATGTATGTTGTCTCTCCTCTAGTGGTGTTATGTGAACGTCGACTACATGACACTTCACCATTATTTGGGCCTAGAGGAAGGCATTGGGAAGTAATAATTATATGATGGGTTAGGTTTACCTTAATACTTTTGTTGTAGTTGCGGATGCTTGCAATAGAGGTTAATCATAAGTGGGATGCTTATCCAAGTAAGGGCAGTACCCAAGAACTGGTCCACCCACATACCAAATTATCAAAGTACCAAACACGAATCAGAAGAATGTGATGAAAACTAGTTTGACGATATTCACATGTGTCCTCAGGAGCGCTTTATATCATATAAGAGTTTGTCCAGGCCTGTCCTTTGCTACAAAAAGGATTGGGCCACCTTGTTGCACTTTATTTACTTTTCTTACTTGTTGCTCATTAGAAATTATCTTATCACAAAACTATCTGTTACCACTTATTTCAGTACTTGCAGAGCATACCTTGCTGGAAACCGCTTATCATTTCCTTCTGCTCCTCGTTGGGTTCGACACTCTTACTTATCGGAAGGACTATGATAGATCCCCTATACTTGTGGGTCATCATGGTACCTGTCCGTGTATGTGCTCATCCTTCTAGCGTTACATGCGCCACTTGCTAGTTGAGGTCACTCTTTCGAATCACCATGGCGAGACATTCTATGATTCCTTTTTATTTCCGCTCCCCTCCTGACAGGTGGGACTTATGCAAACATATATAAAAATGTGGCATAGCTAGTTCGAATTGATATTGGCACGTGCGTGGGAGACACAACATTCTTTGGTTAAGGAATATGCGGTTATCCTCAAAAAAGAAAAAAGAAAAACCTTCTTCGCGCTTACACATGCACGAGAATTAGGTTCTGCTTGCAATATGGGTGATACTTGGAGGATGAAGTGAACCCAGAGGCATGCTAGCATGGGAGTCCTATTTTCGGCATGCAGTACAACTCCGTATGTTCCTACTAGTAGTAGTACAACTGTGGTACACTTGATGGTCAAAATATTATTTATCCGGTCCTCACAGTGAAGTGACAAGACCCTGCACCCGAGGTGACACTAGTCCAGGTGTTGTGTTCGGGTTACCATAGTCAGCCTCACCTTGTGCACCGTGCAGTCACTGTCACCGCCACCGTATAGCATGCCTCGCCTCATCTCCCTCTCCCCTAGCACCACTCCATCTCCATTTCCGTCTTGTGAGAGATCCCGAGGTCACTCTTAATCATCTCACTATGCCCCTGCGTACCGTCGCCTCACTTGCCTCCCCCAGTACCACTATTCCCCCGCTAGTCGCTCCAGCACCAAGAGCCTTCTCCCCGTAAATCAAGCCCCCCAAAACCCCACCTTCCAAACTCCACCATGGTCGAATGCGAACCGCGCAACATCCATATGAGCTGCGATTGGAGCAAGGTCCCAGTGACATCCTCGACCTTGGTTGTTCGTGTATGGATATGTTGAGCGTCGTGCAGCTGGCTGCATGCTCGAGGGACATGCACACGGCCATTGTCGAAGAGAGGCCTAAGCTTTTCAAGACACCCTGCTTGCTGCTATCCGATCATGTGAGATTTTCTCACCATGATACAGAGGCGTACATGACGCCCCTCGACTTCAATCTGACCTCCATTAGCCGAAACTTCTTTGCAGGTATGTAGTGGGTCGCCATGCATCATTTCCCTTGATTTCGATCCAATCACCATCAGCCGAAACTTCTTGGCAGGTATGTACTAGTTCGGCATGAACTCCCACTGGATGGCTGCCATCAGAGAAGACGGTAAAAAGTTGGTGCTCGTGAACTTCCAGACCTCCCATGAGATTATCCTTCCTCCGTTGGATTATATAGGGTCTTACCATCACGGTCCAAGTCATCTAGATTACCACATCAGTTAGGCGGACCTTGTTTTCCAGAAGATTGTAATCTGCCAAGTGCCCACACGTGATGTAGATTACGCGAACTTCAAGCTAATTGCCTTGTTCGACCGCAGACTCGCCTATCTTTCTGTCGGTGCCTTCTTTAGCTAGAGACAACTCACCTCGCAGTGGATCGTAAAAGTAGATACAGACTTGTGTGATGTTATTGAACACAATGGCATCATCTACGCAGTTGACAAAGCAGATGGCGCCACATATTGCTAGGACGATGCATGTAAGTTGTTTCCGTCTGATGTTAATGATAACGCCATGACACCGCTTGAACTTTTTGTAATGATTGGCATATCCCTGTTTGAGAAAAATTTGAGTAGAACCATGGCAATGTATTAGAGATGCCGTAAATCAGCTATATTTGGAATGAGTTCATTCATGCGATTGTGACCATGTCATTACAACCAATTTGTACCCCCCAATAATCAAATGGTTAGGAAGATATTGATATTCTCCTTATTTTACAGTAGTGCAATGGAGAACTCTATATTTGGAAGTAGTGCAATCCTGTAATGCTTACCATGTGTACATACCTATATTCGCCCTTCAGCAATCAATGGCTAGAATAATATCCTCACAAAAAATTTGCCCACAAAACATGATTATATAACAATGCATGGTGTGTTAGTTTCCTTGAAGAATTTGTTTGTGAGGAGAAAACATGATTACATAACATGCATGACATGGTAGTTTCCTGCGAATAATCAATTGCGAGATAACATGAGTATAACCATGCATGGCACTTCTATATTTTCGAACCCAGTATACATTTCCCTGTATTTTCTTCTCAGTTCCAATAGGGACATATCAATGATGTTTCTTGCATTATCCTACTCATACTCTAAACAATGTTGATCTTACATTAACAATGCCTGTCCTTTTTGATATGATGCAGTGTCCCTACAGTTACTGCCCTTTGTAATCACACCACCTTTGCCAAAAAAGGGAAGCACAACTAGTTCCTCGCTCGATCAGATGACGACAAAAGACTATTGATCATTCGCACACATGAGCCAAAAAAGTTATATTGCATAAAACCCACTGTATTCAAGCAACATGAAATACGTGAGTATCCGGACAGTGGCTGTTATGTCTATGAGCAGGATACCGGCTTGTTGGGGCCTTCAGGATTTTTGAGTTGGAGGCGGGTAAACAGCCTTGCACTAGTAGAAAAACGGTCAAACGTGAAGCACATTAGTGCCGGTTTGTATTTGAGCCGGCACTAATGTGTACATTAGTGCCGGTTCGTGGCGGCGATCAATAGTACCGGTTCATGGCGAACCTTTAGTACCGGTTCATGCCACGAACTGGTACTAAAGAGGCTGTGTCATCCTGCGGTCATGCTATGGCCCCACCATCACCATTTAGTGCCGGTTCGTACCACGAACTGGTACTAATGAGGTTATGGCAAGCTGTTTTTAGTCCCACCTCGCCAAGAGAGAGGCAGTATGAGCGGTTTATAAGCCGTGAGTGCACAGACAATGATGAAGAGTTGCAATGCTCACCTACATGTTGATTAGCTTCAAGCCTTGCGGAATAGCATAGATTGGACTGAGCTATGTGCAGTGGCTTAGTGCAATCTACACTATTCCGAATGGCTTCAAGCAAATTAACCAGCATTGCACCTCTTTTTTATTTTTAATAACTTATTTAAACTCCGGACTTCTTTTGTGTTCAGTATGCAGCATTTAAAACTTGTTATGCCTCAAGGTTGTTGTGGTTTGGAAATTATGGATTTGACAACCATGAATCATAAATTTTTGTGTAAGTGACTTGGGAAACTCAAGTTTGGCAAACTCTATTGACTAGTAGAAAAACGGTCAAATGTGAAGCACATTATAGTGCCGGTTTGAATTTGAGCCGGCACGAATGTGACCATTAGTGCCGATTCCAGCGGCTAGGCGGGCTGCTACCATTAGTACCGGTTCGTTGCCAATCTTTAGCACCGGTTCGTGGCACGAACCGATACTAATGTGCATCCCACCAATCAGGAAGAATCACACGGATCGTGTGTTTCTTTCTAGCTCTTGCGAGTCGTTGGATCAAGGGTGTGTTTCTTCCTAGCTCATGTGAGTCGTTGGATCGAAACTACCACAATCACTTTGTGAGCCAGACGACCCTATATATAGCCCATCTCTGGCCTTCCCTGCATAAGTCTTTCAATTCATCGACTACATACATCTACCAGTTCATCGACTGCATACATCTACCAGTTCATCGACTGAATACAAATCATTCAGATTCGCCATCATACGCCCAACCGTGCATTTGATATGCATATATATGCATCACGAGCCACGGTAGGGCTGTATGATGGCGATACCGATTGGTTTGTTCTAGATCCGACATAAAAGGTTTGATACAACTTATTTTTTGTGACATAAGATCTAACATTGTTGCTTCTAGTAGTTCTCTTGATTCCACTAATGATTCTCTTAGCCAAGTTACACTTGAGCAAGAAAATAGCTTATTGAAGGGAATTATAGAGACAGGAGTGTACAAAAGCCTTGCCGGGAGTATGCAATTCGAGGAAATTGTGCGCAAGCAAGGAAGGCACCGGAAGAATCAAGGTGTTGGTTTTGAACGAAAGTTCAATGCCAATGGAGTTGAGTGGGAAGATCAATACCCCAAGACAAAGTTTGTTCCTCAACAAGAGAAGTATCCTACTTCCTTCAAGGGGACACAAGCTCAAGATGATCTTCCACCACAAGTCTACAAGCAAAAAGGCAAGGACAAGCTTCAAGAGGAAATTGATGAGGTTATGGCAAGTTGTTTTTAGTCCCACCTCGCCAAGAGAGAGGCAGTATGAGCGGTTTATAAGCCGTGAGTGCACAGACAATGACGAAGAGTTGCAATGCTCATCTACATGTTGATTAGCTTCAAACCTTGCGGAATAGCATAGATTGCACTGAGCTATGTGCAGTGCACTCTACACTATTCCGAATGGCTTGAAGCAAATTAACCAGCATTGCACCTCTTTTACATGGCCACTTCAATGTTTTTTAAACTTATTTGAACTCCAGACTTCTTTTGTGTTCAGTATGCAGCATTTAAAGCCACGTCATCAATTTCCAACATGTTCTGACATCATTTGTTGTTTTTCGGTCATTTACCTAATTGTTTAGAGAGCTAAATGACCGTGAAATTGAAAATCACTACAAAATGAATCCTGAAAATGTTGAAACTTGGCACGGTATCATCGTATCACCCGCATAGCATGCGCGAAAGAGTAGAGAGGGTCACGGCAAAAAACTGGACGCACTTCATGTACAAACTGGACAAACTCTTTCCGAGTATCAGGGTTTCGGACGAGAACTCATCTGTTACATGGCCACTTCAATGTTTTTTAAACTTATTTGAACTCCGGACTTCTTTTGTGTTCAGTATGCAACATTTAAAGCGACGTCATCAATTTCCAACATGTTCTGACATCATTTGTTGTTTTTCAGTCATTTAGCTAATTGTTTAGAGAGCTAAATGACCGTGAAATTGAAAATCACTACAAAATGAATCCTGAAAATGTTGAAACTTGGCATGGTATCATCGTATCATCCGCATAGCATGCGCGAAAGAGTAGAGAGGGTCACGGCAAATAAATAATGCAGAAAAGAAAAAACTATATAAAAAACTACTCAAAAATAAATAAAAGAAAATAAGTAATGCAGAAAAGAAAAAACTATATAAAAAATTTGTTGGCGCACTGCCCTGTGGGTCTACCAGACCTAGGGTGTGCAAATGCAGGCCTAGAAGGGCCAGCAGACTCACAGGGCAGCGCGCCCTAATTAATTAGGCCTAGAAGCCTGCTATATAGAGGAGTTCGAAGAGGTAGCCGCGGCTGGGTTTATAAACCAGTGCGGCTGCCCTTCGCCGGACGAGGTGGGACTAAATTTTGGAGTGGCAGCGCAAACTCTAAATACAGCAAAAAACAACTAAAAATAAATAAAACAAAATAAATAAAGCAGAAAAGAAAAAACTAAATGAAAAAAGCCCACCTACTGGGCCATAGCGGCCTGCATACGACTAGAAACCCAACCTGTTGTTGGGCCAGGATGCAGGCCCGCAAGCCCAATAGGCCCCATAGGGCAGAGTAGCAGAGGTAGGCCTAGAAGGCCTGCTTTAGAGAGGAGCTCGAGACAGCAGCGGCGGCGGGGCTTATAAGCAGGTGTGAGCGCCCTTCAGCTAGCGAGGTGGGACTAAATTTCTGCGCCCCTCGCCTGGCAGCGCACACCCTTTAGTACCGGTTGGAGCCACCAACCGGTACTAAAGGCCCCCCCTTTAGTACCGGTTGGTGGCTCCAACCAGTACTAAAAGCCTTCGTTTCCCGCCGCATGGCCTGGGGCAAATAGGCCTTTAGTACCGGTTGGAGCCACGAACCGGTACAAAAGGCCAATCCTATATATATAGCACTTACGAAAATTTCAGTTTCAACTCCGCACTTCGTCTCCAGCCTTCGCCGCGCGCGCCGCTCGATCCCGTCGTCGCTGCCCGTCGCCCGTACCATCGTCCGTCGTCATCGTCGCTGTCCCCGCCGCCGCCCGTCGTCGTCGTCACCTCGCGCTGCCGCCCCGAACGCCGCCGCCGTCTGTCATCATCGCCGCGGTCGTACGTCTCTCTCTCGCTCCCGCACACACATACACACACATACACACACACACACCGGCGCCCCCGCCCCGTACGCCGGCGCCCCCGCTCGTACGTACGGGGCGGCGGCATATGGGGCCGCACACACACACACATATACCACACACACATGCATACACACACACATACACACATAGGTACACACATATAGGTATATATACACACACATGCATACACACACACATACACACACCCAATTTTTTTTACTTATTTTCTGTTTTTAAAAAAAGTTAATTAGATGATCGAATGTTAGATTAATGTCGAATGTTAGATGAATTAGCTAGCTAGATAGAAAAATTGTCGAACTAGAGATTAGAACTAGTTGAATAATTAATATAACTAGTTTATTTTTAATAAGAAAATTTAGGTATATGAGATTAGAACTAGTTGAATAATTAATATAACTAGTTTATTTTTAATAAGGAAATTTAGGTATATGAGATTAGAACTAGTTGAATAATTAATATAACTAGTTTATTCTTAGTAAGAAAATTTAGGTATATGAGATTAGAACTAGTTGAATAATTAATATAACTAGTTTATTTTTAGTAAGAAAATTTAGGTATATGAGATTAGAACTAGTTGAATAATTAATATAACTAGTTTATTTTTAGTAAGAAAATTTAGGTATATGAGATTAGAACTAGTTGAATAATTAATATAACAAGTTTATTTTTAGTAAGAAAATTTAGGTATATGAGATTTGATGATCTAATTAAAATATTATTTGTTAATGAGTTTTTCTGTTTATTTAATTTTTTATATATTTTGAGTTTATATAAATGTTAGATTAATGTCGAATGTTAGATGAATTAGATAGAAAAGTTAAATATATAGTAATGTCAATTGAATATATAGTTAGATATATTAATGTCAAATGTTAGATGAATATATATTTGGCTAGATATAGGTGTTTAATGTTTCACCTATATGAACATAGGAAATGTCATCTGACGACGAAAAAGATTTTATTATGTGCGAACACTGTGAAGACCAGCGCGGCCTGTGCGACCAAAATTTCCTTGTTGATGGTAGGCGCTTCATCATCAAGCTGGATGAGACATTCGAAGTTGATACAGTAAGTCACTTTGTCAATTATTATTTGAATGCAAAACTTATGCTTCATTTGCTTCAACTTATAATTTTAAATTTTCACTATTCTACTAGCGCATCCCGTGCCATGCAAGAATTTTTGTCTTGGATAAGATAGGTTTCAGTGCTATAGATGATATGGAGGTAAAGAGAGTTTACTTGAAGACGCAGCATGGGTATACTTTCAACGTCAAATTATATAATGGAGACACATACACCCATTTTGAATGCAAAACTTGGCAAGCACTATGCAAGGCTTATGCATTTGAGCCTGATATGGTTATCACCATTGATATTCGTCAGGAAGATGATATTGAAGGTAATATAAACATCTGGGTCGATGTGCAAATGCCTCCAGTTCTACCATTTGGTGAGTTTTTCTCAACCATGCATGCATATGTTTATGTCTTTCATACAGTTTATTCAAAAATAGTTGACAACTATTTTCTATTGTCACCTTATTTCGGTTCAAGCAAACATGTCCGGCGCTTGGTAGACAGGACCTACTACTGCCCCGGGGCTCAACTAAACTGCGAGGAGATAAGTCATTATGTTTCATGGCTTGAGGATCTTAATACTGTCAAGACAAATTTTTTCCCTACACTTAGAAATGTTAGTACTCAAAACGTGCGACCAATGGTGATCGTATTGAACTACGGTCACATCTATAATCAAAAGATGGTAAGATTTTAAATATTTGTCCTTAATTAGTGCATCTTTTGCATACAATATTTTTGAAACTAAACTTTCATTGCTTAGTATATTAATTACTATACGATGTTGTTCAACAGGGACTTCCGATGACAGTTGTGCCTCAGTGGATCGAGACAAAAGGTCGCATGTCAATGGTTAGCTTACGACCAAGATTTCCTACATTGCACATGAGTGCATTCAGGATTTCTAAAAGCGAAGAATGCTTAATAGTGAAAGATTGGAGCAAAATTGTTAACGATCGCAGAGAAGTACTAGGGGGCAGTAAGGAGAAGCGCAACCCAAGAGTAGGAGACAGATTCATCTGCATGCTCCAGTATGATGAATCAGGAGAGCTATACACGTTCTATGCTATTCTACCTGAGAGGGAGCAGCAGGATCAGTAGCTACTCTTCATGCACTTAATTAGTACTTGTCTCATGGATCCGTGTCCTGAACTTCGATGTTGGTGATGATTATGTTGAACTTGATGATATCTCTTTGCTTCTGTTACAAAGTGAATGTTTCCTCTTTAAGCTAGCCAACGTTGATGATGAATTACATAGCTAGCGGTAATGACTATGATGATTAAATAGTGGTAATTAGATGACCACGATGATTTTTAGCTAGCTAGAGTTTATTTATTTATTAATATGCGATGATGATGATGATGATGATGACTACAACTCATTATAACGTAAAACAATCCTAAATTAAATTGATAACACAAATTTAATTGAAAAATACAAAATAAAACAAAAACCCACAACCATTTAGTACCGGTTGGTTTTACCAACCGGTACTAAAGGGATCCCGGCCCCCGGAGCTGGCTCGTGCCACGTGGTACCCCTTTAGCACCGGTTCGTGCTGAACCGGTACTAAAGGGAGAGGGCCTTTAGTGCCGAAATAATAGTGCCGGTTCCTAAACCGGCACTAAAGGGCCTTACGAACCGGTGCTATTGCCCGGTTTTCTACTAGTGTTGGTTCACACTCTATTTCTTGGACTCAATTATCCGATTAACCAGGAGATCACCGTTGGCAAGGACCTTGATGGCAGAGAGGCTCTATTTTCCATGGAAAACTGTGTCTACACAGCGAGCCCTAGGACTTCGGGAGCAAACTCCCCTAATTGTCAACGATACAGCCTGAAGTGAAAAGAAGATGAGAATGACAAAGGCATATGGATTAACTTTGACCCTTGGATGTCTCAAGTCTGACAGGAAGTGATGTGGTTCTAGCCTTCAGGTTGGTAGGTAATTGGGCTGTTGCATCGAAAGGGTGGATGTAACGCCCCGAGACCCATGTGCCAGGTGTCTTTCAGTTATTCGCTGGTGTTGCCATGTCATTCGCTTGCGTGTTGCATCTTGTCATGTCATCATGTGCATTGCATCACCATGTTTTCAAAACTTGCATCCGTCCCGGCCTCCCCGTTCCTTCCGTTGCCCGTTCTGAGTCCAACCACACTTGCACGAGCCCGCGGCACATCCGAAATATTATTTTATAAGTGGCCGGAAAAGGTTCTCCGATTGGGTTGAAAGTTGGAGTGTGGTCTTATTATAGTGTAGATAGACCATCTGTCAAGTTTCGCCACATTCGGAGTTCGTTTGATAGCCCAACCGTTAAACTTTAGCGGCATTATAGCCGGTCTTTTCGTCGGACGTTTTCGGTCTCCGGAAATCGTGCCGGGCTGCATCTCTCCCCTCTTCTCTCAGACCAACCCGCTCTCCACAATCCACCTAGGCCCATGCCTACCCCTCTTTGCACAGTGCATCGACCCCTCGCAATCTAGTCCGAAACTTCCCCGAACCCGACCCGGACTGTCGCCACCATTGTGTCCGGATCATCCCCAAACATCTACAAAATGTCATCGTTTTCTTATTTGGGCTCCCTAACTATTTTATCCGCGATCGTCCGATTGCAATCGTAGGGATGAGGTAGCCCCTAACCTAGCTTGTGAGGTATATATATACTCCACTCCTAGTCTATTTGGACAAACCCTAAAAATTAGGACCCTTGTCCCATCCCACCGCCGCCAGCATCTCCCACCTCAGGATCCTCCCCAAATCCAAAATCCTCCTCGAATTTCTAACCGGAACAACCCCCCTCGTAGCCGGCGACCACCTGCAGCAGGACGCTACGCGCCCCTGCCCCCCCGTCCCGCCGCCACATGGAGACGCCCCGCCATCTCCCTCGCTCTTGGATCTGGTGCCTCGCCGGAGCACTCTGTCCTCGTCAGGACCCCGTCGCCCTCCGCTGCTGCCTCCCCATCGCTGCTGCTTCGCTAGAGAACTAGGCCATGGCTTCCTCTGCTTTAGATCAAGGCGCCGGCTGGCGGATCCGCCCCCTCTCAGCGTTCACGACGGGATCCGGCCAATCTTCCCATGCTCCGCCGCCCCGGACCCGTTCCCGGCCGCCGCAGCCGTGCCTGTTCCAGCCTCTGCTTTGGACGGGAAGAGCGCGCCCTGCGCGTTGACCGCGGCCCCGCACCCTCTTGCTCGATCCAGACGGGATCGAGGAGCGGGATGAGCCCAGCACCGCGGCCTGCCTGCTGCAGGCCTCGATCGCCTCAAGCCCAGCCGCAGGCCAGGGCGAGGCCTGTCACATCCCTAGTTCTGGTATGGTCCTAGGCTTGCTTTGTGCATCATGGTTATATTTCAAATGAAATTGAAATGGGGAAGTTGCAAACCCTAGCACCAAAGCAATTCAAATAGGTTCAAATTAAAAGTGGAATTTCAATGAACCCAAAATGCTTTTCAAAAATGTTCATGGTCTTTGGAAAATGTTGGGAACAACAACCAGAGGTGATGCACATTTTTACTACACATTTTGGATTTTTGAATCAATGCCTAACTATTTGATTTGGAGCTATTTAAATTATATAAATATTTTAATGGCTCCAAAAATGTTGAGAATTGGTGAGGGCTCTGGAATATTATATCTAGATGCCACAAATATTTTCAGCATTTATGGAAATGGTCTAACATTTCTTTTAAATACAAAACAAATGTCAGAAATAGAAAAAGAAAACAGGAATTAAGGAAAACACTTACCTGACTTACCTGGCGCCCCACCACGGCCCAGCAGTGGCCCAGCCCACCAGGGGCAAGGTTGTCTTCAACCTTATGCCCACTGGCAGCCAGCGCACGCAGCCGACCGCGCCACCTCCTGCTTCGCCGTGTCGCGCTCCCCGTTGACCAAATCCCGCGCCTGGAGACGCCTCGAAGCCCCTCTCTCCTCTCCCTCTCTCGCAGCTCACTCTCCCTTCCCCTGCTCTCTCTGTAGCACGCCCGAACGGGTCCGTCGCCGCCGTTCGCTGCCACCGTGAGCACCGTGGTCTTCTCGCCCCTTCCCCGTGTCCAAAAGCTCCGTGACGACGCACAGCTCCTCCACGCGGAAGATCCCGAACCCAGGAGCACCGTGGTGACGCCTTCGAGCTCGTCTTCCACCTCGGGTGCCGCCGATCACCGCCGGCGATTCGCCGCCGTCCGTGCTTCCCCGAGCTCGTTGACCTTCCCTGCGTGATCCCCGTGAGCCCCTGAACTGATTCCCCCTCTCCGTTTTCCTGTACGGCCGCTTTAGCCGTCGCTCTGCCGGAGACCAAACCACGCCGCCACCCGAGCTTCTCGCCGCCGTGGCCACAGCCGTCGTAGCCTCCAACCGAGCACACCCATGTGCTCACCGTGCCGCGTAGGTGCCGTAGGAGCTAAGCACGCCACTCCCCAGCCACCGTAGCGTCGACCCCGAGCTCGCTCGAGCTCCGGCGACCGCCAAGGTCGATGCCGGTGACGACTCCGGCCACCCCAACCCCTCTCCCGTGCTCCCCTAGATGCGGCGCACGCCCAGCTCCACACCAAGCCTCTCCGCCGTCCTTTTGGTCGCCAGAGGGCGAAACCCGAGCCTCCGCCGTGCGTGCTATCACCGGCGACGAGCCGCCGGCGTGTTGGGCCTTTGACCAGGGGTTTGACCTCCCCTGGGTCAGTGACATGTGGGACCGGCCCTGTTTAGTTTTAGTTAGGATTAGTTTAACAACTAATTAATCCCTGTTTAGTTATTTGGGTCACTGACTAGCGGGCCCCGCCCAGTTAATTAGGACTAACTAACTTAGTTAGATGACTGGGTCACTGACCAGTGGGACCCACTGGTCAGGTTTGACCTGGTCAGCCCTGTTGACTCGCTTATGTCATGCTGACGTAGAGCTGACGCAATAATTGATTTCTGGTATTAATTTAAATCAGGAAATTCCAGAAATAGTTAAAACTTCTAAAAATCATAGTAATTCAACCGTAACTCCAAATCAAATAAATTATATATGAAAAATTATCAGAAAAATGCAAGGAATCCATATATGCTAGTTTCATGCATGAAAAACCAACTTATACTTGCTGTATATGTGAAAACATAATAATGGCATGTTATATACTTAATTTGGGTTTTGCATATGAACCCTTGGTTCATATGGACTTTAACCAAATTGATACTAGATGCATTAGGGCAAATCATAGCATCTTCGTAATGTCACCTTCATGCATCATATTGTTGCATATGGTTGTTTATTGATTTCCGGCACCGTTCCCTCTCGATAGGTTCTGCTCCGGAAGGTGTCCCGAGTACCTGTCTGAGGAGCAGTGCTTCTTCGTCGATCTATCAGGCAAGCAAACCCCCTTGAGCATCTCGATATAATCCCACTCTCTCGCTCCTGCTCCTTTTACTACATTAGGACAACAACGATTCAAACTGCTACTTTCTGCTGCGGTAGCTGAACCCATCCCTCTACATGACCTGTCATTGCCACAGTAAATAGTTGAAACCCACTAGCATGAGTAGGAGTTGCTTGAGCCTTGATGTGCCTGCTCATCCATGCTTGTTTTCTTTATGCCATCTATGCTTAGAGTTGTGTCAGGTCTGATTCATCGGGAATGAATCAGAGTGGTGAACATGCCCTACCGGTAAAGGTTAAGTGTGTGAACACGTTTTGGTAAAGGTAGCGATGAGAGGCCATGTAGGAGTACATGGTGGGTTGTCTCATTGGAACTGTCCTTAAGCACTGAGTTCTGTGTATGTTGTCCAAGTCCAGTTACTACCACACATTGGGTTCCGGTTATCCGGCCCCTCTCGGCTTATTAATCCACTTGATCTCTGTCCAGGAGTTGCAACTAGTTTCTGGCGTTTCTAGGTAGTGCTACTTGTCTACCAGGTGGTGTCCGACGGGACAGGCTTGGGACAGACTAGGCACTGTGGCACGGTGTACCAAGTGGCACCCGGATGGTGGGCTTGGGAACCCTGCACATCGTTTGGGGCTGTGAGCGACACCCCGGCCGGATCTCCTTGCGGATCGAACCCGAATAGGCGATAAACCTAGATGAGAGACTTGTGTGGTTAGTCAGGTCATGGCTGACACCCTCGCCCAATTTCCGCTTGAAGGTTGCCGAGGTCCATGACGTGTACAGGGCTATAAGTGGCGAGAGCGTGTGTGACGAAGTACACCCCTGCAGGGTCAATTTTATCTATTCAAATAGCCGTATTCCTCGGATATGGAAACTTGGAGGACTTATGTAGTACATAGACAACTTGAAGTGGATACTATAAAATCCGCAAGATAAGCGTGAGTACTATGGATGGCCTTCTCGTAGGGAGACGGGAACGGATCCATAGTGGATTATTGATATGGTGAATTTGTGGACTCGTGTGTCTTCTCACCTAAAGAAGTTTCTGATACTCGTAGTATAGATTAGCCATTGAGTCAAAGCTGGCTTGCTGCTGTTAAACTCCACCACCCCCTTTGTTGATAATGATGCATATGTAGATAGTTCTGAAGTAAGACTTGCTGAGTACCTTTGTACTCACGTTTGCTTATTTATGTTTTGCAGTTGGTTACACAAGTGGCTTTGACGAGTAGCTTGTATCCCAGCTACGATCTTGTACCCTTGGGAGGGTCGTGCTTAGTCAGGCTTCTTAGTCTTTTCCTTTTTGTAGTTGTCTGTACTCAGACATGTAATGCTTCCGTTGCTTGTATGCTCTGAATGATGGGTCATGAGACCCCTATGTGTATTGATTGCTATGTGGCTCTTCTGGGCCTTTATCTATATGAGTTTGAGTTTTGTTGTGATGCCATGATGTACAGCACATACTTGCATGTTATGCGTATGTGTAACGTGTATTGCTATGTGTGGGATCTGACAACCTAGTTGTTTGTCCTTGGCAGCCTTTCTTATGGGGAAATGTAGTCTAGTGTTCCTCCAGCCATAGTAGTCCGCTACAGCCCGGTTCACTGGAGTCCTATTAGCCCAGCACTACTGCTCAACACACTTGACTGGCCAGCATGTGTTTCACTTTGTTCCTGTGTCTGTCCCTTCGGGGAAATGTCACGCGGTGACATCTGGAGTCCTGCTTAGCCTGCTACAGCCGGGGTTCCCGGAGTCCTGTTAGCCCAGTGCTACAGCCCGGATTCACATGCTGCTGACCGACACGCTCGATGTGAATCATGTATGCCTATTCCCATAGGTTAGTGCCACTTTGGGTTCACGACTAGTCATGTCGGCCCGGATTCTCTGTCATATGGATGCTAGCGACACTATCATATACGTGAGCCAAAAGGCGCAAACGGTCCCAGGCTAGGTAAGGTGGCACCCGTGGGAATACCGTGCGTGAGGCCGCAAAGTGATATGAAGTGTTACATGCTAGATCGATGTGACTTGGGATCGGGGTCCCGACAGCGTTGGTATCAAAGCCTGACTGACTGTAGGATTACCAAGCCAAACTGGTCGAATTTGAGTCTAGAAATGCTTTAGTTACATAAGGGAATTGATTGTGGAAGGGAACGTAAGGCTCTTTTTACTCCTTTACCTCATGTCATTCTTTCTGAGTCAGCCTCTTCTTTTCTACGAGGGTTAAGGCCTAGGCTTCTCCTCTATCTCTCAGGATGACGTGTTACTAAACCGTAAAGTCTTAGGGTTGTTGGGTTGTGTCTCAATACAGTTCTACTACTTCTGTGTGTCCTCAGTTTGACCCAGAACCTTGATATTATGATGCAGATTGATTATGCTATTGCTTTGATGAATGTCTCAAAACCTCCTTTTGAGCATTTACAGCCGTTATGCTGCCGAAATTCTCCCAGGATTTCAAGAGTTTCCAATGCTTTTGCATTACATTCCGCATCCTTATGTCGATGCTAATTCCATCCTTGTTTCCTTGGGTTCTATGCCAGGATGTCGTCTACTAACCGAGGTTCAGTTGCTCATAGCAAGAATCACGGAGATGGTAGGGACGAGGCTCCTCCTGACCAGCCTTTGATGGCAGAGTTCTTGTTAGCTTCCGAGAGGAACAAGCGTGAGACTAACCGCTTGCTGGCACAGATTGAGCAGAACACCACACATCAGCGTAAGAAGTTGGTTTCCATCACCGACTTCATTGGTCTGAAACCACCCACCTTCCATCATTCCATTGAGCCACTCGATGCGGATGACTGGCTCCGTAGCGTCACTCACAAGTTGCATTCTGCGAACGTCGCTGAAAGTGACAAGGTCACCTATGCTACCTACCACCTGGAAGGTCCTGCTAGTATTTGGTGGCTGAGCTATGAGGCTATGCTTCCAGCTGGTCAGATTCCTACCTGGAGGGATTTCATCGAGGCTTTTCGTGAGCACCACATTCCTCAGGCTCTCATTGACCGCAAGAGGGAAGAGTTCTGTAGTTTTGCGCAGGGTAAGCTGCCTGTTGATGCTTACAGTAGAGAGTTTGGAAGCCTCGCCCCCTACGCTACAGAAGAAGTGTCCACGGATGCTAAGAAGCAGGCTAGGTTCCGGAAGGGTCACAACCCTAAGTTGCGTCGTGATCTCCACCTGCATCATTGTGATACTTTCCAGGCTCTTGTGAACAAGGCCATTAATGCAGAGACAGCTCAACTCACTTACGAGGAGTCTCATAAGCACAACCGTGATCTAGGTTCTTCCTCCTGCTCTGGCTCTCAGAAGCGATGGATTTGGATTCCGAACTCGTCTCTTCCACCTGGGTATGCACCGAGGCCATCCGATGTGGCGCCTCACCCAACTCAACAACGTGCTCCACCCAGGCCTATTAGTGGACCACTTGCCAATGTAGGTCCACGTCCTACCTCAGGAACTTGCTTCACCTGCGGAGAACCAGGACACTATGCACGTGACTACCCTCAGTCCAGTTATGCTCCACCCCAGTCTGAGAGGTCTGTTGGCCGTGAAAAGCCATCAGTCAAGATGATCAGTACCAAGCCATCCTCCATTGAATGAGCATGTGTGCACCATGTCTCAGCTTCAGAAGTTCAAGATGATCCCGACATCGTACTGGGTACGCTTCTTGTCAATTGTCACCCAGCTTCAGTTCTCTTCGATACTGGAGCATCCCACTCCTTCATATCCGGAGGTTATGCTCGGTTGCACGACATGTCATTTTGTGATATGCCAACTCCACTAATAATCCAGACTCCTGGTTCCAAATGGCAAACCTCCAAGGTAAGCCATGGTAATGAAATCCCTATTGACAGACTGGTTTTCCTTGCTTCTTTGATATCTCTCAAGTCCTCAGATATTAACATCATCTTGGGTATGGACTGGATGACAGCTCATCATGCCAAGATCGATTGTTACACCAGATCTGTTCAACTTACACATCCATCTGGCAAAACAGTCACTGTCCCCACTAGAGTTGCAAGGCGTCAACTCTATTCTCTTAATGCCAGCCCTCTTCCAGACCTTGAAGATATTCCGGTAGTTCGTGACTTCCCAGATGTTTTTCCAGAAGAACTGCCAGGTGTCCCACCTAACAGAGATGTAGAGTTTATCATAGAACTTATCCCAGGAACTGTTCCAATCTCTAGGTGACCATACAAGATGGCACCTTTGGAGTTAGCCGAGCTTAAGAAACAACTTGATGACTCCTTGCAAAAGGGTTTCATCCGTCCCAGTTCTTCTACTTGGGCTTGTCCTGTCCTCTTCGTCAAGAAGAAGGATGGTACGGATCGAATGGTTGTAGATTATCGTCCTGTTAATTTGGTCACGATAAAGAACAAGTATCCGCTCCCCAGGATCAACGGCCTGTATGATCAGCTCGCTGGATCCTCAGTCTTTTCCAAGATGGATTTGAGGTTAGGCTACCACCAAATCAAGATCAGAAATGGGGACATCCCCAAAACGGCCTTTGTCACTCGATATGGTCAATACGAGTACACCGTGATGTCTTTCGGCCTAACCAATGCTCCAGCTACTTTCTCCCGCTTGATGAACTCGATCTTTATGGAGTACTTAGATAAGTTCGTCGTGGTTTATCTCGATGATATTCTTATTTACTCAGACAACGAGGAAGAGCATGCCGAACATCTTAGGCTTGTGTTAGAAAAACTCAGAGAGCATCGCCTTTATGCCAAGTTCTCCAAGTGTGAATTTTGGTTGCCAGAAGTGACCTATCTAGGCCACGTGATCTCTGGTAAGGGCATTGCTGTCAATCCCGAGAGAGTCAAAGCCGTTCTCAATTGGACTCCACCCGAAACGGTCAAACAAGTTAGGAGTTTCCTTGGTCTAGCCAGTTATTGTCGCCGCTTTGTTGAAAACTTCTCCAAAGTGGCCAAACCCCTCACGGAGCTTCTCAAGAAAGATAAAAGGTTTGAGTGGACCCCACAGTGTGAGCACAGTTTTCAGGAACTGAAAAGACGCCTGACTTCTGCGCCCATACTCGTGCCACTGGATTTCACTAAAGACTTTGTTATCTATTGCGATGCTTCGCGTCAAGGACTAGGTTGCATTCTTATGCAGGATCGTCATGTAATTGCCTATGCATCTCGTCAGTTGCATCCACATGAGGAAAATTATCCTACACATGATCTGGAGCTTGCAGCCGTAGTCTATGCACTTAAGACTTGGCGACATTACCTTCTTGGTAACCGTTGCGAAATCTACACTGACCATCAGAGTCTCAAGTATATCTTCACCCAACCGGATCTGAATCTCAGACAGAGACATTGGTTGGAGTTCATCTCGGATTACGATTTAGGAATCACCTACACCCCAGGCAAAGCCAATGTCATGGCTGATGCTTTAAGTCGTAAATCCTATTGCAACAACCTCATGTTGCAACAATGTCAACCACCCCTCCATGAGGAATTCTGTAAGCTTAACCTTCACATAGCTCCTCATGGTTCCCTTTCTACCTTGGTGGCAAAACCTACCCTTACGGATCAGATCATAGAGGCTCAGAAGCATGATACGGGAATCTCCCGGATCAAGAAGAATATTTCCAAGGGAGTTGCTGGTTGTTTATCTATGGATGAACGAGGTGTTGTTTACTTTGGTAACCGTTTGGTGGTTCCCAAATGTCAACAGATGCAGCAACTAATCCTTAAGGAGGCCCATGAATCCCCTCTCACGATTCATCCCGGTAGTACAAAGATGTATCAGGACGTACGCCAGAGGTTCTGGTGGACTAGGATGAAGAGAGAAATCGCTCAGTATATTGCCAACTGTGATGTTTGTCGTCGCGTTAAGGCAGAGCATCAAAGATCTGCTGGCACCTTTCAACCTTTAGCTATTCCTGAGTGGAAATGGGACAAAGTTGGTATGGACTTCATCACCGGCTTTCCCAGGACCAAGAAAGGAAATAATGCTATCTTCATATTCATTGATCGTCTTTCCAAAGAGGCTCACTTCCTACCTGTTTGAGAGAGTATCACTGCTAGTCCGCTCGCTGACTTATATATCTCCCGAATAGTGTCACTCCATGGTGTTCCACTAGAGATCAATTCAGACCGTGGCAGTCTTTTCACCTCTCATTTCTGGGAAAGTTTCCAAACTGCCATGGGCACCCATCTTTCCTTCAGTACCGCTTTCCACCCTCAATCAAGTCGTCAGGTGGAAAGGGTGAACCAAATTCTCGAAGACATGCTTAGAGCTTGCGTTATCTCATTCGGTATGGATTGGGAGAAATGTCTTCCCTTTGCCGAGTTTGCTTATAACAATAGCTATCAATCCAATCTTAAGAAAGCACCCTTCGAAATTCTGTATGGACGAAGATGTCGAACACCTTTGAACTGGTCAGAAACCGGCGAAAGACAATTCTTTGGACCGGATATGATCCAGGAGGCAGAAGAGCAAGTTCGCATCATTCGTGAGAATTTGAAAACAGCCCAATCTCGCCAAAAGAGCCAGTATGACCGTCGTCATAAGGAAGTGGCTTATGAAGTTGGCGACAAGGCTTACCTTCGGGTTACTCCTTTGAAGGGTACCCATCATTTCGGTATCAAGGGCAAGTTGGCTCCTCGTTACATCGGTCCTTTTCGCATTCTCGCTAAACAAGGAGAGGTTGCCTACCAGTTGGAACTACCCCCACGTCTTTCTCGAGTTCATGATGTCTTCCACGTCTCTCAACTCAGGCGTTGCTTCTCGGATCCCATCCACGGAGTGGACCACGAAACGCTTGATCTCCAAGATAACCTTACTTATCGAGAGTACCCCGTTCGCATTCTGGATCAAGCAGAGCGTGTCACTCGACGTCATAACATCAAGTTTCTCAAGGTTCAATGGTCTCATCATTCCGAGAGAGAAGCTACTTGGGAGCGAGAAGATCGTCTACGACTTGAGTACCCCGCTTTCTTCCCGCCAACTCCTGAATCTCAGGACGAGATTTCTTCGAGTCGGGGCGAGTTGTCACATCCCTAGTTCTGGTATGGTCCTAGGCTTGCTTTGTGCATCATGGTTATATTTCAAATGAAATTGAAATGGGGAAGTTGCAAACCCTAGCACCAAAGCAATTCAAATAGGTTCAAATTAAAAGTGGAATTTCAATGAACCCAAAATGCTTTTCAAAAATGTTCATGGTCTTTGGAAAATGTTGGGAACAACAACCAGAGGTGATGCACATTTTTACTACACATTTTGGATTTTTGAATCAATGCCTAAATATTTGACTTGGAGCTATTTAAATTATATAAATATTTTAATGGCTCCAAAAATGTTGAGAATTGGTGAGGGCCTCTGGAATATTATATCTAGATGCCACAAATATTTTCAGAATTTATGGAAATGTTCTAACATTTCTTTTCAATACAAAACAAATGTCAGAAATAGAAAAAGAAAACAAGAATTAAGGAAAACACTTACCTGGCGCCCCACCACGGCCCAGCAGTGGCCCAGCCCACCAGGGGCAAGGTTGTCTTCAACCTTATGCCCACTGGCAGCCAGCGCACGCAGCCGACCGCGCCACCTCCTGCTTTGCTGTGTCGCGCTCCCCGTTGACCCAGTCCCGCACCTGGAGAAGCCTCGAAGCCCCTCTCTCCTCTCCCTCTCCCTCTCTCCTCTCCCTCTCTCGCAGCTCCCCTGCTCTCTCTCTGTAGCACGCCCAAACGGGTCCGTCGCCGCCGTTCGCTGCCACCATGAGCACCATGGTCTTCTCCTCCCTTCCCCGTGTCCAAAAGCTCTGTGACGACGCACAGCTCCTCCACGCGGAAGATCCCGAACCCAGGAGCACCGTGGTGACGCCTTCGAGCTCGTCTTCCACCTCGGGTGCCGCCGATGACCGCCGGCGATTCGCTGCCGTCCGTGCTTCCCCGAACTCGCTGACCTTCCCTGCGTGATCCCCGTGAGCCCTTGAACCGATTCCCCCTCTCCATTTTCCTGTATGGCCGCTGTAGCCGTCGCTCTGCCGGAGACCGAACCACGCCGCCGCCTGAGCTTCTCGCCGCCGTGGCCACAGCCGTCGTAGCCTCCAACCGAGCACACCCATGTGCTCACCGTGTCGTGTAGGTGTCGTAGGAGCTAAGCACGCCACTACCCAGCCACCGTAACGTCGACCCTGAGCTCGCCCGAGCTCCGGCGACCGCCAAGGTCGACGCCGGTGACGACTCTGGCCACCCCAGGCCCTCTCGTGTGCTCGCCTGGATGCGGCGCGCGCCCAGCTCCATGCTGAGCCTCTCCGCCGTCCTTTTGGTCGCCTGAGGGCGAAACCAGAGCCTCCGCCGTGCATGCTGTCGCCGGCGACGAGCCGCCGGCGTGTTGGGCCTTTGACCAGGGGTTTGACCTCCCCTGGGTCAGTGACATGTGGGCCTGGCCCTGTTAAGTTTTATTAATCCCTGTTTAGTTATTTGGGTCACTACTAGTCGGCCCTGCCCAGTTAATTAGGACTAACTAACTTAGTTAGATGACTGGGTCACTGACCAGTGGGACCCACTGGTCAGGTTTGACCTGGTCAGCCCCGTTGACTCGCTTATGTCATGCTGACGTAGAGCTGACGCAATAATTGATTTCTGGTATTAATTTAAATCAGGAAATTCCAGAAATAGTTAAAACTTCTAAAAATCATAGTAATTCAACCGTAACTCCAAATCAAATAAATTATATATGAAAAATTATCAGAAAAATGCAAGGAATCCATTTATGCTACTTTCATGCATGAAAAACCAACTTATACTTGCTGTATATGTGAAAACGTAATAATGGCATGTTATATACTTAATTTGGGTTTTGCATATGAACCCTTGGTTCATATGGACTTTAACCAAATTGATACTAGATGCATTAGGGCAAATCATAGCATCTTCGTAATGTCACCTTCATGCATCATATTGTTGCATATGGTTGTTTATTGATTTCCGGCACCGTTCCCTCTCAATAGGTTCTGCTTCGGAAGGTGTCCCGAGTACCTGTTTGAGGAGCAGTGCTTCTTCGTCGATCTATCAGGGAAGCAAATCCCCTTGAGCATCTCGATAAAATCCCACTCTCTCGTTCCTGCTCCTTTTACTGCATTAGGACAACAATGATTCAAACAGCTACTTTCTGCTGCGGTAGCTGAACCCGTTCCTCTGCATGACCTGTCATTGCCACAGTAAATAGTTGAAACCCACTAGCATGAGTAGGAGTTGCTTGAGCCTTGATGTGCCTGCTCATCCATGCTTGTTTTCTTTATGCCAGCTATGATTAGAGTTGTGTCAGGTCTGATTCATCGGGAATGAATCGGAGTGGTGAACATGTCCTACCGGTAAAGGCTAAGTGTGTGAACACATTTTGGTAAAGGTAGCGATGAGAGGCCATGTAGGAGTACATGGTGGGTTGTCTCATTGGAACCGTCCTTAAGCTTGCCGCTCTAAGGTTGCTGAGGTACATGACGTGTACAGGGCTATAAGTGGCGAGAGCGTGTGTGACGAAGTACACCCTTGCAGGGTCAATTTTATCTATTCGAATAGCCGTTTTCCTCGGATATGGAAACTTGGAGGACTTATGTAGTACATAGACAACTTGAAGTGGATACTCTAAAATCTGCAAGATAAGCGTGAGTACTATGGATGGCCTTCTCATAGGGAGACGGGAACGGATCCATAGTGGAGTATTGATATGGTGAATTTGTGGACTCGTGTGCGTCTTCTCACCTAAAGAAGTTTCTGATACTCGTAGTATAGATTAGCCATTGAGTCAAAGCTGGCTTGCTGCTGTTAAACTCCACCACCCCCTTTGTTGATAATGATGCATATGTAGATAGTTCTAAAGTAAGACTTGCTGAGTACCTTTGTACTCACGTTTGCTTATTTGTGTTTTGCAGTTGGTTACACTAGTGGCTTCGACGAGTAGCTTGTATCCCAGCTACGATCTTGTACCCTTGGGAGGGTCGTGTTTAGTCAGGCTTCTTAGTCTTTTCCTTTTTGTAGTTGTCTGTACTCAGACATGTAATGCTTCCGTTGCTTGTATGCTCTGAATGATGGGTCATGAGACCCCTGTGTGTATTGATTGCTATGTGGCTCTTCTGGGCTTTATCTATATGAGTTTGAGTTATGTTGTGATGCCATGATGTACAGCACATACTTGCATGTTATGCGTACGTGTAACGTGTATTGCTATGTGTGGGATCCGACAACCTAGTTGTTTGTCCTTGGCAGCCTTTCTTATGGGGAAATGTAGTCCAGTGTTCCTCGAGCCATAGTAGTCCGCTACAGCCCGGTTCACCGGAGTCCTATTAGCCCATCACTACTGCTCAGGACACTTGACTGGCCGGCATGTGTTTCACTTTGTTCCTGTGTCTATCCCTTAGGGGAAATGTCATGCGGTGACATCCGGAGTCCTTCTTAGCCTGCTACAGCCCGGGTTCCCGGAGTCCTATTAGCCCAGTGATACAACCCGGATTCACACGCTGCTGACCGACACGCTCGATGTGAATCATGTATGCCTGTTCCCATAGGTTAGTGCCACTTTGGGTTCACGACTAGTCATGTCGGCCCGGGTTCTCTGTCATATGGATGCTAGCGACACTATCATATACGTGAGCCAAAAGGCGCAAACGGTGCCGGGCCAGGTAAGGTGGCACCCGTGGGAATACCGTGCGTGAGGCCGCAAAGTGATATGAAGTGTTACATGCTAGATCGGTGTGACTTGGGATCGGGGTCCCGACACGGCCTCCCTCCTCCACCGAACGGGCCAAGGCCCAGCACACACTCCTCACCCAGCCGGCCCAGTTCGCCTCTGCCTCACGTGTCAAGTCCATGGGTGAGCAGCCCAGTTCTTCACAGATTCAGCCCATATTTGTTTTTTTGTGCGCTGCGAATTTGTCCATTTAACTTGAGACTGCAGTTTTTACAGAGAGGTCCCTAAATTTCATGCATATAATAACTTAATAACCGTGCATCGGATCTAAATAAATTATATATGAAAGTTGCTTAGAATTTTGTTTAGTTTAAAATTATGCAACTTTCATCTATGTTTAAAATATTTAAAATGCTGTTTGTGTAACTTTGTCCATATGCCATGCTAAAATGGTTTAATTCATAACTAAATAACCGTAACTCGGAATTAAATAATCTCTATATGTAAATGGGGTAGAATTTTGCATAGTTTAACATGGTGACATCACTTTGCATGTTTAACAACTCTAAAATTATGTTTAGGGCAGAACAGTACCATAGCCAAAATATGCACATGAGGATTTTTGCGGACTTGTTGTTTGTTGTTCCAGCCTCATTTAAACTTGCCTAGATAGGTAGTTTTGTTTTGCTTCACCTCTTGCCATGCTAACAACATTTAATATTGTTGGGTACATAAACGAGATCGAACTAAATAACTTGAATGTGGTGTTTCGTCAATATGCAACCCGTTGCATATTGATCTCCACTTAATTTGTAGGATTGTTTGTGCACTTTGCCATGCCATGCCTCATTAAACCGGACATGCATCATACTTGTTTGCGCATCGTGCCATGATTATGTGATGGTTGTTTACTATGTTGTTTGCTTCATTCCGGTGTTGCTTCTTCGGGTTGGTTCCGACAACGTCGCGTTTGTGAGGACCCGTTCGACTACGTCCGTTTGTCTTCGTCATGGACTCGTTCTTCTTCCTTGCGGGATTTCAGGCAAGATGATCATACCCTCGAAATCACTACTATCTTTGCTTGCTTAGTTGCTCGCTCTTTTGCTATGCCTATGCTATGATACCTACCACTTGCTTATCATGCCTCCCATATTGTTGAACCAAGCCTCTAACCCACCTTGTCCTAGCAAACCGTTGTTTGGCTATGTTACCGCTTTGCTTAGCCCCTCTTATAGCGTTGTTAGTTGCAGGTGAAGATTGAAGTTTGTTCCTTGTTGGAACATGGAGATGTTGTTCCTTGTTGGAACATGTTTACTTGTTGGGATATCACAATATATCTTATTTAATTAATGCATCTATATACTTGGTAAAGGGTGGAAGGCTCGGCCTTATGCCTGGTGTTTTGTTCCACTCTTGCCGCCCTAGTTTCCGTCATATCGGTGTTATGTTCCCGGATTTTGCGTTCCTTATGCAGTTGGGCTATTATGCAAACCCCTTGACTGTTCGCCTTAAGTAAAGCTTCTCCAGCAATGCCCAACATTGGTTTTACCATTCGCCACCTAGCCTTTTCTTTCCCTTGGGTTCTGCAGACTCAAGGGTCATCATTATTTTACCCCCCCCCCCCCCGGGCCAGTGCTCCTCTGAGTGTTGGTCCACCTGTCAGCTGCCGGTGGCCACCAGGGGCAACTCTGGGCTGGCCTACCCGTACCTAAGACAAGCTGAGTGTGCCTTGAGAAAGAGATATGTGCAGCTCCTATCGGCATTTGTCGGCACATTCGGGCGGTGTTGCTGGTTTAGTTTTACCCTGTCGAAATGTCTTGTAGAACCGGGATACCGAGTCTGATCGGAATGTCTCGGGAGCAGGTCTATTCCTTTGTTGACCATGAGAGCTTGTGATGGGCTAAGTTGGGACACCCCTGCAGGGATTTGAACTTTCGAAAGCCGTGCCCACTGTTATGGGCAGATGGGAATTTGTTAATGTCCGGTTGTAGAAAACCTGAAGTTGACCTCAATTAAAATACATCAACCATGTGTGTAACCGTGAGGGTCTCTTTCCGGCGGAGTCCGGGAAGTGAACACGGTTGTTGGAGTTATGCTTGGCGTAGGTTGCTATAGGATCACTTCTTGATCATAGTTATCGACCGTGCTTTGCCTTCTCTTCTCGCTCTCATTTGCGTAGGTTAGCCACCATATATGCTAGTCGCTTGATGCAGCTCCACCTCATACCTTTTACCTTACCCATAAGCTTAAATAGTCTTGATCGCGAGGGTGCGAGATTGCTGAGTCCCCGTGGCTCACAGATACTTCCAAAACCAGCTTACAGGTGCCGATGAGTCCGTGCAGATGACGCAACCAAGCTCAGGAGGAGCTCGATGAAGATCTTGTCCTTTATGTTGTTTCGTTCTAGTTGATCAGTAGTGGAGCCCAGTTGGGGTCGATCGGGGACCTTGTCGCATTTGGGGTTCTTCTTTTATTTTGGCTCCGTAGTCGGACCTTGATTGTATCTGGATGATGTAATGCTTTATTCATGTAATTGTGTGAATTGGCGATTGTAAGCCAACTATGTATCTTTTTCCCTTATGTATTACATGGGTTGTGTGAAGATTACCTCACTTGCGACATTGCTTTCAATGCGGTTATGCCTCTAAGTCGTGCTTCGACACGTGGGAGATATAGCCGCATCGAGGGTGTTAGAAGTTGGTAATCAGAGCCTTCCCCGACCTTAGGAGCCCCCACTGATTGATCTTTTTAGTGGCCGAGTTGTGTCTAGAAAAATGTTTTGAGTCATTTAGGAATTATATATCGGAGAGTTTAGGAATTCTTTTTACTTCCCAGTCTCTTCATCACTCTGGTAAGGCAGCCTGATGTAGAGTTTTGACTCTTCTCTTCTCAAATTTCACTAAATCCCGCCACTGCATGGAGACTCCCCGCCATCTCCATCGCTCTTGGATCTGGTTCCTCGCCGGAGCACTCCGTCCTCGTCAGGACCCCGTCGCCCTCCGCTGCTGCCTCCCCGTCGCTGCTGCTTCGCTAGAGAACCAGGCCATGGCTTCCTCTGCTTCAGATCAAGGCGCCAGCCGGCGGATCCACCCCCTCTCAGCGTTCACGACGGGATCCGGCCAATCTTCCCATGCTCCACCGCCCCGGACCCGTTCGCGGCCGCCGCAGCCGTGCCTGTTCCCGCCTCTGCTTCGGACGGGAAGAGCGCGCCTTGCGCGTTGACCACGGCCCCGCACCCTCTCGCTTGATCCAGACGGGATCGAGGAGTGGGACGAGCCCAGCACCGCAGCGTGCCCGCTGCAGGCCTCGATCGCCTCAAGCCCAGCCGCAGGCCAGCGCCAGGCCTCCCTCCTCCACCGAACGGGCCAAGGCCCAGCGCACACTCCTCACCCAGCCGGCCCAGTTCGCCTCTACCTCATGTGTCAAGTCCATGGGTGAGCAGCCCAGTTCTGCACAGATTCAGTCCATATTTGTTTTTTTGTGCGCTGCGAATTTGTCATTTAACTTGAGACTGCATTTTTTACAGAGAGGTCCCTAAACTTCATGCATATAATAACTTAATAACCGTGCATCGGATCTAAATAAATTATATATGAAAGTTGCTTAGAATTTTTTCTAGTTTAAAATTATGCAACTTTCATCTATGTTTAAAACCAGCTTGCAGGTGCCGATGGTGCGAGATTGCTGAGTCCCCATAAGCTTAAATAGTCTTGATCACGAGGGTGCGAGATTGCTGAGTCCCCATGGCTCACAGATACTTCCAAAACTAGCTTGCAGGTGCCGATGAGTCCGTGCAGATGACGCAACCAAGCTCAGGAGGAGCTCGATGAAGGTCTTGTCCTTTATGTTGTTTCATTCTAGTTGATTAGTAGTGGAGCCCAGTTGGGGTCGATCGGGGACCTTGTCGCATTTGGGGTTCTTCTTTTATTTTGGCTCCGTAGTCGGACCTTGATTGTATCTGGATGATGTAATGCTTTATTCATGTAATTGTGTGAAGTGGCGATTGTAAGCCAACTATGTATCTTTTTCCCTTATGTATTACATAGGTTGTGTGAAGATTACCTCACTTGCGACATTGCTTTCAATGCGGTTATGCCTCTAAGTCGTGCTTCGACACGTGGGAGATATAGCCGCATCGAGGGCGTTACAGTGGAGTACTGGTATTTCCGGATCACTAGACGCTGAAGCGGGGCTGCAAACTATGATGGTGTTGGATCATCCCTCTTCGAATGAATTGTTGTCTTTGTTGCTTGTTCTGGATGGGTAGTTCTCTCTTTTGTTATGCATCTTCCTTGTCATTTGGTCATCCTCGTCTATGTCACTCTTACTATGTAATAGTTTCCTCTATTTAGAATGTCATTCTTGTCTGGATAACGAGAGTCTGAGCGCCGCACATGGGTGCATTTTGGTGGTGTAGCAAGACTTCTTATGAACTATCATGTCTTGTTGTTTATTTTAGTAGTAGTCACTAGTCAGTGTTCAAATGTTGTATATATCATTGTTTCGAACTGTTTATTGTCTCAAAGTGCTGGTGGGCTAAATGAGGGCATCACCATTCTCCAATGTTCAGAGTATATCTCCCTTTTTCAAGTTATAATTTGAGCTCAGTGTCTTTTTGATGATGTACACTTGTTTGGGCCAGTGAGGTGTCGTTGAATATGGGCCGAGTAGTAATGCAATGCCAAACTTGTCAATTATGACTCTTAGACCGGGCTCTAAAAAGATCCTAAAAAGGTCGGGCTCTTGAAAAAGAAAGAATAAGTACTCTTAGGCCGACATGTGGGCGCCACTAGTGTTTTGGTGCGCTTGCGCGCCGAGAGCATATTGGTGCGTGTTCGAAATTCATGCTACCTTTTCATCCCTAATCCCCCGCCCTCCCCTACCTATGGAATCTCGATTCCTATTCCGGTTCCCCCAAATCCCCATCCTGTACTCCATGTACTCAAGCGCACTATCGTGTCGCTGGTCAACGCGGATCTTCGAGCCAGAGATCCTGAGGTCCGTCATGCCTTCGGGCGCTGCGTGCTGTCGCTCAATAGTGGCATGACGGCGCTTGACGACCAGTTTGACGGCAAAGTGTTGATGGTAACCATCAATGACGACCGGCCTCTCATCTTGTCAGACGACCTTGTCAAAACTCTTGACATTGCCCACGGCATCCAAATAACTGACTTGCTCATCGAAGTCTGTCTGCCACCGGATGATTTCTTTGTCAGGTTCCGGACAACTTTCGACTGCAGTCGTGTGTTCAAATCTTCCCGGTGTTTGTTTTTCGATGGCGCGCTGGTGAGCTTTGATTGGTAGCACCCAGGATGGGGCTCAGTGCCCTCTAAGCTTGATTTTTAACAAATCATACCTTCCACGGCATGCCTCCACATGCTTGGAACAGCGAGTCCATGAATGATCTTATCAACGACCTTGGAGGTGAGCTCGTAAGTATGTTTGTTCTTCCAGACAGCTGGGCTTTGACGGTTATGGCATGGATGAAGAAGCCGTCCACCATACTGAAGGTGATTAGTGTTGAGATATCGGTGCAGGAACCAGGGTTGTACAATTCATCGCCACCAAGGCCGCCGCGGACCATGTTAGGGATATACTTGTATCGAGTGTTCATGCATGTCAAAGAAGTGGTCGTCCATCAACCGAAGTCCTACCGCCGCCGCTGGTGCCAGGGTCTGTCGATGACGTCCATTACAGGAGTCAACGTCAGAGTTTCCCCGTGTTGCTCGGAATGAAGGATGGCACATGGCCTACTCCATCGCGTGACGGAGGCCACTACTTCTTCGGGAGAAGAGGCAGGGTTGGCTGCCTAGATGTACTCTAATTTGAGGTAACAAATGAATCTTGTCAGATACTAGTTAAATCCGAGCTATCGATGTGAAGCACTGATGTGGAAGTACATTTGATTTTATAAACAAAGGAATTAAATAAAAATAAATAAATAATAATATAATTAATTAAGATAATTAATTAACCTAATTAATCATGTTAATTAATCTAATTAAGCCTAATTAACTAACCTAATCAAATTAATTAAATTAACTAATCTAGTTTAGTTAACCAAGTCAATGACCAGTGGGACCCACACATTAGTTTTGACTCCAGTCAACTCCACTGTTGACTATTTACATCACACATACGTCATCCCTTAATATTATGGATAATGTTGATTTAAATTAATTAATTAATTCTAGAAAATGTTTAAACTTTAGAAAATCATATAAAATAAACAGTAGCTCACATGAAAATGTTTACTACATGAAGGTTGCTCAGAACGACGAGACGAATCCGGATACGCAGCCCGTTCGTCCGCCTCGCGTCCCTAGCATAGCAAACCTGCAACCTTCCCCCTCCGGTTCATCTGTCTGAAAACACGAAACAACGGGGATACCTTCCCGGATGTTTCCCCCCTTCGCCGGTATTAGCTATCCCTGCGTTAGATCACCTTTAGCACCGCGTATTGCCATGTTATGCTTTGTGATGCTTTGATTGCTCTGTTATTTACTGTGTTCCCCACTGTTACTTCTTTCCGGTAGACCCCGAGACCACTACCGGTACCCCTGTACGACTACGGTGTTGACGACCCCTCTCTCTTGCCAGAGCAAGCAGGCAAGGCCCCCCCCCCCTTTGCTCACCAGATATTGCCTATTCTTCTCTCTACTGCTTGCATTAGAGTAGTGTAGCATGTTACTGCTTTCCATTAATCCTATCATGATGCATAGCCTTGCTTTGCTACTACTGTTGATACCTTACCTGCAATCCTAAATACTTAGTATAGGATGCTAGATTATCATTAGTGGCCCTACATTCTTGTCAGTCTGCCATGCTATACTATCGGGTCGTGATCATGTCGGGTGTTGATCATGGGTAAATACATACATATATACATACTATACAGGTGGTGACTAAAGTCGGGTCGGCTCGTTGAGTACCCGCAAGTGATTCTGATGTGGGGGCTGAAGGGGCAGGTGGCTCCATCCAGGTTGTGGTGGGCCTGAGTTCCCGACGGCCCCCAACTGTTACTTTGAGGCGGAGCAACAGGGCAGGTTGAGACCACCTAGGAGAGAGGTGGGCCTGGCCCTGGTCGGCGTTCGCGGATACTTCAAGATAACACGCTTAACGGGATCTTGGTATTTGATCTAAGTCTGGCTACTGGCCTATACGCACTAACCATCTATGCGAGGATAGTTATGGGCACTCGACGTCGTGGTATCAGCCGAGGCCATCGTGACGTCAGCGACTGAGCGGTGCGCGCCGGATTGGACTGTAAGCCTACTCTTGTATTAAGGGGGCTAGTTCTGCTTCCGGCCGCGTAGGCAACGTGCAGGTGTGCAATGGGCAATGGGCCCAGACCCCTGTGCCATAGGATTTAGACCGGCGTGCTGACCTCTGTGTTGTGCCTAGGTAGGGTTGCGACGTGTTGATCTTCCGAGGCCGGGCATGACCCAGAAAAGTGTGTCCGGACAAAGGGGATCGAGCGTGTTGGGAAATGTGGTGCACCCCTGCAGGGAAGTTGATCTATTCGAATAGCCATGATCTTCGGTAACAGGACGACTTGGATTTGTACCTTGACCTTATGACAACTAGAACCGGATACTTAATAAAACACACCCTTCCAAGTGCCAGATACAACCGGTGATCGCTCTCTCACAGGGCGACGAGGGGAAGATTATTGGTTAGGATTATGCTATGCGATGCTACTTGGTGAACTTACCATCTACTCTCTTCTACATGCTGCAAGATGGAGGTGGCCAGAAGCGTAGTCTTCGATAGGACTAGCTATCCCCCTCTTATTCCGGCATTCTGCAGTTCAGTCCACATACGATACCCCTTTTCCATTTGATACCAATGCATATATATGTAGTGTAGCTCCTTGCTTGTGAGTACTTTGGATGGGTACTCACGGTTGCTTTTCTCCCCTTTTCCCCTTTCCTATACTCGATTGCTATGACCAGACGATGAAGTCCAGGAGCCAGACGCCACTGTTGACGACGACTACTACTACTCGGGAGGTGCCTACTACTACGTGCAGCCCACTGACGACGACCAGGCGTAGTTTAGGAGGATCCTAGGTAGGAGGCCTGCGCCTCTTTCGATCTGTATCCCAGTTTGTGCTAGCCTTCTTAAGGAAAACTTGTTTAACTTATGTCTGTACTCAGATATTGTTGCTTCCGCTGACTTGTCTATGATCAAGCTCTTGTATTCGAGCCTTTGAGGCCGCTGTCTTGTAACATGATGCTTGTATGACTTATTTTATTTGTAGAGTTGTGTTGTGATATCTTCCTGTGAGTCCCTGATCTTGATCGTACACGTTTGCATGTATGATTAGTGTACGATTGAATCGGGGGCGTCACAAGTTGGTATCAGAGCCAACTGCCTGTAGGAATCCCCCTTCCAGACTCGTTGGCCGAAGTCGAGTCTAGACATTGCATAACTTTTTACTAACATGGCTGTGTGTCTTACGGGCCCATGTTGCCATTTGGGTGGTATTAGGATCTTTTATTCCTCGTCTATACTCTGGGACTCTCATCCCTCTTCTATTCGGGTTAAATGAATTTGCTAAAACTCTAACTTTAGGTTCTCGTAACAACATTCTCCCGGAGAGCCCCTTATTACAGATGATCGCCTGCTGCACCAGAAGATTTTGAAGTTACTCTACGATGTTGTCTCGAGACCTTGTGCCTGCGCATTTGCGATTTCCCTCCACCGTCAACCCATATGGAAAGCTGCATACACTTGCCATTCATACAATCATTTCCCATTGCTCTTGTTATTACAAGATGCCCCAAAATACTCTCCGTTGTCCTGAGAATCCTTTGAGTTTACTGCCTTGCAGTTCTTTACCGCATGAATACCCCCTACGGATAATTCCTCGCACTTATCGAGTATTTGTTCATCCCCAGTTGGTCGTATGCTTCATATGATACTCTGAAATACTACCCGATCTTCCGTGAATCCTCTTCAAACTATTGCTCTGCAAATACTTGTCTGCTTGCATTATGGATACTTCCCATATGTTTAGCGATATTCATTAGTATCCTTTGACACCGTCATTTTGATCCTATTGACTCAACATGTGAGCTAATGTGCGCAAACATCAATTGATCCTTTTAAATTATCTTTCCGGCTCAGATGTCATTTTGAACATGAGCTGGTTCTCCACCAAAAAAATTGCCGTCGATTGTGCCCCTAAGTCTACTCAACTTATCCATCCTTACTCAGAGCGTTTGTTTCTGAGCCCTTAATTTGGAAATCATAACTCCTTTGCATTTTGAGCTTGGATTAGTCAGTTGTTTCATTAATCCAATCTCCTTGCTTTCATTCTTTCTTCTGGTTGAGTACCGATGCTCACATCAGATCCCTTATGGACCACCAGATCCTTATTGGATTTTATCCGACGATGTCCTTTATATTCAATAACTCTGTGAGCCTTTTCTCGGATACATAATGCCTTTGGTAAATTGTATCCTCTGCTTTGTCAAACATGCTCTGCTTTCGAGCTTGTGTTATTTACCCCTGAAGTTGTGGTATATGTTCCTAAGAGGCCTCGATGGGTTGAACCTATGCCTTTTCTAATCCGTATGAACCCTGAAACTACTACGAGTCATACTCTACTAGTGTTATATATGTCATATAAAATTTCAACACCACAACTTCGTTGAAGGCAAGAAGTGAATGAAAGGTTATGCATTAAAGAAGCGGGAGTCGACCTTGAACTTTGTGTTCGTGCCCATGGACACGATGTAGATCCTATCATAGAAGCTTCTTGTAATAATAACTATTTCCTTGATATGAAATCATCTGGTATCTATGTATTGATCATTTGCAATCGTGATCCCGACCACATTTTCTCCTTGATTCCATTTCTCAAACAAGTTAAAGCACTTGTCTTTTGTTCATCGATACATCTCCGCAACCTCTATTTTTTATCTTCCTCGAGTATTAACCTCTGGTATCTCGAGAACTGTGTTGCTTCCTGCGAGTCTTCATCTAGTATTGCTTCTCACCGATCTCGGAACCCCCCAGGTTTGGAGTTATTTGTGACTCGAGAACACCGATAAGTGAATCGATTCCACACTCCGATTCAATAACTCTTAAGTAATTTTCATGGCTTACGAGTTTAATACTCCATCATGTCACTCCTAGCCTGATTGGCCCTATCATTATCATGGTAAATTTTAACCGTGCTACCTGGTCCTTTCTTCCCGGAGCACAATTTTCGATGATGAGCTAATCTTACATCTGAGGTAATCCTGGATTAGGGGGCCGCCAGACAGCCATACTATCTCCATTGCCCGGGCTGTTAGACTATGAAGATACAAGATTGAAGACTTCGTATCGTGTCCGGATGAGACTCTCCTTGGCGTGGAAGGCAAGCTAGGCAATAAGGATATGAATATCTCCTCCTTTGTAACCGACCTTGTGTAACCCAAATGCTCTCCGGTGTCTATATAAACCGAAGGGTTGTAGTCTGTAGGACAACAATTACAACATACAATCATACCATAGGCTAGCTTCTAGGGTTTAGCCTCTCTGATCTCGTGGTAGATCTACTCTTGTACTACCCATATCATCAATATTAATCAAGCAGGACGTAGGGTTTTACCTCCATCAAGAGGGCCCGAACCTGGGTAAAACATCGTGTCCCCTGCCTCCTGTTACCATCCGGCCTAGACGCACAGTTCGGGACCCCCTACCCGAGATCCGCTGGTTTTGACACCGACATTGGTGCTTTCATTGAGAGTTCCGCTGTGCCGTCGCCACCAGGAAGGATGTCTCATCCTGTCTTTAAAGGCGGCACTATCGCAGAGGGAGCTTTGGCTATCGGCTAAACTCTCCGGCTAGGTGGTTTTCTTATGACCGCCTGTTCGGCCACTGCGGCGACGATGACTTCTCGGGTCGTTGAAAGCAATCTTCACGTCAACTCGGAACTCGCCGAGAAGTTAGATCCAATGGAGCTCTCTTCCCTGAACGAGCTCTTGTATCGCATCGCCGCCCTGGGAGTCACTATAGACTACGATCAGATTGGGCCTAAACCCGATCTGAGAGAGATCAACTCTCCGCTGGTCACCCATCACGTTGCAGTGGTGGAGGAACAATGCGGCAACCCTTCATCTATCTTAAGGACTAGCTATGTCCGGATTCCCGATCCCTCCAAGCCGGATACCCGCACAGGGGAGAACATCACTCAAGGCCTGAACCTAGAATCAGGCAGCAGGCTAGATTTATCGGAAAACATACAAGAATCCAAACTTCCGAGTTTCGAAACTCCTTGGCCCCTGAGTCTCAGATTGGGTGAGGATTCAGATTCAATTCCACCCACCCACCAAAACATACGCGATCTATCCCAAATTAGGCAAGAGCCCGAAGAAACAGTACACCATTACTGGGCCAGATTCCTCCTGGTCATGAACAGGATAAAGGACTGCCGCGAGGAAGACGCAATTTCATCCTTCTGCAATAATTGCACGGATAAGGGAATCCTCAACGCCATAAGTCGTCGCAAAATTACACGCTTTGCCGACTTGGTGTCCATAGTATGAAAGTACTGTGCGATGGAAAGCGCCTGGAAAACCGAAATAAAATTTTGGGATATTCCGGCCCTGAATACAAACCCAGTCCGAAATAAAAGGGTGGATTATCATAATAAAGCTGGTTTAACTACCAAAAAGCAAAAGCCCTCTACGGGGCAAGGAACCGTACCAGAGGGATGGCTCAACGGACCCTGCAAAATTCATAGTACAGCGGATGCAATACCAACACACAACCTTAGAGCATGTTGGATACTCCGGCAGGTGGCCAAAAGTGGTGAGGATATACTCCTCCCAAAGACAACAAAGCATCATCCCGTGGACAACAATACAGTGTTAATGGTCTTTGAGACCTTCGCGTCAAATAATAGCTGCAAGCGAACACTCCGCAACATGCCCGAAATCTGCCACATAGCAGAAATAAATCCTTGGAGTGACACGGCTATTACCTTCAATGCCAGTGACGAACCTAAATTCCGAACAGCCCGAGCACCAGCCGCACTGGTCCTCAGTCCAATCATGGAAGGCTTTCGACTCACCAAGGTACTCATGGACGGCGGCAGCGGATTAAACCTCATCTATGAGGAAACTATTCAAAAGATGGAAATAGACTGGAGCCGCATTGAGCAAAGTAGCACAGCCTTTAGAGCAAAGATGGAAATAGACTCGAGTCGGGAAGCACGCTGTGCAGGAAAAATCACACTAGACGTGGTATTCGGCACGCCGGATAATTACAGGTCCGAAGAAATTACATTCCATGTGGCCCCGTTCAGCAGCGGATACCACACTCTATTAGGGAAGGAGGCATTTACAATATTCCAAGCTATACCCCATTACGGGTACATGAAGCTCAAAATGCCCGGGCCCAATGGAATCATCACTCTTGCTAGTGATCCGGACATAGCACTCCGTGCCAGAAATAAGACAGCTGCACTAGCCCTTGAGGCACTATCCAAAGCCCTAGCGGCCGAAGAACTAACTGCGTTGCGCTCCATGGTGAATAGGGACAACGTGATACTCGATAAAAGATCCAAGTCCACCTCCTTTAAACCGACGGACAAAATAGTCAAATTCCAAGTCCATCCAACGGACCCTACAAAAATAGCTTCCATCGGGGCACAATTAAACCCTGATGTCAACGCCGCACTGCGAGAGTTCCTACGCGAGAACTGGGACATTTTTGCCTGGCACCCTTCAGACATGCCAGGAATCCCACGCAGGCTGGGTGAGCACAGCCTAAATATCCTAAAAGGATTCAAGCTAGTCAAGCAGGCTCTTCGACATCTGATCCTAAAAGACAAGCCATGGGAGAGGAACTAGCCAAGCTATTGGAGGCCGGATTCATCAGAGACATAAAACATCCGGACTGGCTAGCAAACCTAGTGATGGTACCAAAGAAGGGCAAATCCTGGCGCTTGTGCATCGATTTTAAGGACCTTAACAAGGCCTGCCCAAAGGATCCCTTCCCCCCCCCCCCCCCCCCGCGCATCGATCAAATCATAGATGCTACCGCAGGACACGATTCATTGTGTTTCCTCGATGCATACTCCGACTACCATCAAATTAAAATGGCAGAGCCAGACCAAGCCGCAACGGCATTCATCGCACCATACAGCCCATTCTGCTTCAACACAATGCCCTTCGGGCTAAAAAACGTCGGCACAACATACCAGCGCATGATTCAGGCATGTCTGGCAAACCAGATCGGCAAAACAGTGGAGGCATACATGGATGACGTGGTCGTTAAAACCAAGCATGTCGAAACTCTAGTAGAGGACTTGAGGCTCACATTCGACAACCTCCGAACATATGACATCAAGCTCAATCCGGAAAAATGGGTTTTCGGCGTACCAGCCGGAAAGCTCCTGGGATTCATTGTCTCCAGTAGAGGTATTGAAGCTAATCCGGACAAAATCCGAGCGTTGTCACATTTGGCTACCCCAACAGACCTCGAACAAATACAAAAATTGACTGGATGCGTGGCGGCTCTAAGCCGCTTTATCTCCCGCTTGGGAGAAAAGGCATTACCCCTTTATCGCCTCCTCCAACGCACCGAACACTTCGAGTGGACAGACGCCGCCATGGCCGGTCTCAACGAAATAAAAGCCATTAGGGAAATAAACCCAGTCTTGGCCGCGCCAAACATTGGTGAACCAATGCAATTATACATTGCGGCAACTCATCAAGTAGTAAGCGCAGTGCTCGTCGTCGAGCGAGAAGTGGACAGACACAAATTCCCCCTTCAAAAGCCGGTTTACTCTGTGTCCATTGTCCTTACTCCATGCAAATCATGGTACCCGCATTATCAAAAGATAGCGTACGCAGTATTTATGGCATCTCGGAAGCTGCGACACTACTTTCAAGAGTGTTCGATAACGGTAGCCTCGGAAGTACCACTTGACGATATTATAAACAACCGCGACGCGATGGGCCGGATTTCCAAATGGGCCATTGAGCTCCTCCCGTTCGACATAACTTACAAGCCATGGCGAGCTATTAAGTTGCAAGTTTTGGCTGACTTTGTCGCTGAATGGACGGAAGCCGAACTCCCTAAAGAGTACAACACATATTCAAACTGGATCATGCAATTCGACGGCTCCAAAATGTTGGCTGGTCTAGGGGCTGGCATCGTTTTGACGTCCCCAACAGGAGAAAACCATTCAATACGTACTACAGATAATGTATACGGACTCCAACAATGCAGCCGAATATGAGGCCCTTCTACATGGTCTCTGGATGGCAGTATCCATGGGCATTCAATGCCTAGAGGTGCGCGGGGATTCGAACCTCGCGATATCCCTAATAAATGGAGACTATGATGCCAAGGATCCGAAAATGGCAGCGTATCGCAGTGCCGTCCTAAAAATGTCATCTCGGTTCGAGGGGCTCGAATTTCACCATGTGGCTCGGGAAAACAATCAGGCGGCGGATATCCTCGCCCGCATCGGCGCAAAACGCGACGCTGTGCCTCCCAACATATTTCTGGAAAGGCTTTTCAACCCATCCGTAGCATGGGAAGGGGACACCGGTAACAACAGTCCAGACCTGGCCAAAATACCCGATACCGAACTCTCTGACACAATCGGAGGCTCCGCCACCGAAATAACACAATCAGCCCACGAAATAATGGCCATTATTGCCCTGTGGACAGAACCATTCCTGGCCTACCTAACTAGACAGGAACTTCCGGAGGACCAAAATGAGGCACGCTGCATAGTGCGGCGATCCAAGGCCTACAGGGTCCATGAGGGAGAATTGTACAAAAAAAGCGCTACTGGAGTGCTTCAAAGGTGCATCTCCGAAGAGGAAGGGCGGAACCTTTTGGCAGAAATTCACGCCGGACTCGGCGGTCATCACGCCGCAGCCCGGGCTCTTGTAAGCAAGGCCTTCCGTACAGGATTCTATTGGCCAACGGCCCGGGCAGATGCACATGACTTGGTCCAACGTTGCGCCGATTGCCAGCTCTTTGCAAATCAAAGCCACATGCCACCCACCGCCCTCCAAAGAATCCCCATTACATGGCCCTTCGCGGTCTGGGGGCTTGACATGGTTGGACACCTTAAAGGGGGAACCCACAAGAAAAAATACTTATTGGTCATGGTGGATAAATTCACCAAATGGATAGAGGCTAAACCGATTAAAACAGCCGAATCCGGACCGGTGATAGATTTCATATCCGGGGTTGTACACTGTTAACGGCATGAACTTCACGGCCGATGAGGTAAAATTCTAGTGCAGCAAAATGGGCATCAAGCTCGATTATGCTTCAGTCTATCACCCACAAACCAACGGTCAAGTCGAACGAGCAAATGGTCTTATAATGAGCGGCATTAAACCCAGATTAGTGCGCTCCTTAACGGAGTCTGACACGCACTGGGTAGAGGAGCTCAACTCTGTACTCTGGGGGCTGCGGACCACGCCGAATCATAGTACCGGATATACACCGTTTTTTATGGTGTACGGCGCAGAGGCAGTCCTGCCCTGTGACATAATTCATGACTCACCTCGAGTGCGCATGTACGAAGAAAGAGAAGCCGAGCTCGATCGGCAGGATAGTCTAGACACCTTGGAGGAAGAGCACGACATAGCCAAAGCCCGTTCCGCATTTTACCAGCAACAAGCTCACAGATACCAAAGCAGAGAAGAACGGGCCAAAACTTATAACGTTGGCGAACTAGTTCTACGGCTGCCGGATAAGAGAAAGAACAAGCTCGAACCCAAATGGGAAGGTCCCTTCATTATCGACCAAGTTCTGACAGGTGGAGCGTACCGACTGCCGGATGCATCGACTAGTCAATTCGAGCCGAACCCGTGGAACGCTACCAGGCTCCGAAGATTCTACGCCTAGCACCGGACGTTATGTTAGTCCCCTCCCTTTGTCCATTTTCTGCATATGCATCATCTGTCTTGTTTCCCTTTCTTTCTTTTATTTCTCTAGGCCTTCAAGGGTCACGTTGCACCTCACTCATACATCACAGATGCGCTAGCCGCACTCTTCATACCTGGGGGCTTCTTTCACAGAAGCTTAAATTATTTACCCGGGCCTCACGCCCAACACATGTGTTATACTTCCGCATGTACCTTTTTTCACCATTATATCCATCGATATGACTTAAGGTTTGGCCAAGCTGGGTTGCCTGGCTCTTGTATTTATGCCCTACGTTCTCATTAATTTGGCTAGGGCATAAGGGGAGCACCTCTGCGATTGTTACCGCCGGGTCAGCCGGACGTGTACCTCAGACTGGGTGAACCTGAAAGCTAGCGTTCTTAAGAGAATATTCAGTCGGTGAACAAAAGATGACCTTTATTTATTATCCATATCTGCCCCCAGATGCTTTTTCTGCGCTTCTTGTCGCAGTCCGGACATGCATTTTAGGGCATGCTTACCCAGGGAAAGGAACCCTTAACGGAACTATTCTCTCTGGAAGATGTTTCTTACTACCCATGTAATATAACATAACTAGTTGGGCACTTGTCTGATAAAGAACCAATGACCCCTACGCATGGTCTCCACGCATGCCCTGGTTCTTACATAACCGAGAGGGTATTCGGATACACAGCTGACTGTCGGGTCCCGAGGTTGAAGCGAAAAGGTCTGCCACGACAAACGATCTACAATCCGGCTAGAAGGAATTATACATGTCACTTTAAAATTACATAGTCAATTTGACTGGTTGAATTCCTCTTCAATGCCATCCAATAGGTTGTCTAGTCTACAGTCCTGTTGGGAATACTTTGCGGCCAATTCTACTTCGCCGTACACTAAGCTCACAGGGATCTCCTTCCCATCAGGCCCCACAGGTCCGACTTCGGCCATGTGGTTCGGGTCAGCCTTCGTGTACCATGTCTTCACCATTGCCCAGGCTTCCCTGGCACCCTGACGGCAGGCCGATATCTTCCATAATCGAAAGCGCCGCCGTGCTCCCTTCATCTTTTCTGCAAGCTCTCCAAGGCCTTCAGGTATGGAGACAGATGGCCACAAGGCCTGGGCGACGCCTTGCATCACCTGCCGAACTCGTTCGTGCAACTGTGAGAGCTCGGGAAGAAGATCACCCGTTGAACCAGGCATCTCCTTGACAGGACGACCTGTTAGCATACCTACATACATAACTCTGTCAGCCAGCTTCCTCGCCGAACCCTATTTCAAAGTTCGTTCAAGCACTTACTAAATATGTCGCGTCGAAGCCGCCGATTCTCCTTAACAGAGTCCGACAGTTGGGCACGAAAATCCTTTATTTCTACGCCCAGCTTGGTGTTGGCATCTAGGAGATCATTCTTCTCCTGCCTCACCCTTGTAAGCATGCTCTCACCGGCCTTCAGGTTGCGTATGAGTTGTTGCCTATCCGGATTTACTCCAGCATCATCTGCAATTTTATCGTCAGATCTACATATACGCCGCATTCTAATATGATACTTATCATTCGAAGGATATGTTACCAGAGGGGGTCTCCTTGGGCTCCCCTGCTGCGGCCAGTGCGGCCTAAAGTTGGGCTTTGCACTCTTCCAGCTCCTGGGATAGTCGAGTATTCTTTTCTGTAAGAACCTGCATAACAAATGATCCTTAAATCAGTTATCCTAACTGTTTCAAGTCTCAGGGGCTACTGATATATATAATCATCAAATTTTCTCACCCGTATGTCTTTTATATACTGCTCCGTGGCTTTGGCTAGACCATTTTGAGTGGCACGACGGTGCGCGTCTCCCGAGTTGAAGTCATTCAATGCCTCTTGGGAGAAACGAGCGTCACGAAGAACAGTCCGACGACGCCTGTGGTTCATGGCACTTTCCACCTCGGAATTGGTGGCAGACAGTCTGTCCGCATCCTCTGTCGGAGGAGCGCCCGGCGCACGGCTCATATTCGTTCCCGCCTCTAAATCCGGCCTTGGAGCCTGGCTGGTGGAGGCGCGATGGGTAGCCTCTCCGGGTATAGTCCGGTGAGCGCTCTTTTTCCTGAAAAGAAGGCATGGGCGTTAGTATGCCTCCGAGAATAATGGCTTGCAATATAGACGGCGCGCCATACCGCTGCACCGGTGTCTCAATCTGGACTGCGGGTCTTTTTAGCCTGCCAGGCCTCATGGCCCCTTGTTGGCTAGTTGCCACAGGCTCGGCCTTCTGCCCCGAGGACCTTCCCTGCAAAACATGGCTGTTATACGGCAATCAAAAAAGCGCAAGGACGGATCCCTTTTTAAGTGCTGGGACTTCGGTCTCAGTCACCTGTGAGGCTGGAACTAGCCCAGGGTAATCGGCCGTAATGGCCACCAAGGCGTTGTCATTACTCGATTGGTAAAACACCCCATCGATCAGCTCCACAGATATGTCCGGATCCTCCTGGGAGGCCGGGTCAAGGGACCGTCCAGGGTCCTCGGGTTGTGGAGGGGGGCTGTTTATCTCCTTTACAGCCTAGCGCAGCTCCTGCGATGAAATCGCTAGACTGAATACTTAACTACGGGAATACGGAACGGATGGGCGAGAAAAAGTCTCCGCTTACCTAGCTCGGAGGATTGTACATAGAGAATCCGCCCTGTGGGTTGACACGAAGGAATTCCTCCTCTTCTCCCTTGTACAAGGTGGACAAGATCTTTATTAGATCAGCAGCCGATCCCGGCCCTTTGCGGCCGTGGCGGGTGGCGTCATCCTCCTCGTTGAAATCCCACATGGGGTGGCCTCTATACTGGAGCGGCTGCACCCCCCGCATGATGCATATGGCCACCCCCCGCATCCGGATCGAGCTAAAAAACTTATCCGGCTCATCAGGTAAAGGATGTCCCTGTCATCTTCCTCCAGGGAGCTCCATGGACGCCAGCTCCGGCGCTTCTTCAAAGGGGCGTTGTCGAACTTAGGAAGGCCGATCCGAATAGGATCCTGGAGGGGGACGTCTTATATATAAAACCATTCTGAAGGCCAGTCTTCGAACGTCTTCTTTGGGGTCCCGGACAGGTATCCGGCCCCGGCAATATGCCACACTTTGGCTCCGCCCACTTGATATATTGACCCCCTCTGAGAACGGGGCACAAGGCAGAACATCTTCTTCCACAGAGCGAAATGAGCCTCACAGCCCAAAGACAACTCGCAAAGGGCTACGAATCCCGCGATATGCAGCAGGGAGGCAGGCGTAAGGTTGTGCAACTGGAGGCCGTAGAACTCCAGGAGCCCCTGGAGAAACGGATGAATTGGGAATCCAAGCCCTCTTACCAAAGAAGGGACAAGGCATACCCGCTCCCCCTTGGAGGGATTGGGAAGGCTCTCTGCTTGCACTCCGCCATTATAGGTGGCAAGCCCCGCTCGAACCGGGACCAGGTACGCTGGGGGAATAAATCCCTTGGTCTGAAGCAACACTAATTTGCTGTGCGAGACGGAACATCTCACCCAATCTCGAGGCTTGGAGGTAGGGGGCGAGAGGAGGAGCTGCGTTGACCGGCCATGATGGAATGGATCTCTGTCGGGTGCGCTCCGATGAAGGCTCGCCGAGGGAGGATGGTGTGATTTGGATCTGAATCCTCGTCTTGTTAATAGGCGCCTCATTCATACAGCTAGGGGGGTAAATGCGAAAATGCCCTGGCTCTTAACATTTGCTCGACACGTGGAAAGTGGCCATTATTAGGCATGGAAGCCAAGGAGTGCAACATTCACAAGAGAACGGACACTATTTCGATAGGTACACAGAATTTGGAGAGGAACCCGCCTTGCAATGCCGAAGACAATACTGCGCGCCGGACTCATCGTCATTGAAGCCTGGTTCGGGGGCTAATGAGGGAGTCCTGGATTAGGGGGTCTCCGGATAGCCGGACTATCTCCATTGGCCAGACTGTTAGACTATGAAGATACAAGATTGAAGACTTCGTCTCGTGTCCGGATGGGACTCTACTTGGCATGGAAGGCAAGCTAGGCAATATGGATATGAATATCTCCTCCTTTGTAACCGACCTTGTGTAACCCAAACGCTCTCCCGTGTCTATATAAACCGAAGGGTTTTAGTCCGTAGGACAACAATTACAACATAAAATCATACCATAGGCTAGCTTCTAGGGTTTAGCCTCTCTGATCTCGTGGTAGATCTACTCTTGTACTATCCATATCATCAATATTGATCAAGCAGGACGTAGGGTTTTACCTCCATCAACAGGGCCCGAACCTGGGTAAAACATCGTGTCCCCTGCCTCCTGTTACCATCCGGCCTAGATGCACAGTTCGGGACCCCCTACCCGAAATCCGCGGGTTTTGACACCGACAACGTCGATTTTCCTCGTCATATCATTTCACCTTGAACAACAAGCTTCATTTCGAGTTTGTGTCGTACCCATGGTTCCAATAACCTTTTTGCTTCATAAATCCTTTGACTTGATGTCATCACCGATAGATTACATCTTCATGAAATCTCTCGACAAATGTGTCATGATCATCACCAACATTTTGAGCTCTTCTAGGATATCAATCGAATTCATAATGAGAAATACCATCCTTGCCCTCGATGATTTGTATTGTCATCGACCACTTTAATGCATCCCCTCCAACACAAACTTGTTCGTGTTCTGTGTTATACCTTGAGTTCCTTGCTATCCAGCATTTGTTCTTAATTACCTTGGAATATTACCATCTTTTATGTCAAGAATGTGGTGAGAAATTCACCATCTCTTAAAAATTCTTGGTATAGTGATGCTTCTCGCCATCACCATTCCTTTCTTAGTCCCCGTGTTGAGTGAACTCTGTTGTGCGAATTTCTAGTCTCTAGCTACCCTATTGCTTCAGAGTTAATGGACAATAATTCCAATTTAGTGTGTTGGTTGCTCAATCGCCATTCCGACGTTGGTCGTGCAACCTAGCCCATATTTTGGGTACACCTTTCAACCAATGTTTAATTGTGTATGTTTACCTTGAGCATACCTCATTATATCATTTGATTTGACAAATGTTATCTCCTTGTTCACATAATTGTGGAAATCCATGTTTTGGGAATTCTCGATCAATTGTTGCTGAGTCCATCAACCATGTCCTCATCCTCTCCTTGGTTAAATGATAAACTCATGATTCGGAACTTGCTTTCATAGTTCATTTCCTAAGAATTTTACGATGTCACCTCATCAATTGTGTTGCACCTTTTCTTCTCAGGCATCCTGAGTCTGAGTTATCCTGTCACCAATCAGATCTGAATCTCAGTCAGATATGATGGATGGAACATAATTCCAAGAGTTATAACGTTGGTCTTTGTATGGCCCAGTAAGGTGATGTCATGCCTGGCACACCTAGCCGGAGGACCTATTGTTATAGTTTCCTTTTTGGCAATGTTAGTCATTCTTCCGTGAGGAAATTGTAGGACTTATTCTATAAGTTGTTCCTGATGGATCCTCTTGTTTCCAAAGTCTGATCTTCACCTATTGACCATGTCAATGCTATCTCGAAGCATGCTATGGTACTCCAATTTTCAATAGGAACATTTGAAGCCCGATGGTAAATGTTCCCTACTCAATTATCCAAACACCGCTGTATGGGTAATGTCATGAAAATTCTGTCCCCTACCTAAAGAGTTTTCTACATTATACCATGCCACAGATGGCATGCTCTACTTTTCCTTGGGAAGGATATATCCCTGAAATATGTGTTTAAAAACATTTTACTTTCCATTGGTTTGCTTAATCCTTCTTGTGATCTATATTATATAAGCATTAGTAATCTTCTGCTTATGTAAAACACCTTGTAGTACAACCGTGTTAGTAAGACCCTGTTTCTACTGTTCATGACATTCCGGTAGCCACCGATGGACGGGAACTTTGCCTATTGGTCTGCCTCGTTCAACGAGCAGGAAAATGGTTCTCTTCGTCCCTCGCCCTTGGTATCGACGTTGTTGCCGACATAATCGACAGGCTACCCTCTGACATGCCTTGCTTGCATGATCATGCAAGACATATCCGCCATTCCTACTTTTAAACCACATGGTTGCCCATAACCCACAGTTCCACAGGATCGAAACCCGACTCTCCTATACCCCATGTTTCCAAACTTATTCCTCGTGCTTGGCTTTGTATTTAATTCACGGGACACCTTCATAGTGCTCTATTCTGGTATCGGACTCAATACTTACTCTCGCTGCTCTGAACCCCTTTCTCACTCTGGTTCAAACTTCAAGCAACTATCTATCCGCTTGGAACCTCTTATTGTACCTTCGTACCTTACTCTCGATGCATTTTATATGTTCAACTCGAGAGATAATCTTATGCTAATTCATGGGTTAACCCCAGATTGTTTCCCTCATAAGCATTCTGTCGTAACCGAGCTGTCCCTTACCTATTAGTAAGTATGTTGGAGTTCCCGAACAAAAGGATGACTTCACCATGATGACCTGAAGCAAAGAAATGAAGACATCAATGTAATGGGTCAACCTCTTCGAGAAGAGCAAGCCAGGATGAGAAGACCCGCTAGATTTGTTACCAAACCTTCCCCCCTTTCACTACCCTTTAAATCTCGGGATGAGATTTCATGTAGTGGAGTAGAATTGTAACGCCCAGATAATCAAGCTACAGTAAACCTCGGCTAATGATGCCACGTCACCTCGATTACTATTGCTAATCTCGCGTTAGTTCGAAACCGATTCAAAATCAAATTCGAAATAAGGGCAAACATCAAAAAGTTTCAAATATTAAAAACAAAATGTTCGGGTTGTGCCAGTTAATGCATAGATGATTATGATGTAGAATCCACATTTTTATATAATGAATAAATGCACTAAAAAGATTTAAACGTAGAAAAACATTATTTCAATGCCTTCGGTATTTTATAAAACACTAAACTATTTTATTTTGGGTTAAAACCTTTTGTGGCTGAGGGTTATTTTGAAACGTTATTTTAGGAACTATAGTCATATTTTACTAAGTAAAAATAATGTGGAATTAAAATTAAAATAGAAAATAAAAATAACAAAAGAAAACAAAAAGAACCCCCCCTCACCTAGGGCCATTTGGCCCATCTGACCGACAGCCAGCCGGCCCACCCCGCGCCTGGCCTGTTTGCCCCCCCCACCTCCAGTATCCTTAACCCCCTCACACCCCGAAACCCTAGTCCACGACCGCATTATCCCCACTCTTCCCCCCACGTCTCTCTCCCCCTCGTCCCGATCTAGATCAGGGTCGCGCCCGATCCCGACGCAGGCACCCATCCCCGACTCCGCCCTCGCCGCACGGAACGACTCCGCCGCCGGAGGACCTCGCTGGACCGCCTCCACCTCGTTGCCGCCCTCCTCGTCTTCCTCCCGACTCGCGTCACCAAGCCTCGCGGCCCTGTGCCCCTGCAACACCGGTGAGGCCATCGGCCTCCGCCTTCCCTCCTCCTCTTCCCCTCTGTCGCTGTGCACACTCGCCGACCAAGCCCCGAACGTACTCACCACGCTGGCACACGCCTCAGACCACCGCCTCATGCGCGCGCTGGCCACGCTCACCGCGTCCTCGCCTCGCCCGGCGCGGCTCCGCACGCGCCCGCAGTCGCGCTGCCCTAATGTCGTGCAGCCGCGGCTCCCTCCCCACCCGCGCACCGCGTCATCGTGGTCGTGACCTGCGCCCCTCGCCGCACGGGCTCCGGCACTCGCTCGCGGCCGCCGCCTCGCACCGTCCTGCTGCCTTCGCTCGCCCGCTCGGCTGCGTCGCCTGCCCCGTACCCCCCTGTTCGCCGCCTGCCACTGCCTGCCGCTGCACGTCGTTCCCCGCGCCAGGGCCACCACACTGCCCCTGCTCCCCTCGCCCCGCTCCATTCCCACCTCGGCCGCCTCCCCTGGTCGGTGCCTTGGCCGCCGGCGCCTAGCCGCGTCGATGGCCGCCCCTGCGCTTGCGCCATTCGGGCAACACCCGCTCCCGCTACCGCTAAACCCCTGGGGTCAATGACAGGAGGGCCCCGCCTCCAGAACGATTTTATAAACAAAGGAATTAAATAAAAATAAATAATAATAATAATATAATTAATTAACCTAATTAATCCTGTTAATTAACCTAATTAAGCCTAATTAACTAACCTAATCACATTAATTAAATTAACTAATCCTATTTAGTTAACCAAGTCAATGACCAGTGGGACCCACACGTCAGTTTTGACTCCAGTCAACTACACTGTTGACTGCTGACATCACACATATGTCATGCTGACATCATCCCTTACTATTATGGATAATGTTGATTTAAATTAATTAATTAATTCTAGAAAATGTTTAAAACTTTAGAAAATCATATAAAATAAACCGTAGCTCAGATGAAAATGTTTACTACATGAAAGTTGCTCAGGAGGACAAGACGAATCCGGATACGCAGCCCGTTCGTCCGCCTCGCGTCCCTAGCGTAGCAAACCTGCAAACTTCCCCCTCCGGTTCATCTGTCTGAAAACACGAAACACCGGGGATACCTTCCCGGATGTTTCCCCCCTTTGCCGGCATTACCTATTCCTACGTTAGATCACCTCTAGCACCGCGTATTGCCATGTTATGCTTTGTGATGCTTTGATTGCTCTGTTATTTATTGTGTTCCCCTCCATTACTTCATTACAGTAGACCTCGAGACTGCTATTGGTACCCATGTATGACTACGGTGTTGATGACCCCTCTCTCTTGACAGAGCAACCAGGCAAGCCCCCCCCCTTTCATCACCAGATATCGCTTATTCACTTCTCTACTGCTTGCATTAGAGTAGTGTAGCATGTTACTGCTTTCCGTTAATCCTATCCTGATGCATAGCCTGTCTTTGCTACTACTGTTGATACCTTACCTGCAATCCTAAATACTTAGTATAGGATGCTAGATTATCATCAGTGGCCCTACATTCTTGTCAGTCTGCCATGCTATACTATCAGGCCGTGATCATGTCGGGTGTTGATCATGTGTGAATACATGCATATATACATACTATACAGGTGGTCACTAATCTCAGGTTGGCTCATTGAGTACCTGCAAGTGATTCTGATGTGGGAGCTGAAGGGGCAGGTGGCTCCATCCAAGTAGTGGTGGGCCTGAGTTCCCGACGGTCCCTGACTGTTACTTTGAGGCGGAGCGACAGGGCAGGTTCAGACGACCTAGGAGAGAGGTGGGCCTGGTCCTAGTCGGCGTTCACGGATACTTCAAGATAACACGCTTAACGGGATCTTGGTATTTGATCTGAGTCTGGCTACTGGCCTATACGCACTAACCATCTATGCGGGGACAGTTATGGGCACTAGATGTCGTGGTATCAGCCGAAGCCATCATGACGTCAGTGACTGAGCGGCGCGCGCCGGATTGGACCGTAAGCCTGCTCTTGTATTAAGGGGGCTAGTTATGCTTCCGGCCGCGTACGCAACATGTAGGTGTGCAATGGGCGCTGGGCCTAGACCCCTGCGCCATTGGATTTATACCGACGTGCTGACCTCTCTGTTGTGCCTAGGTAGGGCTGCGACGTGTTGATCTTCCGAGGCCGGGCATGACCCAGAAAATTGTGTCTGGACAAAGGGGTCGAGCGTGTTGGGAAATGTGGTGCACCCCCGCAGGGAAGTTAATCTATTCGAATAGCCGTGATCTTTGGTAACAGGATGACTTGGAGTTGTACCTTGAGCTTATGACAACTAGAATCGGATACGGCAGCTGGTCGGCCCCTCCTCCCTCTCTCTCTCTCCTGCCCCTGCTCGCACGCGCACCGGCCGCCCGAGAGCTCCAGTGAGCGAGCTCACACGCGCGATGTCTCTGAACCCTCCCCGCTCCCCCTCTTCCTTCCCCTAGCACTGGACCAGCCTCAGAAACACCATAGACACGGCGCCAGCTCCTCCCGAGCCCTGTGGCGACGCACAGAAGCCTGCCGACGCACGGGTCCATGGCACCTCGCCGTTCGCCTATTTAAGGGCCTCCCCGAGCCTCTCCCTCACCACCAGTCACTCCTAACCCCTCCAAATCGTCCCCCTGTGCCCTCCACTCTCCTCCAGGAGCACCCGAGCTCGAGATCGAGCTCGAGCTCCGCCGCTTCGGCTCGCCGGAGTTCGCGAGGTATCGGCCACCCCGTTCCTCCTCTGCCTCGATCTGGAACCCCTGCAGCCCTCTGATCCTTTCCCCCTTATTTCCCCTCTCTGTAGCTGCCGGAAACGGCCGGAGTCACCGCCTCCCGAAGCTCCTCGGCCGCAGCTCCTCGTCACCGGCGAACCAGGCACCCCCGCCGGCCAAGTCCACCACCCACCGACGTGCGGCAGTCTCCTGAAGCCATCCCCGCACTCGCCGGAGCTCGCTGTGGCCTGCATCGTCGCCGGTGAGCACCGCGACCCCCCTGTCCACGGGTTAGTGATGACAAGTGGGCCCCGCCTATCATCCTCACCTCTCTCTCGCCCCCTCTCTCTCCCACTGGCAGCTGGGCCCCGCCCGTCAGGTTCAAATCTGGCACGCGCGCCGGCTCGGCTGGGCCGCGTCGCTGGCGGGGCCGCTGCCCTGCGGCTGTTCTGGCCCAGCAGGCACAAAGCCCTTTTCCCTTTTCTTTTTTGAGAAATTTGTAAAATCCATACATAGTTCAAATTAACTCCAAATTGGATGATTCAAATTTCTAGTAGTTCCTAAAATCATGCCCTATCACTTGGTGCTTTTTGCACGTTTTTCTAGCACATTTCCCTTCACACATATTAAATAAATCCTATTTTCTTATTTCTGTGCTGAACTTTAGAAAATCATAGAGAGCCCATTTTTGATCCAAATTCCATGATTCAAAATCCTAGGTGTCTATAAGTTCAAAACATAGTTTTTGAACATTTTTACTAATACTTTCTGTATCACCTCAAATAATGGTCTATTTATTCATGTTTGTCAACTTTGTAAATTCATAGGAAAATCATTTGAACTCCAAATCCAGTGAAACCAACTCCTAGATGCTTCTAAAATCATGCCTTGTTAAATGGGTATCCTTGCTCACTTTTCAAAATAATATTTCTGTACACCTCATACAAATCCATAAACCCCTTGATTCCATCATATCCAAATGTTTAGAAATATCCACTGACCCAATTCCAATGAAACCACTCTGGTTAATTTTCATATAACCAGAGATGTCCTAGAAAAGTCAAATCAATATTTTTAGAGCACTTTCATTTCCTGCATTGTTGTGTCGCTTATTATGGTAGCTTTCGACAATAGTTGACGAAGTAGACGAAATGCTTGGAGTTGGACCAGAGATATTTGAAGACCTCGAAGACTTTGTTAAAACAGGTAAGCAGCCCTTTGAACATGTCTAAGAAACCCCTTTTATGCATGTCATATGGCACTTTTACTGCTTGCATTGAAGTCATGATAAAATGGTGACCACTTGAGGTGGTTTGCCTCCGTTGCTTTTCTCATTGACACTTGCATGATGCATGACCCTACCTTTCTATGAGGGTTATGCCGGTGGGAGTAGATAGGATGCTAAGTAGTGCTACGCAAAAAGGGACGGGAATATGCATAGTCATGGAGACAAAGTATGTTCAAAGTACTTTTCGAAAACCCCGTCGGGTGCCACTTATGCCCGAGGGAGATGATGAGTTGGGTAGCCACTTGACGACGAAGTGGTGTACCGGGGAAAGTGTGTGTTGTTTTCAAAAACGGATTGGCTTAAGTTGAGACCGTTATTCCAACCTTACATGCGCAACCACTCTACCCTTATATGGGAAAGGGCATTATTGATTACTCTGCCGATACTAGCTTGGGGCCCGCATTACTAGTGATGGGGGAGAGTTGGTGCTCTCTCTCGGGGCGGGGTCGTGCCAGCTAGGGCGGCCAAGAACATTTTTATGGGGCACCGGACACACCGTTGGTACCCCATGCCAGTGGTATGTGATGAATATAGGAGCGAGGCTCCACAATTTTAAGTTGTGAAATGTTGGGCACGAGGGTTACTACCAATCGAGTGGACACCATGTTAGTGTCGTCTAGGGAAAGATAGTGATCGGGTGCTTACCCCGGGTACTTGAGGTACCGCGGGTCGTGGATGACACGGAAGTTCCCCGGATCTTGTGGGTAAAGTGTGCAACCTCTATAGAGTGTAAAACTATTCGAATAGCCATGTCCACGGTCTAGGACAGTTGGGTAACCGCTCTTGGGCTACGTCCACATGTTTACAAACCAGTGTGTGTTTGGATAAGTGGGAAGAACTACTTGGGTCAAGTCAAAGGACTTGACATGATTGAGTTAGGTTGGTGCCCACTCTTTTTATGTTGATATCTGTAATCTGTCCTCATGGTTAATTGAATTCCCCTAATGCATGTCTTACAAGTTGTTGAACATGTCATTGCACTCAAAACTAGCTTTCCACAAAAATTTACCTATATCATGCATTTTTGTACCTTGAACCAAAACATGGGTTGCTTGCGAGTACATTCAAAGTACTCATTGGCTTGCCACTGGTTATTTTATTGGCCAGGCATGAAAGAACAGGATATAATGAAGAGTACCTTGGTGGCGAACATGCGAGCTAGGACGCTTCCCAGTCAGAATGCATGTAGGGTTATGGCAGATGGCATGGGTCCAAGTTATCGACGAAGATTTCCGCTGCGATGTTATACTCAAGACTTGACCATAATGGTCCTACTTGTGTAATACGGTATGTATGGATGTAAGACTCTTGTTATTCAGCTTCTGTGTGTTCAGTGAGCATTGATCTCTGGGATCACTGTACACGTGCATTCCGTGATCATGACTTATGAGTCGGAGTCCCCACAAAGCTGGTATCAGAGCCATCTTGACTGTAGGAAGCCTTAGTTAGCATGGTCGTTAGTTAGGGTAAAACTATTTCCAAAACTACTACTAGTTTTCAAAACTATCTATACTTCTCTTCCCTTCTTAGTTTTTAGAAAACTAAGGTATACTTTCCCTATCGATCTCTTCCGCTTCAAAACCTTTGGTCACTAGAACCCTTATGCCTCTAACCACAGGATTAGTTGTAATCCTCATGGATAGCCTAGAAGGAGTACACCTTGCCAAACACTCACCCACCTCTTCTGAACCCAAGATTGGCGACACCACGACAAGACAGTGCCAATAGAAGATACGCCTTTGAAGAATGAGGACATGAAGACCGAGAGGATGGTGACACTTTTGAATTTGCCCCAGGATGATGCAACCTTGTCCTATGACGATCAGGGTGTAAGACATATAAGACCATGATAGACATCGCTAATAGAGGAACCATGTGCTTACCGATGTTGTATCGGCAACCACCGGTGGATGAGAACCACACCATTTGGTCCGCCTCTCTATAGTGAGTAGGAAAACGGTTCTCTTCATCCCCCGCTCTTGGTGTCGATATTTTCATCAACGTAACCGACGTGTTGGACCTCTACTATGCCTTGTTAATATCATTGCATAAGGGATTACCTACCTGGTACCGTCGACGCCTTAGAAGGCAAAAGGGGTCGTCATGATTAAGAAGACAACAGAAGACCGAGTCAATGCCTACTACGAGGAGCCACCTTCACCCCATCACTTCAACAGGCGAGAAGTTGTTGAAATCTTCAGGCTCAACGCGGATTGTTTCATCGAACAACTACAAGGGACGTAGCAACACCTGAGGAAAACCCAGAAGACTGCATGAGGCACGAAGTAAAGCACGACTACTGAGTCCGAGAACCCCTAGGGTAGGATGAGTCGTGTACCCACTATGCGTAGTCGAGTCCGTATGATGGTTCGAATAGAACCATGATTGTGTGTTGCTTGTTTTTATTTGTTTGTGTTTTGATATAGGTCGCACTTTTTCCATAGGCGACAAGTATGCGACTATATCACCTTCCTTACCTTGTTTCTTTTGTTTCGCCCTTTCTGGCACTTGTTTGTTTGCACCTGCACTATAGAACCCCTTTAGGCATTCCCCTCCTCTATGCTACTTTTCACTCTAATCTCTCTCCTCAACTAAAGACCAGCAAGACAAGCAACACCAAGGATTCTACCTTGGCAACCAACTAGCAATGAAGACTTCTGCTACAATCTCCACGACCAAGTGCAACCCCGTAGAATTATGTTTAACCCTCAAGATTAGAAACCCATTCCTAGACCCTTCGAGACTTCACGAGATACCCCATCTCGAGTCCTTAACCATGTGCTTGACCCACAGAATTGCAAGAGAACCAGTTAAGCCTCCGTAACCTTGCTTATCACCGGGCTCATTATGCAACTAGTGGACGTAGTGAGCAAGCGCATTGTCACCCTAATATAGCACAAGAGTTGATGCTTTCGGTGGTATAAGGTTATTTGTTTAAAGGACTAGATAGAACAACCGACATCTCAGGAACCGTGCTTAAGGATAAGATAATAAAATGTTCACTCGCACACTAGAATCCTTGAAACCCTTACGCCCTACCAAGCCACAACATGGTCGGATCTTGACCTTGGGCTTTAGCTCTAGAATGATAAGACCTTGGCCAATGCTCAACCGCATCCATCACCAATGCCTTAGCCCACTTTACGTACCCCATAGACTTCATGGAGTGCTTGGACAAGTTAGTTGTCATCTTTCTTTGATGACATACTTGTCTACGCGAAGACGGAAGAAGAATCGTTGAGCTGGTCAAGGAACATCTGAAGATCGTCATGTCTAGGAGGAAGAACTATACCAACCACCATCTTCAAGAAGTATACCTCCACATCAAAGACCAGGCATATCTGCAAACCACTTCTCTCAAAGGAACCAAGCATTTCCATGTCAAAGGGAAGCTCACACCAAGATTTAACAACCCCCTCCGAGATCGCCACAAGATGAAGAGAAGACAGTTACCAGATGGAGCTACTACCTGAGTTACCCACTGTGCGTAATGTTTCCACATGACACAACTCCGGAAGTGTTTTTGACTTCCTAGCTAGTCCGATCACTAACAAGGACATCGATCACCGAGCCATCGACCCCCAACCTAATCTAACCTACCGCGAGCTACCCATTAGCAACCTGGATCAAGAAGAACGTCATACGCGAAGCCACACCATCAAGTACTTCAAGTTCAATGGAGCACCAAATGAAAGCGGAAGCAGTACGAGGACGTGAAGACTACCCCAAATCCAAGTTTCTGTATTCCTTCCCGCGCCTAGTCTGGGAATCTCGGGGACGAGATTCTTGTAAGGGGGGTAGGTCTGTCACACCCTGATTTTCATGCCACAACACTTAAGCTAACAATCACGATAAAATGTGGTTTGACAAAAACTTTTGAGTGTTTTGGACCTTGCCTTGATTGGATTTTTGTCTGTTGTTTGCAAGTGCTCTAAAAATCAAATAAATCCTCCAACTCCTATACTTCATCTCCTTGCTCCAAACTCTTGAACCAATGATCATGCCATGTGTATAGAGCAATATAGTATTTTCTTACAAAAATAATTTGGCCAAAAAGTATTTTCAAAAATTAGTTTTCCAAAAACCCCTGAATTAAGATTTGTACTGCAAGTAATTAATTCAAGGAGGTAAAAATCTTTCCAAAAATATGTTTGACTCCTATTAGATATAGGATACCCAGAAACCACAAAAATATAATTTTAAATGTTAATTTCCTATTTTATTTAAAAGCTTTTTCTTAAGGCCAGAAATGGTCTTTAATAGGGAAAAATTATTTTTATTGTTTCAAAAATATTTGACAAAAATCAGGGAAACTCAATGGACATGTATTGTCCATATATAAGAGTTTCAACACATGGTCATGTTCAAATTATTGGTCAAATCCCTCAAAAACCATTTCTGCCCATTTCAAGGATTTGAAATATTTCTACAGGAAATATTTCAAATCCTTGAAATGGGCAGAAATGGTTTTGAAATATTCCCCAACAATTCCAAGAAAATTCTAGAATGTCACATATGACATGTTTGATGATCTTGCCAAGTATCATGTCATGGAGAATAGTATAACCCCATGAAATCTCCTCAAAACCATTTATGTCCATTTTGAAGTTTGAGCAACCTTACATTGCCAAACATGTCCAAATGTTCTCAAACCTTGTGAACATGCTCAAATGGTCTAATTATTCATCTAGACCAAATGGCACAAGTTGGAGAGAATGTTATCTTGCTCAAAGTACCCCAAAACCCTTCCTGTTCAGAACCAAATTTGAACAACTCTACATTGGCAACTTTCTCCTTTTGATCTCAACTTTTGTGGACATGTTCATAACCTCAAATGATGACACTAAAGCAAGTGGTGCATCAAGGAGAATAGATTTGCATGACTAAATCTTGGTAAAGCCATTTCTGTTGATTTCTAGGGTTTACCAAAGTTACATTGGCTACTTTGCCCAAATGAGCTCAAACTTGGTGGAACATCCTACTTCTATGTTCCATTCCATCCTGTTAATTCTCATGGCAAGTGGAATTAATTTTCTTGCCCAAACAAGCATTAAACACCTTCTGCCATTTTACTAAAACCCCTGTTTTGACCACTTCCACTTTTCTCCATGGCCTCAACTCTTTACCACAACCCCTCCTAGTCCCCTTGCACCTCCAGTAGCAATGGCTGCATCTCAGATCAATAATTGAGGGGTGAAACCACCTCTTTTATCCCTATGGACAACCCTTGCACCCCTCTTCCTCACCTCCCTCCTCACTCCAGTGGCCACCCAAGGCATCCAAGGCTTTCCCCTTATTATTTACTCCTCCCTAGAGCTACCAGACATGCTTAGCCGTGCCCACTTTGCCAAAAAAATTGCATGCCGGCCATTTGCATGCTCTGGAGCGCGCTACAGTGCGCTCCTGCACTGTAGCCGCCCCTGCCAAGCACCTCCGGCCACCTCGGGCCTCCCTAGCGCGCCCGACGAGACGCCTCGGCGTCCGGGACATGGCAGCTGGTCGGCCCCCTCCTCCCTCTCTCTCTCCTGCCCCTGCTCGCACCCGCACCGGCCGCCCGAGAGCTCCAGTGAGTGAGCTCACACGTAGAAGGTCTCTGACCCCTCCCCGCTCCCCCTCTACCTTCCCCTAGCACTAGACCAGCCTCACAAACACCCCAGACACGGCGCCAGCTCCTCCCGAGCCCCGTGGCGACGCACAGAAGCCCTCCGGTGCACGGGTCCACGGCACCTCGCCGTTTGCCTATTTAAGGGCCTCCCCGAGCCTCTCCCTCACCACCGCTCGCTCCTAACCCCTCCAAATCGGCCCCTGTGCCCTCCACTCTCCTCCAGGAGCACCCGAGCTCAAGATCGAGCTCGAGCTCCGCCGCTTCGGCTCGCCGTAGTTCGCGAGGTATAGGCCTCCCCCGTTCCTCCGCTGCCTCGATCTGGAACCCCTGCAGCCCTCTGATCCTTTCCCCCTTATTTCCCCTCTCTGTAGCTGCCGGAAACGGCCAGAGTCACCGCCTCCCAAAGCTCCTCCGCCGCAGCTCCTCGTCGCCGGCGAACCAGGCACCCCCGCCGGCCAAGTCCACCACCCACCGACGTGCGGCAGTCTCCTGAAGCCATCCCCGCACTCGTCGGAGCTTGCCGTGGCCTGCATCGTTGCCGGTGAGCACTGCGACCCCCCTGTCCACGGGTTAGTGATGACAGGTGGGCCCCGCCTGTCATCCTCACCTCTCTCTCGCCCCCTCTCTCTCCCACTAGCAGCTGGGCCCCACCCGTCAGGTTCAAACCTGGCGCGCGCGCGTGCCAGCTTGGCTGGGCCGCGTCGCTGGCTGGGTCACTGCCCTGCGGCTGTTCTGGCCCAGCCGGCACAGACCCCTTTTCCCTATTCTTTTCTGAGCAATTTGTAAAATCCATACATAGTTCAAATTAACTCCGAATTGGATGATTCAAATTTCTAGTAGTTCCTAAAATCATGCCCTATCACATTGTGCTTTTTGCACATTTTTCTAGCACATTTCCCTTCACACATATTAAATAAATCCTATTTTCTTATTTCTGTGCTGAACTTTAGAAAATCACAAAGAGCCCATTTTTGATCCAAATTCGATGATTCAAAATCCTAGGTGTCTATAAGTTCAAAACTTAGTTTTTGAACATTTTTACTAATACTTTCTGTATCACCTCAAATAATGCTCTATTTCTTCATGTTTGTCAACTTTTTAAATTCATAGGAAAATCATTTGAACTCCAAATCTAGTGAAACCAACTCCTAGATGCTTCTAAAATCTTGCCTTGTTAAATGGGTATCCTTGCTCATTTTTCAAAATAATATTTCTGTACACCTCTTACAAATCCATAAACCCCTTGATTCCATCATATCCAAATGTTTAGAAATATCCACTGACCCAATTCCAATGGAACCACTCTGGTTAATTTTCATATAACCAGAGATGACCTAGAAAAGTCAAATCAATATTTTTAGAGCACTTCCATTTCCTGCATTGTTGTGTCGCTTATTATGGTAGCTTTCGACAATAGTTGACGAAGTAGACGAAATGCTTGGAGTTGGACCAGAGATATTTGAAGACCTCGAAGACTTTGTTAAAACAGGCAAGCAGCCCTTTGACCATGTCTAAGAAACCCCTTTTATGCATGTCATATGGCACTTTTACTGCTTGCATCGAAGTCATGATTAAATGGTGACCACTTGAGGTGGTTTGCCTCCGTTGCTTTTCTCATTGACACTTGCATGATGCATGACCCTACCTTTCTATGAGGGTTATGCCGGTGGGAGTAGATAGGATGCTAAGTAGTGCTACGCAAAAAGGGACGGGAATATGCATAGTGATGGAGACAAAGTATGTTCAAAGGAATTTTCGAAAACCCCGTCGGGTGCCACTTATGCCCGAGGGAGATGATGAGTTGGGTAGCCACTTGATGACGAAGTGGTGTACCGGGGCAAGTGCGTGCTGTTTTCAAAAACGGATTGGTTTAAGTTGTGACCGTTATTCCAACCTTACATGCGCAACCACTCTACCATTATATGGGAAAGGGCATTATTGATTACCTAGGCTGATACTAGCTTGGGGCCCGCATTACTAGTGACGGGGGAGAGTTGGTGCTCTCTCTCGGGATGGGGTCGTGCCAGATAGGGCGGCCAAGAACATTTTTATGGGGCACCGGACACACCGTTGGTACCCCGTGCCAGTGGTATGTGATGAATATAGGAGCGAGGCTCCACAATTTTCAGTTGTGAAATGTTGGGCACGGGGGTTACTACCAATCGAGTGGACTCCATGTTAGTGTCGTCTAGGGAAAGATAGTGATCGGGTGCTTACCCCGGGTACTTGAGGTACCGCGGGTCGAGGATGACACGGAAGTTCCCCGGATCTTGTGGGTAAAGTGTGCAACCTCTGCAGAGTGTAAAACTATTCGAATAGCCGTTTCCATGGTCAAGGACAGTTGGGTAACCGCTCTTGGGCTACGTCCACATGTTTACAAACCAGTGTGTGTTTGGATAAGTGGGAAGAACTACTTGGGTCAAGTCAAAGGACTTGACATGATTGAGTTGGGTTGGTGCCCACTCTTTTTATGTTGATATCTGTAACCTATCCTCATGGTTAATTGAATTCCCCTAATGCATGTCTTACAAGTTGTTGAACATGTCATTGCACTCAAAACTAGCTTTCCGCAAAAATTTACCTATATCATGCATTTTTGTACCTTGAACCTAAACATGGGTTGCTTGCGAGTACATTCAAAGTACTCATTGGCTTACCACTGGTTATTTTATTGGCCAGGCATAAAAGAACAGGATATAATGAAGAGTACCTTGGTGGCGAAATTGCGAGCTAGGACGCTTCCCAGTCAGAATGCCTGTAGAGTTAAGGCAGATGGCATGGGTCCAAGTTATCGACGAAGATTTCTGCTGCGATGTTATACTCAAGACTTGACCATAATGGTCCTACTTGTGTAATACGGTATGTATGGATGTAAGACTCTTGTTATTCAGCTTTTGTGTGTTCAGTGAGCATTGATCTCTGGGATCACTATACACGTGCATTCGGTGATCACGACTTATGAGTCGGGGTCCCCACACACACACTCAAAAGCTTCACATTATCTAACTTTTGTGGGCACTATGCTTTTGTCTCTATCACAGAGCCCACTAAGGTAGATGAAGCATTTATGGAGCCTGAGTGGATTCAGGCCATGCAAGAAGAATTACATCAGTTCGAGCTCAACAACGTCTCGGAACTAGTCAAACGTCCAGATCCTCGTAAGCACAATGTCATTGGCAGAAAATGGATCTATTGCAACAAGCAAGACGAAAATGGTCTTGTGGTAAGGAATAAGGCACGACTTGTAGCTCAAGGCTACACATAGGTTGAAGGAATTGGTTTCGATGAAACTTCTGCACCTGTTACTTGCTTATGCTAACCATCATGATATCACTCTATATCAAATGGATGTGAAAGTGCATTCCTCAATGGTAAGCTTGAGGAAGAAGTATATGTTGCTCAACCCCGAGGTTTTGAAGATCCAAAGCATCCTGACAAAGTCTTCAGACTCAATAAGGCCCTCTATGGCCTCAAGCAGGCTCCACGAGCATGGTATGATACTTTGAAGGAATTCGTTATGAAGAAAGGCTTCAAACCCGGTTCACTCGACCCTACTCTTTTCACTAAATCTTATGATGGTGAATTATTTGTGTGCCAAATATATGTTGATGATATTATCTTTGGTTGTACTGACCAACATTATGGCAATGAATTTGCCTATATGATGAGTGAAGAATATCAAATGTCTATGATGGGAGAACTGAAAATCTCTTTAGGTCTTCGAATTCGTCAACAACGCAATGGCATATTCATATCTCAAGAGAAATACCTCAAGGATGTACTGAGGAAATTCGGCATGAAAGATTGCAACGGCGTCAAAATTCCTATGCCCACAAATGGTCATCTGTGTACTGATGAAAATGGTATCGACTTCGATCATAAGGTATACCGCTCCATGATTGGTTCTTTATTGTACTTATGTGCATCTAGGCCAGATATTATGCTTAGTGTGTGCATGTGTGCCTGATTTCAAGCTACACCGAAGGAATCACTTTAGGATCAAAAGTATGTCTAGAGGGGGGGGTGATTAGACTACTTGACCAAATAAAAATCTAGCCTTTTCCCAATTTTAGTTCTTGGCAGATTTTAGCTAACTTAGCAAAAGTCAAGCAATCTCCACACAATTCAAGCAAGCATGCAAAAAGAGTATATGAGCAGCGGAAAGTAAAGCATGCAACTTGCAAGAATGTAAAGGGAAGGGTTTGGAGGATTCAAACGCAATTGGAGACACGGATGTTTTTGTCGTGGTTCCGATAGGTGGTGCTATCGTACATCCATGTTGATGGAGACTTCAACCCACGGAGGGTAACGCTTGCACGAGTCCACGGAGGGCTCCACCCACGAAGGGTCCACGAAGAAGCAACCTTGTCTATTCCATCATGGCCGTCACCCACGAAGGACTTGCCTCACTAGTGGTACATCTTCATGAAGTAGGCGATCTCCTTGCCCTTACAAACACCTTGGTTCAACTCCACAATCTTGTCGGAGGCTCCCAAGTGACACCTAGCCAATCTAGGAGACACCACTCTCCAAGAAGTAACAAATGGTGTGTTGATGATGAACTCCTTGCTCTTGTGCTTCAAATGATAGTCTCCCCAACACTCAACTCTCTCTCACAGGATTTGGATTTGGTGGAAAGAATATTTGAGTGGAAAGCAACTTGGGGAAGGCTAGAGATCAAGATTCATATGGTTGGAATGGAATATCTTGACCTCAACACAAGTGTAGGTGGTTCTCTCTTAGAAAATGTCTATTGGAAGTGTAGGTATGTTCTGATGGCTCTCTCCACAAACGAAGAGTGGGTGGAGGGGTATATATAGCCTCCACACAGAATCTAACCGTTAAACACAATTTGCCAAACTCGGTGGGACCGAATGGTTAAACTCGGTCGGACCGACTCAACATACCTAGTGACCGTTAGGATTTTCGGTGGGACTGAGATGCAACTCGGTAGGACCGATATGGTTAGGCTTAGGGTATAATGTAATCTCGGTGTAACCGATTACACAAACTCGGTGGGACCGATTTTGGTAATAAGCTAACTAGAGAGTTGGTCAGGTAAACTTGGTGGGACCGATTCTCTCATCTTGGTGAGACCGAAATGTTACAAAAGGGAAACAGAGAGTTTATATTGCAATCTCGGTGGGACCGATCGCTCATCTTGGTAAGACCGAAACATTACGAAGGGAAACAAAGAGGTTACAATCCCATCTCGGTGAGACCGAGATCCCTATCGGTGAAACCGAATTGCTAGGGTTTGTGGCAGTGGCTATGACATTTGAAACTCGGTGGCGCCGGATAGAAAGAATCGATGGGGCCGAGTTTGACTTTTGGTTTAGGTCATGTGTGGATGTGGGAAGGTAGTTGAGGGTTTTGGAGCATATCAGTAAGCACTTTGAGCAAGCAAGCCATTAAGCAACACCGTATCCTTCCTTGATAGTATTGGGTTTTCCTATAGACTCTATGTGATCTTGGATCACTAAATATAAAATGTAGAGTCTTGATCTTGAAGCTTGAGGCAAACTTTTTGTCCTTAGAATTTTGAGGGATCCACTTTCCTCATCCATGCCATGCCATTCATTGAGCTTTTCCTGAAATATTAATCTTGGAATAATGTTAGCTCAATGAGCTATATGTTGTTAGGAATTACTAGAACCACCCAGGGATAGTTGCACTTTCAATCACACCATAAGGCTGTGAAGCATATTCTTCGATATCTAGCTCACACACCAACACTTGGATTATGGTACCCCAAGGGCTCGGCTTTTTATCTCATTGGATCTTCTGACTCTGACTATGCTGGTGATTGTGTGGACCGCAAGTCAACATCTGGTACATGTCATTTCCTCAGACGGTCTTTGGTCTGTTGGTCCTTGAAGAAACAGAACTGTGTATCACTATCTACTACTGAAGCTGAGTACATTGCCGCTGGTTCTTGCTGTGCTCAATTGCTATGGATGAAGCAAACTCTCAAGGACTACGGTGTCAACATGAAGAATGTGCCTCTCTTCTGTGACAATGAGAGGGCTATCAAGATTGCTCACAACCCAATTCAGCACTCGAAGACAAAGCACATTCAGATTCGTCATCATTTTCTTCGTGATCATGTGTTGAAGGGCGACATTTCTATTGAGCATGTGAAGACTGAAGAACAGCGAGCCGATATCTTCACTAAGCCCTTGGATGAGAAGAGATTTAGCAAGTTACAGTGTGAGCTAAATATCTTAGAATCTTTGAATGTTCTTTGAAAAGGACACTCATCCTAACACTTGTGCAAAATTGATGACTTAGATGTGCAACACATGAAGAAAACGTCTTTCTTCAGTCAATGAAGAATAACACCCTAAGTGTGAAGAAATTAACGAAGAATTTGATTCTCAGAACCCTACGACAATTGTACGCGGTGTCTGAAATCATCATTCTTATACGGTGGGTCACGCCACCACCAATAGTTGAAAATCCTGAATTTGAGTTTTTTTGTGTTGAAATTCCTCAGTTGTTCAAATTCTTCAACTTTGCTTAGTCTTCACTCTTTCCGTCGTTTTTCTTCATTGGCTATATATATGTATATATGTATATATATATATGAGTTTATGTCCTCTACAGCATTCACTTATGGCCATTTCTTCAAGTTGGTTTTTCTGCTAAGTGAATGTGATTGGACCCTTCCCCCTCTATGCTATACTCAGCCCAATCTGTTCACAAATTCTTCATGTGCGTTCTATTTGAAACTCGTTCAAAATCTTCACTGTGTCCTTGTCAGCTGAAGAAATTGCGAATGGAACTTTAAAACCTATCTTATCTAAATTTCGGCTTTGCCGCCAAACCTTTCCGCATCCCATGATACACTTATCTATTCACCCAGGGTCACACACGATCTCCACTTTCTCAGTACGTGGGTGATACATGTCAAGCAAATGACAAGGTTCAGGGGCACGTTCATCCAAATTCTTTGGGCGAACAGTTTTTCACCGTGGCTATAAATACCCCCCCTTTCCCTTCCTCACTTCCTTTACTCCGCTCGACCTCTCTCCAGCTCGAGCTTCTCAAACCCTAGCGCCGCCGCTACATCATTGTCGCCGGTGAGGAAAAGCTTCACTACCTCGACCTCATTGCCATCATACTGGCGCCGGCGAAGGAAATCTTCACTCCGCCGCCGCCGTAGCTGTCTTCCTCCGCCAAGTTAGGGCGTGGAAGATCTGCACTGACGAACTTCACAACGCCACATTCCAGTTCTTCGTGTTCTTCGTCCAGGGTAATTAAAAGTTACTTTTACTACCCTCTTTGATTCAAATGATTTCTACAAAATCCTCAAAGGTGTTTTTCTTCATATCTTCACACACTAAAACACCTCACATGTCATCTGTTCTTGATTCGTTTCTCTAAGCTATGTTTTTCTTCAAGATTCCTCAAATGTGTGGATTTTCGATCTATACATCTCTGGAACCTAAGACAAAGAACGCTTAGTGAAATCCTTCAAGACTCATCTGGTCAAATTCCTCGAACTTGTTATTTATAAAAACCTTTTGAGAACGCATATGACCTCTCCAAATTCCTCGCAACTATACTCTATTCACATGTACTCATGTCAGCTGCTGAATCACTAGGTTCTCATCAACTTAATTCATTTGCAGCGTTCCTCGAAGAAAAGTTGCATACCTCTTCAGAGAATTCAATTGTTCAAATTCCTCAACTGAAGAAAATGGCTGATGGTAAGAAGCCACAGAAAGGAGGAAAGAGGCCAGAGGTCAACACTGCCTTTGAAATACCTGAGGACATATATGTTGGGTACTGCACACCCCCTTTGGAAGATAAAAATCAGCGCAAGGTGTGCACTCAAAAGATTGAGAGGAGATGGGCAAGAGAGTGGAGGGAGTACAGATATGTCACTCCCAAATATATGAAGAAATTTGCACGAAATCCTCCATGACCAAGACCTCCGTTGGCACATGGTCAAGTAGTTGATCCCACCAGCCTCAAGCGTGGTGAGGATTATCCTGATGAATGGGCCAAGCGCGAGGCCAAGTTGGCCAAACAAGCAAAAGATGCAGTGAGGAAATTCAATGAAGGCTCTGCTGCCGCTGCTGCTGTTGAGGCCTCTGTAAGCCGAAGAAGGCCATGACTAAGAAGTCTTCTCACAAGCCTAGTGCTTCACCAGCAATGCCCTCATGGCCAAGTTCCTCAGCTATGCCCTCACGGCCAGATTCCTCAAAGCCCTCATGGCCAATTCCTCACACTTCTCATGCTTCTACAAAATCCTCAGCTCCTCCGCCAAAGTCTTCAGCTGCTCCGACCAAATCCTCAGCACCTGTGCATCTCGCCACATGCCAAGGACCACATGCATATCTATTGCCTTAGGAGCCTCTGCAAGTTCCTCAGCTGCTCTAAGTTCCTCAGCTCCTCCCACTCTTATGAAGAAGAAGACCACTTCTGGACGAGGTCCTCGACCAAGTTCTCACAAGAAACAAGTTGCTTTCTAAGTGCCCTCTAATGATGATGAAGAACTTGCTGAAATCATCAGGGACAGGTAACTCAGGGCCACTAGAGCCAAAGAGAGTAATGTGCCATTAATGTTGGATCCGAAGTTGATCCTAGACTTCATTGACTTGTGGCACAAGGACCTCAACACACCTCTGCCTGAGCTGAACCTCACTCCTGGTCAAAGTCATGTACTGACTCACTTCATTGATGAAGAAAAATGGAAATTTGAACAGGGAAGGAGGGTGAAGAAAGCGCAGTACAAGAAAGAGCGCTTTCTGAAGCAAAACGTTCTGAAGCTTTCACCTGAAGAACTTGTTGCTCTTCAATCTGAAATCAAGAAACTGAGTGATGAATTTGATCGCTACTATGCTGAATGGCTAGGAGCCAAAGTCAGATTTGTAAAGATAACTTAACAGTTCACTTCCAATGTTGTAGCCCCAACACAACAGGAAATTCCTCAGGCTGAGGCATCTGCTCAGCCGACTGAAGAAAATGCCAGCACCGCTAATGACAATTAGGTTGCTGAAGAAAATGTGAGTTCCAGGGCTGATGACTGCATTCCAGCCATTGATGAAATTGCCAGGGCATCCACTATTGGTGCGCCTGAAGAAAATGAAGAAGTCAGGGCAACTGCATCAGTTGTACCTGAAGAAATTCAACTCAATTCCTCTTCTCATGCACCTTCACCAACTCCGATCCTTCCATCTGCATCAGATGTGATGTAACGCCCCGTATGTAACCTGCCATATTTGTATTCGAATTCTTGCCATTTCCGGCACTAAGTTATGTTATTCCTCGTTGTCGGGTTTTTGTCTTCGTTTTGTTTTTGTCTTTGTCATGCATCTCATATCATGTCATCATGTGCATCGCATTTGCATACGTGTTCCTCCCTTGCATCCGAGTATTTTCCCCGTTGTCCATTTTGCATTCCAGCGCTCCTATGTCCTCCGGTGTCCCCTTTTACCTCTTTTCGTGTGCCGGTGTTAAACGTTCTCGGATTGGACCAATACTTGCCAAGCAGCGTTGGTTTACTACCAGTAGACCATCTATCAAGTTTCGTGCCATTTGGACTTCGTTTGATACTCCAACGGTTAACCGAGGAACCGAAAAGGCCTCATCTGTGTTGCAGCACAACACCTCTCTAAAGTGGCCCAAGACCCACCTAAAACCCCTCCATCATCTCGGTCGTTCAATCACGATCGCTTGGCCGCAAACCGTGCTAATTTTGGAGCCTTCTAGCTCCTCCTATGTATAAATAGGCATCTCCCCCGAAATTTCAGATCAAACCCTAGATCCCTCTCCCCTCCGCGCGGCCGGACGTGTCCACCCGCCGCCGGACGAAATCGCCGCCGCACCCGGACCAAGCGGAGAGCGCCACATGTCCCGCCGTCGCCCTCCCGGCCCGCGCGCCGCCGCTGCCCAGCTCCCTCGCCCGCGCCACCCGGCTCCTTCGCCGGCGCCGCCCCGCTCCGCCTCAACCTCGCCGGTGCCGCATGAACCTCGCCGGCGCCGCCTCATCGCTTCGACGCCCGCGATCGCCACCTCGCCGCCCGGTCGACCGCCGCGCGCCGTCCCTCGTCGCCTCGTCGCCCGTGCCGCCCTCGTCGCCTCATCGCCCGCGCCTCCTCGTCCACTCCGGCACCACGCCAAGTTCCACTCCGGCCGGCCCCGCCCGTTCCGGCCATCTCCAACCGCTTCAGCGCCGACTCTGGCGAGAAGCTCCGGTCCTCCTCGATCCACGTGCCCGATCCATATCTGGATCCGAAACCCTAGCGGTTGACTTTTTCCCTAAGTCCCAGTAATTTTTAGCTAACTTTAGCATGCCATAACTCTGCATCCGTGGCTCCATTCTAGACATGTAGCATGTCAAATTGTTCGTCTTGATGAGTACTTCATTTCATTCCATTGCACCATGTTCATTTTAGTTCATCTTGATGCCCTAAATGTTGTTGCAAGGGTGTTATGCAATGTTAGTTTCAGATTCTTATCAGTAATTGGACATTTGTCATTTTTGCCATGTTTAATGTGTGCCTCCTATGAACTTGAGCCCTACATGTGTTTTGAAGTATGCCATGCCATATTTACAGGGGTGTATGCCATGTATTTTTGTGATCTTCGTTGTTGAGGGAGTCCTCGATTAGGGGGTGTTCGGGTAGCCGGACTATACCTTCAGCCGGACTCCTGGACTATGAAGATACAAGATTGAAGACTTCGTCCCGTGTCCGCATGGGACTTTCCTTGGTGTGGAAGGCAAGCTTGGCGATGCGGATATTCAAGATCTCCTACCATTGTAACCGACTCTATGTAACCCTAACCCTATCCGGTGTCTATATAAACCGGAGGGTTGTAGTCCATAGGACATCGACTCCATATACAACAATCATACCATAGGCTAGCTTCTAGGGTTTAGCCTCCTTGATCTCGTGGTAGATCTACTCTTGTACTACCCATATCATCAATATTAATCAAGCAGGACGTAGGGTTTTATCTCCATCAAGAGGGCCCGAACCTGGGTAAAACATCATGTTCCCTGCCTCCTGTTACCATCCGGCCTAGACGCACAGTTCGGGACCCCCTACCCGAGATCCGCCGATTTTGACACCGACATTGGTGCTTTCATTGAGAGTTCCTCTGTGTCGTCGCCTTTAGGCCCGATGGCTCCTTTGATCATCAACAACGATCCGGTCCAGGGTGAGACTTTCTCCCCGGACAGATCTTCGTCTTCGGCGGCTTCGCTCTGCGGGCCAATTCGCTCGGCCACCTGGAGCAGATCGAAAGCTACGCCCCTGGCCATCAAGTCAGGTTTGGAAGCTTAAACTATACGGCTGACATCCGCGGAGACTTGATCTTCGACGGGTTTGAGCCACGGCCAAACGCGCCGCACTATCTCGAGGGGCATGATCTAGCTCTGCCTCCGGACAGTGTCCTGGAGGTCGCACACGCATCGGTTCCGACCCCTAACTCGGAGCCTATTGTGCCAATCGAGGACGAGCGGTTGGACGTCACCTCGGGGGCTGTGATCTCAAAGGCGATCAAGCCGAACGCTAGCCCCGCACTCTGCACGACCCGTGACTCCAAGGATCCGGACTCCTCCCCGGACTCCGAACCCCCCGCGGCCCTGCCGATCGAATCCGATTGGGCGCCGATAATGGAGTTCACCGCCGCAGACATCATTCAGGACTCGCCTTTTGGCGACATCCTGAATTCTCTTAAGTGTCTCTCTTTATCAGGAGAGCCCTGGCCGGACTACGGTCAGCGAGGGTGGGATACAGACGATGAAGAAATTCAAAGCCCACCCACTTTGTAGCCACTGTCGATGATTTAACCGACATGCTTGACTTCGGCTGCGAAGAGATCGACGACATGGACGACGATGTAGGAGACGAACAGGAACCAGCACCTGTAGGGCGCTGGAAGGCCACCTCATCATATGACATATATATGGTGGATACTCCAAAAGATGGAGATGGCGATGGAACAATGGGGGATGACGCCCCCAAGAAAGAGCCAAAGCGCCGGCGTCAGCGGCGCCGCTCTAAATTCCGCCAAAGCAAAAACGGTGATTCCGGCATGGGAGATAATACTATCCCGGATAGCGTCGAAGAACACCCACCTCAGCAAGATTCGGCATAGGAAGATGGAGAAGCCAGCCCTCATGAGAGAGCGGCAGACCGAGAGGTCGAGGATGATAACTATACGCCTCCCTCCGAAGACGAGGCAAGCCTCGATGACGACGAATTCGTCATACCATGAGATCCCGCCGAACAAGAGCGTTTTAAACACAGGCTTTTAGCCACGGCAAGCAGCCTCAAGAAAAAGCAGCAACAGCTTAGAGCTGCCCAAGATTTGCTAGCTGACAGATGGACTGAAGTCCTTGCGGCCGAAGAGTATGAACTCGAACGCCCCTCCAAGAGTTACCCAAAGCGCAGGCCGCTACCCCGATCAGAGGAGGAAGCACCTACATCACCAGCGCATGACATGGCAGACCGGCCACCTCACGGCCGCGACAGAGAGGCCTCTCGGCCCTCCACCCAAGCCATGCCCCGACGCCGCTCAACTAAGGCACGGGAAAATGCGCCAGACCTGCGAGACGTACTAGAGGATAAGGCAAGACAAACAAGATCGATCTACGGATCGCGCAGGCGCCCTATGGCACGTGATGATGATCTTCACTCTGGATACAACAAATCCAGCCGGGCCGAACACAACAGACATACCTCTTCTGAGCTGCGTCGTGATATAGCACAGTACAGAGGTGCCGCACACCCGCTATGCTTCACGAATGAAGTAATGGATCATAAAATCCCAGAGGGTTTCAAACCCGTAAACATCGAATCATACGATGGCGCAACAGATCCGGCGGTATGGGTCGAGGATTATCTCCTTCACATCCACATGGCACGCGGCGATGATCTACACGCCATCAAATACCTCCCACTCAAACTTAAAGGACCGGCCCGGCATTGGCTTAACAGCTTGCCAGCAGACTCAATCGGTTCTTGGGAGGACCTGGAAGCCGCATTCCTCGACAACTTCCAGTGCACTTACGTGCGACCACTGGATGCCGACGACTTAAGCCACACAATTCAGCAGCCAAAGCAATCGACCAGACAATTCTGGACACGATTCCTACCAAAGAAAAACCAGATAGTCGACTGTCCGGACGCAGAGGCCCTAGCAGCCTTCAAGCATAACATCCGCGACGAATGGCTTGCCCGGCACCTCGGACAGGAAAAGCCGAAATCTATGGCAGCCCTCACGACACTCATCACCCGCTTTTGCGCGGGAGAAGACAGCTGGCTAGCTCGCAGTAACAACTTATTAAAGAACCCTGGTGTCACATCCCTAGTTCTGGTATGCACTAGGCTAGCCTTTCATGTGAGCATCATGTTTAAACTTTCATGGAAATTTGAAGTGGGGATGATCAATCCCCTAGCATCAAAGGAAGTTACTAGGTTCAACTAAAATATTTTCAGTAAATCCAAATGGCTTTCAAAAATGTTCATCATTTATGGAAAATGTTGTAAACAGTAACCAGAGGTGATGCACATTTTTCCATGACATATTTGGGCTCTGAATTAAATCATACTCTATTTGCATTTGGGCATTTAAAAGCTATAAAATATTTTAAATGCTCAAATAGTCATAAACTAAAATGTTTACTATAGGATATATTCCCAACAGTGATCATGAGTAGTTTCATGATTTTTGGGAGTGTCTAAGTATTTTTAATAAAGCCCTAAAGACTACAGAATAATAGAAAACAAAATTAAATAGAAAACCAGAGAGAGAGAACAGAAACTTACCTGGGCCAACTTACCTGTGTAGCCACCTGGCCTAGCACCGTGGCTGAGGCCCAGCCCAACTTCCATCGTCTTCAACCTCTGCCAGTAGGCAGAGGCGTGTCGACGCGCGCGCGCCCGAGCTCCACCTCCTGCTTCTGCCGACGCCTGGAGACGTCCAGGGATGCCACGCCGACCCCCACGTCCCCCTCTCATCCTCCCTCACTCTCCCCCTCGTCTCCCTTACCCTCTCCCGCACCATGGCCGATGCACCTGTCACCGTCTCACCACCGTAGTCACGCTCTCCATCACCCCCTTGCCTCCTTGACATGTCCAGAAGCTCCGCCGCGACGCCCTCGCCCTCCCCACCGAGCCACACTTCCCCGGAGGCCCTGCATCGCCTCCATCGGGCCGTCTTCAACCTCGGTACCCGCCGGACCCCGTTCATCGATTCGCCTCGCTCCGGTCGCCCCCGAGTCACTGATCCTACTAGTCAGGTTTAGGACTAATTAAAAGGGGACTAATGACACTGACACGCGGGACCCACTAGTCAGGTTTGACCTAGAATGGGTCTGTTGACCTGTTGAGGTCAGCATGACGCAATGCTGACGCAGTAATGCATTTTCTGGATTTATTTTTATTCAGGAAATTCCAGAAAATGTTTAAAACTTCTAAAAATCATAGAAATTCAACCGTAACTCCAAATGAAATAATTTATATATGAAAAATTATCATAAAAATTCAATCTATCCATCTGTAATGGTTTCATGCATGACAAAACAAGTTTACCTTGCTGTTTAAGCAGAATAAGGTAGTGCACTAATAAGGCCATGTTTAATGAGCTAGTATTTGAACCTTTGATTCAAATGAGTTCATCCCCTTTTGTTTTAGCTGGCATTAGGCCAAGACACTTTCATCTTTCCATGTCATAGCATGCATCATAATTTTGCATATTGCCATGTGTTGATTATGCTCGGTGTGTCTTTCGTGGTAGGTTCTGCCTCCGAGGATAACCCCGAGTATCCGTCTGAAGGGCAGTACCCTACTACCTCTACAACAGGCAAGCAAAAACCCCTTGTTCATTCCAATACAAACCCACTCTCTCGCTCCTGCTCTCTTTTACTGCATTAGGACAACAACGATTCAACTGTACATGCTGCAGTAGTTGAACCCCTTCCTTTGCATGACCTGTCATTGCCACAGTAAATAGATGAAACCCACTAGCATGAGTAGGAGTTGTTTGAGCCCTGATGTGCCTACTCATTCATGCTTGTTTGTCATGCTTGCTACTGCCTAGAGTTGAGTCAGGTCTGATTCATCGGGGATGAATCGGAGTTGTGTAAACATGTCCTACTGTTGAGAGCTAAGTGTGTGAACACGATTTGGTAAAGGTAGCGGTGAGAGGCCATGTAGGAGTACATGGTGGGTTGTCTCATTGAAGTCGTCCTCAGGAATGGAGTTTTGTGTTTGTGATCCATAAAACAGTTACTACCATGCATTGGGCCCGAAACCAATGGACCCTCTCGGTTTCTTGATCACCCTTGTCCTCTGTCCACGAGTTGCAACTAGTTTATGGTGTTTATAGGATATGTGTTGGCGGCCGTGCGTAGCGCTGACCCTAGGGGTGGGCTATGATGCGGTAGATACACCGTGGCCTGGCATGCCGGGTGCCCGTTTGGTGTCTCGGAACCCTGTACACATCCTCCGGGGCCATATGTGGAAACCTCGGCCGGACTCCCTACGGATGGAACCTGCATAGGCGATAAACCTGGACTAGAGACTTGAGTGTTTAGGTAGGCCGTGGCCGACACCCTCGTTGGGCTTCCGCTTGAAGGTTGCCGAGTACATGTCGTGTAAACGACGGTAAGTGGTGAGAGCATGTGTGAAGAAGTACACCCCTGCAGGATTAACATCATCTATTCGAATATCCGTGTCCGCGGTAATGGACTTCTGGGTTGCCTATAATAGTTCAGAGACAAGTGAAAGTGGATACTCTAAAATGCGCCAGATAAGCGTGAGTGCTATGGATGGCCTTCTTGTAGGGAGACGAAAGTGGATCCATAGTGGTGTATTGATATGGTGAATATGTGGACTCGTGTGCGCCACCTCAAAAGAGTTACTAGCAGTCATAGTTTAGGTTAGCCACTGAGTCAAAGCTGGCTTGCTGCAGTTAAACTCCACCACCCCCTTTGTTGATACCGATGCATATGTAGATAGTTCTGACGTAAGTCTTGTTGGGTACATTTGTTCTCACGTTTGCTTATTTTATGTTTTGCAGAGAGACTTCAGTCCCGCTAGTAGTTCCGCATGGACTTCGACGTTTAGCTTGATACCTCAGCTATGATCTTGTGCCCTCGGCAGGATCTGGTAGATAGTCAGGCTTCTTAGCCTTTTTCATTCGTAGATGTCTGTACTCAGACATGTTAAGCTTCCGCATGTGCTTTGCATTGTATGCTATGATTGTTGGGTCATGAGCCCCATGTTTGTAATATCTCGCTCCTCGGAGCCTAATGATAAATACTTGAGTTGTAGAGTTATGTTGTGATGCCATGTTGTATTTACACATATCGAGCATATTGTGTGTATGATTGAAATGCTTGGTATGTGTGGGATCCGACAATCTAGTTGATTGTCCTTGGCAGCCTCTCTTATGGGGAAATGTAGTTTAGTGCTTCCATGAGCCATAGTAGTCCGCTACAGCTCGGTTCACGGGAGTCCTGCTAGCCCAGCACTACTGCTCAGGACACTTGACTGGCCGGCATGTGTTTCACTTCGTTCATGTGTTTGTCCCTTCGGGGAAATGTCACGCGGTGACATCCGGAGTCCTGCCTAGCCTGCTACAGCCCGGGTTCCCGGAGTCCTATTAGCCCAGTGCTACAGCCCGGATTCACACGCTGCTGACCGACATGCTCGATGTGAATCATGTATGCCTGTCCCCATAGGTTAGTGCCGTTTTGGGTTAACGACTAGCCATGTCGGCCCGGGTTCTCTGTCATATGGATGCTAGCGACACTATCATATACGTCAGCCAAAAGGCGCAAACAGTTCCGGGCCATGGTAAGGCGACACCACGGGAATACCGTGCATGAGGCCACAAAGTGATATGCGGTGTTTCCGGCTAGACTGATGTGACTTGGAATCGGGGTCGTGACAGCGTTGGTATCAGAGCCTGACTGCCTATAGGATTACCAAGCCAAGCTGGTCAAAGTCGTGTCTAGAAATGCTTTAGTTATATAAGGGAATTGATTGTGGATGGGAACGTAAGGCTCTTTTTACTCCTTATCCTCATGACATTCTGATCTGAGTCATCTTACCTTTTCTACGGGGTTAAGAACTAGGCTTCTTTTCTATCTCTCAGGATGATGTGTTACTAAACCGTAGTTGCCTAAGATTGTTGAGTTCAAGCCTCAGTACAGCTCCTACTACTTCCATATGTTCATAGCTGGCCTCAGAACTTTGATATTGTGATGTTGAAGTCGTTATGCCACCATTTTTGCAGGATGTCTCAAATCTTATTCAGCATTACAGCCGTTATGTTTTCCGAGTCATCCCAGGTTTCTAAACAATCTGATGCAGTTGCAAATCCCTTTCTCGTGTGTTTGATGTCTTTTTGGGCTAGTCTAACCACACTATCCGGTGCGTTGAGGTAATTTATTGCCTCGACATATATGTTGGAGTTATTATTATGACCCTAGGTGTCTTAGAAGATTACCTAGTAATCTAGCTATGTTTTGTGTTCCCCGTGTGATGATTCTGGCCATCATTCTCGAAAGCACCCCATGATGTTATTAGTTAGTAGGTATTCTACTTTCGGGTTTCTGAACCCGAGATCCACCCTACTTACTTCATGTTGTTAGCATTTGCTAGTTCCCTTAAGATATTAGTAACCTTTGTGATTGTCTTCGAGGTCCATGTTATCTCGTTCTCCAGATATCCTAGACCATTCTTGGCGGAAGTTCTTTGAACCAAAAGATCACAACTAGAGTGCTCTTGATGAGTTATCCATTCATAATTGTGACTCTGCCAGTCCTACCGCTTAGCATGGTTATCCGGAAGAAATATGTTGAACTTGTTCGACATACTAACCTATGCATCCATAACTCAGAAAGATATATGTTACTTTGAGTTGTCCCTTTGTAGTTGAATTCCGATCCTTTTCTATCAGTTGATAGCCAAGTTTATGTCATGCATTCGTGTTATCAATGCCTATTATTCTTGTGGTCCATCGAGCCATTCTATTCCGGAATGACTTGGAGAAACAAACTCCAGCACCTCATCCATTTCTTGGACTGGTCAAAGTAGTTGTATTCCGCAGATCAAAATGCCAATCCAGCTTTTGTTCTGTTCTACCTCGGAGTATTAGCCCCTTTATGTCAGGATTGTCATAGGAAATGCAGCATCTCTCATGAATTCTTGACGTAGTGATACTCTCTCCATCATTATTCATTTCTCGGTTTCCATGTTGTTGCAACCGGAATGTCGACAAGTGAATCGTGATGTGTGAAATCAATACTCCTAGCAACCCCGTTGCTTGGTAGTTAAAGGACAATAACTTCATTCTTAGAATGTTGGTTATTGAATCATCGTTCTAAGGTAGATTGTGCTACCTAATCATTGTTTCTGGTGCACTCTTCGACCAATGTGTTAGGAGTGTGTCAATCCATCACTCTCTTGATCACATTGTCTTGCCCTGAAAAGCAAGATTGTTCTTGAGCTTAGTAACATATCGGTGGTTTGTGATGTTCCGAATATCTTCTTGGAAGTATTACCAGGTTGTCACCTGCCCGCTATGTTGAGTTCGTGATCATGTTGGTTTTCCTCCAAACCACCCATTCTCCAAGAATCTGTGTTGGGTATCCCTGAGCTAATGGGTTGAGAAAGACAACAACTTGGAGAGCCGGAAGATGAAAGCTTGTTCTGCTTAGTTCATCTCCAAAGGGATATCCTTGTGTTTGTGTGTTTGTTGAAGAAAGATGATATCTTCATCGACTGATCCTTGTGATGAATTGTCGTTGCCATTGTCTTATCCAATCTCTGATTTGCGCACGGGCTATTGTCAAATCAAATCAGAGCCAACGATAATCGTAATGTTGTCTTACTCGTGGTTAATCCCTCGAGCATACACCATGAAATCTTTTGGTCTGACCAATACTATCACATTGTTCACATAATGGTGGAATTCCAGTAATATGGAAATTCTGATGAGTTGTTGTTGAGCCCATCAGCAACATCTTGTCTCCCCCATGATTCGTGTTAAACATTAAGCTAGTGTTGGAAACTTTGTAAACAATGCCTTCATGTTCCGTTCATGAAGCATATGTTTGGATGAAAGAAGTGACTTCCTCTCATTCATGTGCATTCGATGCAAGTTGCCGCCGTGAATTTGAGAGAGTTAGTTTTGCTTCCTTTGGAATCATCCCAAGTCATTCATGCATGTGCAAAGTATACTATGGTTTGGTAGATTAATTACCTCCACTCCATATGAATTCCGTAGCCCACCAAGCCACTGATTGACTTGTTCTAGGTAAAGAAGTCTAATTTAAGTGCACAAGACATTGATATCCTCGATGATGGTTCCCCACCTGAACTCGGTAGTATTTTATTATAAGACTACTATGTGGTCATGCTTGTTTGGGACAGCATCTTCACATGTGTTTTTAACAGAACCAGCTCATGTTTTGGAGCATGCTACCATAGTCTATTTCCCGAGAATCCTGCAACGTCATCTCGTCGACTTGTGTTGCAAACTTTCGTTTTTCTCTCTGGACTTGATGAGTCTGGAATATCCCGACACCAACCAGATCTGAATCTCAGGCAGATATGATGGTTGGACCTTTTCCTAGGAATTATAATGTTGGTCTTTCTAAACCGGTAAGGTGGATGTCGTGGCCAACACACCCAGCTAGAAGACCTATCATTGTAGTATCTTGATTGAGGAAGTTGGCCACCTCCCCATAAGAATTTCGTAGGATTTACCTCCGTAGTTAATCCTTATGGATTCTTGTGCTCCCGAAGTCTGACCTTTTACTTGATGTCCTAGATACCAAACCATATCAATAAATGGGTTATCCTAGCACATCAAGGAGAACATTAGAAGCGGAGTGCTAAATGTCTCTCGGTCGATCATCCAGATTTTAATCCCTTGGCCTCGCTAAGGTGAGATCTGAGAAAGTGTTATCTTTCTTTTGGTCTGCATCTTCCACCATTATTCATCATTGTAGCATGTTGTGTTGCCAGGATCCTTGACACGGATATTGGTAAAACCTTGATTAATACGGAAATGCTCAAGTTCTTGAGAGCACGCGTAAGCACTAGGATTTATCGTCGACATTAATTGAGATCTGTTCTCAGTTTCTTCAATTATGCCATAACCTTTCAAACAGTGGAATCTCTCTCTACTGTTGGGTTTCTCCCCAGTTACTAGAATCATTCCCAGCATTTGCATTTTGTTCCCAGCTTGCACCTCCATTGTGTCATCCTACTACAAACTACCCTTCTCAGTAATTACTGATCAAGATCATCTTCAAAGTGGTCCTACCACGGGTTCCATCTATTTCCGATGATAAGCAAATCATCCATTGCATTGTCTTCAACAAGGGAGTCCACATTATCCTTTCTAGTCCAAGTATGTCATTCTTTTGAACTCCTTCAAATGATCGATTGTGATTGCCTTAGGCTGGTATAAAGAGTTTCAATGATCTCTGAATCAAAAGTAATTCTTTTTGCCACTTAAGGGAATATTTCTGCGAGTCACCTTCTTTAAGATGTCCTGTTATGGTATCATGGCAATTATCGCCTCGCTACTTTGAAACCATGCACCATCATCTTAAGCGTGGAATTGTTGCCTACCAAATTTGAACCTTTATCATCTGCTTCTTTCCATCACCCCTGATGTGTGTTTCATGTCCCCGCTCAAGAGATGTTCTAATGTCTCACTCCATGAGTTGATCTTGAGTTGCTCGATCTTTGCGAAGATCGTTTCCTGTAGAGTTTCCTTCCGTCATCATCGTGTTGGATGAAGATCTCGAAGACAAAGATGTCAAGAGCAATGTGATGCAATATATCGATATCTTCCAGAAGGGCAGTTGGATCGAGAAGACTGTGATAGTTTTGTGACCCCTCTGTCTTCTTACTCCACTTCTTGAATCTCGAGACGAGATTCTTGTTTAGTAGGGGTGAGCTGTCACATCCCTAGTTCTGGTATGCACTAGGCTAGCCTTTCATGTGAGCATCATGTTTAAACTTTCATGGAAATCTGAAATGGGGATGATCAAACCCCTAGCATCAAAGGAAGTCACTAGGTTCAACTAAAATATTTTTAGTAAATCCAAATGGCTTTCAAAAATGTTCATCATTTATGGAAAATGTTGTAAATAGTAACCAGAGGTGATGCACATTTTTCCATGACATATTTGGGCTCTGAATTAAATCATACTCTATTTGCATTTGGGCATTTAAAAGCTATAAAATATTTTAAATGCTCAAATAGTCATAAACTAAAATGTTTACTGTAGGATATATTCCCAATAGTGATCATGAGTAGTTTCATGATTTTTGGGAGTGTCTAAGTATTTTTTAATAAAGCCCTAAAGACTACAGAATAATAGAAAACAAAATTAAATAGAAATCCAGAGAGAGAGAACAGAAACTTACCTGGGCCAACTTACCTGTGCAGCCACCTGGCCCAGCACCGTGGCTGAGGCCCAGCCCAACTTCCACCATCTTCAACCTCTGCCAGTAGGCAGAGGTGTGTTGACGCACGTGCGCCCGAGCTCCACCTCCTGCTTCTGCCGACGCCTGGAGACGTCCAGGGATGCCACGCCGACCCCCACGTCCCCCTCTCATCCTCCCTCACTCTCCCCCTCGTCTCCCTCACCCTCTCCCGAACCATGGCCGATGCACCTGTCGCCGTCTCACCGCTGTAGTCGCGCTCTCTGTCACCCCCTCGCCTCTCTGACATGTCCAGAAGCTCCGCCGTGACGCCCTCGCCCTCCCCACCAAGCCACACTTCGCCGGAGGCCCTGCATCGCCGCCATCGGGCCGTCTTCAACCTCAGTACCTGCCGGATGCGGTTCATCGATTCGCCTCGCTCTGGTCGCCCCCGAGCTCACTGATCTGCTCATCGACCTTGCTGTAAGCTCCGCCGCTTTTCCCCTCTTCTTTCCCATGCGTTTGCACCCTCTAGGCCATAGTTCCACCATGGCCGAAGCTCGTCTCTGCTTGAGCTTGTCGCCGGCATCGCTCCGGCGACCATTTGGTCATCCCGTGCTATGCAACATGCTTGCCGCATCGCGTAGTGCCTCGCTAGCGCCTTAGTTTCTGCGTTTGCACACCACAGCCCAAACCCCGCACATGGCCGAACTCCGTCCGGCGCCTTGGAGCTCACCGTCGTTGTCTCCGGCCACCATAGGCCCGGCCTCCACCACCACTAGATGCGCGCCTGCAAGAGCTCTCCAACGAGCCCAAGAACGGCCTCGCCCGTGCCCTGTGGGCGTTTTCCGAGCCGCGCCACCGTCTTGGGCCTCGCCGGCGTCGAGTCGCCGGCGGGTTTGACCTGCCGATCAGGGGTTTGACCCCGCTGACCGAGTTAACCCCCGGGTGGGCCAAGTTTGACCCATCTGGGTCAATGACAAATGGGACCCGCCTGCTAATTAAGTCGGATTAGGACTAACTAAAAACTAGTTAGACCAATCACACTGACACGCGGGACCCACTAGTCAGGTTTGACCTAGACCAGGTCTGTTGACCTGCTGAGGTCAGCATGACGCAATGCTGACGCGGTAATGCATTTTCTGAATTTATTTATATTCAGGAAATTCCAAAAAATGTTTAAAACTTCTAAAAATCATAGAAATTCAACCGTAGCTCCAAATGAAATAATTTATATATGAAAAATTATCATAAAAATTCAATCTATCCATCTGTAATGGTTTCATGCATGACAAAACAAGTTTACCTTGTTGTTTAAGCAGAATAAGGTAGTGCACTAATAAGGCCATGTTTAATGAGCTAGTATTTGAATCTTTGATTCAAATGAGTTCATCCCCTTCTGTTTTAGCTGGCATTAGGCCAAGACACTTTCATCTTGCCATGTCATAGCATGCATCATATTGTTGCATATTGCCATGTGTTGATTATGCTCGGTGTGTCTTTCGTGGTAGGTTCTGCCTCCGAGGATAACCCCGAGTATCCGTCTGAAGGGCAGTACCCTACTACCTCTACAACAGGCAAGCAAAAACCCCTTGTTCATTCCGATACAAACCCACTCTCTCGCTCTTGCTCTCTTTTACTGCATTAGGACAACAACGATTCAACTGTACATGCTGCGGTAGTTGAACCCCTTCCTTTGCATGACCCGTCATTGCCACAGTAAATAGATGAAACCCACTAGCATGAGTAGGAGTTGTTTGAGCCCTGATGTGCCTACTCATTCATGCTTGTTTGTCATGCCTGCTACTGCCTAGAGTTGAGTCAGGTCTGATTCATTAGGGATGAATCGGAGGTGTGTAAACATGTCCTACTGTTGAGAGCTAAGTGTGTGAACACGATTTGGTAAAGGTAGCGGTGAGAGGCCATGTAGGTGTACATGGTGGGTTGTCTCATTGAAGCCGTCCTGAGGAACTGAGTTATGTGTTTGTGATCCATGAAACAGTTACTACCATGCATTGGGCCCGAAACCAATGGACCCTCTCGGCTTCTTGATCACCCTTGTCCTTTGTCCAGGAGTTGCAACTAGTTTCTGGTGTTTATAGGATATGTGTTGGCGGCCGTGCGTAGCGCTGACCCTAGGGGTGGGCTATGATGCGGTAGATACACCGTGGCCGGGCATGTCGGGCGCCCGTTTCGTGTCTCGGAACCATGTACACATCGTTCGGGGCCGTATGTGGAAACCTCGGCCGGACTCCCTGCGGATGGAACCTGGATAGGCGATAAACCTGGACTAGAGACTTGAGTGTTTAGGTAGGCCATGGCCGACACCCTCGTTGGGCTTCTGCTTGAAGGTTGCCCAGTACATGTCGTGTAAACGGCGGTAAGTTGTGAGAGCGTGTGTGAAGAAGTACACCCCTGCAGGATTAACATGATCTATTCGAATAGCCGTGTCCGCGGTAATGGACTTCTGGGTTGCCTATAACAGTTCATAGACAAGTGAAAGTGGATCCTCTAAAATGCGGAAGATAAGCGTGAGTGCTATGGATGGCCTTCTCGTAGGGAGATGGAAGTGGATCCATAGTGGTGTATTGATATGGTGAATATGTGGACTCGTGTGCGCCACCTCAAAAGAGTTACTTGCAGTCATAGTTTAGGTTAGCCACTCAGTCAAAGCTGGCTTGCTACAGTTAAACTCCACCACCCCCTTTGTTGATACCGATGCATATGTAGATAGTTCTGACGTAAGTCTTGCTGGGTACATTTGTACTCACGTTTGCTTATTTTATGTTTTGCAGAGAGACTTCAGTCTCGCTAGTAGTTCCGCATGGACTTCGACGTTTAGCTTGATACCTCAGCTATGATCTTGTGCCCTCGGCAGGATCTGGTAGATAGTCAGGCTTCTTAGCCTTTTTCATTCGTAGATGTCTGTACTCAGACATGTTAAGCTTCCGCATGTGCTTTGCATTGTATGCTATGATTGTTGGGTCATGAGCCCCATGTTTGTAATATCTCGCTCCTCGGAGCCTAATGATAAATACTTGAGTTATAGAGTTATGTTGTGATGCCATGTTGTTTTTACACATATCGAGCATATTGTGTGTATGATTGAAATGCTTGGTATGTGTGGGATCCGACAATCTAGTTGATTGTCCTTGGCAGCCTCTCTTATGGGGAAATGTAGTCTAGTGCTTCCATGAGCCATAGTAGTCCGCTACAGCCCTGTTCTCCGGAGTCCTGCTAGCCCAGCACTACTGCTCAGGACACATGACTGGCCGGCATGTGTTTCACTTCATTCCTGTGTCTGTCCCTTCGGGGAAATGTCACGCGGTGACATCCGGAGTCCTGCCTAGTCTGCTACAGCCCGGGTTCCCGGAGTCCTATTAGCCCAGTGCTACAGCCCGGATTCACACGCTGCTGACCGACATGCTCGATGTGAATCATGTATGCCTGTCCCCATAGGTTAGTGCCGTTTTGGGTTAACAACTAGCCATGTCGGCCCGGGTTCTCTGTCATATGGATGCTAGCGACACTATCATATACGTGAGCCAAAAGGCGCAAACGGTCCCGGGCAATGGTAAGGCGACACTGTGGGAATACCGTGCGTGAGGCCACAAAGTGATATGAGGTGTTACCGGCTAGATCGATGTGACTTGGAATCGGGGTCCTGACACCTGGTAATTCGGATACCAAGGACAAAAATGGCAGGACATGTCGGAATAAGCAAAAACATCGCGTTAGCAGCGACATCAATGAAGACACAGCAGTCATTGCCGGATTCAAAGGCTATAAATCCGGTCAGCAGAAAAAGGCATTCAAAAAGAATACTCAGGGCCCGTCCAGTTTGGACCGAATACTCGACTGCTTGTGCCAGATACATGGCACCCCCGAAAGGCCAGCCAATCACACTAACAGAGATTGTTGGGTGTTCAAGCAAGCAGGCAAGTTAAGAGCCGAAAACAAAGACAAGGGGTTGTACAGCGACGACGAGGAGGAGCCCAAGCCGCCGAACAACAATGGATAGAAGGGATTTCCCCCACAAGTGCAGACGGTGAACATGATATACGCAACCCACATTCCCAAGCGGGAGCGGAAGCGTGCGCTACGGGACGTATACGCGTTGGAGCCAGTCGCCCCAAAGTTCAACCCATGGTCCTCCTGCCCGATCACTTTTGATCGAAGGGACCATCCCACTAGCATCCGTCATGGCAGCTTCGCCACATTCGTTCTCGACCCAATCATCGACGGATTTCATCTCACAAGAGTCCTCATGGATGGCGGCAGTAGCCTGAACCTGCTTTATCAGGATACAGTGCGGAAAATGGGCATAGATCCCTCAAGGATCAAGCCCACAAAAACGACCTTTAAAGGCGTTATACCAGGTGTAGAAGCCAACTGTACAGGCTGAGTAACACTTGACGTGGTCTTCGGATCCCTGGACAATTTCCAAAGCGAAGAGTTAATCTTCGATATAGTCCCGTTTCGCAATGGCTATCACGCCCTGCTCGGATGAACCGCATTCACAAATTTCAATGTGGTGCCGCACTATGCATATCTCAAGCTCAAGATGCCAGGCCCTCGAGGAGTAATCACGGTCAACGGAAACACCGAACGCTCCCTCCGTATGGAGGAGCACACGGCGGCTCTCGCAGCGGAGGTACAAAGTAGCCTTCTCAGGCAATTCTCCAGTCCGGCCATTAAAAAGCCAGACACTGCCAAGCACGCCCGGAGTAACCCACAGCAGGACCGCCTGGCACACTCTGAGCAAGCGTAGCTATGCGGCCCCAACCCCAGCTCTCGCGACATAGCGAAACCAGTACCTCGCGTACATAACTACGCCCTTGAAATACCATGGGCACAGGGGAAGGGGCACAATAACGGCATGCCCAAAATACGGCTTAAAACATACTAGGGGCTGCCGGATTCTTTTTTTAATTTTTTTCTTACTTTCAGGACTCCATACTTCGGGCGACTTGTTCGGCAATTCAACTGCCGCACAAACGATGCAAGATGCAGGGAGATAGACAAGCCATGCCGCATTATGGAACTCCCAGGTGGTCTCTGTTACGAGCAGTATACCTGTTTTAAATACAATTCTGCGGCCTGCCCCTGGTCAGGACATACTAAATAGTCCAATATCTTTCGCTTACCGCACTATTTGTATCATTCGGCTTTGATAAATAGCCTCTCTATAAACAATGCATAGCCTTCTGTCTATTTTTTCCATTACCTTCTTTTCACATATATGTTTATTTAATGACATGATTGCACCCGTACACCATGGTACGACAAACACGCCAGGGGCTTCAGTACCCCTCATAATGGTGTGAGAAGTCCGTACACTTTCACAAGTGTGGCACCCCGAACTTATAGCACTATATGCATCGGCTCCGAATCATGATTTGGGTCAATAGTTGGGTTTGCCCGGCTCCTATGTTTTGGTGCCTTACGTTCTGCTATATCGCCTAAGGTAGCACTAGGAGAACCACTACGATTGTGCCCCGGTTCAGCTGGGTTAAGCACCTCAGTGGAGAAAGCTAAAACTGACTGTCATGATGTGGCGAGAGACCGGTCGCTGTTTGAGAGGTTTTTTGAGTCCCTAAAGGCTCATGCCGCTTCGAGCGAGGAACTGGCTTTGCCCGGCCAAGGCGTGGATAGCGCCCCGAACTCGGTCTTCCGAACTAGGGGCTTCGCCGAAATTTAAAATTATAGAGTTCTATGGCTAAGTGAGATTGTTCAAGCATTATAGTCCGATTGCCTGGTTCGTTGTGCTGAGCGCCTCCCTCGAAGGACCCAACTATGGGAAAAAGAGCGCTCTAGTTTATCCCGAACACCCCAGCACTAGTGGCATGTGGGCAGAAGCCGACGACTGGCCATCTCTCAATTTTTGATAAACGGCCGCACAGAAAGTAATATTTTAAATTCAATAAGCATTGCTTAGCGCATATGAACAAGTTTTCAGCGCACAGGATAAACACGAGCGAGTTCATTTAAAAATCACATCCTTGGTACATACATCCGCCACAAGGCGAGCACCTGCAAGAACATCCTTGTAGTAGTTCTCGGGCTTGCGATGCTCCTTCCCCGGCGGCGGCCCGTCCTTCACAAGCTTCTCACCGTCCAGCTTACCCCAGTGCACCTTTGCACGGGCAAGGGCCCGACAGGCACCTTCGATGCAGACGGAGCACTTGATGACCTCGAGCCTTGGACAGGCCTCCACCAGCCGCCACACCAGCCCGAAATAGCTCCCAGGCAGGGCCTCTCCGGGCCACAGCCGAACTATTAAGCCCTTCATGGCCTGTTCGGTCGCCTTGTGGAGCTCGACCAGCTGTTTCAGCTGGTCGCTCAAGGGCACCGGGTGTCCGGGCTCAGAATACTGAGACCAGAACACCTTCTCCGTCGAGCTACCCTCTTCAGCTCGGTAGAATGCGGCGGCATCGGATACGCTATCAGGAAGATCTGCGAATGCCCCTAGAGAGCTCCGGATTCGGGTAAGTAACAAGTAGTTCACTTTTATATTTTTGCTTTGCATAAAGAATGCCTTACCCGCTCCTATCTTCCTCATCTCCTCCAACTCTTGGAGGGCCTTTTGGGCTTCGGCCTTGGCAGACTTGGCAGCCTCTAGGGCCGTCGCAAGGTCGGATGCTTGCGTCTTCGAGTCAAGCTCCAAACTCTCATGTTTTTTCATGAGAGCTTGAAGCTCTTGCTATACCTCGCCGACCTGGGCCCCAAGTCTGTCTCGCCCGGTGCGCTCCGCGGCCGTTTTCTTTTCGGCCTCAGACAGCGCCAGCTCAAGGGTCGCCACCTCAGTCGTGGCCCCTACAATAAGCAGCACAATCCTCTTATTCTTTTTGCAATCAAGCCTTTTTATAGGCACCTTTTCTGTAAGGTATTTCTTACCTTCTTTCTCCTCGAGCCGCCGCTTGGCAAGGCTGACCTCTTGCTTGGTCCGCTCGAGGTCCTGCTTCAGGACACCCACCTCCGCGGTCAGTGTGGCGGTGGATAGCAGCGAAGCCTGCATACGCATATTGACTCTTTTTTTTAGACTCCTGCGAAATTTAATAGATCCTCTATTCGACTTTTCTTTCCGAATGCCAAACAGAGCATCAGGGGCTACTGTCTATGTGGTAATATTTTTACATATTTTTACTTACCTCGAAGCCTGTTAGAAGGCTAGCGCAAGCTTCAGTCAGTCCGCTCTTGGCGGACTGAACCTTCTGGATCACCGTACTCATAATAGAACGGTGCCCCTCGTCGATGGAGGCGTCGTCAACCACCTCCAGCGGATTGTCCAGCACCTCCGGTTGGACGGAGGCCGCCGGCTCACAAGGCTTGCTCCTCTTGGACGGCGGCCTACCGCGGTCCAGAACTGATTCCGGCGCGGTGTCCGGCACAAAGCCGGACTTGGAGCCCTGGGGAGCCTTATCCCCTTCACTCCTGGAGTTCGGGAGGTTGCCTTGCGGCTCCTCCGGGACAACCTCCTCCTGCCCCGGGGCTTGTCGCGACGCCACTTCGGTGTCGTCCGCAGTGCGGGGGGAGACAGCGGGTGGAACTGAGTTCACGTCCGATGAGTCCAGGGAGCCGCCCGACGATTCATTGACTTCGGCCCGGGGCGGACTGCATAATTACATTCGACATTAGGGAAAGTTGTGCAAGAAAGGAACATCATGAGTTACTCTGATATCCGAACTTACGATTTCGCCGGACGCTTGGCCCTATTTGTCCACTCCTCTTCGCCCTCTTCGGCGTCGGGGGCGTAGTCCGGTGGAGGGGTCTTCCTTTTCCTAGACCCCTCTTCCTCCCCCGTTGGGGCGGCCTTCCTCTTCTCTCCTGCCTCCGCTGGGGGGAGAGTTTTCTTCTTCTTCCTCCTCGTTTTCACGGGAGGAGGGCATCTCGGACTCGTCAGATGACAAGTCTGACACTACCACGTTGCGGGCACTCTTTCGAGTCCCCATGGTCTTCTTCTTCTTGGCCTTCTTCTCCGGCACCACATAAGGCGCCGGAGCCAGTAGCTTCACTAGTAGAGCTGGAGCTGGGTCTTCGGGCAGCGGAGCCGGACAGTTAATCGGTCTGGACATCACCCGCCAAGCCTGTCAAAGGTAAGGGAGTTTAGATCCAGCATAGAGTCAAACTATGAAAAAAGCTTAACATCCTGTAAAAGGAGTAGATAGCTTACCTCGCTAGCGTGACGTTGCGAGCTGTATCCGCGGTCCTCGGAAGCGGATGCAGGAGCCTCGGCGCCCTTGAATAGCATCTTCTAGGTGTCTTCGTACGTCATGTCGAAGAGCCTGCTGAGGGTTTGATGTTGCGCCGGGTTGAACTCCCACAGATTAAAATCCCGTTGTTGGCACGGGAGGATCCAGCGGACAAGCATAACCTGGATTACATTAACAAGCCGTATTGGCTTGTTCACCAGGGACTGGATGTATGTTTGCAATCCGGTCACCTCTTTTTCGTCACCCCACGACAGGCCCGTCTCTTTCCAGGACACAAGCCGCGTGAGGGGTCCGGATCGGAACTTGGGGGCTGCGGTCCATTTCGGATCGCGCGGCTCGATGATGTAAAACCACCCGGATTGCCATCCCTTTAGGGTCTCCACAAAAGAGCCCTCGAACCATAGGACGTTGGCCATCTTGCCCGCCATGGCGCCTCCGCACTCCGCCTGGCTGCCGCGCACCACCTTGGCTTGACGTTGAAGGTCTTGAGCCAGAGGCCGAAATGAGGGCGGATGCGGAAAAAAGCCTCGCACACGACGATAAACGCCGAGATGTTGAGGATGAAGTTTGGGGCCAGATCGTGGAAATCCAGGCCGTAGTAGAACATGAGCCCCTGGACAAATGGGTGAAGTGGAAAACCCAGTCCACGGAGGATGTGGGGAAGAAATACTACCCTCTCATGGGGCCTTGGGGTGGGGAGAAGCTGCCCCTTTTCGGGAAGCTGGTGCGCGATGTCCTTGGACAGGTATCCAGCCTTCCTTAGCTTCTTGACTTGGCCCTCCGTGGTGGAGGAGACCATCCACTTGCCTCCCGCTCCGGACATTGCTTGAGAAGGTTGAGGTGGGAAGTGCGGGCTTGGGCGCTGGAGCTCGAGTGCGTAGGAGATGGATAGGCAAAGGAGGAATAAGGCGTAGGTAAAATGGTGGATCCTTATCCCCTTATATGGGCGGCTGCGGTTGTGCGTCCCCACCAGCCTAGTAAAACTCGCTTGCCTCCCAAGCGCCATGATAAGTGGCACGATTGGGTTACCCACGTCCGTATTGATGAGAATCCCGTAAATGGGGGGTACACGATCTCTGCTTTGACAAGACGTGCCAAGGAAACCGCCTCGCAAAACACCCTGAGGTGGAAAAGTGAAAACGATTTGAGTAAAGGACTTGGCCGTAGTGTGATGACGCACTGCGGAATACGTCAGCAGATTTGATTTGTGTTAATATTGTTCTCTCTATGGCAATATGTGGAAGCTTATTTTGCAGAGCCGGACACTACTCTTGGTGTTTACAATCTTCTATGAAGGACTTGGAGGAGGAACCCGCCTTGCAATGCCGAAGACAATTTGCGCGCAGGACTCGTCATCATTGAAGCCTGGTTCAGGGGCTACTGAGGGAGTCCTGGATTAGGGGGTGTTCGGGTAGTCAGACTATACCTTCAGCCAAACTCCTGGACTATGAAGATACAAGATTGTAGACTTCGTCCCGTGTCCGGATGGGACTTTCCTTGGCGTGGAAGGCAAGCTTGGCGATGCGGATATTCAAGATCTCCTACCATTGTAACCGACTCTATGTAACCCTAACCCTATCCGGTGTCTATATAAACCGGAGGGTTGTAGTCCGTAGAACATCGACTCCATATACAACAATCATACGATAGGCTGGCTTCTAGGGTTTAGCCTCCTTGATCTCATGGTAGATCTACTCTTGTACTACCCATATCATCAATATTAATCAAGTAGGACGTAGGGTTTTACCTCCATCAAGAGGGCCCGAACCTGGGTAAAACATTGTGTTCCCTGCCTCCTATTACCATCCGGCCTAGACGCACAGTTCGGGACCCCCTACCCGAGATCCGCCGGTTTTGACACCGACAGTGGTGACTAGCAGAAGCATGCAAAGTAGCTCTCGTGATGTTGCTGATTTCAGGGACTTAGAAATCTTCTAAGTCTTTTCCCTGATAATATTTTATGCCATGTATTCATGTTGCTACAGAGAGATCCATGCCTCTTTCGAGCATGTTCGGAAAGGGTGATTTTGAGATATTGTTATGCTCTATCCATCCATGTCTTTGTTTGCAATTATGGAGCACCCTAGCATGACTCAATTTTGCTCTACTTTTGTTATAAAATGTTCCTGGCAGATTGTTTACATGTTAAGCAATTTTGCCGAGGTTGTTGTAGTTGATCCGTGCATGCTATGAGAGTGTTCTTGCCATGTTTAGCTTCTATGCCATGTCTACTTGCTGGGTGTATGCTTAGTTTGTCATGCAAGGCCTTGTGGTGAGTGCATCGAGCTCGCAAACATGCCTACGTGAATCTGTTTTGCCATGTTCCAGTTTTCTACTAAGTCTGAATCTGTTAACGAAACTTGCTATGTTCACATGGTTACCATTGTATTTTCTGTTCCCTTGTGGCATATGGTCAGTAAGTGACTTTTGTTATATGCTTTGAGTAGCTTCATGCCATGCCTTGCTTTGCCATGATATGTTCCTGTAGCATGTTGATATCTAACTCTAAACATTGCTTCTCGATGTTAAATCCTGACATGTTATTTTCACCAAGTCTGTAACCTGATATCTTTTGCACTTTTGCCATCCTTGTTTAAACCTGCTATTGTGTGAATTAGCCATAGCTCAGTGTTCATCTTTTGCCAAGCATCTTGAGTGGATCACTCCCATGTGCTTTGTTGTTATGTTAGAGTGCAGTACCTTGTTGTTCTTGATGCATTTAGATGGACTCGTGCTATTAATCGCAGATCGGTGCCATATTTGTTTTGCTTGCCATTTGCAAATCGTGCATCCGATTCCGGTGATCTTTATATCCATTTCAACTGAAATCAACTCATCTTTCCAGTGGCACTCTTGGTTTTCCAAGTTGAGGCCAGGTTCAATCTTTCCTTTTTGAAACATGCATATGCATCCCGCATATCATGCCATGTTTTGCATCTTGTTGCTTGTGCATTGCATCGTGGTTGATTGTGTCTCCCTTTGCTTGTGTTCTTTCTTTGGGTAGAGCCGGGAGACGAGTAAGTGATCGAGGAACCAGTTGAGTATGCTTACGAGGATCAGCTAACGTCAACTCGCAGAACTTTGCAGGCAAGATGACCATACCCTCGAAATCACTTCTATCTTTGCTTGCTAGATGCTCGCTCTATTTCTATGCCTATGCTACGATACCTACCACATTCTTTACCATGCCTCCCAAATTGCCATGTCAAACCTATAACCCACCTTGTCCTAGCAAACTATTATTTGGCTATGTTACCGCTTTGCTCAACCCCTTTTATAGCGTTGCTAGTTGCAGGTGAAGATTGGAGTTTGTTCCTTTTTGGAACATGTTTATTGTTGGGATATCATTATTATATCTTTTCTACTTTAATGCATCTATATACTTGGTAAAGGGTGGAAGGCTTGGCCTTATGCCTGATGTTTTGTTCCACTCTTGCTGCCCTAGTTTCCATCATACCGGTGTTATGTTCCTTGATTATGAGTTCCTTACATCGTTGGGTTATAATGGGAACCCCTTGATAGTTCGCCTTGAATAAAACTCCTCCAGCAAGGCCCAACCTTGGTTTTACCATTCTCCACCTAACCTTTTTTCTCTTGGGTTTCGCGGACTCAAGGGTCATCTTTATTTTAACCCCCCCCCCCCGGGGGCCAGTGCTCCTCTGAGTGTTGGTCCAACCAAGAGCACAGTGCGAGGCCGTCCCTTGGCAACTTGGGTTACGTTGGCTCCTGTATGCTTAGCTTATCCGGTGTGCCTGAGAACGAGATATGTGCAGCTCCTATCGGGATTTTTCGGCACAACAGATGGGAATTTGTTAATGTCCGGTTGTAGAAAACCTGAAACTTAACTTAATTAAAATGAATCAACAGTGTGTGTGGCCATGATGGTCTCTTTTCGGCGGAGTCCGGGAAGAGAACACGGTCTCATGTTTTTTTGACTATGTACTGTGAAGCGAAAGCTCCACAGTCTTTTATTCAAATAGAAAAGAAAAGAGGTTCACCTATTTACAAACTAAAAGAGGTGAAAGGAAACTTACCTACTTACCTATGTTACAAAATACAACAAACTAGGGAAGATTATTAACCCAAGCTAAGAAAGCAGGCTTAACACTCTCCCTCACTCTATGATACAACAGGTTAATAACATGTACAAATTTTCCCCTCCACACCCCAAAAGAGGCCCTCTCGGATCTGAAGATCTTGCCATTCCTAGTAGTCCAAATGCACCAAGACACCGTGAGCATAACCTCAAAGAAAAAAGGTTGGTTAAAATTCTTCTTGGCGTGCAACAAGCAGGAGGTCACATCCTGACCTCCGAACCAATCAATCTGGAGATAAGACCAGACCCGTTGACTGAAATTGCAATTGAAGAAGAGGTGGAACCTATCCTCATGGAGACTGGCAGGACAAAGTACACAATTATTATCCTCTTGGTCAGACCTCCAATGTCTCCGGAGAAGCATGTCTCGAGTGTTCAGACGATCAAAAAAGAGCAACCAGCCAAAAACCTTGATCTTCATCGTGCATGAGCTTCTCCAAAGCCAAACACAAGGTGTAACTGTCGGAAGGTGCGTGTGCATTACGGTGTAGAAACTCTTAGCAGAGTAACCATTCTTTGAAGGCCAAGACCACAAATCAGGGACAGTAGCATCTCTTTGTAGCATAGTAACCCAATGAAGAAGGTGCTCTAGTTCAGAAGCTGCGTTGCTGGAGATTGGCAAATGAAACATTGTTGCCACATCCTCAGTATCCAAGAAATCCATGGCTGAGATCTTATCATACTTTACAAACGAGAAAAGGTGGGGCAGTTGGTCTCGAAGAGGTCTGTTAGAATTGTGAACGAACCAGCTGTCAGACCAGAACAGAATTGAATCACCCTGATTCACAGTGGCCGATGAGATTGCTCTGTAAGAGTCACCCAGCTTGAAAACGTCCCTCCACCAGAAAGAGCCACACAACACCGTGGCCTGAGGAACAACACCATCATAGTAAGAGTTCCAGATAAGAGAGACCCACGGGATATCTTCCTTATTGAAAAACTTATGAAGATGCTAAGACCACCCTTATCCTTGGGCCTACAAACCAACTCGCATGCTGCAAGAGATTGCTTGGGTGTGTCAGAGTTGCCACGCCAGAGACACTGTCGTTGAATTCGTTCCAGTTGCTTGATTATGCCCATTGGGATGTCCAAAGTGTAGAGAAAATATATAGGCATAGAGGATAGCACACAGGTCAGCAACTAATGCCTGGAACCTTGATTCAGCATGGCAGAGCTAGCAGTAAGCCTTCTTTCCAACCTATCAACCAAAGGCATAAGATCAATAATCCTTGGCTTAGTAGTTCCCATGGGAAGACCAAAGTAAGTGAAAGGAAGCGTCCCCAAAGAGCAGCCAAACACAGCCGCAAGCCTAATGGCCTCCTCATCGTCCACATTAAGGGGCACCATTGTTGATTTCTGAAAATTCACTTTGAGGCCAGTTGAAGCATAGAAAACATACAACATTTCCTTGAGAGCAATAAGCTGGGAGTCCACTGCGGGCACAATTAAAATAGTGTCGTCAGCATATTGGATTATTGGAAAATGTGGATCATGGGAGGGGATTGGCAGGTTGAGGATGCCATCGGCCAGCATTTTGTTGACAATTGATTGCAGAAGATCGGCAACAATTACAAAGAGCAGAGGGGATAAAGGGTCCCCTTGTCTAACACCACATTTGCACTGAAATTGCTTGCCTGGCACTCCATTTAACAGAACCGAAGAAGAGCCAGAAGATAGGATTTCCTTAACCCAAGCTAGCCATTTGACATCAAAACCCTTCTGCTGCAGGATTAACAAAATTGCTTCATGCTCGATTGTATCAAAAGCCTTAGCAAAATCCAGCTTCAAAATCAAAATAGGTCTCCTGGATAACACGGTCTCATGTTATGCTTGAACGTAGGTTGTTCTAGGATCACATCTTGATCATAGTTTCTCGACCATGCCTTGCCTTCTATTCTCGCTCTCATTTGCGTATGTTAGCCACCATATATGCTAGTGCTTGCTGCAGCTCCACCTCATATTTTTACCCTACCTATAAGCTTAAATAGTCTTGATCGCGAGGGTGTGAGATTGTTGAGTCCCCGTGACTCACAGATTCCTTCCAAAACCAGATGAAGGGACCGATGATACCGCTCCAGAAGATTAAACTAAGCTCAAGTGGGAGTTCGATGAGGACTCAGGACGATACTACGTTTTCTGTCCAGACGATCAGTAGTGCAGCCCCGTTGGGGCGATCGGGGACATTATGCATTTGGGGTTGTCTTTATTTTTGTTCCATAGTCGGACCTGGATTGTATCTGGATGATTGTAATGATATATTTATGCATTGTGTGACGTGGTGATTGTAAGCCAACTATGTACCACTTTTCTTATTCAGTACATGGGTTGTGTGAAGATTACCCCACTTGCGACATTGCTTACAATGCGGTTATGCCTCTAAGTCATGCTTCGACACATGGGAGATATAGCCGCATCGTGGGCGTTACATGTGAAGAAGACCAAGGCTGCAGAGCATGCAGCAGTGAAGAAAAGGAAGGCATCAACTACATCAGATTCTTCAACTCAGAAGAAGATGAAGCCATTGACTAGCGCATTTGCAAACCCCATTGATGTTGTTCCTATCTCAACCATGCCTTCAAAGGACCTTGTTCCTTTTGATGAAGAATATGTGATTCCAAGTGAATCTGATGAAGAGAATCCCTCTGCTGCTTCGTCAGAGCAGATGGATGAAGAAATTGAAGTGGATACAATCACTTCAACACTAGTTGTCTCCTCGCCTATGCCTCAGTTTACTGCTGAAGAGGCCGACATTGAAGAAATGGGAGATGAAAATGTGGACATTGGCTGTACCACACCCATGCTAAGTGATGAATTTTTGGAAAGTCAGCACCCCAACTCTCCACTCTTCACACCATTGCAACAAATTCCTCAGTCCCCAGTAACTACTGTACAAATGGGATCTGATGAACCACATGCCACACCGTCTGTCCATGAAGAAATTCCAACCACTAGTGCTGAAGATCATGTAGATGAAGAATTGAAGTCCCAGGCTGCCACTGAAGCAGCACCTGAAATTCCTTGGCATGTGGAACCTGAGATCGAGATCCCGGAGGTTGTGATGCAATTTACTGACACTCCTCACCCCAAGCCAAAGGATCCATTCTCAAAGAAGCAGAAATTCAAGGCTGATGATTTCTTCGGTGAGCACGTGTTCTTCACTAACTACAATCCTTATGGCTTTGCTCGTCTAAGGAGGAAGCATTTCTGGACTGCAAGCCAGGCCAACTTCTATTCTTCACTACTTTTCAACAAAGACAAAATCTTCTACCATGCGCATATTCCTCACATGGACATGGAATCATTACCTTGCTTCTCTCCTGTGCTAAGTGTTCTTCGTGATGCAGGCCTCCTCAACTTTTGCTCTGACATTGTTGATTGGAATGAAGAGCTTATTCTTCAGTTCTACGCTACATTGCAAATCACAGGTGATCCTAAAGATATCAACACCTGGGTCTTGGACTGGATGACCAAAAATACTCACTATAAGGCACCGGCCTCTGAATGGCTTCACGCCCTGCCCATCAGTCCACCAAGTGAAGGAGCTCGCTGCCTGTATCATGAACCAGAACTCACAACCCATTACATGCAAGTGTTAATAAAGCCTTTGAAGCCCAGTCAAGCCCCAAGGACCAAATTCCTCGTGAAGGATTTACTTTATGTTCCCAGAACCGACCATCGCATTCTAACGAGGACAATGAGTCCCATCAAAGGCCATGACTCATCTGATGAGGAAATAGTTGACATCATGAAGAATCTGTTATTCAACATCATTCATAGCATTCCTATCAACTATCACGATTTCTTCATGAGGACCCTAGCAAATGCTGCCCATTCTTCGTTTGAGCTAAAACCTTATGCTCCTTGGATTATGAGATTCCTCAGGACAAGGTCTTCACTCAACTACAAGGTTGATTTTAAGAATCACCTTAGCTATCTGCCCCCGATTGAAGTCCTCAAGAAGGCTTTTACTTCAACTGATGAAAAGGGCAAGGCTCCTGCAGTCATTGATGAAGGCATTCGTCCATTGGATGTTCAGTTTCGCAAAGCTGCATCTTATTCCACCAATGATGACTCTGCCACACATGACTCTGCTGCCAATGCACACAAGTCTACTCCTCAACCCACTACACCTCGTGTGATGACTGACTATGAGCTTCTGCTTAGTCTTCACCAGAAGGTGGATCGAAACCATAAATGGGTTAAGCGTCAGTTTGGTTCATTTCTTCACAACATGACTGCTACACACAATGAAGTGAAGAAAAACCATTACTACCTCCATGAAGTCTTCGGTCGCGCCCGGGCCATTCTATCACATCTGTATGGTGAAGATCTCAATAAAATGGGTTTCAAGGAAGATTTTAACTTGTCTACACCTCCACCGAAGAAATTCAAGAAGGGTCAAAGTTCCTTCTTTGGTGTCCAGCTCATATTCTTCATCACACGATACCGACGAGTACGAAGACTTGGATGACACTACGACAGGCCCTTCAACGACAAACGACCCCAACAACGCTGGTGCTCCCTCATCAACTTTATATTCTTCAGGGGTGTTAGTCCACATTTTCAATCCTTTTGGTCATCCGATGACAAAGGGGGAGAATCTTGAGTTATTCTTCAAGTGGGTCTGTCTATATGGGCATTTTTTTGCTAAGTTACAACTCTCGTTCTTCTGAAACTTTATCGGATCGAGTTGTAAACTTAAACCGGATGGTGCTCTGATACATTGATGTGTTTTTATTCATGCTTATTCCTCATATATGTTAATGCACGCATGCTGAATTACATCAGTCACCATATTTCATCATGCATTTCAAATTCCTCATTATGATATGTCAAATGCATGTATGAATTACTAGATATAGGGGGAGATCTGCATGATTCTACTCTTCAAGTGTGCAATGCTTCAAAAGAAAATTCCTCATCATGCACATCTTCAGGGGGAGTTCTTCTATATCTTGCAATCAAATTCCTCAATATCAGTATTTACACTTCATATGTTTGTCCCCGTTGAAAACTTAGCCTATATTGTCATCAATCACGAAAAAGGGGGAGACTGTAAGTGCATCTAGTGCCCGTTAGTGATTTTGGTGTATTGAAGACTTATAGGTTAAGGGACTAATGTGTTTTTGAGTGTACATAGGTCTATAAGTCTATGAGGAGTTTGATATTTACAGAGAAAGTCGACCCCTAAAAATGAAGTTCTTCTACTGAAGACTTTGGATTTCTGAAGACTTTCTGAAGACTTTGAAAGTGAAGAAATTGGTGCAATCCTGAAGATTTGGTATTCATTCGAGGAACATGAAGCATGAAGACTTTTGTTTTTGTAGTTTCATTTTCTGTTTCTTGAGTCATAGGAAACACCATACTGTTAAAGGGGGTCGAGGAAATACTAAGGAAAAAATTCCATGTGATGCTCAACTCAAAATCCTACACCTACCAATCCCTTTGAGTGAAGCCATTGGAAATCTCATACGGTTCAGTCATATTCTTCAGTGACAGAGACGAAGTTCTTATGGTCTCTAAGTAAGTTGTTCTGACTGAGGAGTTAGGAATTCGCCAGTGCGGATTGCCTACATAGTGAGGAACATGGTAGCCCTGAGCAATTTGATACTCAAATTTCCAACCGTTGTTGTGCCTTGTGCCAGTTGTCCCAAAATATCTACCCACCAAACGGTCATATCATTGAAGGGCATTTATGTCTTATCATGTTGGGCTACTTCCTAGGCTATAAGTAGCCACCCCTACAACCACTAGCTGGTTGGCTGCTCCGAGAGCAACTGACACTTGTCATTTGAGAGCATCCCATCCTCCGAGGACTTTGAGCGAAAATCATCAAGTGAGGAAAATCCAAACCCAAACACCTACAAACCCCAAGTGATTGAGCATCACTGAAGAGATTGATCCTGTGTGGATCCGACGCTTGTTACCTTGGAAGACTGTGCTTCTTCCAGACGGTTAGGCGTCCAGGTCTAGAGCATCCAAGAGGAATTGTGGATCGCCGAGTGACCAAGTTTGTGAAGGTTCGGAAGTCACCTGAAGACTTACCATGAGTGATTGGGCGAGGTCTGTGTGACCTTATCTCAAGGAGAATACGGTGAGGAATGTGTGTCCGGGACTGTGTGTCCTCAGTTTTAAATACCTAGCCGATCCAACCAGACGTGCAACTGAGACAGCAGTTGGAACTGGTCTACCAAATCATTGTCTTCACCAAGCTCACTGGTTCTATTTCATCAACTCTTTCATTTCCTCATAACTGTGTTGAGTGCTTGTTTGTACCTGTGTTTGAAGACTTTGACTAAAGATTTTCTCAATTTCCTCAGTTCAATTTCTTCAGTCTGTTTATCTTCATCCTGTGTTATCCTGTGTTTACGCTTTCTGTACTCTGTGCTTGTCTTCAGTTCATCATGATGCTATGCTTGTGTTCTGTTATGTTTACTTTTGAGTACTTGTTCCGCTGCTAGTAGTTCTTCGCTAAGGAATTTCCTCACCTGCAAATTCCTGAGTGAAGAATTCATAAAAATCACCTATTCACCCCCCCTCTAGTCGATATAACGCACTTTCAGCCGCCAGGTCCACTTTAGCTTGAGTTACCTAATCCTTCACCTTTGCAATCTCTATGTTGTGCTGATCCTGGTTTGCTGCGTCCACCTCTGCTGCCAGCAACGTTGCTAAAGCGTCAAACAAATCAGACAAAACTTGAGCCAGAGGCGGCGCAGAGCCCCCTGCTCCCACTGGTGTTGCTGCTGCTGAACCGGAGATCATTGCAGCGGCGGTAGAAGAGTGTGCGCTGATTGTGTAATGGCCATGAAGACCGCGACCCCGCTTGGTAGATCAAGGGGCTCCGGAATACTGTTTCCATCGGAACCTCCACTAATCCGGCCATCCTGCAGCTGGTACAGCGACTCGGTCTCTCCGGTTGAAGACTCGTCATCAAAGCAGACAACGATTTCGCCACCTGATGCCGATCTATCCTCATATTCCTCTCCATGGATGAAACTTACGAAGACATGCTTTACGGTGGGCTGAGCCTGGGCAGAGCTTTCACGTTGAGCCGTCTCGATGATGTCGGTGCAGATGTCTGGCTCAGGGCCCGGTTTGCCGATCTTGCCGATGAAGACGTGAATTCCACCAAAGGGGACCCGGTACCCGTACTCAATTGAACCGGCCTCGGGACTCCATCCCGCATCGTCGATGTAGAGCTTGCCACGACGACTTTTAGTCATCCAGCCCACAGCGTGTCCCATGAGTCCTTCGAAGCAGCCCTTCAAGAACTCGAAACCACTATGTGATAGCCCCACGGTGGGCGCCAACTGTCGTGGTTTTGTCATGGCAAATGTCCTCGTGAAAGGACTTAGTCATGGAGCCATCGCTACGGGTTATCTTAAAGGGGTTTAAAGTGGAAGAAGGATGTAAGAGTTTATACTGGTTCGGCCCCTTATGATGAAGGTAAAAGCCTACTCCAGTTGTGATGGAATTGCTTAGGGTTTCAATGACCAGGGAGCAAATCTGCTTTGCCTAGCTCTCGAGTTGTTGTCTGTTGTCCCTAAACCACCGCCGGGTCGTCCCTTTTTATACATAGGTTGACGACCGCTGGTTTACAGAGTCCCGAGGCCGGATCATAAACGTGTTCGGCTCGGTCTCTACTCCTATCTTATCATACAAGCATACGTCAATGTCGGTTTATATCTAAAGGCTTTAACCCGCCTTTAGGCCTTGGGCCTTCATGAAGCGCCATTATTCATATCTTCATGGGCTTCAAATAAGGTGATCATCATGGGTATAACCCAGCCTCTCCTGGACGGTTTATGTCCATTAGTAATATCCCCAACAGTTATCATGAGTGATTTTGGTATGGCCGAAACTGATAATTGGAAGTTTTACCAATCTTGATGCTAAGACTTTTGTGTTGGGTCAAGGGAATGTTATAGGGAAAAGTGTAATCCAAGAGTTATTTAATTGCATCGGACTTTGAATTGTGATGATGCTCCTATGCTTAAAAAGAACCAAAACTTATGCTGAAGCTGCTTCCGCACTTATTCTTAACTTGAGAGAAGATTTATTCGAACCCATCCCACTTTCCAAAGATTGTTTTATGAATTTCAAGTTATAAAACATCCTAGAGCTAAAAAGATAGCTACCCTTGTCCTCATGAATGAATTGGATCACATAGTGCGAGAACCCAGAGAGATCTTTGGTCTTTATGGTATGAACCGTGAAAGACTTTTGATAGATGAGATCCTTTACAATAATGATTACTTATTGAGGTATTTACTTTGAAATGACCTCATATATTATGAGAGTATTAAGAAGGAAGTTCCTCCTTTGAATATTACCCAACACGTTTTTAATAATGTTAATCAACAATACTCTTGGATTGTAGCCGGTAATCAAGGGGGTTCTGCAGATGGGCAATGTACTAATGCAAAAATTTCTACGGATGATGTGTTTTGTATTACTTTCAAAAAGTCTCCTGATGAAAACATATCTTTGGAAAAGTAGAAGAAAGATGAAAATACTTGAAACTATCCATTATGCCTAGCTAGGGGCATAAAACAATAGCGCTTGTTGCGAGGCAACCCAATAGTTATCTTAATTTTCTTGTTTAATTTTATGTTTTCTTGAGTTCACACAATTATGATACTGTTATATTGTGTTTTTATGTTTTAATTTGTGTTTGTGCCAACCAAAGCCTTTAGGATGGTTTGAATGACAGTTGACTCGATTTTGTGAAAAAACAAAAACTTTTGCGCCCGATTATGGAATTTTGTAAAAAATTCACAAAGATGTGATTCTGCTATGATTTTTTACACATAATTGATATACAAATTTCCCACGTTGTCCTAATTTTTCATAAGTTTAGGAGTTCTAGAAGCATGGTCAATGTTCAGATTACTACAGACTGTTTTGTTTTTAACATATTCTGTTTTCGTTGCATTGTGTGCTTATTTTGATAAATCTATGGATTGTATCGGCGGGTATAAGCCATGGTAAAGTTAGAATAAATTAGGTATAATCCAATAATAATATATGAATGGGTTTGCAACAGTACTTATAGTGCTGATTTGCTTTATTATACTAACAGATATCATGAAGGTTTCGTTAAGTTTTGTGTGATTGAAGTTTTCAAGTTTTGGGTGAGATCGCGATGGATGAAGGAATAGGGAGTGGCAAGAGCCTAAGCTTAGGGATGCCCGAGGCACCCCAAGGTAATATTCAAGGACAACCAAGAGCCTAATCTTGGGGATGCCCCGGAAGGCATCCCCTCTTTCTTCTAACGACCATCGGTAATTTCACTTGGAACTATATTTTTATTCATCACATATCATGAGTTTTTCTTGGAGCGTCGTGTGTTATATGAGTCTTTGCTTTGTTTACTTTTTAGTTTGTCACAATCATCCTTGCTGAATACACTTGTTTGAGAGAGCCATACGCTTATTATAATTTGTTAGAAATACTGTCGGTGCTCTAGGGCCAGGGTTACCTAGGGTCTTCGTCATGTGGCCCAACGCGTGCCTCCATCGAGGGCCCGATAAGGCCTAGCGCTAGGACTTCATGAGCAAGACGCTCGCGAGGGCCCCCTGGCCTCGTGAGGCAAACTACACCATGGCCTCCCGCAGGGTGGTCGCCTGGGGCCGCCTCACGAGGCCCGCCTCCTGAGGGGCGGACATTGCTAGGCTCGCACCCCACCTCACGAGACGCATGGTGATGTGGGCCTTGATAAAGGGAGCCAGAAGGGTGTCAGTGGGTGCTGTCCAGGACAGTCCTATTTTGTGCGAAGGAGGAAAGGACATACGCGGGTTCCCAAGGAATCCCCCAAAGGTTTCCATTCTAGTGCAACAAGACCAAGACCATGGGCTCAGCAGGATGGAGGTCATCACCGATCCCACCTGCACGTAACGACCAGATACTTTGCAGACGAAGACCACCTTCAGTCAGGATAGGGTGTACTACTGTCCCCCTTCAAAATTGACCATTGTAGCACATGTTGTACAAGAATTACCTTTGTGAAGGAAAGGACCCAATCCCGCATACTCGCAAATTACAAAGGCAGACTGGGCCGAACTCATAAGGGTCAGGGAAACTATAGAGTTTGGTGAGAAGAGTGCCAAGCAATCGAAACTTCAGAAGAGGAACACACACACTCACCATATGGTTGTGGCAGGATACTATGGCTTGAATCCGATACGGGGCCAGGAGGAGAAAGAAGCAGTAGTTGCGGGTGGGAAACCGGCCTTTAGTGAAATCAGGGGCAAACGCGCTAGAGACTACTTGCGGGCCTGTGCAAGGAGGCGTGATGATGGAACTTATTACTTTGAAAACTCACATGACCAAGAACAATTTTTTGTGATGTTAAACGCTTCTGAGATCCCTGAAAGGTTCTATAGGAACTCAGGGCCATGTGACATTCTGTCTGATAATCTGGAAACAAGAGAGCCCCAGGCCGTGCAAGGGGTATTGGTGTCAATGTCCCGCACAAGAGGGCTTTCACACTCAACAAAGAAGAGAGGCTCAACATGAAAAAAGCGAGAAGTGAAATGAAGCATAATGAATTGTATGAAAGGTTGAGGAAGGATATGTATCTGACTGTTCGAAAGGAAATTGAGGAGTGAATGATGATGTAGAAGACTCTAAAACTGACAGATAGCCAGCAGATGGGAGGGGAGGCGAGCATGGAGAATGTTGGATATTGTTCGAGAACACCGCACAAGAGGCCTTGTGCATCATCTGACTCAGCGACACTGAGACTATAGCTGCTCATGATGATGCTATATTTGATCTATCTAGAATGAAAGACAGACTGAAGGGCATGCTTACACATTATGAAGGTACATTAAAATGTGCAACAACCTGGGTTTGCCTGCCATTCTCGGAACTGGGCCTCTTGTTGGACAATGTGCCATTGAATTCGGGATGTGCGAAGTGCTACGTGATTAAAGTAAAGCCTGGATTCAATGAATTTGCCCGGAAGAATGTCCTAGGGGACTTTGATGAACATAGGACCTTGGGAGAAACACTGTTACATCACATCCAGTGGCCACGAAAGGAAATAGACTTCATGGATGAGATCCCTGAAGCCCCACCAAGAGAAACCAATGTCGCCCCTCAACTGGTGACACTCTCCTTGCAACAGCAGCTCTCGCGTGCTTCCCCCAAGGAACCTAATACTCATAATCCAATGACTGATGCATCAACCTGTGATCAGCCTGCCCGACTTTGTGCCGTACATGCCATGTCATCATCCGCCCCAAAGCAGCTAGTGGCAAGGCCTACAACTGCTGAAGATGCACCACCGGTTCAGATGCCTGCCACTGAAGAAGCGGGGGGAGACCCAGCTGCACCACACGCTCAGCAGACCAAGCTGGTGGAATGGACTACTAAGTAGTCTGATGGTTCGGAACCGCCTGGTAAGCAGTCTATAGGTCTAGAATCGACTGCTCGCCGGTCCGCAGCTGTGTGACCAACCTATCAATGCATCAGCACTGCCTGCTCAGCAAAACAACGCATTGCCATGGCCTCCTCAGTAAACCAACAAGTTGGCACCACCTGCGCAGAAACCCGACATAGCTTCAACGCATGGTCACAGTAGGTCATATTTTTTGTCATGCATGGTCACAGTAGGTCACGTTTTCTATCATCCATGTACATCCATGACGATTTTATGAAAGAATCAAGATAGTCTTACTTGTGCTGTCGTAGAAGTGTTCCATGATAATACCAAAATTAACATCACAGAAGTGTTCACTTCCATGACGATAAATGATGTGTCATGGAAGTGCTTTCGTCAAGGGTAACCAACATGTGGCATCCACCATAACAGGTCAGCGTTAAGCAACCAAGTCCGGTTTTGGATCCGATAACCCGTTAACAGCCCGGACCTATGGGGATTTTCCACATGTAAAATTCTCATTGGCCGAAGGAAACACGTGTCATCTCATCATTGTGTCAGATAGGCGCCTATGATATGTCAACACGTGCAACGGCCCAACACTGGCCCATTTAGCTTACAAAGGTCGACCCGTTTGACTTGGTAAAATGCTAGCTGGTTGGCCCATGAAAATCCTGTTAACAGTCTGTTTGCATATAGCCCATTTAACGGCCCGGTAACTCACAACCCCTTAGGGCCTTCCCGAATCGGCCCAACAACGTCATGTGGGCCATCAAATATAACACCAGCCCGTTTCACTTTCGGCCCATGTATGGCCCATGATGCCTTTCGGCCCGTAAATCACCCAAAACAAGATCTTGTCGTTTTTTCTTCCTACGATGTTGTGCCGTGCATGTACCTACTAGTTGTATAGTGGTAGTACTAGTTGTATAGTACAAACTTGGTACTAGTAGGAGTAGAGTAGTACGAAATGCTCCTACTCTATCAACGAGCCCCATCTGACACCAAATTTCTTGGCTTCCGTGCTACAGCTAGATCTTCCCCATGTTTTTGTTTTCCAACCCGGCGGCGGGCGGGGTGCGGTTTGCCAATAGTCGGTTTTCTCAATGGCGGTCCCACATGAAAGTGAAAATGCTAGGCAACATGCCTTCCCTAAGCTATGTGTCATCCCGGACGGGCCGTGGAGTACTCCTGATTCCCGGGCGTGTGTGGGGGGAGTGCGACGCGAACGCAGGATGCCTTTTCCTTTTATTAGCAATGTGCGTGTGTGTTGCGACATATCCAAAGTAGTAGAATAGTAGTACTTGTTCACAAACTTGAAAGAAATCACTCTTGTTTTAATATACTCCTAATATATTACTCCCTCTATTCCTAAATATGTTTCTTCTTAGAGATTTCAAATGGACTATCACATACGGATTATATAGACATATTTTGAAGTGTATATTCAGTCATTTTGCTCCGTATATAGTCACTTATTGAAATCTCTGGAAAGACAAATATTTAGGAATGGAGGCAGTACTTTTCAATCAAAATTAATTTCTCAGGATGTTTTGATGAGGTGAGGGAGGGATGTGTGCTTTCAAGATAATAAGGGGTTTTCTGCAAATTTGAGCAATGAAGTGGGCTATTGTTGCAAAAATGCCACAACTTACCTCACAGCCGTTAGATGCAGATCTAATGGTCAGAAACGACAGATGGCAGACACACCACCATCACCAACTGAGTCTTTTATAGGAGTATGAGTAGTGAAACCTGTATAAATTGTAACATTTTGGTTCTGCTCCTTGGCATGATCGATAGATAGAAATAACGATTGGAAACGCTAGGGCGGGGCTATTTCTGCTAGATAAGCAGGGTACGTAGTAGCTAGGTTGGCGCATCGTCGGTTTGGTCACACGCGGTCCGACATGTTCTAGTGTTTCTAGCAAGATGCCCGCGCGTTGCACGAAGTTGATGGAAAAGGTGAGCACAACTTATAAATTGACGGATGGAGTACTAGTTACAGTGATGCATATAATTAAGCAAAGGGATCGCACATGTCGATATTGAGTGGAACGAGAATGCAATAACACAATAAGAATTAAGGCCACGATGATGATGCGATCGTAGTGGTGGTTACAGAAGGCAACAAGAAAGATGCATCCATCAATGTACTTCCTCCTCCTCATCAACTTAGTGTGCCTGGCCACTGACCGACGGCTAAGGAGCGGCGGCTTTTGTGGCGAGGTCGAGGTGCTTCTCAGCAAAGGCATCAAAGGCTTCCAGCCGGTTGAGGAAGGCCAATGTCGTAGCGTCCTCACTGGCCTTGTAGATACCTATGTACACGATTTGCTTGTACACATGGATGTGTAGGTCGACGAATTCTTGAAGGGCGAGGCGCCTCGCGGCGAGCGCGACCTCCAGGTGGACATTCTTTGTGGCGTCGGCGGGCAGTCGTAGGGCCACTAGTGCTTGAAAGAGGTTCGGGCCATGGAGGCCGATTAGGGTGGCAGGCAATGAGGAGCCTGGGCGCGCGGGCTGGAGGAGTACGGTGATGTCGTCAGCGAGCTTCTTGAGGATGGTGAACTTGTTGGTGGTGGCAATGATCATCTGGTCCAACTAAGAGTCGTAGTTGGCACCGATAGCGGCCATCCACCAGCCGGTCACCGACACCATCCGGAGACGATCCTCAGCGCCATGCCGTAGGCCGGCTTCATGGACCATCTAGCACAGCCGCTGGCCGATCGCGCGCATCGCCGCCATGGGTCTGGAGCAAGGACTTTTGCGCGTAGTGTAGGTTCTTAGGCAAATGCTTAGGTGCGTACGATGTGGTAGATGCATTGGAATGGAGGGGCGCCTTTATATGAGGGCAAACTGTGTTGCATTCACATCGTGCAACCTCTTTTCCCAGTCCTCCTCCCATTACTTCCCTCATGCATTAATTGAAGGAGGATGGATTGGTCGTTCAACATTTTGGGAACCACTACTCCCTCCCTCGTCAGCATTAGAGCCGTATCGGGAACTGCGCCACCCGCTGTCAAGTCAAATAGTACTTGAGTGGGCCGGCTGAAAATGCCTCCTCACCTCCATTAAACCCGCCTGCAAACCGAGAAAACTACTCCGGCCACATGTCCGTTCTTGAGCGGGCCGAAATTAAACGCAGCACCAGCCGAAATCCTCCCATCCGCCTTCAGTTTAAACGAGGCCAGACGCCGGCCAAGCTCCTACCGTCCGCCCTCTATTTACACGAGGCCAGACAGACAGTGGGCAAGAATCGCACCCCTCCGCTGCTCCCCGTTTTGTTATTTTGTTTTTCTTATCTTTATATTACTTTTTTAATTTTAGTTTCACCTTATCTTAGTTTTATAAACTATAAAAATAGTCCCTACTTTAGTGTTAATAAATAGGCTACTGCCACATAAGTTTGGGCAACTAATTAACATAGTTTAATATTTTATTTATTGCAAAAGAGATTCAACTAATTGTTTTTGCTTCTTTTTAAATCATTTTAAAATATTTTACACCTTTATAAAAGTGTGGTTTCTTCACCAAAATTACCTATGCAATATTTGGTTCACTCCGAACATTTTAGTTTTATTATTTGAAAACTTTTATGGTTTGCTTGATTTTGAATTTGAATTTGAATCGGTTTCGAACTAACGCGAGATTAGCAACAGTAACGGAGGTGACGTGGCATCGTTAACGTGGGATTACTGTAGCTTAATTATCCGGGCGTCACAATTCTCCTCCACTACAAGAAATCTCATCCCGAGATTTAAGAGGGAAGTAAGGGGGAAGAATAGGTTACGACATTCTAACGGATCTTCTCATTCTTGGCTGCTGTTCTCGAAGAGGTCGATCCATTATATTGATGTCTTCCTTTCTCTGCTTTAGGTCATCATGATGAAGTCGTCATCTTTTCTTTAGAAATTTCATCGTACTTACGAAAGGACAAGGGGTGGTTATTCTGTAAGAACGGACCTCTGCAAGGCTGACTACCCGGTAGTTAACATCGGGGAAGGTGGCGGAAAGTAACTCTCAAATTAAAACTTAAGAAAATACCGAGAGCAAAGTAAGGAGGTATCATTGGAAGTTTCGAGCGGGCAGGCAATCGTTCGATGCCTGAAACAAAGTGTTGAAGGGGTTTAGAGCAATGTGAATAAGCATTGCATCTGACACCTGAATAGATCAACAGGCAGGTGGCCCGTGAATTACCTACAAAGTCAAGCGCGAGGAATAACTTTGACAACAGGGTGTACAGTAGAGTCAGGTTTCGATCCTGTGGAACTGTGGGTTATGGGCCCACCATGTGGGTTAAAATAGGGATGGGCGTTGACATCTTGCATGGTCATGATAGCAAGGCATGTCAGAGGATCAGCCTATCAGTTATGTCGGCAACAACATCGGTACCAAGGGCGAGGGACGAAGAGAACCATTTTCCTGCTCGTTGAACGAGGCGGACCAAGAGGCAAAGTTCTCGTCCATCGGGGGTTACCAGAATGTCATCAACAATAGTAACAGGGTCTTGCTGACAGAAATGTACACCGATGTGTTTACATAAGCAGGAGAATATTTCTGCCTGGATCATAAAGATCACAAGAAAGGGTTAAACCAAACAATGGAAAGGAAAATACGATTATCAGATCTAAACAGGATAATGGAACACACATTTCAAGGGTATATCCTCCCAAGGACAAGCAGAGCATGATACCCATGACAGGATAGAAAGTAGAAAACTCTTTAGGTATGGGAGAGAATTTTCATGCCATTACCCATACAACGGTGTTTGGATAATTGAGCAGGAAACATTTAGCATTGGGCTTCAAATTTTCCTGTTGAAAATCGGAGTACCATAGACATGCCTCAAGATAGCATTGACATGGTCAACAGGTGAAGATCAGACTTTGGAAACAAAAAAGAATCGATCAGGAACAACTTATAGAATAAGTCTAACAATTTCCTCATGGAAGAATGGCCAATATTGCTAAAAGAAAGAACTATAACAATAGGGCCTCCGGCCAGGTGGGCTAGGTATGACACCACCTTATCGGGTCATACAAAGACCAACGTTATAACTCTTGGAAATATGTTCCAACCATCATATCTGACCGAGATTAGATTTGATTGGTGTCAGGATACCTCAGACACAGATGCCTAAGAAGAAAAGGTGCAATACAACTTGACGAGATGACATTGTGAGATTCTCAGAAATGATCTATGGAAGTGAGCTCTGAAACAAGAGTTCATCAGTAAACCAAGGAGAGGATGAGGAGGTGGCTGATAGGCTCAGCAACAATCATCGAGATTTCCAAAGGATGGATTTCCACAATTAGGTGAACAAGGAAATATCATTTGTCGGATCAAATGCTATAATGATGTATGCTCGAGGGAAAAATAGACAACTGAACAATGATAGAAGGGTGCACCCAGGAATCTGGACTAGGTAGCACGGTTAAAATTTAGCACGATAATGATATAGCCAACCGGGCTAGGAATGACTTGAAGGATTATTAAACTCGTAAGCAATGAAAATTACTTATAGTTATTGAATCGAAGTACAGTCTCAATTCACTATCGGTGTCCTTGAGTGTCTAACAACTCAAAATCCGGGGAAAATTTTGGAATCAGTGAGAAATAATACTTGAAGAACTCATAAGAAGTTATGCAGTTCCGTGATAATCTCAAGATACCAGAGGGGGTAATACTCGACGACGGATCAAAGTAGAGGTTGGACTGGGGTATTGCTCTACAGAAGACAAGCGCTTAAACTTGCCTGAGAAATGGGATCAAAGAAGAACATATGGTCGGAACCACGATTGCAAGGATCAATTCACAGATACCAAATGATATTATATCAAGGGGATAGTTATTATTACAAGAAGCTTCCATGATAGGATATACATCGTGTCCATGGGCATGAACACAAGTTCAAGGTCGACTCCCACTTCTTCAGTGTATAACCTTTAATTCACTTCTCTTTTTCGAAGAAGTTGTAGGGTTGAATTATCTGGCAAAATACCAGATGACTATGACTCGTGAAAACTTTTGAGTTCACACATAATATGGAAGGCATAGGTTCAACCCATCGTGGCATCTTAGGAGCATATACCACAATTTCAGGAATAAATAACACAAGCTCGAGAGTAGAGCATGCTGGAGAAAGCAGATGATACAGTTTACCAAAGGCATTATGTATCCGAGGAAAGGCTCACAAGCTTATAGAATAAGAAGGAATCTGTCGGATAAAATCCAACATAGGATCTAGTGGTCCATAAGGGGTCTAATGTGAGCATCGGTACTCAACCTGAGGAAGAAGGAATACAAGGAGATCAGTTTATGGAAACAACTGACTAACTCAAAGTTCAAATGCAAAGGAATTATCAATTCCAAGACAAGGGATCAGAAGCAATGATCTGATTAGGGATGGATAAGTTGAATAGCCTTAGGGGTACAATCGACAGCAATTTGATTGGTCGAGATCCAGCTCATGTTTTAAGATAACGTCTGAGCCAGAAAGATAATTTAAAAGGATCAACTGATGATTGCGTGCATTCGCACTCATGTTGAATCAATAGGATCAAAAAGACGATGCCTAAGGATACTAACGAATATTGCCAGACATATGGAAAGCATCCATAATGCAAGCAGGCAAGTATTGCAGAGCAATAAGCTACTAAGGATTTTTGGAGGATCGAATAGTATTTCGAAGACCATTGTGAAACACATGAACAACTGGGGATGAGTGGATACTCGACAAGTGCGAGGATTTAATTGAAGGGGTATTCATGTGGCAAGGAACTGCTAGGCAGTAGGCACAAAGTATTCTTGGAACAATAGAGAAGACTTCAGGGTATCTTGTAATAACAGGATCAATGGGGGATGATCGTATGAATGGCAAGTGTAAGTAGTTATCCATAAGGATTTATCGGTGGTCGGGAATAGCAAAAGTGATCGGCACAAAGTCTCGAGAGGAATAGCAAAGAGTATCTTCGAAATCTTCTGGTGAAGCAGGCCATCATCTGGAATGAAGGGGCTCTCCGGGAGAAAGTATTTACGAGAACCTAGAGTTAGAGTTAGCAAAACCATTTAACCCGAATAGAAGAGAGATCAGGGTCCTAGAGTAAAGGCGAGGAATAAAAGATCCTAATACCACCCAAATGGCGACGTGGGCCCGTAAGCCGCACAACCATGTTAGTAAAAGTTTTGTAATGTCTAAACTCGACTTCGGCCAAGGAGTGTGGAAGGGGGATTCCTACAGGCAGTCGGCTCTGATACCAACTTGTGACGCCCCCGATTTAATCATACACTAATCATACACGCAAACGTGTACGATCAAGATCAGGGACTCACGGGAAGATATCACAACACAACTCTACCAATAAAATAAGTCATACAAGCATCATATTACAAGCCAGGGGCCTCAAGGGCTCCAATACAAGAGCTCGATCATAGATGAGTCAGCGGAAGCAACAATATCTGAGTACAGACATAAATTAAACAAGTTTGCCTTAAGAAGGCTAGCACAAACTAGGATACAGATCGAAAGAGGCACAGGCCTCCTCCCTGGGATCCTCCTAAACTACTCCTGGCCATCGTCAGCGGCATGCACGAAGTAGGAGGCACCTCCGGTGTAGTAGGAGTCGTCGTCTATGGTGGCGTCTGGCTCCTAGGCTCCAACATCTGGTTGCGACAACCAGGTAGAAGGGATAGAGGGAAAAGAAGGAGAAAGCAACCGTGAGTACTCATCCAAAGTACTCGCAAGCAAGGAGCTACACTACATATGTATGCATTGGTATCAACTGGAATAAGGCTATTATATGTGGACTGGACTGCAGAAAGCCGGAATAAGAGGGGGATAGCTAGTCCTTTCGAAGGCTACGCTTCTGGTAACCTCCATCTTGCAGCAGGAGAAGAGAGTAGATGGTAAGTTCACCAAGTAGCATCGTGTAGCATAATCCTAACCGATGATCCTCCCCTCGTCGCCCTGTGAGAGAGCGATCACCGGTTGTATTTGGCACTTGGAAGGTTGTGTTTTATTAAGTATCCGGTTCTAGTTGTCATAAGGTCAAGGTACAACTCCAAGTCGTCCTGTTACCGAAGATCACGGCTATTCGGATAGATTAACTTCCCTGCAGGGGTGCACCACATTTCCCAGCATGCTCGATCCCCTTTGTCCGGACACACTTTTCTGGGTCATGCCCGGCCTCAGAAGATCAACACGTCGCAGCCCTACCTAGGCATAATAGAGAGGTCAGCACGCCGGTCTAAACCCTATGGCGCAGGGGTCTGGGCCCATCGCCCTTTGCACACCTGCACGTTGCGAACGCGGCTGGAGAGCAGACCTAGCAACCTCCATTACAAAGGAAGTTGCGTTATGCGGTCCAACCCGGCGCGCGCCGCTCAGTCGCTGACGTCACGAAGGCTTCGGCTGATACCACAAAGTCGAGTGCCCATAACTGTCCCCGCGTAGATGGTTAGTGCGTATAGGCCAGTAGCCAGACTCAGATCAAATACCAAGATCTCGTTAAGCGTGTTAAGTATCTGCGAACGCCGACCAGGGCCAGGCCCACCTCTCTCCTAGGTGGTCTCAACCTGCCCTGTCGCTCCACCTCAAAGTAACAGTCGGGGGCCGTCGGGAACCCATGCCCACCTCTACCAGGATGGAGCCACCTGCCCCTTCAGCCCCCATCTCCGAATAGTATCATAAGTAATGTAATAGTATAAGTATATATCATATGCCCGTGATCACCTCCCGAACTGATCACGGCCCAGTAGTATAGCATGGCAGACGGACCAGAGTGTAGGGCCACTGATGGTAAACTAGCATCCTATACTAAGCATTTAGGATTGCAGGTAAGGTATCAACAGTCATAGCAACAATGACAGGCTATGCATCAGAATAGGATTAATGGAAAGCAGTAACATGCTACACTACTATAATGCAAGCAGTAGAGAGAAGAATAGGCGATCTCTGGTGATCAAAGGGGCGGCTTGCCTGGAAGCTTTGTTGTACAGGAAGAAGGTTCATCGGTGACGTAGTCGTACTCAGTGTCATCAGCAACGGTCTCGGGGTCTACCGGAGAAGAAGAGGGGGAGGAAACAGTAAATACGAAGCAAACAAAGCATCACAAAACATAACGAGGTAATACACAGTGTTAGGTATGCCCTAACGTGGTATTAGGTGATACCGACGAAGCGGGAAAACATCCGGGAAAGTATTCCCGGTGTTTCGCGTTTTCGGACAGATGAACCGGAGGGGGAAAGTTGCGTGTTTGCTATGCTAGGGATGTGTGGCGGACGAACGGGTTGCGTATCCGGATTCGTCTCGTCGTTCTGAGCAACTTTCATGTAGAAAGTATTTTCATCTAAGCTACGGTTTATTTTTTATTAATTTTAAAAGATTTAAATCATTTTTTGGATTTATTTAATTATTTTAATGCAACATTATCCAGAACAGTGTTTGCTGACGTCATGATGACGTCAGCATGACATCAGCAGTCAACAGAGGTGTTGACTGGGTCGCTGACGTGTGGGTCCCACTGGTCATTGACTGTTTAGCCTAATTAGTGTTTAAATAAACTAACTAGTTAATTAGATTAATTAAACAGGATTAATTAACTTAAATAAATAATTAATTAATTTAATTATTAATTAATAGATTAATTAATTATATATTTATTTTTTTATTTATTATTTTTTTAATTCTTTTTTTAAAACGTTTTGGTGGCGGGGCCCACATGTCATTGGCACAAGGAGCCATAGCGGGTGTGGGGGGGGGGTTCACGGGCGTCGGGCACAGGCGTAGCCCGTATGGGCGCTGCGGGCGCGACCGGCAGGGGCAACCCAACTGGGCACCGGCGACCACAGCGGAGCACCGAAGAAGAGGGAGGCCGGTGGCCTGGGGCGGCCTGGGTGGGCGCGGGTCGGCAGTGAGGAGAGCCGCAGCGAGGGGGCGCGGCACACAGGGGGACGGGGAAAGGCAGCAGTAGCTACGGTCGGCGCGAGCGCGCGACCATGGGCGCGCGAGCGAGCGCGAGGAGGGGGGAGGCGGTGTGGTGCAGTGGGAAGTAGGCCACGGGCGGCCGCGGGCGCATCCCCGCGCGGGCGCTTGCGCGCTGGACGAGCAGGGGTGGACAATCGGCACTGGGGGGATGCGGACGAGGCCGTGGGGCACGGCGAGTGGGGAGTGGGTTGCGGGCGTGCGGGTGAGGCGAGCGGCGGCGAGCACGCAGACAGAGGCGGCGTCGGGCGCGAGCATGGGAGGGAGAGATGTCGGGGCCTCACCACGGGGTCGTTCGGTCTAGGCAGTGGGGGTTGGGGAGGACGACGGCGACGATCGGCGGAGAGGCGGCAGACCATCGGGGAGGAGGCACCGGCGAGGCATCCGTGGCGGCAGGATCATCGGGGGCGGGGGCGTGGTCGCCGTCGGCGCGGCGAGGGGCGCCGTCAAGGGAGAGGGAGATGGGAGCGTGAGGTGGCAGGGGACGGAGCCGACGAGGGCGGCGACGTGTGCGTCAGGCGCGTCGACAGGATCGAGTCCTCCCCGATCCAGATCGGGAGGGAGGGGAGCGAACATGGGGGGAGGGAAGTGGGGGCGAGTGGGCAGGGAAGCAGCTAGGGTTCGGCTCGGGGTGGGTAAAGGAGAGCAAGGGGGGTGGCTGGGCTGGCTTGGTCTGCTGTGCTGGCCGGGCCGCGTGGGTGTCGAGCTGGGCCAAGAGGCCCAGCGGGGGGGGGGGTTCTCTTTTTATCTTCCTGTTTTGTTATTTTGTTTTTCTTATCTTTATATTACTGTTTTAATTTTAGTTTCACCTCATCTTAGTTTATAAACTATAAAAATAGTCCCTACTTTAGTGTTAATAAATAGGCTACTGCCACATAAGTTTGGGCAACTAATTAACATAGTTTAATATTTTATTTATTGCAAAAGAGATTCAACTAATTGTTTTTGCTTCTTTTTAAATCATTTTAAAATATTTTACACCTTTATAAAAGTGTGGTTTCTTCACCAAAATTACCTATGCAATATTTGGTTCACTTCGAACATTTTAGTTTTATTATTTGAAAACTTTTATGGTTTGCTTGATTTTGAATTTGAATTTGAATCGGTTTCGAACTAACGCGAGATTAGCAACAGTAACGGAGGTGACATGGCATCGTTAACGTGGGATTACTGTAGCTTAATTATCCGGGCGTCACACCGCTCTAGTTCATCGCGATGAGGAGAGGTGAGTTGCTCCATGCCGGTACCGCGGCGAGCACACCGGTACGGGCGTCGTCGTTGTCGCGTCGTACCATGCCACCAGTGTCTGTGGGCGCGCCTCCCGTGCCAGCGGCAGCGCCATGTAGGCAGAGACAGAAGGCGGGTGCGTGGAGAGCAACGAGTCGATGGCTAGCTTCTCCGTGTCCGCCGCCATCATCAAGGAGAAGTAGAACACGGGAGGCCGCCGCCACTTGGGTCCCATGGAGGCCACCGCCGAGGCAACGACTGCGCATTCAGGTGGTTTCTTTGCTGCTTCGTCTCTTCTGAGGACCTTCATCGACCCCGCAATTGTCTGTCGAACATGAGGAAGACAAAGGGATCCGTGGGCGGCCATTTCGATTATGTACTCCCTCTCCAGCTGGCGGGAAATATTTGTTCTAAGAATGGATAAATTATATGTACCTATAACTAAAATAAGTCTAGATACATCCATTTCTAGGACAAGTATTTCTGGACAGAGGGAGTATTAATTATACCAAGAGAGCCGGATTGGCACCGCTTAGTTCATGTAAATGTAGTCAAATCCATCATTTGTATATGAAGATCCGTTTTTTATATGAAATCCTTCATGCTTATATGAAATCAGTTTGTGTTTGCACGAATTTCATCTGGTTGGTTAGAGTTGTGAAAATGTATGCCGCTGGCGTTTGATGTCGTCCTCCTTGGAAGGAAGCAAGAGGAAATTTGCCGGCTGCCGTTGGAGATGCTCTTATCCTAGAAATAATAGAGTGACATCCAATCCATTTGAGTTAATTGTGTGTATGATTGTCCCTCTATAAAAAGTTAATTGCATGTACAATGTACACGTGACTTGCAGGGTGGCTACAGCTTCGTACAAAAAGTTAAAAAGACACAAGTCCATCCGTAATCTTGTATTCTAAGTACTCTGTGGGTTCCACTATCAGTATAGTAGCGAAATAAGTATATATTAAATAAGTAATATATAATATAAAAATCTAAAGTTAAAGACATAATTCGAGCTCATGTCATCATGTTTCGAGCATCCGGTGCTAACCAGTCCATCACATTTTTTTGTAGACCATGCTGGAGATATATCTCCATGTCTACTTATACCCCATATGTTCCTAAATACTCCCTCCATTCCCAAATATGACCTTTTAGGGATTCCACTATAGACTATATACGGAGCAAAATGAGTGAATCTACACTCTAAAGTATGTCTATATACATCCGTATGTAGTTTATAGTAGTATCTATAAAAGGTCTTATATTTAGGAATGGAGGGAGTATTTGTCTTTTTCAGATTACAAATGGACTACCACATACAGATGTGTATGTGGACATGTTTTAGAGTGTAGATTCACTCATTTGTCTCCATATGTAGTCACTCGTTGAAATCTCTAAAAAGACAAATATTTAGGAATGGAGGGAGTAGAAAACAGAGTTGGTGATGATGGTGTGCGTGCCATCCTACAATATAGGCCGTCGGATAGGAATGAAACTATGGCAATTTTGCAAAAATATACCCACACCCCTCTCCACGTTCGCAAATACGGCCTTCCCTCGTTCATCCTTTTCTCTCACAAGATAAACTACTCATACAAATGCATCTTGATGTTTCGTGCAACGCACGGGCATCTAGCTAGCTTCTTTTAAAATAGTTACTGCGATAATTGGGTTGAAGTGATATATTTTATGTCTACCCCAATGATTTCAGATTCACTAGTAGTAACAAAGAAAAGGTTGCCTTGTTAATTAACAGAAAATAGGGTGAAAACTATCATATGAGGCCGGTAAAAATGAGGCACACTGGGTTCAGCATCATCGTCACTACAGCTGCGCGCGCGAGAAGTCTACACATCGAGGGGGCTACTGAGCGAGGCATAGAGACACAATGTTCGAGAGAGAAACCAATTGACAAACTACGATCAGATCGAGTTGTCACCGTTCTTCTGTCATTGTTGGGGTGGGCAGGGAGGGGGAGGGAGAGAAAGACATATCGAGAGTGTGCGCGATAGGCACAGAGGCACAACTAGCGAGTGTGTGTGTGTGTGTGTTTGAAAGAGGAGTAGATAGATTACTATCAAGATCGAGGTGCCACCCAACTCCTTCGGTGTTGGGTAGTTTGTGTGCGTGTGTGTGTGTTTGAGAGAGAAGCCAGTCGATAGATTAGTATGAAGATCGAGGTGTCACCCTACTCCTTCGATGTTGGGAAGTGTGTGTGTGGTTGTGTGGGTGTGGGTGTGTGTGTCGGGGGGGGGGGGGTGGCAGTGACACTTACATATCTCTACTCTTATAAAAAAAACAAAGTTGGTGATGATGGTGTTCCTGCCATCCTACAATATAGGCCATCTGATTTATATCCGACGGATAGGAAGGAAACTGTGGCAATTTCACAAGAAGATACCCACACCCCTCTCAGAATTTGCAAATAAGGCATTCCCTCATTCATCCTTTTCTCCCACAAGATAAACTACTCATGCAAATGCATCTTGATGTTCTGTGCAACGCATGGGCATCTTGCTAGTAGGGAGAAGGAGTTTGTGTGACACATATCTAGCTATATTAAGGGATAGGTAGATAGCATTTGTGAGAGGCATACTTAAAGCATCACGAAGATAAACAAAACGGTGTGCACGCAAATGCATGTGAGAGAGAGAGCGAAATCTCAAAACAAAAGGTGCTTTGCTGGAATCCCATTGTATGTATTCATATGGTTCCAGAACTCGAGTTAACCTTAGGCATATGTGTGAGAGACATTATTATACTTTGAGACATTAGTGGCTGTGGGTGGGCGGAATTAAAGGGCTGGGCGTGTTCGATAGAGAGAGCGTGGGTGTTTCTGTGTGAGAGACTTGTAGGATGGGGTAGAAAGACGAATTCTAACCTTGACGGAGGGAGAGAAATACATGAAGTGCGCGTGTGTGATTCCGATGCCCACAGGGAAATGAGATATGTATGCGTGTGAGATAGATTGCACAATTCATTCACGTATCACTATCTAGCGATCGTGGACGTGCATCGCTTGAACATAAATCAATATCTACTTCGTATCATGGCCAAATGTACAATATCGATTCAACGCTATACAGATTGGACACTCAGGTATCACATTATTTTTACAAATGGAGGCTATGTAATCATATGAGGTAACACTTTTAAGTAGCGGACTAAAATATCCATTTCTTTTTGTGTGCCTCTACACTAACACGTCAATGCATTATGTTTAAAGTAAATAACCAATTGCACTAAATTATCTATTTACACAAGAAATACATAGGTTGAGCGTTTGATCCATTTTTTGTGAACGCGCCACTACACCTATACTATTGGCCGCGCCCATGTGAACGTCCAAGTTATCGGCGCATCATCCCGAGTTATTATCTTTTTTTCTGGGCTGGACTTCACACCAGTTATTAACTGTTGACACGTGCCCCGTGTACAGAGTCTCGCATGACCTTCCCACTAGCACGTTCCAAAATTAGTTGAAACTTGATACGAACGATCCCGCGGGCAGCAAAATCTCCCGCCTCCATCTAAAATTTCCGCCACCTTAGTCTTTAGCATGTGAAATTCCCCTTTTGTCCTTGGTGCACGGAGACCAACAGTAACAATACCGCCCTCATCTACATAATAGGTCGGGGCTGCTTTGGTAACTTTCGGTTCCCTCCACTACACGGCACCCCCATTTCCTCTCCCCCTCCCGCAAAAACGACTATCTCCACAGCACCAGAGCATCTTACATCACGTCGTCTGTACTTCATTGGCCTTTCTCCCCTCCCATCTCGAAACCCTAGACTGATCATCCACCGGTGTACCAGAGCCCATTCACTACCAGCGGCATCCACCTCCCCGGATCTGCTTCTGCGGCCGCATCTACCCCTCCCACCTCCCCTAGAAACAAGTAGATAGCTCATCCACCACTGTACCACAACCCATTCAGTGCCAGCCTTGTCCACGGCGCCGGATATGCTTCGCCGGTACTCTCGTCAACCGTAGCGCATCTGGAGCGGCTCATTCGTACTCCCCACCGGAGACGCTTCGTCCATGCCCCCCGGAGCTGCCCCACCGACGGCCTCTGATCCTCTTCGCCGACACCTTCCTCAACCCTACCGGAGCCGCTTTGCTGACACCATCGTCAACCCCATCGGAGTAGCTTGCCCTATACCATTCTCAACTCTACCGGGGATGCTTTGCCAAGTCACAAGTCCACGGCCTCATATCCGCTTCCACGCACCCTCATCCAACCTACCGGAGCAGCTTCTGACGTCGCGTCCATGACCTTAGATCTGCATCGTCAACACCATCCTTAACCCAACCACCGGAGCAGCTTCACCTACGCCCTCGTCCACGGCCACAGATCCGGTTCGCCCACACCATAGTCCACCCTATAGAAGCCACTCCACGAACACCATACTCGATAGTTCTAGATCTCCTTACCGGACCCCGACAGCCAGCGCAGCGTCATCACCCTGGACGTTTCTAACCTGATTCCCACCGTCTGGCAAGATGCCAAGCACCCGCCACGGCCTAGGTACTTGTCACCTTCAAACCCGTCCAACATCACCTGCCTGATGTACTTCAAATATACTAACAGGTCACTGTTACCTGTTATGCAATTGGCAAAAACTACAAGGACGATGTTTCTTCTGGATCTAACAGCTTGGCCAACCAAGATCCTGGACTAAGGCATTTCTATGATCTTGTAAGTGCGTCTCTCTCTCTTGTATTGTTCTGTGCCTGCCAGCGTGCTTTGCTAGCATTTTCGACCAGTAATCCCTTTGTGCAGACAACGATTTCTACTATTGGCTGCTAAATTAGATATCTAGATGTCATACATGATACTACCTCATACCTCCATTCCTAAATATAAGTCTCTCTAGAGATTCCACTATAGGCTACATACAGAGCAAAATGAGTGAATATACACTCGAAAATGCATCTATATACATCTGTATGTGGTCCATACTAGAATCTCTACAAAGATATATATATATATATATTTAGGAACAGAGGCAGTACATTACACAAAATCGTCGGTGGCATGTAGGAATTCCAGTGCACTACATTAGGCTCCCTTAGAGTGCCTGCTGGTCCATCACACAGATTCATGGCTAGTTTATGCTACGCACAAAATCATTAATTGGTGGTTTAAATATGCACAAGGGATATGCAATGTATTATCATGTAGAGATGTGTGAAATGAGCCATGTCAACTTGCAGATAGGGTTACACAATGAGAATGTACAAGACGTATGTGGCAATTTCATGGAACATCGCAAAAAAGGAGAGGCAGCAGAGAGCCTATACAGTGTGCTATGGTACGTCACTCCTCCATTGTAATCATCGTGACATGTTATTTGTATGTCAGTTCTATTGGCCAAGTTTCTTAGGGACAGTTATTACGAGTTATCCCAAGAAAATAAGCACATGTGAATATTAGCTACATGTAATAAGCCAACCAGTTCTTTTCATTGTGTTTTCAGCTTATCTTTGGTATGATTAGTGAAAAGTCTAGATTGCGTTATATTTTTTTCATTTTCCTGCCCATATGAAAATTAATTTGACTTGCAAACATCACAAATTGAACCCAGTGCAGTAATTAATATGATAGGAAAACAGACCATCACTATTTGCTCAAAATGCAAATACAAAGATACCACCTACTTGGCACAATCTACTTTGGTCGATGTTTTCCATAGAGATCCCATTGCCTAATTTAAACGAAGAATGCATGACCCACATTTAAATGAAGAACAATTATTTATTGAAATTCAATGGTCCAAGTGGCTAGTTATTATCATATTGCAGCACCACCTGAAACCATCATATAGCAGCAGCAGCTCATAGCAACTCATCATACAGCAACAGCAGCAGTGTGCAATTCATCATATACCAGCAGCAACTCATAGCAACTCATCATATACCAGCAGCAGGAGCAGCTCATAGCAATTCATCATATAGCAGCAACAGGAGCAACTCATATCAATTCATCATATAGCAGCAACAGGAGCAGCTCATAGCAATTCATCATATAGCAGTAGCAAGAGCAGCTCATAGCAATTCATCATATAGCATCAGTAGGAGCAGCTCATAGCAATTCATCATACAACAGCAGGAGGAGCATCTTATAGCAACTCATCATATAGCGGCTGCAGCAGCTCATAGCAAGTCATCATATAGCAGCAGCAGCTCATAGAAATTCACCATATAGCAGCAGCTCATAGCAATTCATCATATAGCAGAGTAGGAGCAGCTCATAGCAATGCATCATATAGGAGCAGCAGAAGCAGCTCATAGCAATTCATCATATAGTGGAGCAGAATGAAAATTTGGCAAAAAATCAGAGATCCTCACTTTGTTGGATGAGCTCATCCTTCAACAACACCTCAAGGCCACGACCTAGGAGGTGGGGAGGGGGAATAAGGTTCCTTCTGCCACAATGTGGCATTGGCCGTAGTTGTGCAGCACCTGCTGGAGTAGTGCGTTGGACGAACCATAGTGGAGCAGCTGCTGGAGACCATGACAATGAGGGGCTGCGCCAGACGGAGACCAGCCAAGGAGATTTGCCCCTACCTACCGGACATGTAGCCTAGCTGGACAGAGCATCGTCAAGGACCAGGCAAGATGGGACCAGTGGCGACGGCTCGCTGGAGGAACCCTACTGCTATAGGCAGGGGATCAAGGTAGAGGGGAAGGGGAGAGGAGATGCAAGTGGGCAGGGCAATGAATGCTTGTGTATTTGTTTTTACTTGAGGGTGAGGTGTGACGCGAGAGTCAGCAGTTGCATTTTGAGTTTAAGATAGTCAGACAACAGAGACATTTCATGATTCCCCTTCCCTTCAATTTTTAGTGAGGTTCTACCCGGAACACTCCCCTCCAAAGCGAAATTAGTTAAGCCTAAGCCCATAACTCAAAAATGACTTCTTTACATCTTTTATGGCTTATTTTGACAATAAGGCCTGAAAAGGCGGAATAGAACTGGCCCTTAACCTGCAATTCAATTGTGCGTGCAATGATGAATCACTCATGCCTGCTATAGTGTACATTTAGGCATCGTCATACATGGCATAGCCTAATACATGTGCATTCCATTGTAGAATCTGGAATATGCAATGTTTATGTTAGTTCATACGTTGCACATGATGTTTAAATGCCCCTTAGATCTGGTCAGTCAAGTGATGGTCTTTAAGCCTCCTTCTTTGCTTCTTTTCTTGATATGTAAGATTTGCTCACACATCTATTCAATTGCTTGTTTGCATCAGCCAGCCATACTAGGATGTTTTCTTTGATTACTTGTTGTTCTTGACCTAACACTCTAACAAAGCTTGTCAACGATTTAAACACTAAGGGCTGCTGTAGTGGGGCCTTTTCTAACTCATAGGTGACATAAAGGTTTGGTTGTACAGTAAACTAGGCTCTCCAAGAGTACCTGGAGATCCAGTTCGAAGATATGCCTAGTTTTTACATAGTGCAGACATAGTAAATGCTCATTTGATTGTGTGCAAGTGCAAGAGATGCGGCATGTTTCATTATGTGGTGTTGTTTTGTTATAATCTCATCCTTTTGTGTTCACAGACTGGAAAGTATGCATATTTATCTTTCAAGGAGACGAGTAACTAGTTTGTGTCACCTTGTAGAGGGGGTGCAATGAAGATAAGATTGAGGATTTCCAAGTACAAGATGTTAGGAACGAGCCTTGCAAGAGAAGTAGGAGATGCGTTGAGCCTCTTCAACTTGTTAAGGTAAGTCACTGTATCCAACTCAACGGTTCAATTCCTTGTTTGTTTCAGGCATAGTTAATTTGCTCTTTTCAATTGCTTTATTTGTCCTCAGTTAATGAGATGCCCAAAGAATGATGCCTGATGTTGGGTACTTGTATAAGTATTAGTTGACATAATTAAAGGCCTTACCATTTAATTACTCTGACAAAGTGTGCCTGAAGCTTTGAAGTCTATTAACCAACTATTATTGCATGAGGCTCACAATCTAGTTTATACTAGGCTAATGATTGCATAGTTGTGCTTGTTGTAGTATGTTTGTATGAAACCCTCTGCTATTCATTATGCTCCCTAAGACTTTAATTGAGCTACAGAATGGCCAACTGCTTGCTTACTTCTACGCAATGTGTTGTCTAAATTTGTAACTTGTCTATGTTTTCGATTGGGCCCCAATACCATGATCCCCTTGTGAACTAAGAGAGATTTCTGTATGCATGCTGCACAGACTGCCTTTTTTATAATTTTTAAAATATCACCTGCTTATGCTTCAGGACATGTAACATTATTGTTAGTCTTGCTCTACCATGTACAAAATAGTCCGTCTTGCTCGCTTCACTGTTGTAACTATATTTTTGCCCTAGTCATGTGTACTTACAGAAACATTTCAGGATGAAGTGACATCAACACAAAGATCTGTGAGCAGTGCGACATGGCCATTACCGAATGATTATGGATTGGAATTGGAATGTGCTGATGTTCTCAAGAATCAACTAGAGGTGGCAAGACAACGTGTACATGATTCTCAACGTACAATCAACAAGTTGAGACTGGACATGCAGGTATTAGATGTAGGAGTCAAAAATGAAACAAGATACTAAGGTAACGACGAAGGAATTGGAGATTTTGCAGACTGAAATTTGTGCTATCTAAATCCGGCCAATCCTATTTTCTGAAGATATTATAGTTCAAATGGTAAGTTATGTTGATGCGCGTCCATGATGTAGGAGCTGTATTTGTCCAGTGTATCTAATTTACTGTTTGTGTATGCTTTATTATCACTGGTGCCGAACCAAAATGCCCAGTGGGTATAATCGGCTGTAATTTCTTTATTATATAGTGTAGGATTATTCTACGTTTCTATGCATTAGTCTCTTTATTGTATAGTGTATGTTTTTTAGAGGAGATAGTATAGAGTAGGATAATTCTTTGAATATGCTATATCGTTCAAACGGGGGCCAACTCACCCAAATGATGTAGTGACCATGGCCCTCCACAGGCCGTATGATCCATGGGCCATCTACGGGACGGACGATCCATGGCCTTCCATGGCCGTCGGATCCGTGGGCCTTCAATGGGCTGTCGGGTCCATGGGCCTTCTATCGGCTATGGATCCATGGGCATTCTATGGGTCGTCGGATCCATGGGCCTTATTTGGGCCGTTGGATCAATGCGCCTTCTACGGGTTGTCTCATCTATGGGCCTTGTACGGGCCGTATAAGGGGCCGTAAACGGGCTAGAGTGGAAATCGTATGTTTTATGGGCTGACCATAACGGGTCGTTTATAGTCCATATTTGATGATGCTATGAAAATGGCCCAACAGATTAATGGGCCACAAATGGACCGACTGTATCCACGGGCTGAATTTGGCCCACAAGCAGAAAAGGCCAATAACAGGCCGTAAGTAACCGAATGCTGGAAATGAGCCCAAGAATAAATGGGCCCTGAGAAGGCCGAAAGGTAACGCGGGCTGGAAACGACCCAATGGAATAATGGGCCCCTAATGGGTATAAGGCGATACACAGTTCATTACGGACCGGTTTCACCACGGGCCATTAATGGGCCAAGAGTTACAAAGGGACTCATATGGGCCGAAATACGTCATGGGCCATACATGGGCCGGAACCTACAATGGGCTGGAATCATATTGGACGGCCCAGATGACGCTAATGGGCCTAGTTCCGGTAGGCCATAACGGGTCGTGAGTTAGCGAGCTGTAAATGGGCTATATGCGAACATGCCGTTAACAGGCTTTCTGTGGGCCGTCCCACCACCTTTTGACCAAGTCAAGCGGGCCGGCCTTCTCACAGGAATGGGCCTCTGTTGGGCCGTGCCACGTCTCGACGTATCATAGGCGCCTTGGGTCCAATGAGTGGATGACATCTGTCCCAACGGAGAACCGACACGTGTTTCCTCCAGCCAATGATGATTTTACACGTGGAAAATCCCCATTGGTCGAGGCTGTTAACGGGTGATCGGATCCAAAACCGGACCCGATAGCTTAACGACGTTCCGTTATGGTGGATGCCACGTGTCGGTCACCCTTGACGAAAGCACTTCTGTGACGCGCGATTTATCGTCATGGAAGTGGACACTTCCATGATGATAATTTTGGTAATGTCATGGAACACCTTTACGACAGCATAGGTATGACTATCTTGATTCTGTCATAAAATCGTCATGGATGTACATGCATGACAATAAACGCGACATACTATGACAAACACGTATCATCACGGAAGTGTAATTTTTTGTAGTGATAATGTGTAAAGTAAACAGATTGAATTCAACAAAATTAGAGGCAATACAAGCGAGACATCATACATAACATGCAACCACATATAATAGTGCCATGTTAGAGGGAGCACCTGTGATGGTGGACAAGGGGGGACGTGCTCATCATCAACACAGCTACGTTGAGTGTCTATGCATGTGTTGTCTTCCAAATCTTGTTGGGGGGATGACGGAGTAGAATGTGTAGAGGCCCTCCGTTTGGAAGGAGCACCTTTATCCACTGCCTTGCCAATTTTCTTCTTCTTTATTGATTTTTCATTGTCAAGTAAAACCGACAAGAAAAAGCAATAAAATTCAGTCTTGAGAGCTCATTTATGCATTATACTGACAATCACTACCTTGATGTAAGGCAAACACATGATACGAGGATGGAATATATACGAAAATAGGACGACATGGCATATTAACAACTATTTGTGTAAACTAAGCAGAAGTAATTTAATCAAATTACAAGCAATACAAGCTAGACAACATATGCAACATGCAAGACACTATCACACTTCCAAGCTAGAGAAAGCACCTGGGATGTTGGTTTCGCCGGAAGACCGCCATCTGTCCCTGCCTTAATTTTTTCCTGCCTCTTGTTCAATTTTATTGCATTGTCAAGTCAAACCCACAAGAAAAATGAATAAAAAATCGCTTTCCAGAACTCATTGATGCAGGATGCTGATGATCACTACTTTAATTTAAGGCGACCGCATGATTGGACGATTGAATGTGTAAGAAAAAAGGACAACATTGCATATTCACAACTATGAGGTGTAAACTAAGCAGAAGGCATTTCAACAAATTAGAAGCAATGAAAGCTAAACACCATATGAAAGATGCAACAAATATAACTCCACGAAGTTAAAACTATCTCGTCATAAGTGCCATTTCAACAAATTAGAAGTAGTACAAGCTAGAAAAGAATGCGAGATGTAACCTATATCACACTACCAAGTTAAACGTGTCTTATGATAAGTGATTGTTGCAGGATACACAGCAGTAGTACTTTGATGTAAGAACATGGTGTGATAGACAGATATTGTATGTTCTAGAAATAGGAAGACGTGTCTTATTCACAAGTATAATGTGTAAAGTAAGCAAATGGAATTCAACAAAATTATAGGCAATACAAGCTAGACATCATACATAACATGCAAACACATGTAATAGTGCCAAGTTAGAGGGAGCACCTGTGATGGTGGACAAGGGCAGACGTGGTAATCATCAACACTGCTACATTGAGTGTCTATGCATGTGTTGTCTTGCATATTTTCTTGGGGGTGGCGGAGTAGAATCTATAGAGGCCCTCCGTTTGGAAGGAGCACCTTTATCCATTGCCTTGCTAATTTCCTTCTGCTTTATTGATTTTGAATTGTCAAGTAAAACCGACAAGAAAAAGCAATAAAATTCACTCTTCAGAACTCATTCATGCATGATACTGATAATCACTACTTTGATGTAAGGCAAACACATGATACCAAGATGGAACATGTACGAAAATAGGACGGCATGGCATATTCACAACTATTTGTGTAAACTAAGAAGAAGCCATTTCAACAAATAAGAAGCAATGCAAGCTAGACACCACATGAAAGATGCAACCAATATGACTCTGGCAAGTTAAAAGCGTCCCATCATAAATGGCATTTCAACAAATTAGAATCAGCGCATGCTATAAATCGTATGAAAGATGCAACCAATATGACAATGCATATACTAAAGGTGTCTTGTCATATTGATTGATGCGGGATACAAAAAAACAGTAGTTTTACGTAAGGACATGCTTAATAGACAGATGTACTATGTATTAAAAACAGGAAGACATGTCACATTAAAATGTTTAATGTATAAACTAAGCAGAATAGCACATGCAATTTAACCAGATTGGAAGAATTACAATCTGGACACCATACGCAACATGCAACCACATATCACGCTGCCACGTTAGAGCAAGCACCTGCGATGGTGGTGTAGGGGAAATGCGGTCATCAACTATAGAGCTATGTTTACTCTCTTCATCTAGCCTTGTTGTTTCTTGAGAATCGTGTGGGGAGGCTGACACTGAATTCTTTAAAAGAGCATATTTTCTCATAGTAATCCGCGGGCTTGACTATCTCATCATAAGTGATTGATGAGGGATACAACAAGAACATTAGTTTTATGTACGTACATGGTTAATAGACAGATGTACTAGTATGTACCAAAAACAGAAAGGCATGTCATATTCAAAGGTATAATGTGTAAGCTAAGCAGATGCAATTTAACCAAATTGGAAGTAATACAAGCTAGACATCTGGCTGGAGTGGTGACCATGGTCATCGAGGACCTAAGAGCCTGGTGGGAGGCGGGCTGCTTCGCCACCATTGTGGCTTTTTAGTTGGCTTCCAGCTGATGCCTGTCTGTGCTGGGCTTGTCACCGGATCGGTCAGTGCCCTGACTAGCTATTTGTCTTCTGGTGCTCTTGGGATGACGGTTCATGTAAAAAATAGATTTCCTTATCTTAATAAAGACCAACTTAGGCCTTTCAAATACAAGCTAGACACCATATGCAACATGCAACCGCATATGACACTGCAAAGTTAAAGCAAGCACCCGGGATGGTGGTTCATGGCGAGCGAGATCATCAATTCCAGAGCTAAGTTTACCGTCTCCATCTATTGAATATGAAACCTCTAAAGCACCGACACATGTCTTGCCTGCCAACGAAGAAAGAAGGAGCGACTTCTCTCTTTTATTTCGTTCTTCTATCAACAGTTTGGTAGAGTCTGAAATATCCATGCATAAAAAACAATAGTGAGAGTATGGGTGAAGTGTGTGCAGAACTAGTGCACTATAAAAGTAGCAGATAGCAGGTGGCTGAAAAATAAATGACATGAGACACATGATAGATGTACAACATTGCATGGCAAACAAAATTAGATTCTACTTCGTATGATTTCGTAATATAAGAGCACAGGGATGGCTGGGAAGTGCAGGTACTCCTCCAGCACACCACCACTTGTGGTCCTATCAAAATAACAGTCGACTGAAAATAAATAGGTCAATCAAATTTTTTTATGAACCATCCGATCTACAAGGAATGGGCAGGTGGCCTTCGTTGCTCCGCCTAGGTCAATCAAATAACAGTCACTTCTGATGATCTTTCTCGAACCGCGAGCGACCACCAAGCCCAGACCCTTGCCTTCGTTGCCCCGCCCTCCCCTTGACCTCACACCACCACCGTGCTTGGCAATGCCTCCCGGCCATCCCTTCACTATGGAAAAAGACACATCTGTGACATTTTGGGCCGAATGAAATTTTGTCCATCATGCTTATGACACTTCTATGACGATAATTGTGAGGAAAACTGGTATCATCATAGATGAGGTGGGCTCCTACTTCTATGACAAAAAATCATGACAGAAAATGGGCTTTTCGTCCTGGGCGGGCCGGAGACGCAGCTGCATGATATTCTTTGGGCCGTCCATGACGGAAGAAATCATGGTAGAAGCGAGGGCGAGGAAAATATGGCAGAGTTCCCGGTTACGGTAGGTGGTCGGGGCCCAGCGATGCACTGTGGTTTGCACGTTTCTCTTGTGTGCGCGCATGTGTGCGAGGCATTGGCTAACTGAACCCGGAGCAATCGCACGTTACTAAACCCAAGCGATCGATCCCTTGGCTATTAACTGAACCTGAGCGATTCATTCACTACTGACTGAACCCGAGCAATTCCTTCGCTACTGCTGCTAACTGAACCCGAGCGATCGATCACTGCTGCTGCTTACTGAAGGCAATCGAGCCCCCATGCGAGACGTAACCAGCCGATGTTGGGTTGCCTCTCGATGAATAGTGACCGTTGCTATTGTGTGAGCGGTACGTAGAATGAGTCGAGACGTGGTGAGTCGAGCCGGTTGGTTGGCTGTGGATGAACAGTTCCCGGTGGGGGTTGTATGAATAGGACCCTATGGTAGTAGGTTGTTGCCGCTGGATGAAGAGGACCCCGAGGAGGCCGCCGCACCCCAGCCGGTTGGGGGTGGTTGAACAGGACCCTGTGTAGGCCCTATGAACAGCAGCCGGTGGAGGCTGGATGAAGAGTAGCCGTGGATGAATAGTAGCCCATGGAGGCTGAAGGAGGTCGATGGTGGATGAGCAGTAGCCCATGGAGCCTGGAGGGAGGCAGTAGAGAGTGGATGAATATGACCCCGTTTCGACCGTTGGCACTCCAACACAAGTCTGTTTCCTTCGTTTTGCGGTATGCCACACCCCTCCCGATCAACAGGAACCTGTTTCGACTATAGGCACTCGAACACAAGTACGTTTCCTTTGTTTTGCGGTATGCCAGACCCCTCCCGATGAACAGGATCCTGTTTCAACCACAGCCGGTCGAACAGAAGGCCGTTTCGTCCGTTCCGCGCTACGTCAGTGTAACATCCCAATTGTCAATTTGGATGTTATTTAGATCATTCATATGCATTCATCATTTGTGCATCTTGGAATTTGTTTTATTGGAATTTTTGATCCTAGAAACCTTAAGCAACTCAAGGACCAATTGAGAGACTTGGAGGTTTCTTCAAAAAATCCATTTTTGAATTTTCAAAATTAGCAAATTGGATCAAAGTGGTTTATTCAAAAAAATTCCAATTATTTCAGAATAAATAAATAAAGAGAGAAGATAAAAGGACTTCTTCAGAAACAACAAAGAAATATTGGAAATTTAATTTTCAATAAAACTATATTCTATTTGATTTTTATTTGCAAGTTTATCTATTTTTATTAGTACTAAAAAGTTTATTTTTATTTTAGGCATTTAAGCCCAGAAAATTGTTCACCTAAGCCCATTTAATTAGGAGGGAATTATGTGAATTTTTCTAGAAATTTTTTAAATATTTTTATTAGGTTTTTTGTATTTTTCGTATTCCTGGAAAAAATTGGTTTAGAAAAAGTTTCGGTATGCCGAACTAGGCCGGCCCGTTACCGCCAGGCCGCGGCCCAGCGCGCCCGCCCCCGTCACCAACTCCAGCGGAGTCCGCCTCCGCCACGGCATCGCCGCCGCCGCCCGTGTCCGTGCGGGACACCGCCCGCCATCGCCCCTCCCTTCCTTTATAAGCCGCCCTGACCCCCCCCCCTCGTTTCCTCAAGCCGCAAGCCATCGCAGGCCACCACCGGAGCTGGCCACCGCCGCCGCCGCCGCTCGAGTGCCCGACGCTGAATGCGCCAGAACCGCTGCCCTATGCCGGCGCCCGCAGCCACTGCCGCCGTTCGCTGCCATCGACCTGAACCGCCATGCATCGGTAAAACCACCACCCCGGTCCGATCCATTTTTTTAAGTTCTTGGTGTTTCCTTTAAAACCCGGTTTATTATTTTTAGTTTAGTTACTTAGCGAACGTTTGTTCGTTAAGCTTCTGTAGCGAACGATTTCATTCGTTAGTCTTCATTCGTTACTTAGCGATCGTTTGTTCGTTAAGCTTCAGTAGATTTTTCTTATTCTGTTTTAGCTTTCAGCCAGGGACACATCCGTGAATATTTTCTTCGTAGATTAGCCCCTGATCTTTAAACCCTCGTAACTTTTTGCTCGCTTAGCCAAATCGAACGAAACCAATGCAAAATTCTTCATTATGATCCCCCCTATCCAGATAATGCAAAATTCTTCGTAGATTATGAAAGTATAAATTTTGGTTTCAAACAGATTTGAATTTGAACTTCTGCTGATCGTAACTTGAGTTTCGTAACTCCTATTTAGTTTATTCCTTTTGCAAATCAAAGCTCTTGATCTAAAGTTTCTGTTAAGAACTAATACACATAATTTTAATACTGTTGAAAATTGTTTTCTATTCGCAAGAGTTATTTGCATGTTTCGGAAGTTTTCCGAGATCTTTCCTTCGAATCTTATGCTTGAGTGCTTATGTATGCTATTGTTTGTCTACGATAGACTTTTCGGAGTGCGAAGCTTGTTACTACTAATCTCTAGGGTTTACCGGTCGTCAGCATGGCAAGTTACACTTTGATCATACTCTTTTGTATCCAGTTTTTATGCATTAGTTTCGCCCTCAAAGATTGCATGAGTAGGATTGGGAACATGTGGTTATTGCTATGTAGTTGATGAGGTAGGAACCTATTACCTTTGATCACCCCGGGAATATACATACCTACCCCCCTTAAGATGAATCTCGCCCTCGAGATTCGGGTTGTCTAGCAAAAAGGTGTGGGTGGTCCTTTCGGAGGTCTTCTTCTAGTTCCCAGGTGGCTTCCTCCTCGGTATGGTGACTCCACAAAACTTTGCAAAACTTAATAAACTTGATGCGAGTAACTCGCTTTTTGAACTCGAGAATCTTGACAGGTTTCTCCTCATAGGTCAGGTCACTCTCCAACTGAATTGCTTCAAGGGGCACTGTATCTTTCAAAGGAATGTCAGCCATCTCTACATGGCACTTCTTCAACTGGGAAACATGAAACACATCATGAACTCTTGACAAATCTTCGGGTAATTCCAACTAGTAGGCAACTTCACTGTAGGATCTAGAAGAAGGAGTGCCTAGAGGGGGGTGAATAGACACTTAATGCAAAAGTTGCACTTTTTAAGCTTTTTCGGTTTAAGTGGAGTTCGGGCACAATTTTAACATACACAATACATATCAAGCAAGCATGCAAAGAGTATATAGGCAGCGGAAAGTAAAGCATGCAACTTGCAAGAATCTAATGGGAAGGGTTTGGAGGATTCAAACGCAATTGGAGACACGGATGTTTTTCCCGTGGTTCGGATAGGTGGTGCTATCCTACATCCACGTTGATGGAGACTTCAACCCACGAAGGGTAACGGTTGCGCGAGTCCACGGAGGGCTCCACCCACGAAGGGTCCACGAAGAAGCAACCTTGTCTATTCCACCATGGCCATCGCCCACGAAGGACTTGCCTCACTAGCGGTAGATCTTCACGAAGTAGGCGATATCCTTGCCCTTACAAACTCCTTGGTTCAACTCCACAATCTTGTCGAAGGCTCCCAAGTGACACCTAGCCAATCTAGGAGACACCACTCTGCAAGAAGTAACAAATGGTGTGTTGATGATGAACTCCTTGCTCTTGTGCTTCAAATGATAGTCTCCCCAACACTCAACTCTCTCTCATAGGATTTGGATCTGGTGGACAGAAGATTTGAGTGGAAAGCAACTTGGGGAAGGCTAGAGATCAAGATTCATATGGTAGGAATGGAATATCTTGGTCTCAACACATGAGTAGGTGGTTCTTTCTCAGAACATATGAGTAGGAATGGTGTAAGTGTTCTGATGGCTCTCTCTTCGAATGAAGAGGTGGTGGAGGGGTATATATAACCTCCACACAAAATCCAACTATTACACATAGTTTTCCAATCTTGGTGGGACCGAATCATCAAACTCGGTCAGACCGAAATGGTAAACCTAGTGACCGTTAGAGATTTTGGTGGGACCGACTGGAACAACTCAGTGGGACCGATGTGCTAGGGTTAGGGAAAATCCAAAACTCGGTTTAACCGATTACTCAAACTCGGTGGGACCGATTTTGGTAATAAGTGAAACAGAGAGTTGGCCAAGCAAACTCAGTGGGACCGACTGCATATCTCGGTGGGACCAAAGATATTGCAACAGGTAATAGAGAGTTTGCAAGCCCATCTCGGTGAGACCGAGATCCGTATCGGTAGGACCGAATTGCTAGGGTTTGGCAGTGGCAAATGACAAGTGAAACTCGGTGGCGCCGGATTGACAGAATCGGTATGACCGAGTTTGGCTTAGGGTTTAGGTCATTTATGGAAGTGGGAAAGTAGCTGAGGATTTTGGAGCATATCATTTAGCACATAAAGCAAGAGGCTCATTAAGCAACACCTCATCCCTTCTTGATAGTATTGGCTTTTCCTAAAGACTCAATGTGATCTTGGATCACTAAAATATATAAAATGAAGAGTCTTGAGCTTGAAGCTTTAGCCAATCCTTTGTCCTTAGCATCTTGAAGAGTTTCCCACAACATTTAGTCCATGCCACTCCATTGTTGAACTTATCTGAAATATACTAGGTAAAGGTATTAGTCCAACAAGAGATATGTTGTCATCAATTACCAAAACCACCTAGGGAGCACTTGTGCTTTCAATCTCCCCCTTTTTGGTAATTGATGGCAACATACATCAAAGCTTTAGATAAAGATATAAAGAACAGCAGGTAAAGCTTTGGAAGGACATGTAACAAGCATAGGCTCCCCCTACATGTATGCACTCATGTGAATATGAAATATAGAGGCATGTGAGGGCATAACCATGACAGATTTGGCAATGTGTTACATGTATCTTGGCCATATGCATCAGAGTAAAAGATTGCTAAGGAAAATACCTTCATGCTCATGAGTCCTTCTTGCCAACAGTATGTACATAAGCAAGAACTTCTCATACTCACGATTTTGATGCATACACTTACCTTGTAGTCTTTGGTTGACTTAGGACGGAATGAACCTGCACAAACAAGGTTAGATAACACAGGTACATCCACTAGCCAGAGTAAACTGAAGACACCACAAGAATACCAAGACTGGGATGACATGTAGAGAGTAAGTACTAGGTACTGCATTGAATTCAACATGTCCCCAAGAGTAAAGATATGCAATGAATTTGACTGATTTCTTTCCCATAGGTGTCTTGCTCCCCCTGAATCTTATATGGGATATTGGGAGAAGATAGGGAATAGAAAATCAGAGCTGAAAGAGACAAAACAAATGAACATGTCTTTCCCCCTAAAAAGACATGTGACATCTCTCCTCTTGATCATCAAGCATCTGGGATCCTTGAGTATTGTCTCTCCCCCTAGGGATCTCTTTCTCCCCCTTAATAAATTATCTGGGACATCTGGTATCCTTGAGATGTTCTCTCCCCCTTTAGTGCTTTGATGTGATCTCTCTCTCCCCCTTTGACATCAATTTCCAAGAAGGTTCTTCTGAAATCCGTCCAAAAGGTTTGGTCCTTGAGACTCAGCATAAAGCAAAGAATAAGATTGGGATGCTTGCAGAGGACAAGATTCATTGAGTGGAGCTGGATCAAAAGAATTATAGGTTATGTGACAAACTGTTTTTCCTGTTGCGAAGTCGGTGGCACCGAGTGGTATGATTCGGTGGTACCGAAGGAATTCGGTTGGACCGAAAGTTACAATTCGGTGAGACCGAGTTCACACAGAGAAAAACACTTGTCACCTCAGCTCACTAGACATGCAGGATCTCACAAAGATTTGCAATGAATTGAATGCGGAAAATGCAGAATAAAAAAGAAAAGAAAAGAAACTGAAGGATCTAGATGAAGTAGAAGGAAACAAATAAACAAGCATGAGACAAATGCAGTAACACTGAAAGAAACACAAGAGAACTTCATCTAGAGTTGGGCGGTGACATAGTCACCTATGTTAGAGTATATTGACTTAGGAGTCAAGTGAGAACACTTGATCATAGGTCATACTCATCGTTTAAGCTCAAAATGGGGTTGCCATTTTTCGTTTAAGCATCTTGATGTATTCACATCTTGTTGAGTTGCTTTGACTCATGTCTTGGAGTAAAGCTTCTCTAAGATGGGATAACATACCTTGGGTGGTGGAGTGGTTCTTGCTGATGTAGTTGAACTTGTGTGGGTGCTCAAGGTTGATGCAGTCCATCAAGAATTTGGAGCACCACTTGGATTTTGAGTTCATCTACCTACATGGGTTAGTTCTTGCAAGGAAGAGCACTTGTGTATCCAAAAATGACAATCATGAAGCTCAACATAGAATTTGTCAAAGGATATGTTTGAATGGTTTTGTGCTTCCTTGTATTCAACCACCATTGTGTAGAGACTTGGTGATGTAAAGATTTCTCAAGATGTGAGTGAGTCGCAATCCCATGGAATTAGTTTCAACCAAGTACCTACATGGGTTAGACAACATGCAAGGTACAAATATATCCAAGACATAAGATAGTCATCATAAGAGATATATCATGGATTAGTCATAAGCTCATGTCTTGCATGTGTCCAATGGAGTTCCTACTCCACGTTTGAAGCATCAATGATGTTCAATTCTCCTCTTAGCCTGCAAAATACTTTCTCATCAAGTGGTTTAGTGAATATATCCGCTAATTGCTTGTCAGTGCCAACATGCTTAAGATTAATGTCACCCTTAGCAATATGATCTCGAATGAAATGATGACGAACTTCAATATGCTTAGTTCGAGAATGTTGTATGGGATTATGACCAATTTTGATAGCACTTTCATTGTCACAAAGCAGTGGAACATGTTTCACATAAATTCCATAATCTTTAAGAGTTTGGGTCATCCAAAGTATTTGAGCGCAACATGAACCAGCGGCAATGTATTCCGCTTCGGCGGTGGATAAGGATACCGAGTTTTGTTTCTTGGAGGACCAAGACACAAGAGATCTGCCAAGAAATTGACAGGTACCCGAAGTGGACTTCCTATCAACCTTGTCTCCGGCATAATCCGAGTCAGAATAGCCAACAAGATCAAAGGAAGACCTCTTAGGAAACCAAATGCCAAAGTTTGGTGTGTGAATTAAGTATCTCACTATCCTTTTCACAGCCTTAAGATGACATTCTTTAGGAGCAGCTTGATATCGTGCACACATGCATACACTTAGCATAATATCGGGACGTGAAGCACATAGGTATAGTAATGAACCAATCATAGAACGATAAACCTTTTGATCAACTGGTTCACCACCTTTGGTCAAATCATTATGTCCACTAGTGGGCATGGGTGTAGACATACCTTTGAACTCTTGCATATTGAACTTCTTGAATAAGTCCTTGGTGTACTTCATTTGAGAGACAAATGTACCTTCCTTAGTTTGCTTGATTTGCAAACCGAGAAAGAATCTGAGTTCACTCATCATAGACATCTCAAACTTCTCTGACATTAGCTTTCCAAAATTTTCACTAAAGAGAGGGTTAGTTGAACCAAATATGATATCGTCAACATAGATTTGACATACAAATAGTTCTCCATTAACCCTTTTAGTGAAGAGAGTAGAATCAATTTTACCAATTTCAAAACCACTTGCAATAAGGAACTTGGTCAAGCATTTATACCATGCTCTAGGAGCTTTTTTAAGACCATAAAGAGCTTTGTGAAGTTTGTAAACATGATTAGGTTTCTTAGGATTGACAAAGCCGGGAGGTTGTTTGACATAAACTTCCTCCTCTATTTCACCATTTAGAAAAGCACTCTTAATGTCCATTTGGTACAAGGTGATATTATGGTGATTAGCATAGGCAATTAAGATGCGAATGGACTCAAGTCTAGCAACAGGAGCATATGTCTCACCATAGTCCATACCTTCGACTTGTGTGTACCCTTGGGCAACGAGACGTGCTTTGTTGCGGACCACTTGTCCATCTTCATCTTGCTTGTTGCGAAACACCCATTTGGTACCCATGATGTTGTGGTTGTTGTCGGGCTTCTCAACCAATGTCCAAACTTGGTTTGTCTCAAAATTGTGTAGCTCTTCATGCATAGCGTTTATGCAATCCAGATCTTCCAATGCTTCTTCAACCTTCATAGGTTCAATGCTAGAGATGAATGAATAGTTTTCACAAAAGTTAGCTAAACGAGTTTTTGAGCGAGTGATTCTCCCGGTTTGTATATCATTGAGGATTTGCTCGACGGGATGATCTTTGGAAATTCTTGCTCGAACTCGTGAGAGCTTTTGCTTGGGTCTTCATTGAGCATCTTCTTCATCTTGTTCTTTTTCTTGGCCTTCTTCATTGTTGACGTTGTCATTCTCTTGTCGTGGTGGGGAAGGAGGTTGTCGATGTTCGTCTTGATGTACTTCCTCGTCTTCTTCATCTTGGTGTGTCCCACTTGTGGATGCTTCCGTGTCGATTCTTGGTTCACCTTGTCATGAAGTAGAAGTTTCCACTTGGACGGATGACGTACTCTCCTTCACCTCCGTTGGACGAACCTTGCCAATGGACAAGTCTTGGATTGCTTCTGAAGGGTCTTTGTCTCCTACATCAATTGGCAATTGCTCTACTTGCGAGCCATTAGATTCATCAAACTTCACATCTACCGTCTCTTCAACTTTTTGGGTGAAATTGTTGTAGACACGGTAAGTGTGAGAGTTTGAGCCATAACCGAGTAGGAAGCCTTCATGAGATTTTGGAGCAAACTTTGAACGACGATGCTTATCAAGAATGTAGCACTTTGAGCCGAATACTCGAAAGTATCCAACTTGGGGTTTGTTACCGGTGAGGAGCTCGTATGCTGTCTTGCCGAGTAGCTTGTGAAGATATAAGCGATTTGTTGCGTGGCAAGCTGTCTCAACCGCATCTGCCCAAAAGTGCTTTGGCATCTTGTATTCATCAAGCATCGTTCTTGCCATTTTGATGAGCGTCCGGTTCTTCCTCTCAACAACTCCATTTTGTTGAGGTGTGTACGTAGCCGAGAACTCGTGTGAAATCCCTTCTTCGTCAAGAAAGGTGTCCACATTTGCGTTCTTGAACTCCGTTCTGTTGTCACTCCGAACCTTCTTGATCTTCACTTCAAACTGATTTTGGGCTTTCCTAGCGAAGTTTTTGAAGATCTTCTGGACCTGCGACTTGTCATTAAGAAAGAACACCCACGTAAATCTTGAAAAATCATCAACTATAACAAGACCAAAAGAATTTCCAACGAGACTTTTGTAGGCGTTGGGAGCAAAAAGATCCATATGAAGTAGCTCGAGTGGCCTCCTTGTGGTCATGATGTTCTTCAAAGGATGCCTTCCTCCAACCTGTTTACCTGCTTGACAAGCACTGCAAAGTCTATCCTTATCAAATATAACACCGTTAACTCCAAGGATATGATTTCCTTTAATAAGCTTGTCAAGATTTCTCATGCCAACGTGACCTAGTCGTCTATGCCACAACCAACCTTTTGAGGATTTAGCAATGAAGCAAGTTTTAGGTTGTGCCTTTTTAGTGAAATCGACAATGTAAAGATCACCTCTACGCATACCGGTAAAGACCATTTTTTGATTGTCTCGACGAAACACTTAGCAATCTACCTCAGTAAATAGAACATTTAGGCCAAAATCAGCAAGTCTAGATACTGAAAGTAAATTGTAGCCGAGAGATTCAACGAGCGTAACATTTTGAATGGAACTATCATGTGAGATGGCCACCTTACCAAGGCCAACTACTTTACCCTTTGAATTATCACCAAATGTGACATATTTTTGAGGGCCGTCATTTTCAGCAAGCTCACGGAACATCTCTTCATCTCCGGTCATATGATCAGTACATCCACTATCAAGAACCCATTCCTTTCCACCTGACGCATATCCCCGAAGATTTGCCGTAAGACCAAAATGTCTCATTGCATCATCAAGATCGAAGTCACTATCATCATCATCATAGTATCCATGTTCATCATGATCTTGTGACTCATCATTTCCCAGAGAGGGTAATTCATTAGATAAATGGTCATCAAAGTGGTCACTTTTATGAATTCTTATAGCTTCAAATATAATATCACTAATGATTCCAACATCTCCTTTAGCATGCTTGAGATTGGTAAGCTCAAATAGACAATCACCAAACTTAGTATCACTAGAGTTCATCTTACTCAAGGCAATAGATTTATGGAGAATTTTATCCAAATTTTTCAAGGAATGGTCGGGAAATTGTTCCTCAAGAAATTTCCATATAGTATATGCACAATTAAGAGTAGGCAAACTAGCAATCAAATTTTTGGGCAATCCTCTAATGATGAGATCAATGGTTCTAAGATTGCGAATCATGTCAATATCTTCATCTAGGGTAGGATGCAAAGGATCAATATGAGGTGCACAAGGGCTAGCAATATACTTGTTTAAATGATATTGATTGAAGATTACAAGCATATCATTTTTCCACTCATGAAAGTACTCTCCACCAAGAATAGGCACTCTATGTCTAAGACTCCCTAAAGTAGACACATCCATCTTCCTCCAATGGTGATTAAACCAAGGCAATGGAGAACAAAGCTCTGATACCACTTGTAGGATCTAGAAGAAGGAGTGTCTAGAGGGGGGGTGAATAGACACTTAATGCTGAAGTTGCACTTTTTAAGCTTTTTCGGTTTAAGTGGAGTTCGGGCACAATTTTAACATACACAATACATATCAAGCAAGCATGCAAAGAGTATATAGGCAGCGGAAAGTAAAGCATGCAACTTGCAAGAATCTAACGGGAAGGGTTTGGAGGATTCAAACGCAATTGGAGACACGGATGTTTTTCCCGTGGTTCGGATAGGTGGTGCTATCTTACATCCACGTTGATGGAGACTTCAACCCACGAAGGGTAACGGTTGCGCGAGTCCACGGAGGGCTCCACCCACGAAGGGTCCACGAAGAAGCAACCTTGTCTATTCCACCATGGCCATCGCCCATGAAGGACTTGCCTCACTAGCGGTAGATCTTCACGAAGTAGGCGATCTCCTTGCCCTTACAAACTCCTTGGTTCAATTCCACAATCTTGTCGGAGGCTCCCAAGTGACACCTAGCCAATCTAGGAGACACCACTCTCCAAGAAGTAACAAATGGTGTGTTGATGATGAACTCCTTGCTCTTGTGCTTCAAATGATAGTCTCCCCAACACTCAACTCTCTCGCATAGGATTTGGATCTGGTGGAAAGAAGATTTGAGTGGAAAGCAACTTGGGGAAGGCTAGAGATCAAGATCCATTTGGTAGGAATGGAATATCTTGGTCTCAACACATGAGTAGGTGGTTCTTTCTCAGAACATATGAGTAGGAATGGTGTAAGTGTTCTGATGGCTCTCTCTTCGAATGAAGAGGTGGTGGAGGGGTATATATAGCCTCCACACAAAATCCAACCGTTACACATAGTTTTCCAATCTCGGTGGGACCGAATCATCAAACTCGGTCGGACTGAAATGGTAAACCTAGTGACCGTTAGAGATTTCGGTGGGATCGACTGGAACAACTCGGCGGGACCGATGTGCTAGGGTTAGGGAAAATCCAAAACTTGGTTTAACCGATTACTCAAACTCGGTGGGACCAATTTTGGTAATAAGTGAAACAGAGAGTTAGCCAAGCAAACTCGGTGGGACCGACTGCATATCTTGGTGGGACCGAAGATATTGCAACAGGTAACAGAGAGTTTGCAAGCCCATCTTGGTGAGACCGAGATCCGTATCGGTAGGACCGAATTGCTAGGGTTTAGCAGTGGCAAATGACAAGTGAAACTCGGTGGCGCCGGATTGACAGAATCGGTATGACCGAGTTTGGCTTAGGGTTTAGGTCATTTATGGAAGTGGGAAAGTAGCTGAGGATTTTGGAGCATATCATTTAGCACATAAAGCAAGAGGCTCATTAAGCAACACCTCATCCCTTCTTGATAGTATTGGCTTTTCCTAAAGACTCAATGTGATCTTGGATCACTAAAATATATAAAATGAAGAGTCTTGAGCTTGAAGCTTTAGCCAATCCTTTGTCCTTATCATCTTGAAGAGGTTCCCACAACATTTAGTCCATGCCACTCCATTGTTAAACTTATCTGAAATATACTAGGTAAAGGTATTAGTCCAACAAGAGATATGTTGTCATCAATTACCAAAACCACCTAGGGAGCACTTGTGCTTTCATTCACCCATACGTTCCGAGGCTCTGTATGGTCCAAACCGTTTAACTCCTCGAAGTGGTGACACACGAAGATATGCTCTTTCTCTGACTTCATAGGTTACCTCCTTGCGTTTAGTATCGGCATAACTCTTCTGCCTGGACTCGGCTATCTTGAGTTTAGCATGGGTCAACCTGTCCTTCTCCTCAAACTCTCTGATTAAATCTGGTCCAAACAATTGTCGGTCTCCAACTTCATCCCACATCAATGGTGTCCTACCCCTCCTTCCGTACAAAGCTTCGAAAGGGGCCATCTTCAAACTAGCTTGGTAGATGTTGATATATGAGAACTCCGCGTAAGGCAAATTATCATCCCAACTAGATCCATAATCTAGCGCACAAGCTCTCAACATGTACTCCAGTATCTGATTGACTCTCTCGGTCTTCCCATCTGTTTGCGGATGAAAGGTTGTACTGAATGCTAGCCAAGTACCCAAAGTTTCGTGTAACTAATTCCAAAACTTCGAAGTAAACTGTGTTCCTCTATCTGATACCATGGTCCTAGGAACTCCATGCGGACATATGATCCTGGTCATATATATCTTGGCCAACTTATTGCCCGTATAAGTGGTTTTCACGGGGATAAAGTGGGCCACATTGGTCAAGCGATCAACTACAACCCAGATGGAGTCATATCCTAAACGATTCCTGGGTAATATGGTGATGAAATCCATGCAAAGCTTATCCCACTTCCATATAGGTATCGGCAAAGGCTGAAGTGATCCTGCTAGTTTCCGATGCTCTGCCTTAACTCTCCGACATACGTCGCATACTGCCATATATTCGGCGATATCCTTCTTCATACCTGTCCACCAGAAATGTTCCTTCAAGTAAAAATACATCTTGGAGTTGCCTAGGTGAATCGAGTAAGGCGAATCATGAGCCTCCTTAAGTATTAACTTCCTGATATCAAGGTCATTGGGCACATAGATACGATCCTCAAACCATAAAGTTCCGTGTTCATCCTCACGAAAACCTTTGGCCTTTCCTTTACTCATCTTTTCTTTTATATCTGCAATTTCCTTGGCAATCTTCTGGGCTTCACCACAGGTATTCCTATCTTCTTCCTTAGGTCTTCATTCTGTTCCAGTAGCACATCAATTTCCTCTTTGTATCCATCACGAGTTGCCTTGAGTTCCTCCTCTTTCTCCATATTCCGGGTCATCACCTTCTTGGTATCTATCATGTTAGCGCACATCTGATTCTCATATCGATGAATGTGCTGGTTCATCTCTTGTATGCAGGCTGCAATAGAGCCATCCTTCCTGGTGCGAATCATCTCCCATTGCTCATCCCAGCATCCACATATCTGGTAGACGGTGTCCTTAAGATCCTTGTTGTACATCCCGCCTATGCGTCCAATGGTGATGTGGGCGGCCATGCTCTTTCCTAAGCTCCAGTTTGGTGCATCAAAGGAAAACTCGATGGTCTCGTTAATTGGTGCAAAAGTCCTTCCAGGAACACAAACTTGAATTGTCCAGTGCTCCTCTTGTGGTAATGTCACAGTGAAGGTTCCGGTGAAGCTTGGTATGCCGATGTTCAGGTACTTAGTGGCTTCCTTCAAGTGTCATCCAAAAGGGGTGTCGTCATTCGACTGAGTGAACCTGTTCCTAGGGTCCGACATCTATAGAGTAGAAATAGAGAAGAATTATAAATGAGTAGAGAAGTGTATCATGTGGTTTTTTCCTAGTGGTCACGTCCTATAGTCAATGTGTGCTCTAATACCATCTTGTTATACATTACGCTCGTATTCCTTAGCCATGCTCGTAGACGAGGATTGGTATGTGAGAATCATGCAAGATGTGAGAGATAATAACTAAGGGAAACTTAAGGTGGCTACTTTAATACACATTTGGGTGGATTGGTTGCGGGCACCTGGAGAATCCAGTGTTGTTCTAGGAGATCCCGGAGTACCCGTGTGATCATCCTATGGAATGCCACCCGGGCTCAAAGGGACCATATAATTATTCATGTCCAGAAACTTCCGTATGCAACCACAAGCCATTATGGGCTCTGGCATAGTTGAGTAAGTTGTGTGACCTCTTTCAGTGGTGGACTAGCAGATGTAGGGGAAAGTAGGTGTACCGGTCTACCTAGAGTAAAGAGTAAATGACTATACAAAGTAGGGCAAAACCCCACTTCAATTTTTATATTATTTCATAAGAACAAAGGTCCAGCAATACAAAGGCTAGAGGTAAGCCAAAAGAAAACAAAAAAACTAACATCTACCTATAATTATAGGACAAGGTTGTCAAGCCATGAACAATAGGCCCTAGCAGAGCTCTTTTTAATTCTAAAACTGAGCAGGTTGAGCTCCTCCAAGAAGATGACTTTCCACCTATAAATACTAGGCTGAATGGCTTTAAAGCTGAGATTATTCCTTGAAATCCAATTATCCCAAGAAGCTAGGATGATGATTTCCATGAAGAAGGGAACATGAAGTTTTTGTCTAAGGTCAGCAAAAGCTTCAAGCACTGAAACATTGGCCTATCTTGAGGGACAAATCAGGTCCCAACACTGGTCTGCAAAGGGGCATGTCCAAAAGAGATGTTGAAGTGTTTCCTGTTGTTGTCAATTGTTTCCAGCACAGTTATAGTTATCCAGATGAAAAGTTTTTCTTCGTAGAAGATTCCTAGTATTGAGCATGTCATGAAGGAGCCTCCAAAAGAACACCTTGTGCTTTGGCTGACAGGAGCTAGTCCAAATCCAATTGAACTGCTGGGGCACTATTTTGACTCCCATCATCATTTTATAGGCCTTAGCAACTGAGAATTGATCTTTTCCCCAAATATAACTCCAGGTATCAGTGCATTCTAGAGATTCAGAAAGTCTTAAGGCTATACAAATGTCTTCCATAGCTTCAAATTCTTGGAAAGCATGCATAGTCAAGGGTAAATGGAACATATCCTCCAGAAATTCAGTGTGTATGATGGTGTGTACAGTAGTATTCCTATTCTTCACAAAAGATAAGAGGTGAGGGAACATGTCTTGCAGACAGGCAGTGTGCCATAAATCTGACCAAAATAGAGCACTTTTTCCATCTCCTATGTTACATCTTGTCGAGATGTGGGGTTCCGGAAAACCCTTAAGGTTCGAACACTGGGGTGCGCGAGAAGTCTTTCCCTCCAACCGATCTACGCCCTAGCTCGCTAAGATCTTGCGGACGAACTCGACGAACTCACAACACAGTTCGGGCCACCATTGTGGTGTAATACCCTACTCCAGTGTGGTGGTGGTGGATTGCCTCTTGGGCTGATGATGAACCATACAAGGGAAGAACGGCCTCCTAAGGTTGAGGCATTCTTGAGTCATTTTACCACCTCTAGTCATAACTCTAACAACATTATCATTATTCTTACTATTCAATTCATTGAGCGAATCATTTTGAGCTTTAAGTACTTGTTCTACTTGAGTGGTAACCATAGAAGCATGTTTACTAATAATTTTAAGTTCACCTTTGATATTAGCCATATAATCACCCAAGTGCTCAAGCATATTTGAATTGTATTTCAATTGTCTACCAAAATAAGCATTAAAATTTTCTTGTTTAACAATGAAATTGTCAAACTCATCGAAGCATTGTCTAGCAGACTTATAACAAGGGATGTCACCTTCATCAAATCTATAGAGAGAATTTACCTTTACTACTTGTGTCGGGTTATCAAGACCATGAGTTTCTTCAATAGGTGAAGGATTAAGATCATATGTTTCTTCAACAGGCGGTAAATTAAGACCATGTATTTCTTCAATAGGAGGTAAATTCTTAACATCTTCAGCTTTAATACCTTTTTCTTTCATAGATTTCTTTGCCTCTTGCATATCTTCAGGACTGAGAAATAGAATACCCCTCTTCTTCGGAGTTGGTTTAGGAATAGGCTCAGGAATTGGCTCCGGAGGTGTCCAATTATTTTCATTTGTCAACATATTATTCAATAGAATTTCAGCTTCATCAAGTGTTATTTCCCTGAAAACAGAACCAGCACAACTATCCAGGTAATCTCTGGAGGCATCGGTTAGTGCATTATAAAAGATATCAAGTATTTCATTTTTCTTAAGAGGATGATCAGGCAAAGCATTAAGTAACTTGAAAAGCCTCCCCCAAGCTTGTGGGAGGCTCTCTTATGAGCAAGGAAATATTTAGCAGATAAGTAATAAATCATATCCTGGGGACTACGCACACAACCAGGATCAAGAGAATTAAACCATATCTTAGCTTCACCCTCTAATGAGAATGGAAATATTTTAAGGATATAAAAGTAGCAAGTTCTCTCATCATTAGTGAACAGGGTGGCAATATCATTTAATTTAGTAAGATGTGCCACAACAGTTTCAGATTCAAAGCCATGAAAAGGATCAGATTCAACCAAAGTAATTATATCAGGATCAATAGAGAATTCATAATCCTTATCAGTAACACAGATAGGTGAAGTAGCAAAAGAAGGGTCAGGTTTCATTCTAGCATTTAGAGATTGCTAATTCCATTTAGCTAATAACCTCTTGAGTTCATATCTATCTTTGCAAGCTAAAATAGCTAAAGAAGCTTCTTTATCAAAAACATAACCCTTAGGAATAACAGGCAAGTCTTCATCATCAATTTCATCAGTATTATCAGATTTAATATTTTCAATCTCTCTAGCCCTAGCAAGTTGTTTGTCAAAAAATTCACTAAGTGGCATAGTAGTATCAAGCATAGAAGTAATTTCATCATAAGTATCATGCATAGAAGAAGTGGCATCATCAATAACATGCGACATATCAGAACGAATAGCACAAGCAGGTTGAGGTGTCGCAAGCTTACTCAAAACATAAGGTGAATCAAGTGCAGAGCTAGATGGCAGTTCCTTACCTCCCCTCATAGTTGAGGGATAAATCTTGGTTTTTGGATCTCTCAAGTTTTTCATAATGATAAGCAGATATAAATCCCAAGTGACTCAAACAATAGAGCTATGTTCCCCGGCAACGGTGCCAAAAAAATAGTCTTGATAACCCACAAGTATAGGGGATCGCAACAGTTTTCGAGGGTAGAGTACTCAACCCAAATTTATTGATTCAACACAAGGGGAGCCAAAGAATATTCTCAAGTATTAGTAGCTGAGTTGTCAATTCAACCACACCTGGAAACTTAGTATCTGCAGCAAAGTGTTTAGTAGCAAAGTAATATGAGAGTAGTGTCAACGGTAGCAAAAGATAACAGTAGTAAAAGTAATATTTTTGGTATTTTGTAGTGATGATAGCAATAGCAACGGAAAAGTAAATAAGCGAAGAACAATATATGGAAAGCTCGTAGGCAATGGATCAGTGATAGAGAATTATGCCGGATGCGGTTCATCATGTAACAGTCATAACCTAGGGTGACACAGAACTAGCTCCAGTTCATCAATATAATGTAGGAATGTATTCCGAATATAGTCATACATGCTTATGGAAAAGAACTTGCATGACATCTTTTGTCCTACCCTCTCGTGGCAGCGGGGTCCTTACGGAAACTAAGGCATATTAAGGCATCCTTTTAATAGAGTACCGGAACAAAGCATTAACACATAGTGAATACATGAACTCCTCAAACTACGGTCATCACCGATAAGTATCCCGATTATTGTCACGTCGGGGTTAACGGATCATAACACATAATAGGTGACTATAGACTTGCAAGATAGGATCCAGAACTCTCATATATTGATGAAAACATAATAGGTTCAGATCTTAAATCATGGCACTCGGGCCCTAGTAACAAGCATTAAGCATAGCAAAGTCATAGCAACATCAATCTCAGAACATAGTGGATACTAGAGATCAAACCCTAACAAAACTAACTCGATTACATGATGGATCCCATCCAACCCATCACCGTCCAGCAAGCCTACGATGGAATTACTCACACACGGCGGTCAGCATCATGAAATTGGTGATGGAGGATGGTTTATGATGACGATGGCGACGGATTCCCCTCTCCGAGCCGCGAACGGACTCCAGATTAGCCCTCCCGAGAGGTTTTAGGGCTTGGCGGCTCTGTATCGTAAAACACGATGAATTCTTCTCCTTCATTTTTTCTCCCCGAAACACAATATATAGAGTTGGAGTTGGAGTCGGAGGAGCTCCAGGGGGCCCACGAGGTAGGGGGCGTGCCCTAGGGGGGCAGGCGCGCCCCCACCCTCGTGGACAGGTGGTGGGCCCCCTGCCTTCATCTTTTGCTGGTATTTTTTATATTTTCCAAAAAGTTGCTCCGTGAAGTTTAAGGTCATTCCGAGAACTTTTGTTTTTGCACATAAATAACACCATGGTAATTCTGCTGAAAACAACGTCAGTCCGGGTTAGTTCCATTCAAATCATGCAAGTTAGAGTCCAAAACAAGGGCACAAGTGTTTGGAAAAGTAGATACGACGGAGACGTATCATGGTGACGTTGTTGTGGGCTCCACGGTGACCTCCGTCTTGCAGTCCATAGTCTTGGTCTTGTTGCACCAAAATGGCAACCTTTGCCTGAGGCCTCAGTACTCCGCGCCTGCGCTTGCTCCCTTTGCACCAAAGAGGAAACAAGGATGCTTTGCGCGCTGGCGCCCGCCTGGTGCCGATCGTCGCCGCTCATGTCACGAGAGCCTCGTGAGGTTTGCCTAGCCTTGATATCTCCGCTCCTCGTGAGCCTGCCTAGCTAGGCCACTCCAGAGGAGGTCTTGCATTGTCCGCCTCGTGAGGCTTGGCCCCTCGCGAGGGTGTTGGGTGCTTTGTTGGTGAAGATGGGCCGTATGACCGGCTGGCTCAGCCACGCCACGAGCCGCAGGCAGGCAAGTCTGGGGACCCCCGTTCCCAAAACGCTGACACATCTGGCCAAAGATTTGAAGTTATGAATGAGCTTAAGGTTTGCCTTCCACCAGAAAGATCCAATCCAACTACTGCTAGGCAGCAAACCATTGCTATAATAGGACTCCCAAATCAAGTTAACCCATGGAATGTTGTGTCTATTATAAAACTTGTGCAGATTCTTAAGTAACAGAGCTTTGTTTTGGACAAAGATATCCATCACACCCAAACCTCCTTGATCTTTTGGTCGGTAGACAGTGCTCCAGGCCACCATGGCAGGCCTGTGATCCTCCAGATCTGGGCCTCTCTAAAGGAAATGCCTCAAAAATTTGATAGCTTGAGTTTTGATGGTGACAGGCACATCAAGACATCCCATGAGATAAATCAACAGAGAATTTAGAACAGATGTCACTAGAAACAATCTCCCAGCCATGGTCATGAAGGTAGACAAACCCATAAGTTTCTTCTGCAGCCTTGCGACTAGAGGGAAGCATTGCTCAACAGTAGGTTTATGAAGACCTAAAGGTGCTACCAAATATTGTATGGGGAATGTGTCCTTTTTACATTGAATACTGTTTGTCATAATCTCAACTTTCCCTTCTGACACATTGATTGGGATGAGCTTGATTTATTGTAATTTGCTTTAAGGCCAATAGCATCTGCAAAAGTATTGAGAAGGGATTTGAGGTTGTGAAGTTGCTTTGCATCTGCTTGAAGGAGAACCAGAGTGTCATCTGCATACTGGACTATGGGGAAATCAGGACATGATTCTACTAGCAAAGGTGAAGTAAGTAGACCCAGTTGCATGTCCCTATTGAGGATTGACTGAAGTAGGTCTGCAGCAAGCACAAATAGAAGAGGTGACAAAGGGTCTCCCTGTCTGACTCCTCTAAGACAATAAAACTTTTTGCCAAGTACACCATTGAGCAAGATAGTAGATGAAGCAGAGGTGAATAACATTTTGATCCAGTTAATCGATCTGTCTGCAAAACCTTTGGCTTTTAAAATATCTAGAATTGCCTGGTGTTCAATGGTGTCAAAAGCCTTTTCAAAGTCCAATTTAAGCACAATAATATCTTCCTTGGATATATAGCATTGATGCAGATATTCATAAGCCCAGCCCAAACAGTCATGGACGGATCTCTATTTGAGAAAGCCATATTGGTTAATGTGCACCAACTTTAGAATCACTTTCTACAACCTGTTTGCCAACAGTTTAGTGACAAGTTTGAGACAACAGTTAAGGAGAGAGACTGGCCTATAATCATTTGTTGTTAATGGGGTACCCCCTTTAGGAATAAGGGTGATGTATGAGGTGTTTAAACTTTCAAGTGATATTTGCCCAGCATGGAAAGCATAAATGAATTTGAGCACATCTCCTTTAATAATGTCCCAACAAGATTTAAAGAATTCATTTTTGAAACCATCAGGACCTGGGGATTTGTCCAGTGGGAGTTCTTTGACCACATCATTAACTTCTTCCTCAGTGAAAGGCAATTCTAGGTTATCAAATATAGCAGAATCTTGTCTCTGGACAAACAAGGAATCCAAATCAAAGTGCATATGGGTCTTGTGAGATGTACCCATTCTTTTCTTGTATGTTTCCCAGAGAATTGCAGCTTTCCTAGCATGATCAGATATGTCCACTTGGTCATCATTTTGGAGTACTGCAATGTGATTATGCCTGTAGTTGATAGAGGCTTTAGTATGAAAAAAATTGGTGTTCTCATCCCCAAACTTGACCCCCTTAATTTTTTCCCTTTTCTTAAAGTAGATCTTTTGGTTCCTCAAAAGAATGAGCAGATGTTCTTTAAGAATAATCATGTAGTTCCACTCATAAATGTCCAACTCTCTGAACTCCTCAAAAAATCCCACAGAAAGATGAGCTCATTTATTTTTGCAATTTGAGATTTAAGACAAGATAAAGATCTGGCCCACAGCTTCAAAGCTCTCCTTAAGTTCTTAAACTTAGCATTCAAACTTTTGACAACATCTAGATTACCCACAGGGATATTCCAAGCAGCAGCAACCACCTGTTTAAAATCTGAATGTTGCAACCAATAGTTTTCAAACCAAAAAACTCTTGCTTTTGGGATAGCAGTACCAATCTTTATTACACATGGAAAATGATCTGATACAGGCTTTGCAAGAGGGAGCACAATGGTGTTTGGGAAAGAGGTCATCCAAGAAGCAGATGTAAAAAACCAATCAAGCTTGACCAAAAGAGGATATTGCTGCATGTTACTCCAACTGAATTTTTTACCATGCAAAGGCAATTCAACTAATCCTTGGTTGCTAATTTCCTCATTGAACATAAGCATGTCATTAACATCTCCACCAGGTCTGTTTCTATTTGAAGGAGCCCTCATAAAATTGAAATCTCCCATGAGAATCCAGTCCACATCAGCTGGCATGTGAATATTCAAGAACCAATTAATGAACTCAATTTTGTCCTGTGGGTCACATGGTCCATATATGTTGCTGCGAATCCAGGACTGATTTGAGAGCAAGCTGGTGAATTAAATGGAATGTGAGAATCTATTTTGAGCAATAACTTCACCAGCAAACTGAGAATCATTCCAAGCAACTAGAAGACCCCCTGATGCTCCAACATAAGGGAGGAAAGCAAATTTATTAATTCTATTAGGCCAAAAGTTTTTTATGTAGGCAGGGTCGAAGATCTCTCTTTTTTAGTTTCTTGAAGACACATGATATTGCAGTCACTCTCGTCTAATTTCTGCCTTAGGGCCAACCATTTGTCCTAAGAATTCATCCCTCTAATATTCCATTTAAGAATGTTCCAGTTTTTGTTTGTGTTATTCATGGAAACAAAGAAGATTTGTGCACCAGTAATCAAGCTCCAGCACTTGATCAACAAATAAAGTGAGAGAAGATGGCACAGGACCGTGAGCCACACCACATCACATGACCAGCAGATCATCCAATAACCATACATCACAGAAGTTCTATTAAGATAGTACATCACCAGGTAAACAAGTTCTATGAAGTGCCAACATCCAAGGTTTACACCATTCATTAGGATATCCAAAATAGAAGATGAAGGATCAAACACACTACCCCTCAAACCACAACTCCAAATGAGGTAAGCTATCATCATGGAGACTTGGAAGTGTTTTCCTCTCCTTTGGCCAAGGACACCTTGGCCAGCTCATCTTCTTGCCTTCTTCTTGGCTTCTTAGCTAGCTTGTCCTCCAGCTACCTCTCAGCAACCTTACAGAAAGATGAAGTGGGATTTTTAACAACTGACTTTTGAGTGATCGGAGGGACAGCATTACAAGGTAGACGTTTATTATTTAAGCAGGAGTTTCTTTTGTATCTAGCATTATCCTTTTTAATTCTATCACTCCTCCTTACCTTAGTTTCAACCAGGGGAGTTTTTCCACTCCTTCTCTTCCTTAAACTGTCAAGGCCAAAAGGTTGCAGTAAAACCTGGGACTCCACATCTTGCATGTTGGAAGCCACTCCAATATTCTCCTTATCCTTGTCCTTGGCAAGCTTTTCCAAAAGGACCATGGCCTAACAAATAGGTGCATGTGAGGCAGGACACTTATCAGATATGTGAAACGGTATAGATTGTTCCATGTTCTCCATAGTATTAAGAAGTTCCCACATTCCAGACTTTAGCATATTGATAGTCCAATCAAACTTATCAGGAAGCAAGAGAAGGTGGACAATAAAATTAAACCAACTTACAGGAATGTTGGCAGAAAAGGAGCTCTTATTGTCCAAGGATTGCTCTAGGAAGTGCTTCTTCCACAACAAGAGGCCTTCTTTAGAGACAACATGATCATGATTAGCAGTTGCAGCAAGCTGAATGCATTTCAAACCAAGAAGAGAGGGTGCCATGCTGAAATGCTCATTAATTTGATAACCCAATTACCTTGAAGCCCAAACTAGAGATCCCCAATGTTTGCAACTGGCTCAAGGCCTCCTCTAGAAGTATTGATGTGTCCAGAACTACAAGGAATGACCTCACTATGTGGCCCAGGAACTGGCACTAAAAATCCCAAAGGTAAGACAGGAGCCAAGACAGTCTCCAAGGCAGAACCCACTTGCAGAACAGGGGGTGAGCACCCAAATCTTGAGATTCAGAAACAATAGCAGGGACAGCCACCTCATCATTCCCAGGGGGATTACTGACTGCAACTTGTTGCAGCTAGTTTGCAACATCTTGATCAGGAAGATTCACATCAATCAGTGCAGCATCCACATTCTGCTCTTGTAGCATATGAGGCTGCTCCTCATCAGACTGATATGCCTGGATAATGTTCTGGAGGCCATTGTCAATCACAATGGCAGGAGGAGGGTGTAAAACAGCATGCTCAGTAGCCCTAAAAAGAATATTCCTAGCTGGTACAGGTGGCGAAAGGAAGTTTGAATTATCTCCTTCAGAGAAAGACATGTGTGAAGACAAACTACTGATGCTAACAGCAGGAAGCAGTTCTTCTCCATCTGCCCAAGCCATTTCTTCTTGCTGCACTGCATCCAAAAGATCAGGGGCTGCATTCTGGTTATCCTGTTGAGGCACATTCCAATTATCATCTTGTTCCCAATTATCTTCATTCTGAACAAACATATGGTTATTGTAGAGAGCAGCATTATGGAAACCAACTCCATGCTCAACATTCTCAGGCAAAGGATGTGGGTCCACATTGTCAGGGGGAATAGGATCCTCATATGCTCGGCCCCGACCAAGAAGTTCACTAGCTAGTACTTCAATAGATGAACACCGCCATCTTCCTCAAACTCATCCCCTTCAGACCATCTCATAGTTTTGGGGATGATTTCCAGATTCATAACTCGAGCTTTGAGCACAATATGCCCCATGTGATCGTACTCCTTGTCCCAGGAGATCATATGACCAAACTTACTGACAGCACAAGCCAAATCCTCCGTGTTGCGAAAATCAAATGGAACTCCTATCAGAAGTAACCATACGGTCCTATTGAAATGGACCCGCCTATGGTTGCTGCCCTCATCATGCTTCACGAAGGAAATGAACACATCGCCAAACTCATGCGGGCTATCAAGCACCATTTTATCCCTATCGCTAACCCTCGTAAGACATACATATGCTTCTCCAAACGGGCATTGCTGGACATCCCTCAACCCGAACTGCCTATGCTCAACTATAAACTCTTCAAGAACATCTCTTACATTGGGGAAAGGAGCGTCAGCGGGGAGGGGATGGATGGTTGCAATCGCCCAATCTTCATGGCGACGAGGACGCTGTGGAAGCACCACCCGCGCCACCCCATTGCGGCCCTCAATCTGTTGAATATCGAAGCCATGGGGCACAAAGGGGCGCGGGTCTATCGGAATGTTGGCCATCATGGCCGCCGCACGACCACACACCGTAGAAGTCGAGCTTGAGGTGACGGGAGCAGAGTTTGGGCACTGTGGAGAAGTAGAGGAGCATTGCGAAGAAGTTGAGGAGGCAAGTGCAAATCGAGGCTTGAAATTACGGAAGGATCCCAAACAAAGATCGCTAAAAGAGGAAACCACCGAGGGGTCGCGGGCCAGGCCAATGGACTTAAACTAGTCCTAGACCGCATCCAGGTCCCAGGCCTCGTTCGGTGGGCTGGAGAAAGATGCAAATCGGAGGAAAGGAAAAATCCTAGGTAGCCGTTTCTCATGACACTCCCTGGCAAAATGGCCCACCTGTCCACATGCATAGAACTGAAGCCGGCCATTTGAAAAACCCTGATTGCCGCCCTGTGAAACCGCAGCATGAACATCTCCTGAGGTATTAAGATTCTGCAATAAGGGTTCATTATTTTCCTAGACCACATTATTGCTAGAGCTCGGAATATTCGTGAGGCCAACAAAACTGATGGCCGGAGTTGATCGCCGGAAACATTGCCGGGGGCAGCCCCTGGGCGCGGACCACTAGTAACCAAAGTCCAAGATGCAACCTCTTCACAATAAAAAAGTTGCTCTTCACACATCCAGTTGGGGCCCCCAAAACCCCAAAGATTGAACACCAATTCAAAATCCTTTTCAACCACACGGCCATGATTATAGATTTGAAAACCCACTCCTTTGGACGCAACAGAAAACTTGAGGTGATGCACATGAAACTCTTGAGGATACCCACCAAAACAATATTGAAGGGTGATGCTAAACGTGTGAGAATCCAACCGGAATCAAGCACGACAGAAAGAAACCACCAAAGAAAACTCCCATTGACGAAAACCAGGTGAAAACACCACAGGATGACCAAACTTTTTCCTCATCTAACATTGAAAATCTTTACCTCGAGCAAAGTTGAGAGATGGAGGATCCATGGCTATCTCCCCTGCCCCTTCTCCTCCAGCCAAGAAACAAAAAGGTGGTGGCTACCACCCTCGGAGTGACAAGTGGCAGAAAGGTGGTAGCCGCCGGAGCCGGAGTGGCCAACAGCGGGAGGAGAGGTGGCCGCCGGGGCCAGAGTGGCCACCGGAGGTGGGCGCCTAGGAGGAGCCAAAGAGAGGAGAGGAGAGATCCTCCCAATTCTGAATCCATGCAATTTAAGTTAGCTAGAAAACTTCATCAAAGCACAACTAAATCCGGTACATGACCAAAAACAACGTGGCTATTGTGGACAACTTGAGTATTCTAGACAACTTGAGTAAGGAGTTAATGATTCAGAAAGACTGTGTCTCGATCTTCCGATCATGGAGGGGGACGAGTCTTGTGGGGAAAAGTGCGCAAACCTCTTCAGAGTGGACAAACTAATCATGATTAGCCATGTCCCCGGTTATGGACAACTTGAGTATCTAGAAGTGAATTATTGGTTGATCTCATCACTCTATTTAATCAATGAATTGGGTTATTATTGTTACTTGGTAATTTTGGGATTGAGTTGGAGGAACCTTCTCAATAATGGCATAAACTTGGTAGTAAAATAAAAATGTATTCCTCTATTGTAGGGAAAAATAGCTTTATGAAAAATTAAATTTAGAGCCTCAACCAGCCAAATATGCATATAGAGATAGATATTTTCATTATTATTCTGTGGTGTGAAATTGCCAGTACATTCAATGTACTGACCTACATGGATGCAACATCTCATGTTGCAGGAATCATACGGCGAGTATGTGATACGTTAGGGTTACGATGTCTACACTCAACTTTGTCGTTCGTGTTGTTGGGACTCCACAACTTTGTTGTTACTTCCGCTATATGGATTGAGGTACTAGTATTTACATTACATTGTACATGTGATAGAACTCTGTTATAAATCCTCGAGTACTCTGTCTATCAGCATACGGATCCAGGGATGACACTTAAGCACATAGACTTGATCCATTTGGGTTGGGTCGCTACAGCCAAACCCCGTTTCGGCCTGTTCCGTCCAAGCCGGTTGGCTCCCATTGAACAGGATGCATTCTGACCCAGTCGGTTGCCTCCGGTTGAACAGGACGATGTTTCTCCATTCCAACCCAGCCAGTTCACAGCCCGATGAACATGACGCCGTTGCTGCTGTCTGTTACCTCTCGATCAACACAAGCCCTGGCCGTCCGTATATATGCGTGAGTACACGCTTGAGACCCCGGCTATATGTACGTACGTGGCCGTATTTTTTGCCATCTGGCTGTACATACGTGTTAAGGACTTAGACGGGACTGCATGAACTGCTATGTCAGTTGCTCTACAATGACATGTGCCGCTACTTACTTAGCCATGGTTCATACTTGCAGAGAGACCGATCGACCAGTATGTACGTACACATTCGCGACCAGACAGACAACGCTATGTATGCTTTGACCAAGTGGGTCCCAGCAGTCAGGAAGGATAAGGACGCACTTCCTTTCGTGTGAAGATATAGCTGGTCGGTCCCAGCTGTTAGGGGGAGGAATCGTTTTTATTTTATGAGTAATAAGGAGGCACTTCCTTGTGTTCGAAGATGTAGCTGGTGGGTCCAGCTGTCAGCCTCACCGCCTAAAGTCCTCTTCCGATGGTTGTCCTTCATTGAGAACATTGACCGTGCCGCGCTGAGAGAACCAAGGTGGTGGATGATACGTCTCCAACGTATCTATAATTTTTGATTGCTCCATGCTACTTTATCTACTATTTTGGACTATATTGGGCTTTATTTTCCACTTTTATATTATTTTTGGGACTAACCTATTAACCGGAGGCCCAGCCCAGAATTGCTGTTTTTTGCCTATTTTAGTATTTCGAGGAAACAGAATATCAAACGGAGTCCAAATGGAATGAAACCTTCGAGAACGTGATCTTCTCACCGAACGTGCTCCAGGAGACTTGGACCCTACTCTAAGAAGTTTCCAGGAGGTCATGAGGGTGGAGGGCGCACCCCCTGCCTCGTGGGCCCCCTAGAGCTCCACCGACGTGCTCCTTCCTCCTATATATACCTACGTACCCCCATTAGACCAAAGTAGGAGCCAAAAACCTAATTCCACCACCGCAACATCCTGTATACACGAGATCCCATCTTGGGGCCTATTCCGGAGGTCCGCCGAAGAGGGCATCCATCACAGAGGGCTTCTACATCAACACCATAGGCCTTCCGATGAAGTGTGAGTAGTTTACTTCAGACCTTCGGGTCCATAGCTAGTAGCTAGATGGCTTCTTCTCTCTTTTCGGATCTCAATACAATGTTCTCCCCCTCTCTCGTGGAGATCTATTCGATGTAATCTTCTTTTTGCGGTGTGTTTGTTGAGACCGATGAATTGTGGGTTTATGATCCAACTTATCTATGAATAATATTTGAATCTTCTCTGAATTCTTTTATGTATGATTGAGTTATCTTTGCAAGTCTCTTCGAATTATCCATTTGGTTTGGCCAACTAGATTGGTAGTTCTTGCAATGGGAGAAGTGCTTAGCTTTGGGTTCAATCTTGCGGTGTCCTTACTCAGTGATAGAAAGAGTTGCAAGGCATGTATTGTATTGTTGCCATCGAGGATAACAAGATGGGGTATTTATCATATTGCATGAATTTATTCCTCTACATCATGTCATCTTGCTTAAGGCGTTACTCTGTTTTTAACTTAATACTCTAGATGCATGCTGGATAGCGGTCGATGAGTGGAGTAATAGTAGTAGATGCAGGTAGGAGTCGGTCTACTTGTCACGGACGTGATGCCTATGTACATGATCATACCTAGATAAACTCATAACTATGCTCTATTCTATTAATTGCTCAACAGTAATTTGTTCACCCACCATTGAATATCTATGCTCTTGAGAGAAGCCACTAGTGAAACCTATGGCCCCCGGGTCTATTCTCTTCATATCAATCTCCATTACTTTATTTTACTTGTTTTGCTTTTACTTTTCACCTTGCATCTTTATACCAAAAATACCAAAAATATTATCTCTATCAGATCTCACTCTCGTAAGTGACCGTGAAGGGATTGACAACCCCTAAGCGTTGGTTGCGAGTTGCTACTGTTTTGTGCAGGTACGAGGGACTTGCGCGTGACCTCCTACTGGATTGATACCTTGGTTCTCAAAAACTGAGGGAAATACTTACGCTACTGTGCTGCATCACCCCCTCCTCTTCGGGGAAAACCAACGCTAGCTCGAGACATAGCAAGAAGGATTTCTGGCGCCGTTGCCGGGGAGGCCTACGCCAAGTCAAGTCAAGATTTACTCTCCCGTCAACGAGCCATTTCTGGTGCCGTTGCTGGGGAAGCCTACGCAAAAGTCAACATACCAAGTACCCATCACAATCTCTATCTCTCGCATTACATTATTTGCCATTTGCCTCTCATTTTCCTCTCCCCCACTTCACCCTTGCCGTTTTATTCGCCCTCTCTTTCCCTTTGCCTTTTGTTTGCTCGTGTGTTAGTTTGCTTGCTTGTTCGTCACGATAGCCTTACCTAATTTTGGTGATCTTCACCTTAAAAGGCTAGAAGATATCGAAAACAATGTCAGGAAGTTTATGGTCTTGCAATTTGAGCATAATAATTTCTTTAGAAATGAGCTTAAGGAACAAAAGAGTTTTATGAGTTATATGAATAAAGAGCTCGATGATATGTCCAAAGAATTTGATGGTGTAAGAGCCCAAATTGCTCATCTTGAAAAAATGACCGCTGAAATTTCGGATATGCAAGCCACCTTAGTCAATAAGATGGCCGCTAAACCGAATAACTATGAGAATCAAGATGAAGATCTGAAAGTTATTGATGTGTCCCCTATTAAATCTTTGTTTTGCAATATGAATCTTGATGAATCTGATTATGATCTTCCCTTACCTAGAAGGCATTCTAAGAATTCTGAGTTTTTAGATCCTGATGATGAAATTGATAAAAAAGGGATTGAAAGAAATAAAAATCTAGATATTTCTAAACACACTATTTTGGATCTCAAGGAATTTAACTATGAAAATTGCTCTTTAATTGATTGTATTTCCTTGTTGCAATCCGTGTTAAATTCTCCTCATGCTTAGAGTCGAAATAAGGCCTTTACCGAACACATTGTTGACGCCTTAATGCAATCTTATGAAGAAAAGCTTGAGTTGAAAGTTTCTATCCCTAGAAAACTCCATGATGAGTGGGAACCTACAATTAAGATTAAAATTAAAAATTATGAGTTTCATGCTTTGTGTGATTTGGGTGCTAGTGTCTCTACTATCCCCAAAGCTTTGTGTGATTTGCTAGATTTCCGTGACTTTGATGATTGCTCTCTAAACTTGCATCTTGCGGATTCCACTATTAAAAAGCCTATGGGAAGAATTAATTATGTTCTTATTGTTGCAAATAGGAATTATGTGCCCGTAGATTTTATCATTCTTGATATAGATTGCAATCCTTCATGTCCTATTATTCTTGGTAGACCTTTCCTTAGAACGATTGGTGCAATTATTGATATGAAGGAAGGGAATATTAAATTCCAATTTCCCTTAAAGAAGGGCATGGAACACTTTCCTAGAAAGAAAATAAAATTGCCATATGAATCTATCATGAGAGCCACTTATGGATTGCATACCAAAGATGATAATACCTAGATCTACTCTTGTTTTTATGCCTAGCTAGGGACGTTAAACGATAGCGCTTGTTGGGAGGCAACCCAATTTTATTTTGTGTTTTTGTTTTTGGTTTTGTTTAGGAATAAATAATCCATCTAAATTATGTTTAGAGGTGGTTTTATCTTTTAATTAGTGTTTGTGCCAAGTTAAACCTATTAGATCTTCTTGGAAGATAGTTATTTGATCTTGCTGTAATTTCCAGAATCTTTACGCTCAGTGCCCGAATTGTCAAAAATCACCAGAACGTGATAAAATAGTGATTCCAATTTCTGCTTATCAATAAACAAATTTCCCAGGTCGTCCAATTTTGGTAGAATTTTTTGGGTTCCAGAAGTTTGCGTTAGTAACAGATTACTACAGACTGTTCTGTTTTTGACAGATTCTGTTTTGCGTGTGTTGTTTGCTTATTTTGATGAATCTATGACTAGTAAAATAGTTTATAAACCATAGAGAAGTTGGAATACAGTAGGTTTAACACCAATATAAATAAAGAACAATTTCACTACAGTACCTTAAAGTAGTCTTTTGTTTTCTTTCTCTAACGGAGCTCACGAGATTTCTATTGAGTTTTGTGTTGTGAAGTTTTCAAGTTTTGGGTGAATTCTTTTGATGGATTATGGAACAAGGAGTGGCAAGAGCCTAAGATTGGGGATGCCCATGGCACCCCCAAGATAATCCAAGGACACCAAAAAGTCAAAGCTTGGGTATGTCCCGGAAGGCATCCCCTCTTTTGTCCACTTCCATCGGTAATTTACTTGGAGCTATATTTTTATTCACCATATGATATGTGTTTTGCTTGGAGCGTCTTGTATTATTTGTGTCTTTGCTTGTTAGTATACCACAATCATCCTTGCTGTACAAACCTTTTGAGAGAGCCATGTATGAATTGAAATTTGTTAGAATACTCTATGTGCTTCACTTATATCTTTGGAGCTTGATAGTTTACTCTATGTGCTTCACTTATATCTTTTTGAGCGTGATAATTTTTGCTCTAGTGCTTCACTTAGATCTTTTAGAGCACGGTGGTGGTTTCTTTTAAAGAAACTTGATCTCTCATGCTTCACTTAGATTATGTTGAGAGTCGTTAATAGCATGGTAATTTGCTTAATGTTAATATACTTTGTATTCAAGATATGTGAAACTTTCTTTTTAGTGGGTTGAATACTAAGATAAGTTTGATGCTTGATAATTGTTTTGAGATATGGAGGTGATAATATCATAGTCGTGCCAGTTGAGTAGTTGTGAATTTGAGAAATACTTGTGTTGAAGTTAGCAAGTCCCGTAGCATGTACATATGGTTAAAGTTGTGTAACAAATTTGAAGCATGAAGTGTACCTGGCTTGTGCATCCTTATGAGTGGCGGTCGGGGACGAGCGATGGTCTTTTCCTACCAATCTATCCCCCTAGATGCATGCGCATAGTACTTGATTTTTGATGACTTCTAAACTTTTGCAATAATTATATGAGTTCTTTTGACTAATGTTGAGTCCATGGATTATACGCACTTTTACCTTTCCGCCATTTGCTAGCCTCTTCGGTACCGTGCATTGCCCTTTCTCACATTGAGAGTTGGTGCAAACTTCGCCGGTGCATCCAAACCCCGTGATATGATACGCTCTTTCGCACATAAACCTCCCTATATCTTCCTCATAACAGCCACCATACCTACCTATCATGGCATTTCCATAGCCATTCCGAGATATATTGCCATGCAACTTCCACCATCATCATCATCATGACATGCTTTACTTTTGTCATATTGCCATTGCATGATTTTGTAGTTGACATCGTATTTGTGGCAAAGCCACCATGCATTATTTTTTCATACATCTCACTATTGATTCATTGCACCATCCCGGTACACCGCCGGAGGCATTCATATAGAGTCATATCTTGTTCTAGTATCGAGTTGTAATCATTATGTTGTAATCAATAGAAGTGTGATGATCATCATTATTAGAGCATTGCCCAGTCAAAAAAAATAAGAGATAAAGGCCAAAAAGAAAAAAAGAAAGGCCCAAAAAAAGGAAGGAGAAAATAAAAAGGGCAATGCTACTATCTCTTTTTCCACACTTGTGCTTCAAAGTAGCACCTTGTTCTTCATGTAGTGAGTCTCATATATTGTGCTTCAAAGTAGCACCATGATTTCATATAGTGAGTCTCATAAGTTGTCTTGTTCATATTAGTGGGAATTTTTCATTATAGAACTTGGCTTGTATATTCCAACGATGGGCTTCCTCAAAATGCCCTAGGTCTTCATGAGCAAGCAAGTTGGATGCACACCCACTAGTTTTCTTTTGTTGAGCATTCTTAGCTCTAGTGCATCCGTTGCATGGTAATCCCTACTCCTCGCATTAACATCAATTGATGGGCAGCTCCATAGCTCATTGATTAGCCTTGTTGATGTGAGACTTTCTCCTTTTTTGTCTTCTCCACACAATTCCCATCATCATATTCTATACCACCCATAGTGCTATGTCCATGGCTCGCGCTCATGTATTGCGTGAAGGTTGAAAAAGTTTGAGATTATTTGAGTATGAAACAATTGCTTGGCTTGTCATTGGGGGTATAGAAGTTGGGAACATCTTTGTGTGACGAAAATGAAGCATAGCCTAACTATATGATTTTGTAGGGATGAACTTTCTTTGGCCATGTTATTTTGAGATGACATAATTGTTTGATTAGTATGCTTGAAGTATTATCATTTTTATGTCAATATGAACTTTTGTCTTGAACCTTTCGGATCTGAATATTCATACCATGATTAAGAAGATTTGCATTGAAATTATGCCAAAGTATCACTCCGCATCAAAAATTCTCTTTTTATCATTTACCTACTCGAGGACGAGCAGGAATTAAGCTTGGGGATGCCTGATACGTCTCCAATGTATCTATAATTTTTGATTGCTCCATGCTACTTTATCTACTGTTCTAGACTATATTGGGCTTTATTTTCCACTTTTATATTATTTTTGGGACTAACCTATTAACCGGAGGCCCAGCCCAGAATTGTTGTTTTTTGCCTATTTCAGTATTTCGAGGAAACAACATATCAAACAGAGTCCAAACGGAATGAAACCTTCGTGAACGTGATCTTCTCACCGAACGTGATCCAGGAGACATGGACCCTACTCCAAGAAGTTTCCGGGGAGGTCACGAGGGTGGAGGGCGCCCCCCTGGGCGCGCCCCCTGCCTCGTGGGCCCCCCGGAGCTCCACCGACGTGCTCCTTCCTCCTATATATACCGGCGTACCCCCAGTAGACCAAAGTAGGAGCCAAAAACCTAATTCCACCGCCGCAACTTCCTGTATCCACAAGATCCCATCTTGGGGCCTGTTCCGGAGCTCCGCCGGAGAGGGCATCCGTCATGGAGGGCTTCTACATCAACACCATAGCCCTTCCGATGAAGTGTGAGTAGTTTACTTCAGACCTTCGGGTCCATAGCTAGTAGCTAGATGGCTTCTTCTCTCTTTTTGGATCTCAATACAATGTTCTCCCCCTCTCTCGTGGAGATCTATTCGATGTAATCTTCTTTTTGCGGTGTGTTTGTTGAGACCGATGAATTGTGGGTTTATGATCCAACTTATCTATGAATAATATTTGAATTTTCTCTCAATTCTTTTATGTATGATTGAGTTATCTTTGCAAGTCTCTTCGAATTATCCATTTGGTTTGGCCAACTAGATTGGTAGTTCTTGCAATGGGAGAAGTGCTTAGCTTTGGGTTCAATCTTGCGGTGTCCTTACTCAGTGATAGAAAGAGTTGCAAGGCACGTATTGTATTGTTGCCATCGAGGATAACAAGATGGGGTATTTATCATATTGCATGAATTCATTCCTCTACATCATGTCATCTTTCTTAAGGCGTTACTCTGTTTTTAACTTAATACTCTAGATGCATGCTGGATAGCGGTCGATGAGTGGAGTAATAGTAGTAGATGCAGGCAGGAGTCGGTCTACTTGTCACGGACGTGATGCCTATATACATGATCATACCTAGATAACCTCATAAATATGCTCAATTCTCTTAATTTCTCGACAGTAATTTGTTCACCCACCGTAGAATATCTATGCTCTTGAGAGAAGCCACTAGTGAAACCTATGGCCCCCGGGTCTATTCTCGTCATATCAATCTCCATTACTTTATTTTACTTGTTTTTATTTTACTTTTCACCTTGCATCTTTATACCAAAAATACCCAAAATATTATCTCTATCAGATCTCACTCTCGTAAGTGACCGTGAAGGGATTGACAACCCGTAAGCGTTGGTTGCGAGTTGCTATCGTTTTGTGCAGGTACGAGGGACTTGCGCGTGACCTCCTACTGGATTGATACCTTGGTTCTCAAAAACTGAGGGAAATACTTACGCTACTGTGCTGCATCACCCCCTCCTCTTCGGGGAAAACCAACGCTAGCTCGAGACATAGCAGTGGATGATGGGGAGGCCTAGGAAGGGAATGACATGGAGCCGAGGAAGACACAGTAGTGGATGCTCATGCGGAGGGGAGTACGTGGGTTGACTACTTCGGCTGCGGCGTGAGGCTGCAATCGCCGGAGAATAACAAGAGGTGTGGGTGAGTATAGAGGGATGGCATGGCCAATAGTAGCAGCACAGCCGGACACGGGCGGCAGGAGCAGGCGCCATGACCGGCGCTGGTTTGGGTGGCTAGAGCAAGAAGACCAGAGGTTGAAGAAGCACGACGGCCATTGGATGGACATCGTATGATCACTGCAGCTAGAACCATTTATATTGACAAAGTTGACAAAGCCCTTGGTATGCGTCAACTTAGTAGGCCCACAGGTCAGCCTCCGAAACGGTGCGCCCTAGATGTTCGGGGCAGGAATCTTTTTTGGTCGGCTGAAGCAAGAATATTCGAGATTGAAGAAGAAGCACGACATCCGTTGGATGGACATCCAACGGCCACTGCTGCTAGAACCGTGTATTGACTATAAGTTGACAAATCCTTGCATACGCGTCAACTTATTAGGCCCACAAGTTGTGGCAGAGAACACATAGCCCATTTGCGATTTGTAAGAATGTAAAACCCTTTTTTGAATTCTAGTGGAATTTACTATAGCCCATTTACAATTTTTTTAAATTATAGCCCATTTTCTAGCTAGGACAACTATTAATAATTTCAGCCAACCGCTTAGAACGAAATTCAATAAAGTTTCCCACATTTTGATGGGATCCAAAATATTTTTATCCTGAAATATCTAGTCACCTTGAATATAATTTCAAAATAAATTTATATTATGTAAAATCCAATGAAATATTGCGCGTGCAACAAGTAATGAAATTAAAATTTCCAAAATCCAAAAATAATATATATTTTAACTAATTACGTGTTTGGTGCTTTTTTTAGAGTCATAGTCCAGTTTTTATAAGTACATCCCATTTATTATTGCTTAATGCCCATTTTCTTGTTAAGCCTAATGCATCCCACCTAGGAAAGATTTGCAGCCGAGCGGGGCGGGGAATAACAAGTTGACCTGGGCTGGGTATTCCTCAAACAAAATATAGTTGGACTAGCCATTTTCAGCTTGAAAAAAATTAATATCTGGGCTGGGACCGTGTTGTCCGAAAACCAGGAGGAAGCAAAAAAACAGTTGTATATAATAAGGAGGCACTTGCGTATGTGCGGCTATGGCCCTGGTACGTCCTCACTGCCATCCTCTCCAATTAAAGTCATCTACTGATTCCTCATGTTCGTTGACCATGTTGCCTACGTGAGACGACGGCGCCACAACGAGCACAACAACTCGAAGGACGATGGGGAGGGCCCCGTGGGTCCTAGGCATGGTCTGATACAGCGCTCGCTACTCATTTAGAAAGCCAGGATCATATCGCCACATGTTCGTGATGGCATTGTCGTTCGCTTGTTCGCCGGCGATTTGTCTTTCTATGAGCCGGTGCTCGTTGAGGAGACAGAGGTTGCAGCACGTGTCCTCCTATGCTGGTAACTCTTCCACCATTAGGGCATCGAAGTGCGGCCGCACCTGCTCTCTATGGTGAACACGACATGAACCGGCTTGGGCAGTGGCGCCGGCTCCTGGTCGGAAGCCACGTCCATTGTACGATTGTCGTCGCTCAGCTCGGCGAGCTCGCTGGCGAGCCAACATGTCCGGCTGCTGGACCGGACCACTGCTAAACATGAGTCTGACTGCCCGAGCCCACCCATACCGCCTCCCTCGCCCGCACAGGCTTTCCGCCCGAAACGGTCAGCGCCGCCCGCACCGCTTACCGGTGCAGGCGATTGCTCCGAGTTCAAACGACACATGTGCCATCCGTCCGTCCGTCTGCCGTCCATATTAATGATATGTGGTTGCCAAGGCGGCTACTCTGGCGCAACCCGTTCGTCCCTCTATTGCCCACAATTGCTATATAAACGGTTGCGCTGGCCATAGCCGCAGTCATCCACCTCCGTTCCCTTTCTCTTGTTCCACACCACTCCCACTGAGGGAGTCCTGGATTAGGGGGTCTCCGGACAACCGGACTATATCCTTTGGCCGGACTGTTGGACTATGAAGATATAAGATTGAAGACTTCGTCCCGTGTCCGGATGGGACTCTATTTAGTGTGGAAGGCAAGCTAGGCAATACGGATATGCATATCTCCTCCTTTGTAACCGACCTTGTGTAACCCTAGCCCCTTCCGGAGTCTATATAAACCTGAGGGTTTTAGTCCGTAGGACAACATACAATCATACCATAGGCTAGCTTCTAGGGTCTAGCATCTCCGATCTCGTGGTAGATCGACTCTTGTACTACCCATATTATCAAGAATAATCAAGCAGGACGTAGGGTTTTACCTCCATCAAGAGGGCCCGAACCTGGGTAAAACATCGTGTCCTTACCTCCTATTACCATCCGCCTTAGACGCACAGTTCGGGACCCCCCACCTGAGATCTGCCGGTTTTGACACCGACATTGGTGCTTTCATTGAGAGTTCCTCTGTGTCATCGCCATTAGGTTGGATGGCTCCTTCGATCATCGATAGCGATGTAGTCCAGGGTGAGACTTTTCTCCCCGGACAGATCCTTGTATTCGGCGGCTTCGTACTACGGGCCAACTTGCTCGGCCATCTGGAGCAGATCGTGAGTTATGCCCCTGGCCACCAGGTCAGGTTCGAAAGCTTAAACTACATGGCCGACATTCACGGAGACTCGATCTTCGACAGATTCGGGCCCCTGCCAAGAGCGTCGCACGGTCACGATGAGCATGATTTAGCTCTACCATCGGACAGTGTTCAGGAAACGGCTCCGACCCTCAATTCAGAGCTAATTGTGCCATCCATGGACGGGTGGATAGACCCCACCACGGAGGCCGCACTCTCATCGGCGATCGAGCCGAATATCGGCCTTACCCTTCACGAGAGCCGTGACATCGAACTGCCAGATTCTTCCCCGGCCACGGACTCCGAACCGCCCGCGCCCATGACTATCGGATCCAACTGGGCGCCGATCATGGAGTTCACCTCCGCGGATATCTTTTAGAACTCGCCCTTCGGCGACATACTGAGCTCATTAAGGTCTCTCTCCCTGTCAGGAGAGTCCTGGCCGAACTATGTTCAGCAGGATTGGGACACGGATGACGAAGAAATTCGCCGCCCACCCACCACCCACTTAGTAGCCACTGTCGATGATTTGACCGACATTCTCGACTTCGACTCCAAAAACATCGACGTTATGGACGACGATGTAGGAGGCGAACAGGAACCACTGCCCACAGGGCACTGGACGCCCACTTCATCATATGATGTATACATGGTGGACACACCCAAAGAAAATGATGACGAGGAACGGAAGGACGCAGCGAAGGGTTGTTCCCTAGAGAAGCAGTCAAAGCGGCGGCGTAAGCGCCGCTCCAAATACCGCCTCGACAGAAACAGCGATCATATAGACCCAGCGTTAGAGCAGGGTGAACCATCGCCCGACCACGGCAACACGGAGAATCAAACCGAACAACCCGACTCCGTCGAAGAAAACAGTCCGGACGACATCACACCGGATAGGCGCCCGGAGCAACAGAATGCCCATCAAAGGCTTGTTGCCACTGCGAGGAGTCTGAAAAAGTAGAAGCAAAGGCTCAGGGCTGCACAAGACAGACTCAGAATCAGATGGAGTGAAGTACTCAAAACACTGCAGCGAAGTACGTCGGTAATCGCCACACCAAGAGCTACCCGAAGCGAAAGTTGCTACCTGAATTCGAGGAGGAGGCCTTAGATCCCCCGTAATTGAAAAACAAAACGGCCATCCAGTCGGACAGACGACCTCTTGGACAACATAGAGCGGCAAACAATGCTGCACATAAGCCAATACGTGATCCACGCGAGGGCTCGCATCAAAAGGACAGCGCAACCAGATCCATATACGGGCCACGCAAGCGCGCTCCAGTATGCAATGCAACACAACAAACATCCGAACATCACGGTACACCCAAATACAGGGGTGCCGCACATCCCCTATGTTTCACCGATGAGGTGCTGGACCATAAATTTCCAGAGGGATTCAAACCCGTAAACTTAGAGGCGTATGACGGAACGACATACCCTGGGGTCTGGATTGAGGACTACATCCTCCATATCCACATGGCTCAAGGAGACGATCTCCACGCCATCAAGTACTTACCCCTCAAGCTCAAAGAGCCAGCTCGACACTGGCTTAAAAGCCTCCCCGAAAACTCCATTGGAAGCTGGGAAGAGCTTGAAGACGCTTTTCGAGAAAATTTTCAAGGGACCTATGTCCGACCACCAGATGTAGACGATTTAAGTCATATAACTCAACAGCCCAGAGAGTCAGCCCGAAAGCTTTGGAATAGGTTCCACACTAAAAAGAACCAAATAGTTGACTGTCCGGACGTCGAAGCCTTAGCAGCTTTCAAGCACAGCGTTCGAGACGAATGGCTCGCCAGACACCTCGCCAAGAAAAGCTGAGAACAATGGCAACATTAACAAGCCTCATGACCCGCTTTTGCGCGGGCGTGGACAACTGGTTAGCCCGGTGCAGCACCGGCGACCCAACTACATCCGAAGTTAGGGATGAAAATGGGAAACCACGGCGCAGCAAAAACAAGCACCGGAGTAAAGAGACAGCTCGAAGAGCACGGCGGTAAATGCCAGATTCGGAAGCTCTCGTCCAGGTCAGCAAAAGTTTCCCTCCAAAGGCACCAGAGATGAACTGTCCAGCCTAAACAAGATTCTGGACAAAATATGTCAGATCCACAGCACCCACGATAAACCTGCAAATCATACCCATACAGAATGTTGGGTCTTCAAGCAGTCCGGCAAGCTCAACGCCAAACACAAGGGGCAGGATACACCAAGCGAAGACGAGGACAAGCCTCACAAGCAAAGCACTGGGGAACAAAAGAAATTCCCACCAGAAGTTAAAACAGTAAATGTGTTACACGTGACAAAGGGGAGAAACAAAGCGGCACTCCTAGAGACACATGTCCCAGGGCCTATCACAGCAGAGTTCTGCCACTGGTCGTCCCAACTAATCACCTTTGACCATCGGGATTACTCAGCAAGTATCCGGCGTGCAGGATGGGCTGCCTTGGTGTTTGACCCGATAATTGACGGATACCACTTCACACGAGTCCTGATGGACGACGGCAGTAGTTTAAACCTGATATATCAGGACACAGTCCGCAAAATGGGGATAGACCCAACAAAAATTAGCCATAGCAATACTACCTTTAAAGGAGTAACGCCAGGCCCAGAATCCCATTGCACAGGCTACATACTACTAGAGGTTATATTCGGCTTCCCCGATAACTTCCGCAGCGAAAATTTAACCTTCCACATCGCTCCGTTCCAAAGTGGCTATCAAGCACTACTCGGACGCGAAGCTTTCGCTCGCTTTAACGCAATACTGCATTACGCTTCCCTCATGCTTAAAATGCCTGGTCCACGTGGCATTATTACATTAAATGGGAATGTTGAGTGCTCCTTGCGCGTGCAAGACCGCGCGGCTGCCTTAGCAGCCGCACACTAAACGGCCTCACCAACTAAAGCATCTGACAGGTCGTTAAGACCACGGACACGGTTGGACGAGTCCGGTGCAGCTATATGTAATTGATACAGGTTTGATGGCTATACCCCTATTACAATACAAGGGGCTCAAAGCACGCGCACAAGTGGCAATTAGGCTCAACTTTACTCATTTTGAACTATAGATTGTTTATTTAGTATAACTTACCTTTTGCACGACAACTTTTCAACTAAGTTCCTCTCTTTTACAGATGACCATCGTGCTACACCCGTCCAGGATACGGCACAAAGGAGACACAGGCGTAGACGTGCAGCAGGGACCCGTTCCAAGGATTATTTTTAGATTAAGACCCTACATAAACCTTTTTTTACTGTCTCTTGTTGATACAAATCCCCCGGATTCTCAGTACAATTGAGAAGGATGCTGACGTATTGGCATGTGGCCACGTCAGAATATTGCACGTACCTGGACACCAGGTGCTTATTACAAAGAGCACTGCTTAAGCCCAGTTCCCACCATAAAGACCGAACACCTTAGGGAGTGTTCAGCGTCGCGAGTTTGGCCTTATATGCATCAGCTCTGAATCATGTCTTTGGTCAAATATTGGGTTTGCCCGGCTCCTGTGTTTTGCTGCCTTACGTTCCGCTCTATCGGCTAAGGAGGCACCAGGAGAACTACTGCGATTGTGCCCTAGTTCATCCGGACGAGCACCTCAGTAGAGAAAGCCGAAAACTGACTGTCATGATATAGCGTGAGACTGGTCAACCACTCGATGACCTAGCGGAATCTTCCGGATTCCTCCGCTTTAACGAAGGGCCGTTTCCCAGCCAGGCATATACGCACCCCGAATTCGGATGAGTGCGGAGCCACCAGCGGCTATATAGTAGCCCCACTGTCAAACTCCTCTGGCTAAGTGAAAGTGTTAAAGCATTATAGTCCGGTTGCCTAGTTCGCTGCGCTATCACCTCCTTAATGGACCAAGACGTTGGATCAAGTGTGAACATGCGTCTTCTGCGAACACCCCCGCATTATATACGTGGGGGCTGAAGCCGACGACTGCAATCTTTCAGGTTATATACATATATACATAAACGGCCGTACAGGAGGCATCATAGTACTTTTGGGGAAAAGTAAAAATACAGCCTTGATAAATTCAGTAAAACATTGTTTTTACAATGGGAATACATGTCACTCAAACATAATATTCTTCGAGCACTGAGCCTCTATCAAACGAGCGCCTTCAAGAACTTCCTCAAAGTAGTGCTCGGCAGCCACTCGGCCTATGGCCGAACCCTGTGCCGCAATAGTGGTGGCATCGATCTCCGCCCAGTATGTCTTGACACGGGCAAGGGCCATCCACGAGCCTTCTATGCACGCAGACCTCTTTACAGCATCAATGCGTGGCAGAACGCCAAGGAACTGTTGCACTAAGCTTCGGCCTTGGCCCTCCTAGCCACAAATGATCCACAACGGACCTCATGGCCAGTCCGGATAATCTATGGAGCTCGGCCCAACCGATCAATCACTCATTTAGCAGCAGCGGACAGACTGGAGCGTGAAACTGTGACTAGAACAGCTTCTCCACTTTAGGACCTTTCTGATCGTTGAAGTACTCGGCGGCATTAGCAGCGCTGGCAGCCTAATCCATGTACGCATCCGCAGAACTCCATAGCCGGTCCAGAGGAGTATACTTCGGAACTCCGAACTTAGTCCGCAACAAGAAGGGCTTCCCAAACACGATATCTGCAGCTTGATTCAGCTCCTCCTTCGTCGCTCTAATTTTGGAGTGGGCTTCCTTGCCAGCCACCCGGGCCTTCTCCAGATCCGTCGCTTTCGCCCGGTTTTCCTCTTCAAGAAGTCGGTACCGGTCAGCAGCATCTTTTAACTCCACGGCCATCTTGGCAATTTTTTCTTTACTCTCGCAATGTGTGGCCTGTTCGGCCCTTAACTCTTCGGCCGCCTGTAAAGCGGCCGCATTGCTACTCCTTGCTTGCTCCTTGGCTCGGGCAAGCTCCGCCCGAAGGGTCTCCACGGTGGTCACTCCATCTGCAGTCACAAACATATTAAAGATACTGGCATCAGGCCGCTCTTATTATTTGACAATCGCCAGAAAAATCACTGACCCTGCGCCTCGTCAGGCCGCTTGTTGACAAGCATGATGTCAGCATCTGCCGCATCCAGCTGCCGCTTAAGTTCGGCATACCCATAAGTCCGGCTAGCCACCAGAGCCTCCACCACCTACACATAAAGGCAGTCTAGTTATTACCTGGGACTATGATCCTCTGTTTGTCGCTGTTTTTGACGACAACCAGAGTCTCAGGGGCTACTATATACATAGGGCACATCTAAAAACGTGCGGTACTTTCAAAAATGTACATCATTTCACGTACCTCAAAACCCATCAGTAGACTCATAAAGGCTTCATGCAGCCCGCTTTCGGCGGACGAAATCCTTTCAATCACCGTACCCATCAATGTGCGGTGCTCTTCTGAGATAGCCGCTTTCTCCAGCAGATCCCTCCGTACGTCCGAACGCACACCAGACGGTGCTGGACTCTATTGACTGCTCTCTTCGAGAGACGGATACTGAGGACTCCGGGTGGCCATAGGATTACCTTCTGGCCTTGCCGGATTAGGAGAAGCCCTCCGCGACGACACCTCAGGGTCGCTCGCTTCGTAAGGCGGTGTGGTAGGGGGAGGCGTTTCGCTCTCCATCATCTCTGGAAGAAGATCCCCCGAAGACGAGCTCAGCTGAGAAGGGCTAAGATCTGAACTGCAAGATAAATGCTTTGATTATTTTCCTCAGAAATAGAGCAAGATATTTTCATTATTGAATACCCTTTTACTTATAGCTCGGTAGAGGGCTGATCCCTTCGCGGACATTGTGTGGCAAGAGTACCCTCCGAGGCAGGTCCCTCTGGCAGAGATTTCTTCTCCCATTTGTAAACCTTAGTTTTCGGATCTTCAGAGGTAGACCTCTTCCTTCCCTGGGGAGAGAGAATGTTAGATTCTTCCCCTTGGTTATCCTCCCTCATGGAGGCGCTCATTCCCTTGAATGGAATAGGTAGCGATGGAGGCCCACTTTCGCCCTCTTTATTCCCCCCTTCATCTTCCTTTGAGGGCACTAGACAAGGTGCCCGCTCGAGCATCTTTTCCAGCACCGGATTGTCCAAGCCTTCTGGAAGGGGGGCCGAACACCGGATCATCTTCGCCTTTGTTATCTAGTCCTGGTCAAAGAGCGATTCTTCAAAATGATGTCATGATAAATAAAAGGACACTGTGTTCGGCCATGGGATTACTTACTTGGAGAGCGGGGCGGTTGCAGCTCAGGTCCACGTCCTCGGTAGTGTCCGGACACTCTATTTGGGGTCCGAAGAACGATTTGGACATCTCCTCGTGCGTCATGCCGAGGAAATTCTGAATAGTGCATGGTCCTTCCGGGTTGAATTCCGACATGCGGAGGGGCCGGCGTTTGCAAGGCTGGACTTGACGAACCAGCATAACTTGCATTACCATAACCAGACTGAAATCTCCCTCAAAGAGATCTTGGATACGACTCTGCAGTATTGGAATGTCCTTGGCTGGACCCTAGCTCAGCCCCCTGCTGATCCATGACATCAGTTGTGGTGGAGGGCCCGAGCGAAAGGTGGGGGCAGCTACCCACTTGGCACTTCGGGGAGCTGTGACGTAAAACCACTCCCGTTGCCACAATCCGTACACCTTTGGAAAGGAACCCTTTGGCCATGGAGCGTGAACAATTTTTCTTATTAGAGCACCTCCGCACGCTGCATACTGCCCCTCGACCATCTTCGGCTTCACATCGAAAGTCTTGAGCCACAGGGCGAAGTGAGGGGTAATGCGGAGGAAGGCCTCACACACGATAATAAATGACGAGATGTCAAGAAGGGAATCCGGGGCCAGATCATGAAAATCCAGCCCGTAATAGAACATCAGACACCTAAAAAAGGGATCCAGAGCGAGGCCTAGTCCTCAGAGGAAGTGGGAGACGACCACAATGCTCTCATTGGGTTCGGGAGTAGGGCCGACCTACGCTCGGGCAGGCAGTCTAAGCGAAATTTTGGCGGTCAGATATCTGGCCTCCCTCAACTTCTTGATGTCCTCCTCCGTGACAGAGGAGGGCATCCACCGGCCTTGAAGGCTGGATCCGGACATGATTGAAGGTCTGAGGCACCTGACCTGGGCTTTGGGTTTTAGAACTCGAGGCGGGGGAAGGATTCGATTGAGCACGGGAGGAAAAAAAAGAAAAAGCCTTCTCCCTTAATAAAGGGGATGAATATCAGGCGTCCTCCTCGTGGCCGTTCTAAACTTACCTAAAGTCTAGGAGTCATACCAACACGCACGGTTGGGTTACCCACGTTTGTAATTATGAGAATCTCGTGATAAAGGGAACACGATCTCTGCTTTGGCAAGACGTTCAAGAAACCGCCTCGCGTTATGTGCGGGGCTGGTTAAAGAAAAACGGTTCAAATAATTACCGGGCCGTGGCCTAATGTCATGCTACCAAAACTTGTCTGCAGATTAGATTTGTGGAAATATTATTCTCTCTCTACGATGGTATGTGGAACTTATTTTGCAGGGTCGGACACTATCCTTGTATTCAAACTCTTCGTTGGTGTATTCGGAAGAGGAACCCGCCTTGCAATGCCGAAGACAACACTGCGTGCCGGACTCATCATCATTGAAGCCTGGTTCAGGGTCTACTGAGGGAGTCCTACATTAAGGGGTCTCCGGACAGCCGGACTATATCCTTTGGCGGGACTGTTGGACTATGAAGATATAAGATTGAAGACTTCATCCCGTGTCCGGATGGGACTCTACTTGGCGTGGAAAGCAAGCTAGGAAATACGGATATGCATATCTCCTCCTTTGTAACCGACCTTGTGTAACCCTAGCCCCTTCCGGTGTCTATATAAACCAGAGGGTTTTAGTCAGTAGGACAACATACAATCATACGGTAGGCTAACTTCTAGGGTTTAGCCTCTCCGATCTCGTGGTAGATCGACTCTTGTACTACCCATATTATCAAGAATAATCAAGCAGGACGTAGGTTTTACCTCCATCAGGAGGGCCCGAACCTGGGTAAAACATCATGTCCACTGCCTACTATTACCATCCGCCTTAGACGCACAGTTCAGGACCCCCTACCCGAGATCTGCCGGTTTTGACACCAACACTCACCATGGTTTCCTTGCCCTCCAGCGCTCTTCGGGATGGGCGGACAACAGACCAAAAGGAGATGGCAGCCATTCCTGCAACTGGCTGGCCAGCAGCCGACCAGAGGACGACGATGTCCCAATGGAGAACGTTGTACTCGACGATCCAGTGCCAACCCCCTCCTCCGTGCCATCCTCGCCGGTGCATTGCACCCTGACCGTCGGCGAGGCCCGTGCCCAATACATGGACATGGTGAGGCAGAAGCATCAGGAGCAGTTCTAGGAGGCACAGGCTGACGCCGCCTACAACCACCATCTCCTCCAGGAGCACCTGTAGGCCGAGGAGCAGATCGCCGCGGAGCGGGCGGAGCAGTAGGCGCGCTGGAGGTACCGCATGCGGGTGGCGGAGGTTGCGGCCGCCTACAAAGAGGACGATGAAGTGGGCGAGGCGCTGTTTGGCGAGACTGACGACGAGGGGGAGGACAGTGTCGGCTCCACCGAGGCCCCGCCCCACCAACTACGAGGCACATGACATCGTCAGCTCCACCGAGGTCCCGCCCCATCGGTACCGAGGCAGAGGACTTCGCTGGCTTCGGTGAGGCCCTACTTTGCCAAGGCCCCGTCTTGCCAACAAAGAGGCAGATGACATTGCCAGCTCCGCCAAGGCCCCGCACTGCCAGCACCGAGGCGGAGGACTTCGCCAGCTTCGTCAAGGCCTTGCTCCGCCGAACCCTCGCCCCGCCAACAACGACGCAGAGGACATCGCCGGCTCTGCCGAGGCCCCGCCCTGCCGGCAACGAGGGGGGGGGGGGATTTCCCCCGCTCCGCCTAGGCGCCACCCTGCCGGCAATGAGACAGAGGACATCGTCGGCTCCATCGAGGCCCCGCCCCGCTGCCAACGAGGCCGCGCCTCATAGAAAATGAGGAAGAGTAGAACACGATAGGTCGCCGCCGCTCGGGTCCAAGTAAGGCCAACGTTGCTACCCTCTGGTTGAAGCCAAGCTAGGCGGGTTGACCATTGACGGCCAATTAGCTTGTTGGCTGTGACGTGGAGTCGGAGAGATGTGTTGGAGAAGCATGCTGCTTCAGTTACTTCACTACAGGTGCAGTTGGGTCACTGACATGTGGCCCCAAGAGGCATCTGGCCCACATGTCAGTGATGCAACTTCACCTACAGTTAAGTCACTGAAGCTTAGTCCGCTAGAGAAGAAGCTTCTGTTCAGCTCAGCCGGACACGGGTGGATAGCTTCGGTGAATTAATTTTACTTCCAATGCACCCCTTTTTAGTTGAAGAATGTATGAAATGTAATGAAATTCGGCATGTTTATATGAATTCTGGCCGTGTATGAATGAATATAGTTTGATTAGTTCGAATTCTTGTATCACCGGCATTGGATGAACTTGGAAAACAATACGTACTAGCATTATTCCTAGGGTAATCACTTCATTTGCAGCAGTTTCACATGTACTCCCTCTGGTCCTTTTTAGTCTGCATACAAGTTCTGTATGAAGTCAAAGTATCTATACTTTGACCAATCTTATAGAAAAAAGTATCAACATTCACAATGTAAAATTACCTGACTTGAAAGAAATCTAATATGCAAAGTAAAAAGGAACAGAGGGAGTAAAAAAAGTTTGAGCAGCTTTTTAGCGTTCCTATACATTGCAATCAAACACATAGGGCTGGCAATTCATAGAGAACATTCAAAACAATTGATGATTATGCATCTCATCGATTCACATGTCAGAGCCAATATTTACTTCACAACTAAAGAATACAGAAAAATCGATCGATGCTGCTGACAGGGCATCCCATTCGAAAGTATCAAACGCATGTCTTCTTGCAAACATCAATGAGCAAAAATTGACAAGGTTGTCCCATTCCAGAATGTCAAATGTGTGTTGTTTTCCATACATCAATGAGCAAACTTTGACAAGGTTTTCCAATTCCAAAATATCAAATGCCTACGATTGTGGAATGGGCAGGGTTTGCCATTAGTTCGGACATTGACATGGCACCTCGTGCTAAGTAAATAAACTTTTCTTTTTGTGCGGTTCCACCAAAATCAACCAAATTTGCGCGTAGCTTGTATGATTTCTCCTTTATATGTTGCAACACCTTGAACATATCAGCACCTCATTTCTTATGGTGGAAATGAATGATTTGAGAATATTCGATGTATTCTTGAACATTTTGTGCAGTTCCCATTGAAATCAAGTTGAGCACCCCTGTTTGCATAAATACAAAAATGTGATTAGTATAAAGAAAATTGTACTATGAATTGACAGTTTAAACAGACAACCTACGTGATCCATGCAGAGCACACATTTAAAAAACTGGAACTCACCGGAAGGAATCCTAAAACAATATTGTAGTGTGATAACCCATAACTATAGGGGATCGCAATAGTTTTCGAGGGTAGAGTATTCAACCCAAATTTATTGATTCGACACAAGGGGAGCCAAAGAATATTCTCAAGTATTAACATTTGAGTTGTCAATTCAACCGCACCTGAAAGACTTAATATCTGCAGCAAAGTATTTAGTAAGAAAGTAATATGGAAATAGCGGTAACGGTGGCAAAAGTAATAGTATTGGATTTGTAGTGATTATAAAAATGGCAACGGAAATGTAACTAAGCAAAGAACAATATGTGAAAAGCTCGTAGGCAATGGATCACTGATAGATAATTATGTCGGATGCGGTTCCTCATGCAACAGTTATAACATAGGGTGACACAAAACTAGCTATAGTTCATCAATGTAATGTAGGCATGTATTCTGAATATAGTCATATGTGCTTATGGAAAAGAACTTGCATGGCATATTTTGTCCTACCCTCCCGTGGCAGCGGGGTCTTATTGGAAACTAAGGGATATTAAGGCCTCCGTTTAATAGAGTACCGGAACAAAGCATCAACACTTAGTGAATACATGAATTCCTCAAACTATTGTCATCACCGGGAGTGGTCCCGATTATTGTCACTTCAGGGTTACCGGATCACAACACATAGTAGGTGACTATTGACTTGCAAAATAGGATCAAGAACTCACATATATTCTTGAAAACATAATAGGTTTAGATCTTAAATCATGGCACTCGGGCCCTAATGACAAGCATTAAGCATAGCAAAGTCATAGCAACATCAATCTTATAACATAATGGATACTGGGGATCAAACCCTAACAAAACTAACTCAATTACATGGTAAATCTCATCAAACCCATCACTGTCCAGCAAGCCTACGATGGAATTACTCATGCACGGCAGTGTGCATCATGAAATTGGTGATGGAGGAAGGTTGATGATGACGATGGCGATGGATTCCCTCTCTGGAGCCCCAAATGGGCTCAAGATCAGCCCTCCCGAGAGAGATTTGGGCTTGGTGGCGGCTCCATATCGTAAAACACGATGAATACTTCTACCTCATCTTTTTCTCCCCGAACGTGAATATATAGAGTTGGAGTTGACGTCGGTGGAGCCTTAGGGGGCCCACGAGGCAGGGGGCGCCCCAGGGGGGGTCCATACCCTACAGTTTCAGGTCAAAAAAATTTCTGCTGAAAACAGCGTCAGTCCAGGTTAGTTCCATTCAAATCATGCATGTTAGTGTCCAAAACAAGGTCAAAAGTGTTTGGTGAAGTAGATACGATGGAGATGTATCATAGTGGCCATCACAACAACAAAGATGGAGATCCGTGAGTCCTTCTGAGCTGAAGTTAGTTTGTTCTTGTGGGCAATAGTGTAACCATCCTTCAACTGCTCCCTTCTTAGGAAGAGAGGCTTGGCTTCTTTATCCTGGCATAATCAGAACTAGGCACTTCACGTACTCCATTTTCTTCTTCAGAGGAGGATGATCCTGTTATGCAAAGACAAGAGGACAACTAAATGCTAGCATCCCTATTTGCTCGAAAAAAGGAAAGGAAATATTTAAAACAACACATATGAAGCACTTCCCAAGGACAATACCACTTTCTCATGACAATATGTAAACAGTAGCACAACTGCAATAGAGATGACAAAGCTCAATCATATGGATGAAATCCGTGGGCCAGTACCAACCTTTCTTAGGAGGTTTATTGGGTAGAGCGTACATATGAAGTACTTCTCCAGAACCATCTGTTGTTATCTACTGTGGTTGCCATGCTTACTATATACTCCTCGATTAGTTCAATGTTTCCAACATCTTCTTGTGCAGTTCCAATAAATATATGTTATCTTCAAAGATGACTCCTGTTTGCACAAGTAGAGATAATTACATATTACATTAAGAGTGGCATCAAATCAGTGGCAAAACAATTGCTCGTTCGAGCCATAACATAAATAAAGATGCAAAACTATATCATTACTTGTGTCATCACAGTTCGAGTGCTTCATTATAGCCCGAGAGTTGAATTTTGTTTTTCTTCCACTTGTTCTTCCCCTTCATCACTTAGTTCAATAACAGACAAGCTTCGCCTTCAATGTAAGATTTGGCATCTCAATTAGGGAGCACGAGTATAGCACTAAACAACGACATTAATTTTCTGATGACAGTGGCAAAATATAGGCCAACTATTGTGAAATATCATTATCTTACCTCAATGAGATATTACGGTGCACATACAGATTGAAAGTCTTGTCTCCATTTGTGCAGCTCACTAAAATCAAGCAACATTACCGTATAAGTAGCACAACATATGAAAGCACACTACACAATCATGTGAAAGAAGGCTAGTACTGACCTCTCATGACGTGGAATTCAAACAACTCACAAGATGAAGATCTGAAACAAATTTGACAACATAGATAGGAAGTCAGATCTCCTCTCGTGTAGTTCCACTAAGATCAAGCAATCAAGCAACATTTTCGGTGTGACATTTTGGTTGAACTACACAAACCACTCTCAAAACAAATGTTTTTTGTGCAGTGCAACAAAAGGTCACAGTAGCAACGACCTGAAGTAGATAACCCTATTTACACAGAGGTGCAAAGGAAACAACTAGTTGTCAATAATGGTGGATGACACAGAAGCCAACAAAAAGATGCATCTAACTTATCTAAATGGGAAATAAAGCAAGACAGTAGCATTTCTCAAACAGTGGCATTGATTCATATTAACAGAGAGATTGTATTAACAATAACATTCGTTAAACATGTAATTTGCTTTTAACTATGGTATTATTTCGATTTTCCAGTGGCATTATTAGAGGGTGTTTGTTTACAGGGTCTTTTTGGTGTAGGGACTAAAAGAAGTCCCTTTTAGTCCTATCTAAACCAAACAAGAGGGACTTTTAAGGACTAAAAGTGGGTATTTGGCACTAAAGATGAAGACCCTGAGGGAGGGTCTTTTTGGGACTTTTCCAATAGTTGCCCCTGCCCTGCATCGCACCTTATATCTATTAGTTCATTACTAGGGGCAACATGGTCTTTTAGCATGTCATTTAATAACCTCTAGTCCATGTTTAGTCCCTGGAACCAAACATGTAGGGACAAGAGACTTTTTAGTTTGGACTAAAAAAAGTCCTAGGACTTTTTAACCAAACAGGGCCTTAGATTAACCATAGCTAAAGAGTTGTACGGGACAGTGGATGCACCAGCACCATGTGCATCTACCGATGTATAAAGGGGTGATGCATAGTCTGTTGCAACAAAGAACAAACAACCATGGAGCATATTTGTGTTGGACCCAGTTTTGTTATCTTTAGACACCTTTCCCTATGTGAGGGCAGCAAACCTAGTCCTGCTCAAACTCTATAGCCTTGTCCCCCAAAACAAAAAGATCAGTTCATTATAGATGTGCGTACTGCTTTTGTCATTATTTTCCCTTTTCGAACAACAAAGATACTGGATAGCTAGACTATACTACTTTCCCCCTTCCTTTCATCTTTGAACCACGTCCTAGATTCATGCTATACAACTTTCCCCACTACTTTCCTGTTTGATCCAACGCCTATATTCGAGTGCAGAAGAGGAAAAGGCCCACATGCAGCTAGAGAAATGCATGTGGAATAAGTAAATTATACCTTAAGGTTCATGGGGTGTTGCTCAGTGGGTGGCGGGAGGCAGATTTGCCCACACTATGTATGGCAGCGAGGAAGAAGGGGTCGTAGGCCCTCCCGCGCCGCTGCTGGGAAAGAGAATAGCTGCACCAGTAGTGGATTCCCTCCCTAGCCGACGACGACAACATTAAGCCTCCTTCCTTCCCGTTGAATGCATCCTACCGGCTCTTTGACCAACAGTGAGGGGAGAGAGAGAGCGACACATCGACCTACTCCTATTCTATGAACCTACTCCTAGAGAGAGATAGTGTGTAGTGTACGATTCAGCCGCTCGCACTCGCACGATATTCAGATTCTATGAACCTGTGTGTGCACGTGCGTGCGTGTGTGTGTGTGTGTGTGTGTTTTAACAACATGTGTGCGTTAGAGAGAGCGACACATCGACATGCTCCTACAGAGCGATGGTGTGTAGTGTACGATTTAGTCGCGAGAGTCGGTGCTTCCTCTCGTTTCTGGGCGTCTGGTCGGGATAGCTGCCATGCCTGCTCATGTCCAGCCTGGCCCACCCAAAGCCCCTCCATGTCCCGCGTGCTTCCAGCCCGAAACGGTCAGCACCGCTCCAAAGAATTGGTGCGCATTCATGCCCGAGCAGAGCGGACGCGACCACTCACTAGCGCCTGCGTTAAAGGGAGAAGCGAATTCAAGAGTGATGGTTGCTTCGTCTGCCCTACTTATTGCTGGGTCTATGTGATTTGACGGCTCATTGGTCATTATTACTGAGGTGGTATATGTCCCATGTTTCGGCGAAACGAGATACTAGATTACAAATTTCTCCATTCTTACGGCGGAGGAGTGCGAAAGCAGTGAAAACATGCAGGCTGAGTGATTACTTGGCCCACTTCACACTATCACCATATTTTCTAGACACCGGGCGACACCTAATTCTTTACATAGTACCTACTGAAATTTCTCAGCGAGATAAATTTGTACAATACTATGATGCTTCCTGCTTCTGTTTCATATATCTTGCATCCAAGGTTGCCCCGTTGCAACATGTCATCAAATACAAAGGAGACTAACATGCATGCTATTGCATCTCAATGATTGACAGATCATAGCCAATATGTACTCCCTCCATTCCAAAATAAGTATCTCAAGTTTATGCAAACTTTAGTATAAAGTTGTACTACTACTAAAGTTAACACTTATTTTCGAATAGAAACAACTAAAGAAAAAAATGATACATGCAGTCCCTAGCCCTTGAACCCTAAACCCTAACCAGGCTTTAATTTGCTGGAGATGTTGAATCTTTCGAAGAAATGAAGTTTGCAACCGTTTGACCATCGGATCATTTTGTGTAGTTTCACAAAAATCGAGATCCACATCCGTGTGGCAAAGAAATTGAAGAAGAGTGATTAGAATAAGATTACTGGGACTAGTTGATGAGACATAAACTCATCACAAATATAGTAGAAGCCAGTAGAGGTACGTGCGGGGCAAAGAAGTAGAGAAATATCCACATGGAGTGATGTGGGCAGCAGGGGCGGTGGTGCAAACCGGCTGTAAAGAAGTTGTACCTGAGGGATGTCGGGACGTAGCTCAACTTAGAGGAGGGCGGCGGGAGGCGGCAACTGCCCACATCGTGGAAGTGTGCAAGCGACGAAGGCAACCTTACCGGCTCTGTGAGAGAGAATGACGGGGACCCCTGATCGGGACGTGCCAGCAGTGGGTTTTCACCGTCAGTGACGGCAACTGCATCTACACAAAGCATCCACCCCTTCCCCCAACGGACGTGATCCTCCCGGATGTTAGATATGTGGCCATATTCTTTTTGCGTGAGAGAGGGTAAAGAGAGCAACCCCAGCAAGCAACCGTGTAGGCTCGTCCTGGCTATGTATATAGTGGAGCGGTTTCTTTTTATCTCCATATGAACCTATTTATATTGCGTACGTGCCACTGCAGAAAAAAATCTTTATTTGTAAATGACGCGGCACCTTCATGTGCGGTTCCCGACCTTCCATTATTTATAAGTGAGTAACTACTACTAGGCGCGTCAAATTATCAATTGGGATGCATCATCTTATAGAAATGAGCTCCACCGTGTCAAGTGTGTGGTTGGGGAAGACGCAAAAGGCGCAAAGAGTGCTACTAGTACTATGTGTGTTGGTGCATGCACCTCTTCTCTTCGAGCATGGTTATTAAAAGTATAGCCCACTACTCTACCACACGGTTATTATATCTGGGCAAAGAGTATAGGCAGTAATAATGACTAATAAGCCATCAAATCATGAGGCCCACCTTTCTCTATGTTTGACCGAGGAAGTAGCCATCATTTCACTCCTCATTGAATATCCATCCACTGCTACCTCCGCAAATAAATAAAAATCCGCTTGTACGTCCGTAGCATGGTTAATAATATAGCCATGTCAATCATGACACAGAAATACCATTCATTGATACAATAGGGATGGATCTAAGGTTGGTGATTTTTTTTACTTTGTCTCTTTCTCTTTTTATCTCATTTACTACTTTTACATATGAGCACGTGTAGAGGATGGCTATTCCTTTCGATCGGACTTCTTCATGGGGTTTAAGACTAAGCAGCTCCGAATTATTCCCGCTGCACACCACTTTGAATCATGCCATCTATGATAGTACTCCCATTGCAATAATGAGGTCCACTAGGTCTATCACGTCCTATAAGAAGAGGCTGTCACGCAAAACATACATCTTGCTGCCTTCTTCCTCATACAGTACGTACCACTGGTATGTACTACTAGTACTAGTACTACTTGTTCTCCTATAATCCTTGCGCTTGGCTCTTCGCCTCTTCGGGAAGTCGAGCAATAATGGTACTGCAGTATATATATCATTCTGGCTATCTGAGACCGAATGAATTGTTGCACATCCACCACATGGGTGAGGTAGAGTGCATACTATTACGTCCATTTCAATGTGGACTACATACGGAGCAAAATGAGTGAATCTACACTCTAAAATACATGTATATACATCGGTGTTTGGAGTAGGTACTAGTAGTTCATATTGAAATCTACTAAAATATATATATTTCAAAAAATATGATAATCTCTGTAACCAAGGTAGGGACGAGGAGTAAACAGAGGGAGTAGTAAAATTTTCTCCTCGTCCTGCGAGCCACCGCACGCGTGGGCGAGGCAGCGGGCGTAAGGCGTAGTAAGTGTTGAGTATCATTGTTATTATGGAAACATAGATTGCATAGGATTTATTCCACCTTGCCTTGTACTCCAAGACGACCTTGTACTCCTATATATATATGCCCACGAGGCTCAAGCAATACAATCAACAATTCCAACAGTCCCTCTCTCTGCCTTCTAACAAGGTATCATTTCCGGGTTCTAAACCCTAGCGTCGCCGCTTCCGCACCCGCGCGCCGCCCCCGGGGTGGTCGGCCTCCATGTTTTTTCGCTCTCTCACCGGTTGTTTTGATCAGCGTTTTTCTTTTTGGTTTTCCGATCTATACTTGATTGGTTTGTGTCGCTCACCGCCACCATCGACCCCATGCGCCTCTACTCCAACACCGGCACAACCGGCCAGCCTCCTCACCGACCAGGCGGCCACGCGCGATAGGCGGCCCCTAACGGCCGTCGTCCGCGTGTCTGCCCGCCAGTCGCCCCGACCTGGGGGCCTCGCGCGACAAGCTGCCCCTCACGGCCGTCATCCATGCGTCGGCCCGCTCGTCGATCTATGCGATACGACTTCAACGTATCTATAATTTTTGATTGTTCCATGCTGTTTTATTACCAATCTTGGATGTTTTATAATCATTTTATCGTCATTTATATCATTTTTTGGTACTAACCTATTGACAAAGTGCCAAGTGTGAGTTGCTGTTTTTTCCATGTTTTTTACATCGCAGAAAATAAATATCAAACGGAGTCCAAATGCCACGAAACTTTATGGGGATTTTTTATGGGCCAGAAGGAAGGCAATGGGCCCTGGTTGCACCCGGGGGGTGCCCCGAGGGGGCCACAACCCACCAAGGCGCGCCAGGAGGCCTAGGCGCGCCCTGGTGGGTTGTGCCCATCTCGGGGGCCCCCAGGACCGCCTCTTTGCTCTAGAAATACCCCAAAAATACCAGAACCCTAGGGGAGTCAATGAAATATTCATCCAGCCACCGCAGAGTCCAGAACCACCAGATCCAATCTAGACACCACCATGGAGGGGTTCACCACTTCCATTGGTGCCTCTCTAATGATGCGTGAGTAGTTCCATGTAGACCTTCAGGTCCGTAGTTAGTAGCTAGATGGCTTGTTCTCTCTCTCTTGATTCTCAATACAATGGTCTCTTGGAGATGCATACGATGTAACTCTTTTGCGGTGTGTTTGTTCGGATCTGATGAACTTTGAGTTTCTGATCAGATCTATGTTTTTATATCAATGAAAGTATTTGAGTTTCTTTGATCTCTTTTATGCATGATCTCTTATAGCATCGTATTTCTTCTCTGATATTTGGGTTTTGTTTGGCCAACTTGATCTATTTATCTTGCAATGGGAAGAGGTGCCTGGTAGTGGGTTCAATCTTACGGTGCTTGATCCTAGAGACAGAAAGGTAACCGAGATGTATGTATTGTTGCTACTAAGGATAAAAAGATGAGATCTATATCTACCGCCATATAGATAAACAGATCTTGTCTACATCATGTCATCGTTCTTATTGCATTACTCCGTTTTTCCATGAACTTAATACACTAGATGCATGTTGGATAGCGGTCGATGTGTGGAGTAATAGTAGTAGATGCAGGCAGGAGTCGGTCAACTAATCTTGGACGTGATTCCTATGTAATGATCATTGCCTGGATATTTGTCATAATTATTTGAAGTTCTATCAGTTGACCAACAGTAATTTGTTTAGCCACTGTTTGCTATTTTTCACGAGAGAATCCACTAGTGAAACCTACGGCCCCCGGGTCTTCTTTCTCATATATTTTCCTTGCGATCTACTTTTCCTTTGCATTTTTATTCAGATCTACTAAACCAAAAAAATGCAAAACCCTTGCTGCGTTTTATCTTTATTTATATTTGGCGTTCGATCTATCAATCTACTACAATTTACCTCACGTCTGCTTGCCTATCTTGAGGCTCCGTACCCCGGAAGGGATTGAAAACCCCTTTAACACGTCGGGCTGCGAGGTGTTGTTGTTTGTGTGCAGGTGTTGTTTATGTTGTGTTGCTTGGTTCTCGTACTAGTTCGATACCTTGGTTTCATAACTCAGGTAAATACCTACCTCGCTTTGCTACATCATCCCTCCCTCTTCAGGGAATTACCGACATAGTTGTAGCTACCATCAAGGAAAATTTCAAGCGCCATTGCCGAGGCGGATCTTCAACATAACCAGGTTCCTAATCACAAATCTCATCTCCTTGCAATTTACATTATTCTCCATTTGCCTCTCGTTTTCCACTCCCCTACTTCACAAAAATTTGCCATTTTATTCGCCTCCCTTTTTCCGTTCGCCGTTTTCTTGCCGGATCTGTTTTTTGAGTGCAATCTTGTTGTGTGGTCATCATGACTCAAGAGAACACCAAGTTATGTGATTTCTCAAATACCAACAACAATGATTTCGCTTGCTCCTCCATCCACTAGTGCGGAGACTTGTGATATTAATACCGCTTTGCTAAATCTTGTTATGAAAGACCAATTTTCTGGTACTCCTAATGAGGATGTCGCATCCCATCTTAATACCTTCATGGAATTATGCGATATGCAAAATAAAAAAGATGTGGACAATTATGTGGTCAAGATGAAATTATTTTCGTTCTCTTTGCATGATTCTACAAAAAATTGGTTCTCTTCTTTGCCTCGTAATAGTATCGATGTGGACAATTATGTGGTCAAGATGAAATCTTTTATCACTAAGTATTTTCCTCCCACAAAAATTGTTTCCCTTAGAACCCAGATCATGAATTTCAAGAAACTTTAACATGAGCATGTTGCAAAATCTTGGGAAAGGATGGAAATGATGCAAGGAATTGCCCAACTCATAGGTTAAATCTTTGGATGATCATACAAATTTTTTATGCGGGATTGAATTTTGTTTGTCGTAATCTTTTAGATTTCGTCGCGGGTGGTACTTTTATGGAAATTACTTTGGGTGAATCCACCAAATTGCTTGATAATATCATGGCAAATTATTTGCAATGGCATACCGAAAGAGCTCCTACTAGTAAAAAAGTTAATTCGGTTGAAGAAATTTCTTCTTTGAGTGATAAAATTGATGCTCGCATGAAATTGGTTGCTAGTAAAGGTGCTCCTATTGATTTTAATGATATGACTTTGTCTACTTTGATTGAGAAAAATAGTGATGACATTGGTGTGAATTTTATTTCTCGCAATAATTTCAACAACAATGCTTATAGAGGTAATTTTAATCCTAGGCCTTTTCATAGTAATTCCTCTAACAATTATGGTAATTCCTATGGAAATCAATCTTATAATAATAGTAGGAACACCTCTGATCTTGAGAATAATATTATCGAATTTATCAACAAACAAAAAGTTTTCAAGACTTCCATAGAAGAAAAGTTGAATAAGATTGATGATTTGACTAGAAGTGTTGATGGAATTGCTCATGATGTGGAAAATCTCAAGATGAAAAATTTTGTGCCTAAAGTAGATGAATCAATTAAAGCTCTTTATGTTTCTATGGATCAAAGTAAGAAAAGAACTGCTAAGCTTAGAGCTAAAAGAGAATTTTTAGAAAATGCTTTTTCTAGTAATTATTCTTGCAAAGATGATGAACATATTAAAATGATAGGTGTTTCCTCTATTGATTCCTTGTTTAGTAGAGATAAGAATGATGAAAAAGGGACCGGAGAAGAGTCAACTTTAGGTAGAAGGCGTCCCAATATTTCAGAGGGTGAAAATCTGGTTGAGAAAATTGATGAAAGTGGGTTTGGAGAGGTCAAAACTTTAACTAGTCATGTACCCACTCTTTTGGATTACAAAGACTTTAATTATGATAGTTGCTATTTGATCAATTGTATTTCTTTGTTGCAATCCATGATAAATTCACCCCATGCTTATGAACAAAATAAAGCTTTTACTAAGCATATTGTTGATGCTATGATGAAAGCTCTTGAAGAAAAAATGGAATTAGAAGTTTCCATTCCTAGAAAAATGCATGATGAGTGGGAACCTACTATCAAATTCAAGATTAAAAATTACGAATGTTTTGCTTTGTGTGACTTGGGTGCTAGTGTTTCTAAAATTCTGAAATCTTTATGTGATGTGCTTGGTCTTACCGATCTTGAATCGTGTTCCTTGAATTTGCACTTGGCGGATTCTACTATTAAAAAGCCTATGGGAAGAATTAATGATGTTCTCATTCTTGCAAATAGGAATTATGTGCCCATAGATTTTATTGTTCTTGATATTTATTGCAATCCGTCTTGTCCTATTATTCTTGGTAGACCATTTTTATGCACTATCGCTGTCGTGATTGATATGAAAGAAGGCAATATTAAGTTCCAATTTCATTTGAGGAAGGGTATGGAACACTTTCCTAGAACTAGAATTAAGCCACCTTATCAATCAATCATGAGGGCATCTTATTGATCTCGAACCAAAGATGACAAAACATAGATCCTTGCTATATGCCTAGCTAAGGGCGTATAACTATAGCGCTTGTTGGGAGGCAACCCAATGAATAAAATTTATTTTTGCTTCTCGCTTTCTGTTCTTGTGTGTTTACACAATTATGCTACTGTTATGATTGTGTTTTTTGTGTTTTAGTTAGTGTTTGTGCCAAGTAAAGCCCTTAGGATCTACTTGTGCAATAGTTGTTTGATCTGGCTGAAAAAATAGAAAGTTTTGCACTCACGAAATTAATTTTTATTTTTTACTAGAGAGTGATAAAATACAAATTCCAATTGCAGTAGATCAATATACAAATTTTTCAGGTCTTCCTAATTTTTCAGAGTTTTTTTGAGTTACATAAGTATTCAAAATAGTCAGATTGCTACAGACTGTTCTATTTTGACAGATTATGTTTTCTTTGTGTTGTGCGCTTATTTTGATGGCTCTATGGTTTTCTTTGATGAGTTTTTGCCATAGAAAAGTTGTAATACAGTATATATATTACAAAAACAAGATATTAATTGGATTGATACAGCACTTATAGTAGTGATTTATTATTCTTATACTAACGGATCTCACGAAGGCTTTGTTGAGTTTTGTGTGATTGAAGTTTTCAAGTTTTGGGTTATCTTACGATGGATGAAGGAAGGATGTAAGAGCCTAAGCTTGGGGATGCCCCGGCATCCCAAGCTATTATCCAAGAATGAGCAACCAACTAAGCTTGGGGATGCCCCCGAGTGGCATCCCCGCTTTCTTCCAACAACTATCGGTATTTTACTCGAGGCTATATTTTTATTCGTCACATGATATGTGTTTTGCTTGGAGCATCTTGTATGATATGTGTCTTTGCTTGTTTTATTTTGTGTTTTAAGTCATGAATCCTTGCTGGACACACCTATTTGAGAGAGAGCCAAAATTATGTCATGACTTGTTAGAATTGCTCTCTATGCTTCACTAAAATCTTTTATGAACTAGGACTTGCTCTAGTGCTTCACTTATATCTTTTTGAGCATGGTGTGCTTTGTTATTTTTGAAGAAATGCTCTCTTGATTCACTTAGATTTATTTGAGAGTTAGTAAAATTTTGAAGAAATTCTCTCTAGCTTCACTTAAATTATTTTGAGAGAAAGAAAATTTGTTATGCTCGTGATCTTCACTTATATTTGTTTGAGCTTATGAAAAGTAACACATGAAAATTAGTCCCTAAGTGATAGATATCCAAGAAGGATAAAGTAAAAAATGTCATGAAGATCATTGGACAAAATAAACTTGATTCTTAGTAATAGTTTTGAGATATGATGATGTGATATGTGAGTTATGTTGATGAGTAATTTTGCTTTAGTAGGAATATTGGTGTTAAGTTTTGTGATTCCCTATACATGCATGAAAGTCATTAATCATGCAATGAAAATGATATCCTACTTGTGGTGCATTATTCGGTGTTAATTATGCTTAATGCTTGCTTATAAGATTATTCGTTTCTTGGTTGGTCGCTTCCCAATCTTTTTGCTAGCCTTCATTTTGCACTAAGTATGATCTCTACTTGTGCATCCAAAATCCTTTAAACCAGCTTTGCCACATGAGTCCACTATATCCACCTATATGTTCTTTTCTTTTGCCGTTCTAAGCAAATTTGCATGTGCCATCTCTAATTTTCAAAATAAACTTCTCTTTTGTGTGTTTGTTTCGCTCGTTGAATGGTAATGGGTGGCTAATATTTTCCATGCTAGATGTGTTATTCGCAAGATGAGTGTTTATTCACTTGTCATTGCATGAGAGTAAGGCAAAGGTATTAGGGATGCCCAATCCCGAAATGCAAAAAAAAATATTTATGTTGTCAAATAATAAATTCCTTGGAAAGTGTTGGTATGGAGGGCACCCGTGGATACGGTTAGCCATGGAAAGTGTTCGGAACTCTAAGTCGTTTTCGTTTGTGGGATGGATACACCTCCCAAAATGTTTTTATCTCAAATTTTTCGCTTTGAGCTCTCGCACCTCTACAAATCCCTACTTCCTTCTGCGAAGGGACTTCCTTTTACTTTATGCAATTTTTATTTTGAGTCTCCATCTTCTCTCATAAAAGCACCAACTAGGAGGCAATATGATCGTGCTCAAGTATTGGGTGTAGTTAATATTCGAGTGTATTTCATGAATGGATCAATGATTGAGCATGATGGGCTAGGGATAACTTGTTTTAGCATTGATATTTTGAAAGACATGATTGCTTGTTGATATGCTTGAGTATCTGAATTATTATGTCAAAACTAGACTATTGCTTTGAATCACATAAAAGTCCAAATGTCCATGCTATAAAGAAAATAATATTATCTGACTTGATGAACAACACTCCACATCAAAAATTCCATTTTTATCTCTTACCTACTCGAGGACGAGTAGGAGTTAAGCTTGGGGATGCTGATACGTCTCCAACGTATCTATAATTTTTGATTGTTCCATGTTGTTTTATTATCAATCTTCGATGTTTTATAATCATTTTATATCATTTTTTGGTACTAACCTATTGACATAGTGCCAAGTGCCAGTTGTTGTTTTTTCCATGTTTTTTACATTGCAGAAAATCAATATCAAACGGAGTCCAAAAGCCACCAAAATTTACGGAGACTTTTTATGGGCCAGAAGGAAGGCAATGGGCCCTTGTTGCACTTGGGGGTGCCCCGAGGGGGGCACAACCCACCAGGGCGTGCCAGGAGGCCCAGGAACGCCCTGGTGGGTTGTGACCATCGCGGGTGCCCCCTGGACCACCTCTTTGCTCTATAAATACCCCAAAATACCATAACCCTACAGGAGTCGATGAAATATTCATCCTATCACCGCAGAGTCCAGAACCACCAGATCCAATCTAGACACCATCATGGAGGGGTTCACCACTTCCATTGGTGCCTGTCCAGTGATGCGTGAGTAGTTCTTTGTAGACCTTCGGGTCCGTAGTTAGTAGCTAGATGGCTTCATCTCTCTCTCTTGAATCTCAAAACAATGGTGTCTTGGAGATCCATATGATGTAACTCTTTTGCGGTGTGTTTGTTGGGATCAGATGAACTTCGAGTTTATGACCAGATCTATGTTTTTATATCCATGAAAGTAGTTTAGTTTATTTTATCTCTTTTATGCATGATCTCTTATAGCCTCGTATTTCTTCTCCGATATGTGGGTTTTGTTTGGCCAACTTGATCTATTCATCTTGCAATGGGAAGAGGTGCTCGGTAGTGGGTTCGATCTTACGGTGCCTGATACCAGTAACAAAAAGGGAACCGACACGTATGTATCGTTGCTACTAAGGATAAAAAGACGATATCTATATCTACTGCCAAATAGATAAACGGATCTTGTCTACATCATGTCATTGTTCTTATTACATTACTCCGTTTTTCCATGAACTTAATACACTAGATGCATGCTGGATAGTGGTCGATGTGTGGAGTAATAGTAGTAGATGCAGGCAGGAGTCGGTCTACTAATCTTGGACGTGATGCCTATGTAATGATCATTGCCTGGATATCGTCATAATTATTTGAAGTTCTATCAATTGCCCAACAGTAATTTGTTTACCCACCGTTTGCTATTTTTCTCAAGAGAAGCCACTAGTTAAACCTATGGCCCCCGGGTCTTCTTTCTCATATATTTGCCTTGCGATCTACTTTTCTTTTGCATTTTTATTCAGATCTATTAAACCAAAAAAAATTCAAAAATACCGTCCCGCGTTTCTTTATTAATTTTGTTTGGCGTTCGACCTGTCACTCTACTACAATTTACCTCATGTACACTTGCCTATCTTGAGGCACCGCACCCTGGAAGGGATTGACAACCCCTTTAACACGTTGGGTTGCGAGGTGTTGTTGTTTGTGTGCAGGTGTTGTTTACGTTGTGTTGCTTGGTTCTCCTACTGGTTCGATACCTTGGTTTCATAACTCAGGGAAATACCTACCATCGCTGTGCTACATCATCCCTCCCTCTCCAGGGAATTACCGATGTAGTTGCAGCTACCATCACTACGTCGGCCATCACCGCCCTGTCCCTGAGTTCAGCGCACCCCTCCGGAAATCAAGCAACAAGCTGCCGCTACATCACCCCGTCGGGCCGCAACATCGCCGCCTCGTGGTTCTCCCCGTTGCTGCACCGATCCGTGCCGCCGCTGCGTCACCCCTTCGGGCCGTAGTGCCGCGGCAAGTGATCTCCGGCGCCGCCCTGAGGTTGTTCTCATGGTTGGACCACCTCGTGCGCTACCATTGCGTCGCCCCTTTGGGCCGTAGTGCCGTGGCCCGCGGTCAACTGCCGCACCAAGGCTGTTCGCTCCAGGCCGTCCCCGGGGCTGAACCGACCCTCGCGCTGTCGCTACGTTGCCTCGTCGATCCGTAGCGAGCCTGGCACGCGATCCCTACAAGCGCCCTGAGGTCTTCCCCGCCATCGCCCCGACCTGCTCGCTACCATTACATCGCCCCTTCAGGCTGTAACGCTGCAGCCCGTGGTTCATCACCGTTCACGCGCGATGATTTCCACGTGATATGCGCTGCGCCGCCTCCCTTGGCGTGGGAACGTCACCATCCGCGTCGGTCTTCGTCACGCTATCGGGTTCATTATCTCCTACTTCGAGCACCGCTGCCGCACTCCTTCTCTAGCTGCCGCCGGCGCCTCCTTAGGCCTCCGCCGCTGCTCTTCTTCTGCGGCTCCATGGCGACTACCTTGGCACTGGCGACCCCCGACTTGACACCGACCAAGGCGTCTTCACACAGCTACCTCGACTACGGCTACATGAAAGTGCAACTATCCTTGGGTGGTTTTGGTAACTATTAACAACATATAGCTCATTGAACTAATACTATTTCAAGATGATCATTTCAGAAAGTTCAATGATTGGCATGGCATGGATTAAGAATGTGGACCCCTCAAAATGCTAAGGACACATATTGGCTCAAGCTCAAGACTCTACTTTTTCATTTTAGTGATCCAATATCACATTGAGTCCATAGGAAAAGCCAATACTATTAGAAGGGGATGAGTTGTTGCTTAATGGCTTGCTTGCTCAAAATGCTTAGTGATATGCTCCAAAAACCCTCAACCACTTTCTCATATCCACATATGTCCCAAAACAAAAGTCAAACTCAGCCCCACCGAAATGTTCTATCCGACGCCACCGAGTTCACTTGACATAGCCACTGCCAGAAACCCTAGTCATATTGGTCTCACCGATAGGGATCTCGGTCTCACCGAGATGGGATTGCAAACACTCTGTTTCCCTTCGTAAAGTATCGGTTCAACCGAGATGAGCGATCGGTCCCACCAAGTTCGCAATGCAAACTCTCTGTTTCCCTTTCGTAATGTTTTGGTCTCACCAAAATGAGCGATTCGGTCCCACCGAGTTTGCCTGACCAACTCTCTGGTTAGCCTATTTCCAAAATCGGTCCCACCGAGTTTGTGTAATCGGTCTCACTGAGATTATGTTATGACGTAACCCTAATAGAATCGGTTCCACCGAGTTCACATGTCGGTCCCACCGAAATGCCGAACGGTCACATTATGAACTGAATTGGTCTGACCGAGTTTTCTGATTCGGTCCCACCGAGTTTGGTAAATTGTGTGTAACGGTTAGATTTTATGTAGAGGCTATATATACCACCTCCAGCCTTCCTTCATTAGTAAGGAGAGCCATCAGAATGTGCCTACTCATGTGAGAGAACTACCCACTCATGTGTTGAGACAAAGATATTCCATTCCAACCATATGAATCTTGATCTCTACCCTTCCCCAAGTTGCTTTCCACTCAAATAATCTTTCCACCAAATCCAAATTAGCGAGAGAGAGAGAGATGAGTGTTGGGGAGACTATCATTTGAAGCACAAGAGCAAGGAGTTCATCATCACCACACCATCTATTACCTTTTGGAGAGTGTTGTCTCCTAGATTGGTTAGGTGTCACTTGGGAGCCTCCGACAAGATTGTGGAGTTGAACCAAGGAGTTTGTATGGGCAAGGAGATCTCCTACTTCGTGAAGATCTACCCTAGTGAGGCAAGTCCTTCGTGGGCGATGGCCATGGTGGATAGACAAGGTTGCTTCTTCATGGGCCCTTCATGGGTGGAGCCCTCCGTGGATTCACGCAATCGTCCCTTTGTGGGTTGAGGTCTCCATCAACGTGGATGTACGATAGCACCACCTATCGGAACCACGCCAAAAATATCCGTGTCTACATTGTGTTTGCTCCCTCCAAACTCCTCCCTTTACTTTCAAATGCAAATGTTTTACATTCTGCTACTATACTCTTAGACTGGCATGTGTAGGTTGATTGCTTGACTTGTGCTAAGTTGCTAAAATCTGCCATCCTATATTTTCTGAAAGGGAACCACCTACACTTGTGTTGAGACCAAGATATTCCATTCCTACCACATGAATCTTGATCTCTAGCCTTCCCCAAGTTGCTTTCCACTCAAATCATCTTTCTACCAAATCCAAATCAGTGAGAGAGAGTTGAGTGTTGGGAGACTATCATTTGAAGCACAAGAGCAAGGAGTTCATCATCACCACACAATATATTACCTTTTGGAGAGTGGTGTCTCCTAGATTAGTTAGGTGTCACTTGGGAGCCTCCGACAAGATTGTGGAGTTGAACCAAGGAGTTTGTATGGGCAAGGAGATCGCCTACTTCATGAAGATCTACCCTAGTGAGGCAAGTCCTTCATGGGCGATGGCCATGGTGGGATAGACAAGGTTTCTTCTTCGTGGACCCTTCATGCATGGGTGGAGCCCTCCGTGGACTCGCGCAACCGTCCCTTCGTGGGTTGAAGTCTCCATCAACGTGGATGTACTATAGCACCACCTTTCGGAACCACAGCAAGAATCTCCGTGTCTACATTGCGTTTGCTCCCTCCAAACTCCTCCCTTTACCCTCATATGCAAATGTTGTACATTCCGCTTCTATACTCTTAGGCTTGCATGTGTAGGTTGATTGCTTGACTTGTGCTAAGTTGCTAAAATCTACCAAGACTTAAAGTTGAGAAAAGGCTAGATTTTTATTTGTTCAAGTAGTCTAATCACCCCCCCTCTAGACATACTTTCGATCTTGCACTATGCCACATACGCTCTCGGCTAACTCAACAAGCAGCAGAAAGGGCTACCGCCATGCTTGAGCAACCTCGTCGGTTTACACGCAACCACGACTCCGCGATGCATTGACCGTTATGACTGTGGGGGGGGGGGTGTCCATCGGCTTGCCTTCAGATTCTTCTCCAGTCTCAGCGTCTGTGTCGCTACCGTTGTGACTGTGGGGGAATGTTGAGTATCATTGTTATTATGGAAACATAGGATAGCTTAGGATTTATTCCACCTTGCCGTGTACTCCAAGACGACCTTGTACTCCCATATATATGCCCACGAGGCTCGAGCAATACAATCAACAGTTCCACAAGTCCCTCTCTCTCCCTTCTAACAGTAAGAAAGCTTCTCCTCATCATGCAACTCTATGAGCCACCATGCCCGTGGGCGGGGGAGATGGCGTACTAAGCAACCTTCTCCTTGTTCTGCGAGTTGACGGGACACATCAAAAGTAATACTTACAGAGCATCTCCAGTGTATAGAGCCTTCATTCTAAGGTAGGACCCACATGGTTTGCCTCCTTTCTAACATAATGTGTCAAGTCGCAATTTGTTTGTTCATCCATGGTACATGATTCTCCATCAAATGGACAACTAGTACACATGTGAAATTACCACATGGGCTGCCTTTTCGTACAAAAATGAGTACCACCATGTACTCGCGTGGGTGTGGTTGGGAAAGAGACAGGAGTATGTGCGCCGTGCGTGCACCTCTTCTCTTCGTGCACGTCCCCCACCTACGTGGGTGTGTGTGAGAGAGATACAAACCTAGACAGATGGTGTGTGCGTTCGTGAGAATTTTTTGTTGGGGGGTTTGATTTCATGAATGTATTTGTGGGAATATGTGTGGATGATATCTCAAACAAAAATTTGACACATGCAATGTGTGTGAAATAGAGTCCTATCAATATCTTATATAGAGGGGGCGATCCACGAGAAGAGATGGAGGGGCATAGATATCGATAGAGTCAAAGAGAGGATCAAGTGGGTGGGTGCGAGATCGATGAAGAGAGCCATCGAAATTGTGTTTGTTCAAGTCAAAGATATAGGGCGGCTGATCTACCGGAATGTCAGAGGGCACAGTGCAAGTTTGTGTGTGGAAGGGAGACATGACTAGAGCACTCGATGTATCGGTGTGTGGGGGGAGGAGGGGGAGGCAGAGACCTAACTAGAGAGGTAGATCGACTCGTATATGTGTTGAGAAGGAGAGGCCCAACTATGTCTTGAGGGAGATAAATTTACATCATACATAAGTGAAGGATGGGAGATAGGTTGGGACAGAGAGAGAGAGAGAGATAGAGATAGAGAGAGGAGAGAGAGAGGGAGAGAGAGGGTGGGAGGGAGAGGGGTAGAGTGATGGATGGGTGATGGAGTTTCTTCTCAAAGATGGTAGGAGAGGCCTACTAGACAAACTGAGGGTAGAACCATAATATTATCAATAAGAGTGTGGATATGTTTCTGTGTGTGCATGTGCGTGGTAGATGTGTCGGGAGGCATGCATGGATGATGAAGGGGGACCATGTGTTTGGTAAGCAGACCTAACTAGATCGGTAGATCAATTGTTGTGTGTCGGAGGAAGTGAGAGACATAACTAATGAGGTAGATCGAACCAAGCGTGGGTAAAATGAGTTATAACGACCTAGATAGCTATATGTATAGCGGGAGATTGGTCGGTGTACATCCATTTGTTAGAGGAAAATAAGGCCCAGCGAGACGGATATACACATAGAATGGAGCTAAGAGGTGGTGCGAGAGGCCTACTTGCTAGATAGGGGGAGGAGTGTGCGATAGTGAGATCGATGAAAAGAGGGGCAAGAGTTTACATGTGTGTGGGACCATATGAGAGACACGAGGCATGGACACAGAAAGGAGGAGATGGAAGGTGCATGCTTATGTTGTAGGCAGACATCGCTGGAGAGGTTTATCGATTGGTGTGTGTCGGAAAGGAGTTGTGGAGACCATGGGAGAACGACCTAAAGAAAAAAAATGAATGTGCGTGATGGATAGAATGCTAAGGGAGGGGGAGGGCGAGGAGGGCGTGTGCATGCATGAGAGAAAGTTAGTGCTAGCTACAAAGGTTAGAGGATTGTGTGGGTGTAAGAGACTAACAAAGATCATAATTCGATATGAAAGTGGATTCATATATTTGAATAGGAGATCATAGAGTTATAACCATATGCATGCATGAATATAGCGGTGATACGCGTGGTGTGGTTTTGGACATGTTATACCACAATGTGATAATGCGTGGTGTTTGCAACTCATAGCTAAATATCGAACAATCTAAACCATACTATACATCGAAGAATCTCACATTTTATTTGAATTTGTGATAATGGGTGGCGTTTGCAGCTCAAAATTAAATATCGAACAATCCAAACCATACTATATATTGAACAATTTCACATTTTATTTAAATTTGTGATAATGTGTGGCGTTTGCAACTCACATCTAAATTCTTGAAGGCGCAGGGGGCGGGGCACCATACGTTATGTGATAAACACATTATACATATGAGACATGGTTTAGATTATGAAGATCTAGCTAGATCTTGAAATGTACTGTGATCTGAAATCAACATAAAGTGGATTCAAAAAATCGAGTTCGAGTTCATATAGTGCACATAGTTCATATCTAACTCGACAGTAATCATGTGGTGTGTTGTGAAGATAATACACAAACAATGGTTTAACTTGATAATAATGATGATTGTAGATATCATTAAAATAGAGAAACAAATTCAAATGGTTTAACTTCACAACAATCATGATTGTAGATCTTATTCAAATAGAGAAACGAACTCAAATTTAGGTCATATTGAAGCGGTAGTATATACGTTTGGAATGCACTAAAACGTTCATTTGAGTAACAGGTTGCAGGCATTATACACATCACGAAATATTTTAATTGAACATAACATGAATTCAATGTTTTGAATGGCATTTGTAGTACGAATTGATTTGGTAAAGTACACGGGACTAGACTCTCTTGTGTGGTGCAAATTGATTCTTTTTGTTTTTTCATTGAGGGGAGTGCGAATTGATTTGGTACAGTACATGTTAGGCTTTTCCGAAAATTTCAACCCACGCCTTGTTACCCCAAAATATTTAAGATATATCTTTGTCTCGTTGTGCTCCGAAAACTCCCTCCATCTCAACCCACGCCTTGCTATCCCAAAATTACAACACTCAAGAAAACTCCCACCTCCCGCGAAATCCCAACACGCGAAATGCCCGTGATACCCCTCAACAGAAAAAACCGCCTAGATCAAATTGGTGGGGGTACTTTCGTAACTTACCCCACATTTCGGACAAGCACGTCCCTAAGCCATGGTTCCCCCCTCCCATCCCATCCTCCCAACCATTCGTACACTGAGGCCGCGAAAACCCACGAAGCCCCACAACCTCCTTCGTCCGCCACCCAGCTGGAGCCTCTTCCCCGACGACGTCATCCGCAACAACACCTTGGCGTCCCTCACCCACCGCACTGGATGAGGACTCGTCGTCGATCTCGTCGTCGCGTCGGTTCAGCCACCCTGTCCTCCACCTCCAAGGAGCTGCACCTACACCGCCGTCTTCACTTGCACCATCGGAAGAGCAGCATCATCACCGATTCCTCGGATGAAGCTAAGGCCTAATCAGCGCCACCATAGAGGTTCTACACTAATCACCGCATTTTTCTACTTGATTCGATCTCACAGTGCTGCCGGCGCTCGGTCCCGAGTGGACATGGAGCGGCTCCATCCACGACAGCATCGTCGGCCACTTCATCCATGGCATCGCTCCCTCGGCGGCGACGTCCACATCAGTAGGAGCTGCTGCTGCTTTGGCTCTCGCTCACGCTCCTGCTCTGCTCTTGCTCTTGGTCCCCTGCCTAGTCTGCTCTTGCTTGCGCAGCTGCTCTCGCTCTTGCTCTTGTCTATGTTGCTGCTCCGATTTAGCCACACTTCAGTCGACTGAATCGACTTTTGGGCCAGTCAAGTTTTAGGGGGTGGCGGGCTCACCGGAGTTAAGGAAGAACCAGCCACAGCGAGGAGGTGGGCTCGCTGGAGAGGTGCCCCACTATCTATCTTAGGGTTCAGAGTGGGGGCGGTGGTCGCCGACGGTGGGGGGCGCGGTGGTGGGGCGGTGGCGTGGGGACCGCTGGAGAAAAGGCTCGGCGCGGGGGGGGGGGGGCTAGAGGGATGGCCAGGGCGGCGGTGGACCAGCGGTGGGGAGTGGTTTCAGGGCGGACAGGGCAATTAGATAGCACCGGAGCGCCACCCGACGCAGGCAGTGGGGCCCGCCAGTTTGGCCAGTGGTGGCTGGCGGCTCAGGGTGGTGGAGGTTTAAGATCAACTATAGGCCCTTGATTTTGTAACCAACGGCTGGAAAATCGACTGACCAGAGATGAAAAAGTCAGTCGACTGATGTGTAGCCTCACCCCTACTGCTCTACTCTTGTGCGCGCTGCTGCTGCACGAGCAGCAGAAAATGCTCTCACTCAAGCCCATGCAGCTGCTACCCGAGATGCTGCTACACGACCAGCTGCCCCGGCTTTCACACGCGCTCCTGTTCCGGGCGCTCCTGCTGTTGCGACTGCTTTTTTGCTACTAGTGCATTTAGTTTCGATAGTAAAATTTAGTTTTGATACCAAAATTTAGTTTCGATAGTTAAATTCAGTTTTGATAGTTATGTTCAGAGATGAGCGGCTGATGTATATTACATCTAGTAGTTTGTGGTTATGTATTTTACGCCATCTAATGGAGATGCTATTAGAATTCCACTTAGGTTAACATTGTCTCTCTTGTCCTACTTCAGCCTCGCTGTCATACAACTAACCGGAGCTGCTCCAATGACGAAACCCTCCATCACAATGGAGCAATATCCCGGGCTCTAACTCCACATGCCTAAGATCTTCTTCCCCTCATCTGACAGCTAAATCAGCTGAAGCATCCTCATCGACCAAACCAATAACGCTGAGATCGGCATGGCTTCGCCAAAGAGGTTGAACACTTGTTGCATCGCTTTTTTAATCTACATGTTATATTTATTGTCCACTAAGCACACCTAGTAACGTGAAATACGATTAGTTTCTCCTACTATATGACAAGCAGTGAGGTACCAGGCAACTTAGCTATCCGTGATGGACTCTCTTGAACGCCATCATTATTTATCTCTGTGTGTTTGAGTTGTGCATTTGTAGATGGGCCTGGGAGTTGAGCTAGTAGGGAAGTGGCCTGGGTCCAAAGTAGTAGAAGTAGCACAAAAACTTTTTTTAGTGTAGGCTCTTCCTTGCTCATGCCTGCCTACTAGAATCGCTAGTGCTTGAATGGAAAAGTGAAGGAAAAACATAGGAATTGGAAAGTTTCCTATGGTATGACTATTCATGCATTTGGTTCAAAGGAATGGAGCAAAGGAAACTTGTAGGATTTATTCCTTTAGTGTCTCCTTGAAATAAAAACCATAGGAATTTTAATATCCACTTGTCCTCCTTTTCAAATTCCTATTCATGAAGCACAAGACTAAGAGATAGTTGCACAATAGCATTATCACCGTACATTTTCTTGTGGTTTGACTTATTTTCACCATGCTTCTTTGCGTCCTATGATCTTCCAATTCTTGTGAACCAAACACCCAGATTGGCAGAAATGTTATGCTTTTAAATTCTCTATTTTGCACATGCATTCCTATCCTATTACTGTGTATTTCCTATCCCTGCATTGTTAGAATCCTCCAATTCAAATGAGCCCTTACAGAATTACTTCTCTTAAAGATAGTTTTCACACAAAACCTTGTGTGGTTTGTCCCGCTCCTGCTATGCCGTCGTCCATCCTAGCTCAGCTGATCCAATGATAGAAGGTCCGCCACAACAGGGATTCAGCCTCCAGACTATCTTTCGCCGCCTCATATCTTCTTCCCTGCCGTCGACAGCCATGACAACTGCATTACCATCATCAACCGAGCAGATGACCTCGAGGACTACACGGGTCCGCAAGAGAGGTCACACTCTTTTGTGGCTGCTTACGTTATGCATCGCTTAATATTACATGCTACTTTATCGTCCTGTTCACTGATTAGGCTCTGAGTCAGCTCCAAACTAATGCTCAAACTTGAGTTTTTAAATGGTTGTGGGGTACATACCGGGCCCGCAATCAATAGTACCTATCTACTATCGGGTTAATCTCTGGTGTCTACTATGAGTTTCATGTTGGGTGGGAAACAAACAGTAAAGAAGCCATTATCTGTATTTTTAACTGAAGCCATCATCTACCTGCTATCATTAGTTTTCGGTCTACCCACAGGTTGCTACCATCACTCTGGATTTCTGCATGCACTCCATACATAATCACACTATGTTTTATTCCTATGCATATCAGTTATTGTACACAATGGAAGTGAACTTGTAGAGCAAAAGAGACGAGCCTTGCGTGGTAACAAAATTTTCATGCAGACGCCGCTCCATGGTGGGCGCAAAGGCAGCCCCCCTCCACACATTTCGGATTGTAATCAAGAGGAAGATAACTGTTCTGTGGGGGATTCAGAAGGAGAAGACCACTCCTATTTACCCCCTAAGGTATTCGCTCTAACTTGGCATGCTGATGTTAGTAATATCATGCATATGGTGCCTTGCATTGCTTACTTTATACATCAAATATGTCATCTGCTTAGTTTAGACATGCTTTGTGTGAATGCCATCTATTTAGTTTCTTTATCGTATATTTGAATTATGCAATGCCATCTTGTTTAGCCAGGCATCATATAGGTGAATTTTGCAATGTCATCCTGCTTAGCCAGCCATCTTATAGGTGAATTTTGCAATGCCATCCTGCTTAGCCAGCCATCTTATATGTGAATTATATCAGGCCATCCTTTTTTTCATTACATATTACATTTTGTCAACAATCTTAGTACATTGAACTACTCTTCGTGTGCATCAACCATTTGACACAGCGATGGAAAATTCTGGAGTGAAAACAAGGTCTTCATATCAGACTATGCTATCTAACGAAGCGCACATCTCCCTGGTTACGGATAGCTCCTCAGAGGAGGATTCAGAGACAGATGACCAGTCCTATTCCCCCCGGAGGTGTATGCTCTAACTTGGCAGGGTTATGTTGCTAATATCGTGTGTATGGTGTCTTGCATTGCTATGTCATTGATTAGTTTATACATGCTTTGTGAGAATGCCACCTGTTTAGTGTCTAATTACCATATATGTGAATCATGCAATGCCATCTTGTTGCAAGACATTGTATGTGAATTATGCAATGCTATCTTGTTGCAAGGAATTATATATGTGAATTATGCAATGCCATGATGTTTAGCCAATCATCATATATGTGAATTATATCAAGCTATCCTTTTTTGTATTACGTGTTCCATTTGCAATGTTTGTATATTCAACTACTCTTCCTGTGCATCAGCCATTTGAAGCGGTGATGGATGTATCTGGAGTGAAAACAAGGTATTCAGAGCAGACAATGCTACCTGCTGAAGAAGACATCTTGCTGGTTACAGGTAGCTCCTCAGAGGAAGATTCAGAGACTGATGACCAGTCCTATTTCCCCCCTGAGGTCTATCCTCAAACTTGGCAGGCTTATATTACTCATGTCATTCATGTTGTCTTGCATTGCTTAGTTTTTACATCATATATGTGATTGCCATCTACTTACTTTTTTAGTATATAAATCATATATTTGAATTATATCATGCCATCATGTTTACATAGACAACGTCTATCTGAATTATGGCATGCCAACCCATTTAATAAAGACATCATATAGTTATATCATCTCATCCTGTTTAGTGTTTACAATCATCATATTTTGAATTATTTCATTCTATCCGTGAATTATATCATGCTATCATGTTTCCATAGGCGCGAATTATGGCATGCCACCTATTTAATAAATACATTATATAGTTATATCATGTCATCATGTTTACATAGTCATCATATTTTGAACTATGTCTTTCCATCCTCTTTAGTTAGCCATCATATATGTGAAATTGTGTCATGCTATCCTGTTTAATTAGCCATCATATATGTGAAACTGTGTCATGCTATCCTACTTGGTTAGACAACATAAATGTGAATTATTTCATGCCCTCTTTTATTCCCCACTATCCATTGCACCTTTCTATCATACAATGTCTTTACATTTAATTACTTTTATTGTTTATCACCATTTGAATTGGAGAGGGCGATGGCAGTATCTAAGGGAGTAACAACACGGTATTAAGAAAAGATAGAACCACGGTTGTACTTGCCCAAGAACCAGCCCCACCACACATAACCCAGACTCTCGCAAATTGTACCCCTACCCAGTTGGACAGAGAACCAGCTACACCTCTTCTAACCCCAACCCCAATAGATAGTAACCCAGTTCCAGTTGAAACAACACTGTCTCCACCACAGAGCACCCAAGCACGAGCAGTTAGTAAGGGAACTGTAGTACCCAAAGCACGAGGACCACCACTCTGAATCCCAACTCAATGCTTAAAGCAGAAGAAGTTCAAGTTCTCTAGCTATGGTCCATACTCCTTTGCTCTTGCATCACTCTATTTACTCATACCAACTATTTTTAAATTTGAAGGACAGAATTGAAACTCCAATGGCGCAAGAGGTATGTTTTAAACCTATTTCTATAACTGGTTTACTGTTGTAACTTGCTCTATGTTGATTTTAGTTTCAATTGAATAAACAGTTATGTTCTCATGTCATGCACATTACAAGTGTTGTTACTGCTCTATAGTTTCCCACACTTATATTCTGTCTATTCTGCTTTGTCTTGAACAAATATTATTTGAACTGTGTTTCTATCTTGATTTGGCAACAAAAACTAGAATGATATACCATGGTACATAGATATATCTTTGTTTCATGTTGTTATCCTGTCCACTTTACTACTGAACTGATTTGCCAAAATGAGTTTCATATACAACATGGTAAACCTGTGATGTGTCTGCTTGTTTCTCTTTTAGAATGCAGACAAAATATTGGAGAAGAGTAGCCCGTTATGCAATGGTAAAGGAAGTAATGCAAATAAGGTTCAAGATAGTGAGACATCCCTGTTGGTCTCCAAGAAAGTTGATAAAAACCATCTTGACGATAGTGAGACAACCCAAAAGTCATGTCTTGATGTAGTCTTTGAGTTACTGGCCACTACTATTGGCACAAGCTCTTCGAACTTGCTGCCTGAATCAGTTCATCTTCTTGAGTCTCAACTTCAAGTTGAAATACATCGATCAGATGTGCTGTGACAGGAAACTGAAGGACCGAGGAAGTCCCTGCACAATTCAGATGCATACTTTCTGGTGCAACAGCAAGTGCTGGAGGATTTAAGCGCCAAACAAGAGAAAGTTAATAAGCTTGCTTACCATCTTGCCAGCATTATGGGTACCCAGGATATTGTTTCTTGAGCTCTTCTGAAGTGGTTTCAGTTCCGGACTTGTTTTGCTGCAGCGTTTATTTGCACTGGTCGCCAACTTTGACAACCAGTGTATATGATATGCTGCTTTGTTCCCTATATTTGCACTGGTGGCAAACTTTGATGCCCAGTGGATGTAATATATGTAATAGCCGTGATAGCCTAGCGTAAGTTGCTTGCTTATTTATTTCCTTGTTGTCTTGTTTATTTGTTTGCTTGTAGTCAGTGCAGTTCTTTTTCCGCGGTTTGCTAGTGGCCGCAATAACCTATTTTTCAAAACTAGGCCACAATAACCATGGGCTACATATCTATTGTAGTTACCATGGGCCTCCTATGGGTTGTAGGAACAATGGGCCTTCTACCGGCCATAGCATCAATGGGCCTTCTACGGGCCGTATGATCGATTGGCCAATCATGGGTCAATAACAGACCACATTATGGGCCATAAATAGGCTCAAGTTGGAATCGTCCGTTCATGGGCCAACCATAACGGGCCGTCATTAATAAGCCATATTTGATGACGCTATGAAAACAGCCCAGCAGATTAACGTGCCACAAACGGGCCGACTTTAACCACGGGCTGAATTTGGCCCACAAGCAGAAAAGGCCAGTAAAGGGCCGTAAGTAACCGAATGCTAGAAATGAGCCAAAGAATAAATGGGCCCTCGGAAGGCCGAACCATAATACGGGTTGGAAATGGCCCAATGGAATAATGAGCCGTTAATTGGTATAAAGCGGTACACTATTCATTACGGGCTAGTTTCACCACGGGCTGTTAATGGGCCAAGAGTTACAAAGGGCCTCATATGGGCCGAAAGACTTCATGGGCCATACATGGGCTAGAAGTCACAACGGAGTGGAATCATAATGGAAGGCCGAGATGAAGCTACTCAGCTTAATTCCGATAGGTCGTAACGGGCCGTGAGTTAGCGGGCCGTAGATGGGCCATATACGAATAGGACGTTAACAGGCTTTCTGTGGACTGGCCCGCTACCTTTTGACCAAGTCAAATGGGCTGGCCTTTTCACCGGAATGGGCCTCTGTTGGGCCGTGCTATGTGTCAACGTATCAAAGGCGCCTCATGTCCAATGAGTGGATGACATCCGTCCCAACGGTGAGCTAACATGTGTTTCCTTCGGCCAATGAGAATTTTACATGTGGAAAATCCTCATTGGTCCGGGCTGTTAACGGGTTATCGGATCCAAAACCGGACTCGATAGCTTAACAGCGACCCGTTATAGTGGATGCCACGTGTCAGTTACCCTTGACGAAAGCACTTCCATGACGCACCATTTATCATCATGGAAGTGGACACTTCTGTGATGATAATTTTGGTAATGTCATGGAACACTTCTACGACAGCACAAGTATGACTATCTCGATTCTGTCATAAAATCGTCATGGATGTACATGCATGACAGAAAACGTGACCTACTGTAACAAACATGTATCATCACAGAAGAGTATTTTTTGTAGTGCTTTAAGCCCGACCGACCTCCAGATCGGGCACCAGTAGCTCCTAGGCCCCACACACCCCTAAGTTAAACATAGAGGCGCTGCTTCCCGGCGTAATAGGCGGACTAGCGCCTGTTACACTGAGGAATGCTTCCTTTAATTGGGAATCAATTGACCAGGATTTCAAATCCAGGGGTGACGGACCTCTAGCTAAGGTGAAATAGTATATGAGGAGAAACCTTGTGCATTGCGAGTTACTAGGAACATCTAGTATATGGAAGAAGGTGTAGGAAGAAGCGGTCAACTAGTGTCTTCTGTGGGATGAATACCGTCCAAGCAGACATGTAAGATTTTCACGAATAAGGGAAGAAGGGTACCAACTATGATTGCCAATGCTGTGTCCTCCTAATATCGCGATGATGTTCTTCTTTTACCAAGGGAACCGATGTTTTGGAGGAGGGTGGAGTCTTGGACGAACCCATGGCCAAATTGTTGACTATGTTGTGGTGGCCGTCTATCGACGGAGGGGAAGGAGATCCGAGGCGGCGAAGGACGGCATAGCGGGAACATCTCTGGTGCGGTGGACGATGGCGACGTTAGAGCGACAGCGGTGAGGTGCAGAATGGCATGGTTGAACTAGCTTGGGTACGGCGCACTTCGGTGTCCTGGACGCGGCTCAGCCTTGGCTTCAACTACCAGCCGTGGAGGGCGTTGCAGTTGCGTTTGCGGTGGACGACGACGTCGGGGTATCAGCTCCAGCATGATGGAGGAGGGCGGCGGTTGATGGGTGGGATGGGGCGGTGAACGGAGGACGCCGGGGTTTCGAAGTTGGTGGAGAGGTAGTTTTGGCGCCCACAGAGTACGAATGGGGAATTAGACAGGGGGCAGGGGCGGGGTGGGGGGGCCTAAGGAGGAACCATGTTTCGGTCTGGGACGCGCTTGTTTTTCTAACAGATGGGACACGCTTGTTTGAAATTTGGAGAAAGTACAAACTTTGCCCCCCTCTTAAATTTCGGACCTACTACGGATCGGAGACAGGACGTAATCCCAGGTGTCCCAAATAGTGGGCGGGAGTGATTTCAGCCGAGCAAGTGTGTGTTTTGGCGGCCACGGTGTTTGAATATTTTTCAGAGGCGGTTGCGTGGCGTCTAGATGAAGTTACAAACCTACCCCGGTTTAGACCTATAGATGTCGGGCCGGTAGGCTTCACGGGTCGTAGGTAGAAAAGTAATTTCCTTCTACCAAACATTGGTCTCACGTGGTCTCGGGCGAGTAGAGGCTCTTTTGGCGCTTCGTTCGAAATTTCAAAACAGAAGCAATCACATTTAGAGTCTTGAAATTTGAGGATTGACGAAAATAAACAACCTTAAATTTGACCTTGTATGTTTGAAAACCTCATTAAATTATGTGTTTCTTTTTGAATTTTTGACACTTGAAAATCCTATAACGACGATTATTTTGGAACGGAGGAGTTAAATTTGAATATATTTGTACACGACTATATATGCTATTATGTACAAAAGCAGAGTAAAGATTGGTGCCCCCATAATTTATGTATGATTTACAAATGCCATGATCTCAAATTCAAATAATTGAATGGACTTCATATTGAATTCGAATTTTTTTAACCACCTTAAGTTGAATTCAAACGTATGCTAGTTCATAGCTAGCTATTTATAATGTTCATTGTGTAACTTTTGTATGTATAATGTGCTTTACACACACAACATGAACTATGCTCACGTTAATATTCGAATTGCTAAAGCGATGCATTGTCTAGAGTTCAAAATACTGACTCTATGGATCAATTATGCCGAATAATAACATAGGCATGCTCAAATTCGATAGAATATAGATGTCTGATGGACCAATGACCGTTCCTTATGCGAATTGCAAATATCATGATCCCATCCTAATATTTGGATACAATTTACATTTTAATCAATGTGTACATTAATCTTTTATGTGTACTTTCACTCTCCATAGGCCCCTCCTCACACACGCGCTAACTTTCTCTCACACACATACGCGCACACAGTGTATATCCATCGGTGGTCTCTCACACATGCTCACACACTCTCTCCCAAGGTTTCTTTCTCGCACACATGCTTTCGATATCACCCTCCCTCCCTCTCGCAACCATTTACGACTGTTTTCACTAACCTTTATCACAAGGACTCTTACTCTCACATGAATACACACGCACAATCCCCATCGACCCTTTCTTTATACATAGACCTGCCTACGTGTCTCCTGTACGCACATTATCTTTAGGCTTGTCTCGCATTGTCTCCACCTCTCTTCCTAATTGACAAGTATGATTTCAGCAGAGCATTCTGTAGGATGCCCCTTAAAGTTAGGTTGGATGAATGGTAACATCAGAGATAAGGGGTTACCTTAGTCTGAGGACCTAGGGTTACAAATCCTAGTCGGCTTTGTCAGTGGACACAGAGTCCATCATGACTCTGGTATCTTTGTCTTGGATGACTAGTCCTCCATGGGTGTCCATGAATGCGTCACGGGCCGACCAACGTGGCGCAGGATGGAACCAAACCAAGGGCCTCACCTCGGCCCACCGGACCTCACGCGGTGACACACCCTCTACCCCCTAGGTCTCGTTATCTTCTGACACCCACACATACTAACATAGACACCACACAAAGTATTTTATCCTCATGCCTCTATCCCCTCCCCCCTTGCATATACACACTCAAGGGCATCTCTCGCCGTGACAGCCTATTTGTCTCTCTCTCTCTAAACCTCTCTCATTTCTCATGCTACCTCTCCCATGTCGCCCCCCGGGCCGGCCCCTCTATCCATGCCTCTCTCTAATACGTAATACATACACATACCCTTTGGACCTGCCAAATACATCAACTACACATTTACACATGTTACATCATGTACCCCATTGATCTAAAAGCCGTCTCTCACTACTGCAGGATGCAGCTAACGCGACAATACGATCAGAGACCCTTTGACGAAACTGTGTGTGATGCATTAATCGCCAACGGGGATGTAAACCGTCAAAAAAGATGCAAAACGTTTGCGATGGCGGAGACATCAAACATGGTTCAGATTTTAGTTACGTGTGTGATGCTGGGCATACGGTTGATCCAGCAGAACTATTTGCGATGAGGTAGAACAACAGAAATGGGCAGCCATATCAATGTGTGTGCGATATACGACACATAGTTCTCGCTCCGATGAACTGTGTGCTACTAGGGAATGCAACAGAAACAGGCAGCCAGATCAAGGTGTGTGTGATATACGACATACGATTCACTCGGACAAACTGTTTTCGATTAGGGAAGAGGACATAAATGGTTCAACTTAACAAGATGTGTGTGATATGCAGGATTTGAGATGAGCCAAAAGAACACAAATGATTCGGGTAAACAAGATGTGTGTGATACGCAGCAAACAGCCCATTCAGATGAACTGTTTGCGATGAAAAATTATAACATAGACGGTTACTATAGTAAGTTCGTGTGTGATTCTGTTCATAGAAAAACTTTGAAAAATGCAAACTAGTTACTTGCGGTGGCTAGTAGTATCGCATACGATGCGTCTGCGAGTACTCGTGTGCAATGATTAGTAAGTTATGCATAATGAACGGCCGCAAGGGTGATATGCTGATCATGGTGTCCGATAAGACCGTCGTCGGAAGGCCGCCGGCTCAGCCTTTTAGCCTATATTTTATTATAATTGTATGCATAAGTAGGTCGTGAGTGTTTTAGGCCTTGCCGCATGTGGCATTTTAAATTATCCTGAATATGTAAGACAATTATTAATTGTTGCCACTGTAGGCTAAGAACCATCAATAAATTTTGACTTCGTTTCTCGTCACCTTGCAGATTACAACGCAATAAGTAATTGCAAATCTGTTCACATGGATCAAACTAATATGAGTTCACACCGATCAAACTAATATGTGTTCACACTTAGCACCGGGCTATAAAAACTACCCAATCAAAAATTACTTCACAGTTCCTCTCCTCATCACCCACAAAACTGATCTTTCATGTCAAGTCGTTCCGCCATGACCGGTAGGAGGAGTTTCGGGTGGACATATAACCAGGAAGCAAAGACCAAGCCTGCGAAGGCACTAGAGAGGTCCCGCCGTGAAGCGGGAGCCGCAACAGAGATGTCCCGGCACGTTGCGGAGCCCTTCAACGAGCTCTCACGGGCACACGAGGGCTCTACATGCGCACTCGCTGCGTCAGTGATCGTGATGAGATGGCGTTGCTGAAGTCATTGGTCGGCGACGACGACATTCTCGTTGGCCTCATTAAGCAGCAGGAGCTGGTCGACGGCTTGATGAAGCTACTCGAGATCAGTGATGCCCCGGTTGACAAGGCGACTGGCCTCATCAAGCAACTCATGGGTGATAATGCGAAGCTCGTCAAGGAGCTCGCCGAGAAGGAGGAGGAGGCCACCGGCTGGAAGATGCTGCATGAATAGAGCAGTGCCTCAGGGATAACGCTAACAGCGGTTTGAGGAAATGATGGGTGACTTGACGAAGCTCCGAATCGAGCGCGAGCAGGAGGTATAGGAATCCATGGCTGCTTTGAAGCAAAGTCATGAGGAATTGAAGAAGGAGTCGGAGGATGTCGTCGCCCGACAATCCATCGACGAGTAGAGATAGTAGTGACCCACATCATTGTCTGCGATTTCCTTCTTCTCTTGCCCCGGGTCTTACGGGCTTTGCCACATGTGGCATTTTAAACTGTCCATAATAAGTAAGACAATTATTATCTACGCCATTGTAAATTTGTCGTCGTATTATCCATTGCCATTTTATTTGTCGTCGTATTATCCGTTGCCCTATGTGGCAATTTTAATTAGGACGGAATACGAGTTGAAAACACGAACAAAGCAAATGCTGCCATGGGATCACAAGCAAACACCCTCCGTCCAGGTGCTTTAATTAACCCATTAATGGAGAAGTTGTGAGCGAGGCAGGGCGGTGGGTGGTGGATGGAGGTCAAAGAGCTTGTTTCCCGATGAGCATGGGCAGACTTGCTGCTCGCACATGTCCCATCAAGCCTATGAGGTGGACAGGACGCACGTGTCCTGTCGAGCCTGCGCAGCGGACTTCTCGCATGCATCCCGTCGAGCCTGGATGGCGGACTTCTTGCCCTTGTCCCATCTAATCAAACAGTTGCACGCACGCCACCGAGTATGGTTAAATTTTGACACGGTTCATATAATACAACGGTGTCCGGCGGCACCGCGCGCAAAGTTTTCCTCCACATTTCGAAATTTTTGGCCTGCCGCCGAAATATCTACCCCCCTTCCCCGGCCCCTTTTCTCCCCGACCATAAGTCACATTTCCCCTATTTCCTCATTCCTTCCTTCCTAAGCTATAGCCGCTTCCTCACTCTCGCCGTCTCGCATCCTACCGCCGGGGTCCCCATGGTCTTCTTCAATATGATCTCTTCGGTGGTTCCTCCTCCGACGATGACCACTTCACCACCCGGTTATGCCTCTCTTCTCTCTCTCGGGTTATGACTTGGAATCAAGGGTTTTAACCCGGCGGTCGATTTGAGTTATTTCTTCCTCTTGTAGCTCCCTAGGACCATTAGTTGCAACGAATGGAGCGGGGTGGCTGAAGATCTGCCTGCTCATTGTCACCACCAATCTCCATGTGTGAAGCTAGTTGTGTTTGAATCTGTGGATACTAGGAGGATGTTTCTGGCATGTGCAGAGAAGGTTAGCCCCACTTTCATTGTTACAAATCATTTGTTAGATGTGATTCAGACACTGTCACTATGCTAGGTTATTATGGGTGTGAAGATAGTGTCATAGTTTGTACCTAGTATCTAAAAATGTTGACATCTCATCAACGGTGCCATTAGAAAATTATTTGGCACCGCTTCAGCAGTTTGTGTAGCCAACTTTGGTCCACACATCCGAGCAGCCAAGCAGTAAAATACTAAATCTTTATGGCACGAAGGAACTGGGCATTAGATCAAGGTGCTCCGGAGTCTGGGTCCTTGATTTTTTCCACTGCATCGGCTCGCCAGTGTAGGGCACCGGTGCCAAATGTAGCAATAGTTGTCTTTACACCAATTTTGGCATACATAGTGGACGACCTTAGTGCTATTAGTTCTATGTTACTAAATTTGTGCATGTACACACCTATTAGTATCAATTTGCTGTCATCCAAACACTGTCTCTATGCTATTCCGGTTATATTTAGCTTCCTCATAAAATGTTCAATTTGTTATTTAGAGTACCTGACTAAGAACTTGTAGCATTGTTGTAGTTAATTATAGCTTCTGATGTTTCAGAATTTGATTGTTGTCTCAGTAGCAATTAATTCATTTGCACATTGATCTTTTTGAGAAGATATGTCATAATTAACATGTTTCTTCAGTTTTTCAAAATATGTATGGGGTGATTTTCTATGTTGCTAGAAACCCATTACCCCTACAATTGTTACTGATCTAGTTTTAAATATTATAGGATGAACGGAAGTGTTCTTACTTGGAGTGGGTTGATCAAGAGGGGCCACCGTCTTTGAAGATGTGCGTAGCAAAGCTCTAGAGCATGTATGAGGAAGAGAACAGAGGTAGGCTTAGAGAAAGTGTTGTCAACGCTGAAGAATATTTGAAGATGTGGTCTAAAAAGAGGAAGATGGAGAATGAGCTCAGATTTTTTAAATCATACTTTGCTAAGATGGTGTTGGCGAAGGAGGAGCCACAGTCCCAGTTGGCCAGTGCAAAACAGGTTCTTACTGAACTGAAAGCAGAGGTGGATAAGAAGAGGCTGGATAATCTTAATTACGGAAATGAATATATTGTTCTTTTGAAGGTGAACTGGCCATATGTTGTAATGATATGTCTCCAACGTATCTATAACTTTTGATTGTTCCATGCTGTTATATTATCATTCTTGGATGTTTTACAATCATTTTATAGTCAATTTATATCATTTTTTGTACTAACCTATTAACATAGTGCCAAGTGCCAGTTGTTGTTTTTTGCATGTTTTTTACATCGCAAGAAATCAATACCAAATGGAGTCCAAATGCAGCGAAATGTTTTGTGGATTTTGTTATGGACCAGAAGACACCCAATGGGATGGAGAAGCACCTGGGGGTGCCCCGAGGGGGCACACCCCACCAGGGCGCGCATGGGCCCCCAGGCGCGCCCAGGTGGGTTGTGCCCACCTCGGTAGCCTCCCGAACCGCCTCTTTGCTCTATAAATACCCCAATATTCCATAAACCCTAGGAGAGTCTATGAAAATCATTTCCAGCTACCGCAAGTTCTAGAAATACCAGATCCAATCTAGACACCATCACGGAGGGGTTCATCATGTCCATTGGTGCCAATCCGATGATGCGTGAGTAGTTCTTTGTAGACCTTCGGGTCCGTAGTTAGTAGCTAGATGGCTTCCTCTCTCTCTCTCTCTCTCTCTCTCTCTCGTTTGATTCTCAATACAATTGTCTCTTGGAGATCCATATAATGTAATTCTTTTTGTGATGTGTCTGTTGGGATCCGATGAACTTTGAGTTTATGATCAGATCTATCTATTTTTATCCATGAAAGTTATTTGAGTCTTCTTTGATCTCTTATATGCATGATTGCTTATAGCCTCGTATTTCTTCTCTCATATTTGGGTTTTGTTTGGCCAACTTGTTCTATTTATCTTGCAATGGGAAGAGATCCTTTGTGATGGGATTGATCTTACGGTGCTTGATCCCAGTGACAGAAGGGGAACCGACACGTATGTATCGTTGCCATTAAGGATAACAAGATGGGTCTATTTCTACATAAATAGATCTTATCTACATCATGTCATCGTTCTTATTGCATTACTCCATTGCTCCATCAACTTAATAAACTAGATGCATGCTGGATAGCGGTCGATGTGTGGAGTAATAGTAGTAGATGCAGGCAGGAGTCGGTCTACTAATCTTGGACGTGATGCCTATATAATGATCATTGCTTGGATATCATCATGATTATTTTAAGTTCTACCAATTGCCCAATAGTAATTTGTTTACCCAATAGTAGAGAAGCCACTAGTGAAACCTACGGCCCCCGGGTCTCTTCTTTATTATATTTGCCTTTGCGATATATTTTCCTTTGCTTTTTATTTTCAGTTCTATTAAATCAAAAATGCAAAAATACCCTGCTTCAATTTATTCTTATTTATTTTTATCTCGCGTTCCCGCGCGATCTGTCTATCAAATTATTACAACTTTCTCACGTCCGTTTGCCAATTTCTGGCAACGTTACCCGAAAGGGATTGACAACCCCTTCCATACGTCGGATTGCGAGTATTGTTATTTGTGTGTAGGTGTCATTCACATAGTGTTGCGTGGTTCTCCTACTGGTTCAATAACCTTGGTCTCATCACTGAGGGAAATACCTACCATTGATGTGCTGCACATCCCTTCCTCTTTGGGGAAATACCAACGTAGTTCTAGCACACATCATTTAATGTGCTGTTTTCAGGTAGCTATCATACTGTGATGTTAAAATAATTTATGTACATGATATGAAATTGGCAAATAATTGTTCGAGTGGAAATGTGAATTTGCGTAATACTGAAATTATTAATTGTAAACTAATAAACCTACTAAATGGGTCATGGAACTTTGGAAACGGTTCTAGCAGTAAAAGTGCTTGTGATGGATAGCCCAATGCCATATAGTTTTCTTCATCAAATCATGTGTGATGTAGTTGAATAAAAGCAAATGGTTAACCGGGACAGAGCGTATGTGATAGTTACACCTATCACACGCAAGGCTATACATAAAACTGCGTGGGATGTATATACGAACGGGAACGTTTTCCCTGGATTGACTGTGTGGGGTGTACATATGAACGGAAATGTTTTCCTTAAATTGACTGTGTCGGATGTACATAAGAACAGAAATGTATTCCTTGGATTGACTATGTGGATTGTATATAACAAACATAAATGTTTATTTATGACTGATTGTGTGGGATGTACTTACGACCGGAACCGATTGAGCATGTATAACCGTATTTGATCGCTCGCCCATTGCACATGACCTCAGTTTGCCGAGTGTGTGTGACTGGAGGGCCTATCCCCAACGGTTTCTAGGTCGTGTCGGAAGGACCCCTTATCGCAGTCACTCAGATGGCGGCAGATCAAAATGCCATCGCGGAAAGGGATTAAAACCGTTTGTATAGCACCTCACTGTATCAGTGCGTGTGTGATTGAAGGACCTATCGCCGACGGTTTCTGCGTCGTGTGGGAAGGACCCCCCATCGCACACATAGGCAAGGCGATGGTTTAAAACTCCATCACGGAAAGGGGTAAAAACCATTTGTATAGCACGTCGCTGCACCAGTGATGGGGATTAAATTTTTGTCCAAGATAGCTGCCAATAGATTTCAAGAGTTCATCATGGATTGTATTCATAAAAATCAATATGGGTTCATTAAATCCGGGACTATTCAGGACTGCATTGGTTGGATTCTAGAATATCTACACAGTGTCTTCATTCCAAATGACCCATTTTAATTCTTAAGTTGGATTTTTAGAAGGCTTTTGATTCCATTGACTATTCCACCATCATTTAAATAAAGAAGCACAAAGGCTTTAATAGCAAACAGATCAATTGGATAAAGGTGTTACTATCTACTGGGACATCCTCAGTGCTTCTTTATGGTGTGCCTACCAAGCAGTTTATGTGTAAGAAGGGTGTTAGGCAAGGTGATACCATATCTCCTTTGTGTTTTGTGCTAGCAGCTGATGTCTGGCAGTCTATTGTCAATAATATGCATCTCAGAGGAGAGCTTCAACTCCCCATTCCATGTCATGACAAGTATTACCCTATTGTTCAATATGCTGATGATACTCTTATCATTGTGCCTGCTAATGAGCATTAGCTATTAGCTTTGAAAATGACGCTTCTAGTATTTTCTCTGTCCATTGGGTTGGATGTCAATTATAACAAGTCTTCAATGATCCCTATTAATGTAACTCGGGAGGAAACAAATAGGCTTTCTTCTATTTTGGATGTGAGGTGGGGAAGATGCCTTTCACGTACCTTGGTCTTCGTATTGGCATTACAAGGACAAGAATTGTTGATCTGATGCCTTTGGTCGACTGTATGGAGAGGAGAATGACTACTGGCTCTTCTTTCCTTGTTCAATGTGGAAGGCTGCAATATTTGAACTCTGCTTTGTTATCGTTGCCAATCTTCTTTCTATGCAGATTGTATATTCCTCCTGGTATTTTGAAGCAATTTCAAAGAATTCAGAGACAATGTTT